>CM037012.1:13368416-14568416 GCA_020875875.1 Dioscorea alata
ATTTTACTCTTTCTTCTCTAAATCTACTCCACAATCCTACATGCACAAAAGAACACAAATGCACACCAATCAATGATAAAATCTGAGAAAAGTAATGATTTATGTAAGAAAATAACACTTCGTATTAGTTAAACACGAGCATTTATCAATGAACTCGTGAAATAATGGGCGGTAGACAAGTGAAACAATGAGGGAGAGCGAGACTTTTGTGAGGGTAGAGCAATTAGGATAGAAACTTTTGTGAGTCATAACTCATAACTCACGAGAAGTTTTTTTACTTTTTATTTTTATTTTTAAAATTTTTTTATGAGTTCCGAGACGCACATGATCACATGATATTTTTTTATTTTTATTTTTAAAATTTTTTTATAGGTTTAGGAAATTAACTTATATAAAATTAAAATTTTAAATATCAAATTAAGTAATTATATTTTTTATTTATTAAAAATACAGATTATATCATTTTTTTATAATTATTAAATATTATAATATATTTTTAATTAATTTATTATTGACCGTAATTCAACTTCTGTTGAACGCTTGCCTCTTAGATTTTACCTAATCAATTCTCAAGTTAGGTCTGACAATCTTAGGTATAACAAAATTATTTTTTTACTTTTTATGTAAATAAATGGTATATGGGGTTATGATAAATATTTTTTTCAATTGCAAAATATTTTGAATATCATTATTTAAATTATTATTAAATATTTAAATTAAATAGTTCGCTTCATTTATTATTAATTTTAATTACTATAATTAAACATCTGAGTTAATGACTTTTTAAATAAACAAATAACAAAAAACTTACCAATTTTTTTATTTGTAGAATGATTTAAATATTATCATTCGCTTTAATTATTGTTAATTTTAATTATTATAATTAAATTAATTAATTAATTAATTAATTAATTATATTAATTATATTAATAATATAATAACATAATAATTAAATATATAAGTTAATAATATAAATTGATTATATTAAATATAAATGCCCTAATATTAATATAAATTAATAATTAAATAAAAGGAGGGCTAAAAAAGGTCTCATTATCCCATAATGGGAATTCCTATTGAACACTCCCATCATGGAAATTCTCATTCCCAATGCTTGGATCTATAAATAAGGGATAACATGGATGGAGGGAATGATTACCATTCGAATAGTGTTCATTCCCTCTATCCAAACACCCCCTTAGTATCCTTGGCGTGTTTGTTTATTTGGCATGATTTTAAACTTCATGTAAAACCAAATCCCATGCATCAGAAAATCCATTGTTTGCTTGGAATGACTTTATTTTCTTCTAGCAAACCCAAATCTAGCCAAACAGTAAATTTATGGGATTTTGTTTTACATCGAACTTAGCCGTAAAACAAAATCCCGAATTCTAAAATCCCTTAGGTGATAGTCACATGAGGGATTTATGTCTGAGAAGAGAGTACTGTGCGGACAACGAGGACATGACACAATAGCTTGTGAGAAGAAGACAGATCAATCTCTTCCCTTTTCTCCATCATTTTGGTACTATTTGGTTTGTGTCTCCAGATCGGGTTGTTTCCTTCACTAATCTCCTTTACAAGTCCCAATTATAGGAATATACTTCTCTGACATGTTTGTATCTCTAGATCTGGTTCCTTCACCAGTTGATCTCCATAACCGATCCAATCATTCTCCTTCATCGGTAATCAGATTAAAGTTTTTTTTTATTTTTTTAATCCCAGTTATAGGAATATACTTCTCTGATCTGGTTTGTGTCTTCTAATCCAGTTGTTTTCTTCACTGGTTGATCTCTATAATCAATCTAGTCATTCTCCTAATCATATTAGAAATTTTCAATATTTTAATCCAATTATTTATTTTGCAATTTTTTGTTCTTGTAACCACTTGTATAAATTTCCCATATAAATCCTATCAAAATGATAAGGTTAATTTGAAATATGAATATAATTAAAATCTAATTTAAAATAAAAATTTTTAATCCTATCGTAACTCCAAAATTCATATAATGATTTGATAATCCAATTGGAATTGTTTAAAACAATAATAAAAACCTATGTAAACACCATGTATGAACACCATAAAAACTATAATTCAAGAATCTCTCAAATTGTTGATAGTTAAAGCCACCGGTATCAACATGGTACTATAAATTGCAAAGCATTCATTAGAATGCGAAGGATCTCACATGAAGAATAAAGATACACTTAAAAGATGCAAACTTGCACACAATTTAATTATTGGTACAATTAGGATAGATATGATGGAATTATTGCATGGCCTGAGAAATGGCAACATCTTATCTTATTCTATGTTATTCACTAGTTAATTGTCCCTGTAAGGGTTTGAGAATAAGGTCTTAAATGAGTGGCATTAATTATTACAACACCGATAACAACAAATTAAGGGCCATCTTGATTTGGTAGGGGATTATGCAATATCTATTGTATATTTGGTTTTATTTTTTCCGTATTTGTTTTTTTCCTAATTACTAAATTGGCACGAGTACTTTTTTTCATTAAAACTTTATGAGGATTAATGTTTCTATTTATCAACAAGTTAATGATTTCCTCGTATAAAACATATTTTATAGTTGTCTTACACTGTAAAATTTATTTATTTTCCATCATTATTTCATTCGATGGATCGCTTTGAAGAAGATGAGGAATTATATCTATTACAAGTAACAATTTGGCTGTAGCTTATACTGTCCGGTTGTTGGTGCAAAACAAACGACGTAGAATTTGTGGAGAACCATCACGTGAAAGACTAGAAATAAGAGAAAAATATTAATCTCGGTTAATAGATGGAAATGATACCACTAGTATCAACATGGTTTGTATGAACAAGTTCATGTTTTTCAACTTACGCTCAATATTACTTGGAAAAAGACTTCAACGTGATACATTACATCTATGCATGGAGGAGCAAGTGTTGTTGTTCTTACACACCATATGGCACAACCAACGAAATCATGTCATTGTGCATAATTTCTTAAGGTCCAGCGAGACCATTAGTAGACACTTCAATCATGTCTTGTTCACAATCTATGAATTGCAACATGAATATGTGAGGCCACTGGCTATGCAAACACATTCATATATAGCATCAAGGAGCAGGTTGTATCCTTACTTCAAGGTATTAGTATGTTATATTTCAAATGTTTTGTTATTCTTTAAGGATTAATTCTAATAAATAATGTTTGACATTAGGATTGTATTGGGCCCTAGATGGGACACATATGCATGGCTTTGTCCCATTATTTGATGTAGTAGCATTTCAAGGAAGAAAAACTTACCTAACTCAAAATGTCCTTGAATCTATAGATTTTGGACTGCACTTCACATATGTTCTTGCTGGTTGGAAAGGATCAGTTCATGATTCTTTAATTCTTCATGATGCACTCGAAAGACCTAATGGTCTAAAAGCCCTTGAAAGTATCTAACTTCATTATTTAAACCCGAAATGAAAACTATGTTGAGTATGAAGATTTCAAAGACTATTTTTTTTTAATTAGAAAAGTATTATTTAGTCAATGCCAGATATGCCACAAGACCTAGCTTTATACTCCCTTATAGGGGTGTTAGGTACAACTTGAAAGAGTTTGGCTTACAGACACCTGCAAACCCCAAAGAACTTTTTAACCTAGGACATTCATCTCCGTGTACCTCCATCGAGCGCTTTTGGTTCTTTGAAGGGTCACTTTAAAATCCTTGTGTCTAGGCCTTTTTACCCATTTAAAACACAAGCAGAGCTTATGCTGCCATGTTGTATTTTGCACAATTATATCATTAGTGAAGGTGAAGATGATTTTATACTCTCCAAGGAAGATTGGGTACCACAACGGTCTTTGCAAACCACTACTAGGGAACAATGAGAAAAAGCACAAGAGTGGGTTGCTAGTCATGATCAAATAACTTCCGAGATGTGGGCAAATAAATAGCTATACTTCAAATCAAATTCCAATGAACTAAAGCCATGTTCCTATATTATATGTTGCATTTTTATTTGTAGAGTTTTATGTATAGCTATAGCTTCTGCCTAAATTTGGCAAACCAAACTTATATATTATGCACCATGTTTTATAGCTTGATGACCACATGTCTGGTAACTTATGCATCTATACAAATTATATATGATGTTTTATTCCTATTGTTGATTAACTTGTAGTAGATATTCAACATCGTTTCTATTTTATTTCCTTTCATTATTGTAGAATGAAGGGATATAATGCATCCCAATGAAGCCAAACATCATCAACTCAAAAGACTACATCAAGGGCATCAGGAAATAAAAGATGGGCATCAACTGAAAGCCATTATTTTATAAGATTCATGGCCAACCAAGTTGAAGAAGGTCTGAAAATAGATAAGGGCTTTTAACCACAAGCAATTCATAATGCTATTCGAGCCATGAAAGATGCATTTGGCGTGGTAGTCATAGAGGCCAATGTAAGTAATCATCTCAAGACAATAAAAAGGAGATGGACAAGAATTAAAAAAATTAAAAGAGATGCTTGGCATGGGATGGGATGACAACATCAAAATGATCATCATGGGTGATATTGAGTATAGAGACTACATTAAGTTATATGTTATTTGTTATATTGTGGTTTTAGTTGATCAATGTAATTAATATTATTAGCATTTAACTGTTGAATTACAGATCCACGCCCAAGAAGAGACATATTTGAACAAGCCCATTGAGGATTATGACTTGATCGAGACTATCTGTGGCAATAATCAAGCTATTGATCAACATACTATTAAGTTTGGAAACTGAATTGGTACACAAATAAACAATGACACCGTGCTTGAAGGATTCTTTCCTGGTGAGCATGTTCATGATATGTCCTTTGTAGAGGCTGGTATATATGGTAATGCCTCAGCATTGATCCATAGTCAGGCTAATACCTTTGAACCCGCATCGCAACAATCCCAATACAATTGTGGATTGAATATGTTATATGGGAGTGCATCTATCATACATATGTAATTACATATCTTGTGTGTTTGGTACATTTGAATCATGTGTTTGAGTATGTTATGTGAGACCAACTAATGTTTATTACTTTTGTATCATGTGGAATGGAAAGACTTTTGGATTACCTAATTTGAATCATGTGATTGAGTATGTTACATGAGACAAACTAAAGTTTTCGATTTCATTGTTTCATGAAGTTAGTAGCTAACACTGATATTGTTTATATTGTAGAATGAAAAATGTTTTAAATTTGAAATAATTCTTCAGGTTACTATAAAATTATGTTGTTCATATGTTGGTTCAATGTAATGTAATAGAATTCTTTTACAATTTTTTTTTCATCTAATAAAATACAATTTGTGTGTTTTCTTTGTAATTCTGTCAATTAAACTTTTTTCTAATATGTATGTTATCAAAGTCAATATAGAAATCATTCCAATGAATATCTTTTGTCAACTTACTTAAGGCTGTGGTGAGAGTAAAAAAAATTTAAAAAAAAATAAAGGCATAATGTTATTTTATTTTACGTGAGATTATATTAACAAATGCTTATTATTGTATTTTTATCAATATTGTGGATTAAAAGAATTAAAAATTATGTGATATATTTAATTTAATTATTAAAAGTAACAATAAATTGTAATGAAAATATAATTAATTACTAAATTAAGTGATTATATACATAATTGTTTTTGTTACTGTTAATAAATTTTATTTTGTGTATTTTATAATTAATTAAACTTAATGATTATCTAAATAAATTAATCTCACCATGGGTGTTCCTATACTAGAAATACATCCAACCAAACACATGTTTTCAAAATCCAAATTTACAAATCTTTCTAAACAAACACAAAATTATGAAATTCAGGACTTTCAAATACAGTCAATCAAACACTGAATTTGACTCTACTGCATTTTCAAATCCAAAGATTTACAAATACACTATAATTGAAAATCCACTGCATTTTAAATACAACTAACAAAACATCACCGACAAGGAGACGAACATCTTATGTAGGGAATTTGATGGCAGTAAACTAAGAAGTTATTGACACTCTTAATTTTTGTATAAAGCTTAAATGTGATAGATAATTTGGATCTGATTGAGTACTATTTTTAAAAAAATAATTTTTTTATGTTTAATGTTTTTGTATTGAAAAAACATATATTTTTTCATATTTCTAAAAAACTAATATTTTTTTAATTATATGCATGCACATGTATAATTCATGTATTATATGTGAATAAACCGTGCTAATATTAGTGCTAATAACGTAATATAGAAAGTTATATTAAATATTAAAAATAGAAAATTTTAAATATATTTTATCTTCAAACAATATTTTGTCTGAGCTTGTTGTTTAAAAATATATGTGATGAGAACTCATTCTAGAAGAAAAAAAGGTTTTATGATAGGGATTCCACAAAAATAAAGATAACAAAAAATGATGGTGATAATATAGGTGATGATGATAAATTATAAACCTAGAATAATATAGGTGATAATCATAAATTACACAGAGTTATATTGATGGCGATGGTGACGGTGATGGTGATGATGCAATACTCACAGTTTAATTGCAAAAGACGCATTATGTAATTTGACAAATTGATGTCATTTGAATGGTTATTTATAAAATATATGATATATTTGCATAAAACCAAGTGTGGAAGTTAACACCTTTTCAAAAAAAAAAAATAGGTGTGGAAGTTAACATGCAAACTTATGGAGGCTATTTTTTCAAAATAAACAAAAGAGAAAATAAAATAAAAACATTACTCTTAATGGGTCCAGAAGAAAATATAGTTTGTTGTAAGGGTTCATATGCAAAACCGAGAAATAACCACTTAATTTCAAATATATATATAAAAAAAGGGAATATTTTGAAAATTTCGGTCATGCCAGTTAAGTTTTTTACTTGCGTTAATAGAAATAAAAAAAACTTGTGTTAATAGAAGCCTTCAACCCAGGGATTTATGAAGCCTTAAAAATATACGCAACAATTTTTTGAGATCAGATAAATAATTAGATTTATTTTTAAGGTAGGAGACTGGTATGGGTATTGGTACGAAGAATTTCTTTTTATATATTTAAAAATTCAAAATTCAAATAAATAAATAAATAATTAATTAATTAATTAAAAAAATTTAAAAATTTAAAATTTAAAAATATCACCAAAGGGAAGTGAGAGAATCCGGATGACCGGATGGGAAAAAACCACTAGAAAAAAACGAGATTAAAAGAGATGAGGGCCCAACTATTTCTTGGTCACTAATTCTTTTGTGTAGGATAGTTGTGTTTTTGCTGAAGAGACCAGCATAAGTGGGTTGAAGTATTAATAAAAAAAGGTTAAAAAACGAAAAAGAAGATGAATAGAAGATCCCTGAAGGAGGAAAATGGAAGAAAAACAAAACAAAACCAAAAAAGAAAGAAAAACCCAATGTAGTTGCATTACCTAAAAAAATAGAAGATATGATCTTGTTGGAGGTTTTAAAAGATCAATAGAGAGGTAGAATGATCAATAAGATTTTCATTGTCTAGTCTCCCATTATTTTTCTTGATAGACAATGAATTTAAATACAGCAGAAATACTAACTAAAAAGATAAAAACTAGGCACTACATGGAATGCGTTTCCATGATCAACAACCTCCTAAAAATCAGCAACTACTTCTAACCAAGTTATTTGAAACAATCAAACGGCTAGGAAATTTAAAAACTTCTAGATTTAAAAATATTGCAGCAGCTAAGCACAACTTCAACGCTCCTCCTTGCTTTGGTTGTTGCAAACTCCAAGTTTCTCTCTAAGAAACTCAAACTTGCTTTTCGGCAGAGGCTTTGTCAATACGTCATCTAGTTGAAGATCAAATTTGAAGTACTTTAAACCAATTGAGTCTTCCTTCTGCACTTCTCTAAGAAAGAATAACTTGACATTGAAGTGCTTAGTTTTCCCGTGAAAAACAGGATTATTAGAGATAGCAATTACAACTTGATTATCAACAAACACTTCTGTGCATCCATCTTGTTTCAAATTCAAATCCACTAACACTTTTCTTAGCCACAAAAGCCTAATTTATTACAGCATTAGCTGCAGTGAATTCAGCTTCTGCTATAGACTATGTGATTGTATTATGCTTCTAGCAGCATCATGAGAATACACCTAAGCCAAATTTAAAGTAGTAACCTAATGTGTTTTTCATATCATCAAGTGAACCTCCCCAATTACTGTCAGAATAGCCCTGCTGAACAAAGTCCTGATTTGCACAAAACCTGATTCCATAATCCAATGTCCCTCTCACATATCTAAGGACTCTTTTAGCAGCTGTAAGATGTGTTTTAGTTGCATAATTCATAAATCTAGATAATAAACTTACAGAGTGCAAGATATCAAGCATTGTAGCTGTTAGATACATCAAGCAACCTACTAAACTTCTATAGAAGGTTTCTTCAGTCTCCTCAGCTTCATCTTCCTTGCTCAACTTCTCCTTTTAACACATTGGAGTATCTACACTCTTGCATTCATCCATTTTGAATTTTTTTCAGAATTTCCTTAGCATACTTCTTTTGACAGATAAACACTTCTTCATTCTTCTGCTTTATTTCCATTCCTAGAAAGTAAGCCATTTCTCCCAAATCTGTCATCTCAAAGGTTTGCTTCATATCTTCTCTGAACTTTTTCACAAGTTCTTCATTGCTTCTTGTAACGAGCAAATCATCCACATATAATGAAACAACAACAAAATTGATTTCATCACCTTTGATGTAAAGTGTAGCTTCACTGAGACTTCTTCTGAAACCCAACTACATCATCAAGTGCTCATCAATTCGACTATACCAAGCTCTTGGGCACTGTTTCAGGCCATCCAAGGCCTTCTTGAGCAAGTACACATCATCTTCTTGCCCTTTCACAATAAATCCCTCAAGTTGTTGAACATAAATCTCTTCCTCCAAGAAACCATTCAAGAATGCTGATTTAACATCAAGTTAATTAACTTTCCAACCCTTGTATGCAGCTATTGCAAGTAATAACCTGATTGTATCTAGTCTGGCAACAGGAGCAAAATTGTTAAAAAAATCAAAACCAAAAATCTGAGCATACCCTTTCAGAACAAGTCTAGCTTTATGCTTGTTGATTGAGCCATCAAGATTCAACTTGGTTCTAAATACCTACTTTACTGCAATCACTTTTCTATCTGTAGGTCTTCTCACCAACTTCCAGGATTCATTTTTTTCGATCATCTTGAGCTCTTCCTTCATTGTAGTAACCCATTTTGGACCCCTCACAGCTTCACAAAAATCTGTAGGTTCAAGTATAGCCACATTGCATCTTTGATAAATATCAGAAAGTGATCTCATACCTCTAACAAGAATATCATAAACTAACTCATCTTCTTTGAGATGCAATTTTGGAACTTGGTCAGGAACCGAAGCTGATTGTTTTACATGCCAATCCCACTCATCATTCTCCATGAAATGCATGCACATCTTTGCTTACCAGGATTTTCATTGTATTTGATTGGAAGATTCTGTAAGCTTTATAAATTGTGTTGTAACCAACAAGATCCCTGCTTCTGCCCTTCTATCTAATTTATCTCTTTTGATTTGAGGAACATAAACAAAGCACAAGCATCCAAACACTTTGTGATTATTCAAAGAAGGTTTAAAACCGTACCAAGCTTCATATGGAGTTTTTTCTTATACATCTTTTGTAGAAAGCATGTTTAGAAGGAAGATTGCAGCATGTACCGCTTCTGCCAAATATTCCCTTGGAAAATTCTTCTCAAACATCAAACATCTAGCTATCTCCATTATGGTACGATTCTTTCTCTCGCTGACTCCATTTTGTTGTGGAATATATGGAGCAGTGAGTTGATGTACAATTCCTTCCTCTTCACAGAAAATATTAAATTAATTGGAGGTGTATTCTTTGCCTTTATTAGATCTCAAAGCTTGGATTTTGTGACCACTTTGTGTTTCAATCCATTTCTTGAATTGCCAAAACACGCCAACAACTTTTGACTTGAATCTGAGAAAATAGATCCAACACATTCTGGAATAGTCATCAATGAAGATCAAGAAATACCTGCTTCTATTGAGAGATGGAGTTTTGTGAGGTCCAACCACATCAGTATGAATCAGTTTCAGCTTTTCAGTAGCTCTCCAAGTTGATTTCTTGAATGAAAGTCTTGATTGCTTTCCTTGTTGGCAAGCTCTACAATATGGAATTTTAGATTCAAGGTAAGGAAGATCTTGGATCAATTCCTTTCTCTGGCCATTCACCACAGCTGTATGATTGAAATGTCCAAGCCTCTTGTGCTACACTTCTGCATGGAATTTTGTTGCAGTGAACGCTGCTTGCTCCTCCTCCAATGGATCAAGCGCAAAGCTTTTCCCTTTCATTTTTACTTTGAATGCATTATTGCCTTTTGCATCCTTGATTAAGCACTAATTTGTTTAAAAGATAACTTTGAAACCTTTTTGAATTAATTGGCCAACACTCAACAAATTTTGACTAATGTTAGGTACAAATAACACATCTTTGATAAGCTTTATACTTGAAATGCTTTCAATTGCTACTGTGCCTTTTCCCTTGACTGTAATATACTCTCCATTGCTGATCTTCACTTTGGAAGCTACTGAAGTATCCAATTCCTTGAAGAGATCACGATCAAATATCATATGGTTGGTACAACCACTATCAATGAGCCACTTCTCACTTGAATGACAGATTGCAAAGCAAGAAGCTATAAAGAGTTGCTCCTCCTGTTCCTCATCAGCAACTTAAGCAACATTCTTTTGCTGCAAATTTACTTGTGTCACAATCTTCTCTTGAATGTTGCTCTTGTAACTTCTTTGATGATGTCCTATTTTCTGGCACTTTTCACATTGTTGGTCTGGATTTCTCCAGCATTTGAAAGGTGGATGACCTTTTCTTCCACAATGTTTACAAGGGGAGAAATCAGATTTTGTTCCCTTATTCCTTTCTTTTCCTCCTTCACTGGACAGAGCTCTTGCAGCTAATGTACCTTCAATAGACCCTTCAAACCTCATGGGCCTTCTCTGTTCTTGTACTTGCAAGGCATTCATCAATTATGTCAAACTAATCTTTGACACATCTTTGGTATTTTCCAGTGAGGAAATGGTAGCTTCAAATCTTTCAGGAACAGTAACCAGAATTTTTTGAACTAATCTGGAATCAGGAAATTCATAGCCAAGTAATCTTATTTTGTTTGCAATTCCAAGTAATCTGTCATAGTACTCCTCCATCATCTCAGAGTCATTCATCTTTTGTAGTTCAAACTCTCTGATCAAGTTCAGAATTTTCATTCCTTTAATCCTCTCATCTCCTTCATACTCCTTTAGGAAATTACAAACTTCAAAAGCAGATTTCATTGTCATGATCCTGACAAAGATTTCAAAGGAGACTGCAGCAAATAATGTAGCTCTTGCCTTTGATTTTCTTGATTTCTTCTTCTTGTAATTCTTGATTTGCGCCATAGTTGGATTTGCAGGTAGTACAGGAACTTCATAGTCCTCCTCCACAGCTTCCCAGAGATCATGTGTCTCCAGATGCACCTCCATCCTTGCTGCCTAGACATAACAATCTTCACAATTGAAGACTGGAGATGCTAGTGCAGTAAAAGAAGCTTCTGAATCCATAAAAGAAGAAAACAAGATAAAACAAATTCTCACAATCACAGGTCCCTCAAGAAGAGGGCTCCGGTACTAATTTGTTGGAGGTTTTAAAAGATCAATAGAGAGGTAGAATGATCAATAAGATTTTCACTGTCTAGTCTCCCATTATTTTTCTTGATAGACAATGAGTTTAAATACAGCAGAAATACTAATTGAAAAAGAGAACAACTAGGCACTACATGGAATGTGTTTCCATGATCAACAACCTCCTAAAAATCAGCAACTACTGTTGACCAAGTTATTTGAAACAATCAAACGGCTAGGAAATTTAAAAACTTCTAGATTTAAAAATGTTACAGCAGCTAAGCACAACTTCAACATATCTCTTTTTGGATGGGGAATTCCCCGACCCCATGTGAGAGTGAGTGGGGAGAATTTTGGGACGGGGATCTCATTCCCGGTCTAGCCCCAATTGCATCTCTACATATAAAATCATTTGTGAAATGGATATTTTCTCTTATTAACTATGTTCCATTATATCCACTCTTCAAACTTGCCTATGTTAGCTCATTAAGCTTTGGCCCGCCCAAAAAATGTGGTATGTTGATGTAAATTTTTGACGTGTTTATAGTAGTGTGTGAAAAAATTGGAAAGAAAGGATTCAATGAACCCTAGCACCATCTTTTTCCCCCCGAATCGTAGGAACAAAGATTAGATCTCAGATGGCAAGTGTCCAAATTCTATCATCCGTGGAAAGTAACATCTTTTGTTATATCAATTTATAATATACTTCATATATTATAATTGGGTTTTTTATTCTTGGCTTAGTTTTTGATTAAAAGTTATTGATTGTAATTAGAATTTTCTAACACACCTACCTCTCATATTAAATGCAGTCTAGACCAAACATCAATGCTTTGTCTATGCCCTTGCACATTCCTCCATTATGATTGAAAACTACTAAAATTATGCATGCATGGCACCTTGTATCTTTTGAACCCATGTATATGTCATTCAGTATCTCTCTCCTTATCTTTATCTATTCTATCTATCTATCTTACCCTTTCTCAAAAAAAAAATCCTCAAGGGTGAGCCTCCCATGAAAACTTGTTTAGCATTATAGATGCCTCTTTTTGGTAGAGCAGTACAACTTCATCCTTAATTAGAGTTCATTGAAGATCGGAAGTAGCATAAACCAACCCAACACAAGATCTTGTGAGAAGAAACATTACTCTTTGACACTAATCCCTTGGCAAAAGCTACCTATGTAGAAGTGACAATAAGGAGGATGTCATTTGCAATGAAGAGCCTAACATTGTTGTCACTAGGGAGAGGACAAAGGAGAAAGAGTAAATGGTAATCAATAAAGCAAGAGAGACCACCATATCAATGAACAAAATTGAAGTAGTTAAGAGATGAGAAAGAGAAACAAGATTTTAAAAAAAAAGGGAGAAAGAAAGAATAATGGATAAATTATGCATTCTCACTGGTTCCTTAACCAAACTGAGCATTATTGTGAAAAAGAGAAGAAAGGAATACTATGTATGAGATCAACCCTTTGGTGATCTATAATATTTCCTCATGTAATTGAATTTCAATCTCAGGATGAAGAACAGTTGGAGGCAATGGAGGGAGTGAATGCCAAGCAAAATTATTTAAATCTGAAGGGCCACGTGGAGACATAAGAGCGGCTGGATTCAAATCACATACAAGGATCTCAAAGTGGGCCAGATGGCGAGGTTGGGGCTTGTGAAAAGGAGAAAGCAACAGTGAAGCGACAAGTGGATGACCGGATGGAAAAGGTGATTACGGAATCAACGGCTAATAATCGCATAGGAGGTTTAGCAAGGGAGAGGAGGTTGAGCTCACGTCTGGAGGGCTATTGGCTATCAGAGAGGAAGAAAAATATAAAAGGGGAAGGAAGGCGAGGTTTGGATTATCAAAGAAGTGAATAGAGAATTGAGGCCCTACTGGAAGGAGGGATGAGGACCTAGAAGTCTATAGTGGATTTCTTTGGTTATATACTTTCAGTTCCCTGAATAATTCCTGAGATATGACTATGTTTTTCTTGCATTCTTGCTGAGACTTTATTGTTATTTGATTGCTGGGTTATTCTGATTCACTAATGCCAGATCTAGTTAATTTTCTAATGAAAACTATGTTGATCTGGATTGATTCAATGAATTATGAGCTGTAAGCTCTTTGACGGTGTGATTTGTTGATAGAATTGTTGAATTGGAGTTTAATCATATATTTGGGAAGTTTATTCATTACATGATCCTAGTGTAGGGATTCAATCCCTAACTAAATTATTTATTCTCTATTGTTATTTAACCAAACCATACATTATTATTAGTATTTTTTTCTCTTTGGACGGGGCCTTTTCCATCTATACATGCCTTTTCTTTCACAACTTAATTTAATTTTTTTCTCTTTGCATTTCTCTAATCTCTCTCTCTCTCTCGAGAAAAGATGCAGTTTCTCATCTCTTCTTTTGAAGTTATTAGTGGTATCAAGAGCCATATCTTCAACAAAAAGGCGAGTTGATGGTCACTACTATAATTGGAGCATATTGATGGAAAATTTTTTAAAATCCAAGGAGTATTGGAATATTGTTGAATTTAGAGTTGCAACCCTGGATGTTGGAGTTGCACTTACAGAAGCACAACGAAAAGAACTTGACACATTAAAGTTGAAAGACTTGAAAGTGAAGAATTATTTATTTTAAGCTACTGATCGATCTATCTTGGAGGATATATGGGATTCAATGAAGAGAAAATATCAAGGCTCCCCAAGAGTGAAGCGTGCACATCTTTAAGCCTTGAGAGGATATTTTGAAAATCTACAAATGAAGAATGGAGAAACTGTAAACAACTATTTTGCAAGAACTATGGGGTTGGCTAATAATATGTGTTTTCATAGGGAGAAGATGGATTATGTTGTTATTGTTGAAAGATATTGCGATCTTTGACAGCAAAATTTGACTATATAGTCTGCTCAATTGAAGAATCAAAGGACATAGATGCACTCTCCATTGATGAACTTCAAAGCTCTTTATTAGTTCATGAACATAAGATGAACCGTAACTTTACTACTGAGGAGCAAGCTTTGAAGGCTTCTACAACCAATAACTTCTCAATATTAAGAGGGAGAGGTTGGGGTAGAAGTAGAGGGAGAATTAGAAGAGCAGATATTTGTTGATCAACCTTTGGGTTATATTAAAGCAGGAGATGAGCATAAAGTGTATAAATTAAAAAGGCTCTCAATGGATTAAAACAAGCTCCACTGGCATGGTATAGTCACATAAAAGCTTACTTTTTAAAGAAAGGATTTAAGAACTGTCATTATGAACATACATTTTTTATGAAATTTGAAGTTGGAGGAAAGATACTCATTGTCTGCTTATATGTGGATGACTTAATTTATACCAGCAATGACAAAGTGATAATTGAGCAGTTTAAGATTTCCATGATGACTAAATTTGATATGTTTGACCTTGGTTTAATGCATTACTTTCTAGGTATAGAAGTTATCCAATCTTCGGGTATTTTTATTTCTCAAAAAAGATATGTGCATGATATCTTAACCAGGTTTCGAATGCAAGATTGTAATCCAGTTTGTACTCCTATTGAGACGGGATTGAAGCTTGTAAAAAACTCAGAAGAAAACAAGGTTGACAACATTTTTTATAAGTAAATTGTTGGAAGTTTGATGTATTTAACTGCAACAAGGCCCAACATTATGTTTTTTGTAAGTCTCATTAGTAGATTCATGAAAATTCCAAAAAGGGTGCATCTCATGGCTGCAAAATGAATTTTGTGATACTTATAAGGAACAATATATTATGGAATATTATACAAGAAAAAGAGATGTCAGAATTGATTGGATTTAAAGATAGTGATTATGCAGGAGATTTAGATAATTGAAAAAGCATAGTCGGTTATGTATTTATGATGGGTTTTGAAGCTATCTTGTGGTTATCAAAGAAGCAACATATTATTACTCTTTAAACTACTGAGGATGAATTTGTAGCAGCAACAACATGTGCCTCTCAAGCAGTGTGGTTGAGAAATATTCTTGAAGAACTTCAATTAAAATAGGAAGGTTCCACTCCAATATATTATGACAACAGTTCAACTATCAAGCTATCTAAGAATTCAGTTTTCATAGTAGAAGTAAACATATTGATGTTAGATATAATTTATTGCGTGATCTAACAAAGGAGAAAATTATTGATCTCATCTACTGCAGAAGCAAATATCAGATTGCTTATTTATTTACAAAACCTCTCAAAATAGCTACATGTTAGAAGCTCAAGTCATTGATTGGTGTTTATAGCATGAAAGCATTCATGCAAGGCAATAACTTATGTGAGAAACATAAGTTTAAGAGAGGGTTTTGAGATAAGTATGTTTGTTTTAATTTGACTAGGATATCTTTGTTTAGATTTAGATATTCAAATTAGTTATTATAGTTATCTCATCTACTATAGAGATTATCTTAGTAATGCAAAACGTTATTATCTTACAATGAGCATACCTTTTATCAGATTTTATCACTAAATGGTGTGCATTTGTGTGCTTTTGTGCATTATAAGGTTGTGGAGCCAATTTAGAGAAAAAAAAGCAAGAATAGGTTATGTACGCCATTGTTGAGGAGTTCTCGAACCAAGCAAGGAACAAGGCACAAGTCTAGACTTGTGGGTGTGTGTCAACCTCCATTGGAGGGGCACAAAAACAGTCACATTCACAAAAGTCTAACTCGTGTAGGATTGGAGAATTTCGCCAATGAAGAGAAATGAAATAACCGACATAATCTACCGTTGATTGTGTGCCCAATTCAACGGCCTCGATGAAGAACGATGAATTCGGGAGCAAAACACCAAGCAAGGACCAACCGAAGTACTGTAGCTAATTACTGTAGTAAAACACTGTAGCAAGTTACTGTTCACAGCCTGCCGAAAATTAGCAAAACAGAATTTTCACATGGCCGTGTGGAATTAACACACGGGCGTGTGGAAATTCTGCAGCCCGTGTGGAAAATCCACAGAGGCGTGTGGAACTCCGATTTCAGCCTATAAATAGCCCGTTTTCAAATCTATTTGGGGACCCTCCCCTTCTATCTTTTGACCTATCTTTCTCCCCAACTTCTGGAAAGTGTGGCTAGGGTTTCGGAGAGGACTTTGTGGAGGATTGAAGCGCGTCGTCGGCATCGACATCGACGTTCGACGACCGCACAAGACCACGGCCACACCATACGAAAGGGGGTTTTCATCAATGCTTTTGTTTTGTTCTTTCTTTCATATTTTGATGAACATGTATAGCTCCATGAGGAGCTAAACCCCATCGTGGGTATTCGGACTTATAAACCCTAGGATTATTATGTTTCTATGACATTGTTATTATGCTTTTCCATTATTGATGAATAAATTCGAGTTTCAATTTTAATTATCTTGTGCTATTGTTTTCTCTTAGCCGTGACACTAAGGATTGAGAACAATCTAGGTTAACCTTTGGAGGTGTGACAACTCCTATAGGGTTAGACTACTTAAGATTGAAGAAGGTTGAGAGGAAGAGTTGTGAGGTAGCGATGTATCCCCTTTCCCTTCCGATGTGATTTCTCCCTACCTCTGTTTCCTTGATTTATTAGCGGTCGAAATAGAGTGAAGTGCTAGGTAGATAAACTCCCCTGGGGCTTAGTTGCGCAAGTGACAGAGTGAAGGGTTGACATGAATCCTATGCACTGGGGCTTAATTTAGACTAGGGTTCTTTCACCTGGACCAAAGGGTTAGAACTATACACAGGAACAGGTTTTATCACTAGGAATCCCTAAATCTTAAAGCAATCCCATGTAGTGTTAGGCTTAGGTAGAAATACTCCCCTGGGGCTTAGTTGCGTGAGCGACAGAGTGAAGGGTTGACGTGAATCCTAATACCGGGACATAGTGTTGGGGTTAGTCACGGTTGACCTTAAGTTTGGGACCGTGTGTTTAAGGATATCCTCGACTCAATTAACATCAATAGGAAAGTATAATAGCATAGTCTTGCACTAGAAGCATAAGTCCTAGAGGTAACTTGTCCGGATAACCTATTTCATTCATTGCTAGTTTTTCTCCTTCTACCTTTACTTGCACTCTCTTGTCTCACATCTCTCTATTTACTTTCTTGTCTTTTATTGATTCCATAATTCTCTCATCCAACCAATTATCACTTTTCGTACACCGCATAACTAAATAGCGAATTCTTGTGTTCCAAATCCCTGTTCCCTGTGGATTCGACTACCCACTCACCAGGGTAATTTTATTACTTCGACAAGCCCGTGCACTTGCGGGACACACGCAAGGGGTCGTGTCAATGATGTTTGTTTTAATTTGACTAGGATATCTTTGTTTAGATTTAGATATTCAAATTAGTTATTATAGTTATCTCATCTACTATAGAGATTATCTTTTTAGATGTTTACTTTTATAAAGGCTTCAGTGGTTATGAATAAAAGATATAGTTTATCATCTCTTCTTTTGAAGTTATCATGTCCATGAGACAATACAAAAGAGAAAGAGAAATAATGAAGAATGGACTTCAAAGAAAAGAGGACAACTTGCAGCCAAAATACATAGGGGTTAAGGAAGTTAAAGTTGGCCTTTAGATATCTGAGACTTTGTCAAAATAGTACCCCTCACAAAAAGCAAGTCATTGTTAGGATGAAATGAAAGTTAAAGAATAAGGAAAATAAATGAAGCAAAATAATATATATATTGCCCAAGAAATTTGATCCTAAGCTTTTATTAGTTATTCAAATTCATGGATCATAAAACATGCATCCTTCCTATTTCAAGAATCCTAAAATAGGCTTATGTTAAAGATATGTTCATTAAAATCAATCAAAAAAATTCAAAGTTGTGGAGATTTTCTTTTTGTTTTTTTTTATCACTTCTATAGTTATCGTAATCTTTTAATAGTGATATGGTTTGTTAGCAGTGTTCTTTTGGATAAATTGATTAAATTAAAATCCTTATCTTATCATAATGTGTATAATTGTAGACATGTTTATTTTGGTATTTAAGTAGACAAGTTTTGTTTCCTTTGTTAAATTATAAACTTTTTATTTCCTTCAAATTATTAGTATAAATCATAAAGCCTTTGATCTAGTGCCATTGACCCCACTATGAAAAGCTTGATTTTAGTTTCGAAACACGTTAAATGCAGTAGTACCAAGAATTCCTGACAGTGGGTGTTGGCTTGAAAACGAATCCCTATGGACGAATGAGGGTGCACTAGCAAACCATCATTGCCTCCTCAAATATATAAGCGTAGAAGAATTGATAAGTAGAGAAACCCTCTAAGAGGCTATTTGGTTGCTTGTAAGTAACTATAGGTAGCTATGATGTAAGTGATTTTGAATGTAAAATATTGTTTGATTTGCTATTAAATGACTTTTACATTTAAAATCTTTTTAAACTTTGGATAGTTTTGCAGCATTTCAACTTACAACAAATTTTGTTGTAAGTTGAAATATTGCAAATCATTTGAGTTAGAGTTTCTCTCTTTCCTTATCAATACCATCCTCCATGCTTTACCTTCAAAGCTCAAGGAAGATACCAAACTTCAATGCCACCCACAACCCTATTACTTTGCCAACCTGCAAGCCTACTAGTCCAACAACTCCTCCAGCCTGCTCGCTCCACCAACCCGGCCTGACAGTCCCTCCACTTCATTAGTACACTGCTCTATCGCTCCTCTCCCGCTAACTTCTCCACAACGTCTGCAAACGCCAATAACCCAATTTTTATTTCTTCTAATTTTAGTTTCCTTCCACTGCTTATTGGTTGATCCCAAGGCAAAGCCATTTTTATACTCACCATCACCATTTTCCCCCACACCCATTGCATTCCTTTTCAACTTTCAAGACAAGCCACATCTTTTAACCCATCCCATCAACTTTAACCTTTTCCTCTTCTCTTCTTCATTTCCTTCCTCTTTTCAACCAACCTCTAGTAGCACCTCCAACCTTCTTCTCCAGTGAAAATATTCCAGTAACCAACCTAACTTCCGGCCATTTCCTCTCTCACCAACCATGCCGCCAAAATGCTCAAGAAGCTCCACCGCCTTAACTTCCCGACATCAACCACAAAGCCCACCTCCATGAGGCCGAGCCACCTTTCAGACCCATTCAACCTAGATGGGATCATCTTTTGTGATATATTTCACCAACATAGGTACACTATTCTCTCTAAAAGATGACTCATTAACAGTCGGTACATGGATGACAATATTCTAAGGACTCTAGGGCTTCTAGATAATGTTGATTGGATGATTCATCAAATAGGTTGTACTCAACTTTTTAACATGAAATTTCCTACTTACCTCACATTAGAGTTCTTAAGTTCAAAAGAAGTGAATATCCTTTATGGTCAAGGATGGGAAGCCTACATTTAGAATGTTTAACAAGAAATACAAACTTGATTTAGCCTAATTTAATTTGATTTAGCCCCTAGCGATGTTCTTGCAAGAGAATTTTGGAAAGCCTTAACAAATAAAACAAAATATGAACCATCTACTGCTAGATGGCTAACACCATATTTGGTCGAGGAAACAGTGAGAGTATTGTGAGGCACTTTGAGTTATTGTTTTTGTGGGCTATGATGCATGACATATTATTAGACACTGGCTTGCACCTTGTACGCCAGTTTGCCAAAGTAGGAAAACACACAACAGGTGACATTGTCATTGGTGGCATGATAACCCCCATAGCCCGTGCTTTCCAACTTGATCTATCTGGTTTGAAACAAGCTGCAGGTAGCATCCGCATCGATATGGAAGATAAAGAGATAGGAAATGAACAACCCTTTCCCAAAGAAAAAGGTGGTTTCCCTAGCTTACGAGGTTGCAATGCTTGCCATCACTTACAGGGAAAAGAAATTACAGGTCGCGGAAGGGAGAAGAAGAGGTGGGAGATCAAGAGTTTCGGAGATGAAAAGTGGAAGAAGACGGCGGCGGCCGCTCAGCTTGGAAGATGGAATGATTTAGGGTTAGGGTTAAAGTTAGGTTTTATGTAACATCTGACACAGCGAAAAATTTATTGTTGTAGACAGCTTTGATAATGTGGAGCCTCTAACATAGCCTGGTGGCATGGTGACGAGAGCTAACTGTGTTTTTTCCGGCAGACACTTCAGATTTTTGGATGTGGTTACTCGTGGGTCACCTGCTGGAGAAATGAAATCAAAACCGGATTACCTTTTTGATACAAATTAAAACTTAGTAACCGAAATGAAATAAATCCAAATTTGAGTGACCTACCAAAAATTTAAGGTGCCATCCATCTAATAATAAATAATGTTTTGTCCACTAAAATCAAAATAACTTCAGTCGTAGTTTTCAACATAATCTATTTTGTTGAATATTTTGATTCCCAGAACAAATTGGAAAATATAAAATAATTAACACACATGTATGTTATAAACAATAACAACTCAAAATTTAAAGAAATTATATAAAAAAGAAGTGCATAATATATACTAGATGATTATACAATGTGTTGGATTTATTTGTTTAGAAACAAGTTTGATGTGTTCAATTGTTTTAAAAAATTCATAGCACTAGTTGAAAGGCAAGCATCTGAGAAATTGAGAATAATGGCAATTGCTACAAACATGATGGAAGTTTTTTTTTTATGCACACTTGACCTCCCAAATTTGGGTATTTTCAAAAGGATTTTTCTTTTTCTGATAGCTTACTTTTCAACAACTTGATATAAAAGTAGTTGATGTTGACAAAAATAAACCTCAAATTTTTAAGTGGAAACACATAATATTAAATGAGAATGTCAGATATTAAATAGAAAAAACAAATATTAAATGAAAATGTAACATATTAAGTGAAAACTTATCTGGTTACAAGTAAACACGGAATGCTAAACAAAAATTATAATTATTAAGCAGGGAGTACATGTTGTAAGATAGAATAAACTGACAGAGTGAGCTGTAGCGGCGAAAACAAAAGTGTACTGAAAAATAAAGGATTGTCTAGAAAATTCAAATGTCAGAAGGGCTGTTTAGGAAGTTTTGAAACTATCTAGGGGTTAAACATATTTGCTATAATTTTCATTCATTATTAGATGATAATAATTTTAGAGTTTATATATAGTTTTGGGTATAAATAATAGACTAATGCTATTTTGTTGTACCCTGTCCCGATTTTAGACCTCAGGCCTATTTAGATTCTTGTGCATGCATCAGGGGTAAAATAGTCATTTAGCACTAATGGCATCCTTGCATAATTGCATAATAGCTATAGTGTGAAGCTAGCAGAAAACCAGGGGCAATTCGGTCTTTTGGACCCATTTTTGATTTAATTCTTTTATAGAGGGCATTTAAGTCTTTTGGTTTAAAAAAAAAAAAAAGAAAAAAGAAAAAGAGGGAGACCAAGACCTGGCCCTTCTTTTCTTCTCCTTTTTCTTCTTCTTCTTCACATTTTCGGCCGACCACTCGATTTAAAAAAAAAATATTTTTTCCGGCGAATTTCCGGCAAACTGAGCAACATTTCCCTTCCTTCTTCACTTCTGAGTCCGGTAAGGCTTTGATCCATACATTTCATTCCGTATTTTCATTGTATTTCTTGTTTTTAGGTTTTTTCGAAAAACTTAGATTTCTACTTGGATTTAAGTGTTTTTGGGCTCAAATTGGAGCCAATGGTTTGTTAGTCTTGTGTGAGAATGCTAGAGAAGAAATTATTTGATTTGGGTCTGTAAATTGAGAGAAAACTCTTGTATTAAGTTCGGGTTTACTTCAATACCTTCTTGGTTACTGTAGTAATCCCGAAATTACTGTAGCACCGGAAACTTTTGATGTTTTCTGGTATTTTCTTGATCCATATCGAAGCCCTTCTTACTTGGAATCCATTGGAATTAGTTTTAATTTGGTTTAAGGTCGTTTGGGTCCAAAATGACGTCGTTTAGCCCTAAAACCCTAAGTTTTATGTCTAGTTTGCATAATTGCATTCGTCTGCATTTTAGTTCTCATTCATGTGTTCATTAGTTCTTAGATTCCCTGCTTGTATTTAGGTGGCGAAGCATCCTCTAAGGGGAAGGAAGTCGCTGACTAATGAGCGCGTCTTGAGACGAGATGACTGGTTCTGTGAGTGCTTTAATTTATAATTGCATAGATTTAATATGAGTATTATAGTATTTCTTTATGTGTTTTATAACATAAATTTGATAATATGGTATTTATTTTGAAAGGAGCATGTTTACATGTGTAAGTATTTTTATACGCAAATGGAAGATGGTTGATGTATATTCCCGTGTTTAAACTTCGTTTGATGGTATCCCTGAGTCTGGAATTTGAAATAATTCTATATATTGCATTTGATTTTGATGGTGACTACGGACTTTAGTCCGACACTGCAGTGGGGGTCCCACGGTTCGGCCTGATGGGAGGCGGCGTGGTTAACCCTGAGTTTACCCTGTTCAAGAGGTGCGTAGAGCCATTGACAGGGGTTCTTTCATGTGAGAAACCCGGGGTCACCACACAGGGAATCTCAGTGGCCAACACCAAGGAAGGAAACATTTTACAGTTTTAAAAGGGTTTTAAAAACACCTTGGTGGTCCCGTAGCTAGTTGCGGGCACGATTAGCTTGGGAATTGTTTGAGGCCAGCCTGTATTTTTAAACCATGCTCTATGTGTTGGAAAAAGGTTACTTACTATTCTTTTAGCAATCATTATGTTAATTGTTAATCTGTTGAATACTTGAGTACATGGAACTACTTTTACATGTTATTACGATTGTGGTAAATTTGGAAATTTGAAATACCTTATTACTCTATTATATCTATGCTGTCACCACTCACTGGGTAACACCTGTTACTCACCACTCTCTTTTTTCTCTTTTCTTAGATTGCGACGTTGGACTAGTTTGTGCTGGACAGTAAGTAGAGTGACTTGTCGGTCCTTCTTGTTTAGATTTGTTCGTAGTGTGCATGTGAACCTTATGGATCCACTAGACTTGGTCTTTTATATTTTGTTCTGGTATTTGTATTTTCTGGTTGTATTTGCAACCCTGGTTTATGTGGTTGTTAAGTTCTTGCTGGATTTAGGGTCCCTAGTGTAAGGGAACCCCTACTACTGTCTTTATTATCATTATTGTCTTGTTCTTCATTTTATTGTGTTAGCATGTTTGTGTTGAGCCTTACGGTAACTTGAAGGTGGGGCTGTCGTGGGACCCACTTCTTGTTTGAATTGCCGAAATAATTTAGATGTCAAGTTGGCATCTATGTCATTCTTTCTTTCTCTTTTTTGAAAAAGAGATTTAATCTCTTTTGCGAAGAAAGATTTATTTTTTTTAAATGTAAACCCTTAATATTTTATAATTTTTAAAGTTTAGAGATTCATACAAAACTTTAAACATTAATACCCTAAAATCTTAAACTCAAATATTATAAAATCTTATATTCAAAATTAAAAAAACTTAAACCTAAATCCTAAGCTCTAAACCCTAATAAACCACTAACACGCTAAGGAGGGTTATAATTTACAATTAGGATTTAGGAATGAAATTTCTAATTTACCGTTACATAAATGCTAATTAAGCATTTATATCATTCAAATTGTCAATTTAGCCTAAATATCACTATTAAAATGAAAATAGAAGTTCATCTCTAACTTTGAATTTTTTTTGGAGGCGCACACATTTAAAAAAACACAACACTTAAAAAATCAACCAAAACGAATTTTCTATAATTAAAAGCAAGAGCACGCCAAAATTGTGTTGGGACCCAGTTTCAGCATGATTCCCACCATTCGTTCATCCAACGGCCATTAATGCACCGATTTGCACATCTCAGCAAATTCTAGCCGTTGGATCAGCCATCTAACGTGATTGACAATCGTTAGATGCGCCGAGAAGAGCGCGTCGACGTGCACGCGATGACCTCTTGCGACCGCGTAAACGAACCTCGGCATGGGACCCATGAAATGGACGGCTAAGATCAGCTAATGTTTTATTAGTACGAACGGACGGTGTTGATCTTGTCTCTGAGTGCCCTGGTTTCCCAGATTCCCATTGATTTTGAAGCATAACTACGAAAATGCCATCAAGCTAAAACAAGATGACAGCACATCCGTCCGATTGGCATCACGTGGCTCTCGATCCTCTCGATCCTCTCGAAGATGACATAGAACACTTGGTCTTATTAATATTATTATTAGTATCATTATGTCTTTTTCATCATCGTTTTTGGGCACTTATGAATGAGGGTGTAATTAAAATCTAATTGATCTTAATTCACTTTAATTAAAAATATTTAATAAATAAAATTTCATTTTCTTAGTCATTTATATGGTGTTAAGTATTTAATGTTATTTTCTAATTTCATTTATTCAATAAATTAAATTAGAAAGAAAGTGAAGTTGTCTTTGGTTGGTTGGTTGTGGACTTCAGAAAATCTTTTCTCAAGCATTAGTTTGAAAGGGAAATTTTATATGAATATTTTTTTTTGGTTTAATTGAATTTTATTTAATAGAAAAAATATTTTATTAGTATAATATTTATTTAAAAATAATACATAAATAAATAAATTTAAATGATTATTTATAAAAGCAGAATTATATAAGTATTTTTTGTGATGGATTTTATGAAACTAAATCTGGACCGTAGGATCAAGATCCAATGTTTGACGCCGGCAGGACGCAATTCTCTCTACCCAAAATGCCCCTCCTTTCAGTTTGAATTACAGAGAGTATCCCTTCTCCCTGTCGGAATACGAAGCCAGATTTATTACTCATTAGTCCCCAAAAAAGTTTGCAATTACCTGTTATAGATTTGTCCTTAATATTGTGCTTCTAAATTAGGTTAATTACATAAATAAAAAAATTACTTTCTTAGCCTCCAAATTATTCAGGGTACCTGTTTTATTTGACAAAATTGCTTTTCTAAAATCATATTTGCTCAAATATCATATATATTTTTTATAAAACGGTAAAAAAAGCATATATACCATTAGGGATTGATTACCTAACTTATATGCACTCATTTGGCGGATCAAAAATTAGATTACAAACCAGCTTTCATAGTTTGAATTTTTTTTAACACCACTGTATCAAACATATCAAACTTTGAGTAATAAAAATTCCCATAAGTTTTTTTTACAGTAAAATTAGTACCATTAGACCAAAAGCTTTTTGGTATCAATATAATTATTTTTCTATAATCATATTTTGCTCAAGTATCCTACAGATTCAATTAAAATTTAATTAAATTAAAAAATATAAAAAAATAAAAGTTTGGATTATTGCTAGTGTTAATATTTTAATTTTAAAAATACTTATTTTTTTGACTTATTAAACATATAAATTTATTTGTTTTGGACTTTTCCTTCAATGTGACTGACAGTTGATGTTTACATTTGGCATACTCATGTGAGTTCATTTAAAATAAAGAGATTAACAAAAACAAATAAATTCACATATCTTAGTTGTTAAAATAAATTTTAATTTAGATAATAAATTAACAATAATCCAAAACATAAACAGGTCAATACAATCCTATAAAAAAATTTTCTTATTAAGAAAAAAATGTCTATATATATATAAATATAGTTTTTACAAAATATAATAAAAATCACAATTTTTTTTGTGGGTACATAAGCTAAAAGAAAAGTTACTAATTCAATTTATAATTTTTAAAGGGGTAAAACGTAAAATAATGGTTACATATAGTCAACATTCAAGACAAAGATCTCATGTTTTTTCTTGGCATGGTAAAACCGTGGTTAAAACGCGGGGGCAGAGACCGTAAATTCCGGACGGACAGAGGGCTAAATTGGGAATTCCGTGCATTTTAATTAATTAAACCCATAAAAACCTTCGTTTCGTATTCTTCTCTTTTCTCCCCCTTCTTCATTTGTGAATTAAAAGCCCGCAGAGAGACGAAAAAGAAGAGGTCTTTCCTTGTTTGGACGGCGATCAAAGCACAGAAAAGCAGCATAAACGAAGTCTTTTTGACGAGATCTGGCCGATCTGTTGTTGTTTATAGTGAAATCGAGCAGAGTAAAGGACGAAAGCTCTGATCTTTGGTGCTGGATCTTGGGAAAAGCTCGCCTTTTTAGAAACTATTTTGTTTGTTTTTTAGAATTGTTGATTTGGTGGATTTTTTTTTTTGAAGCTGCTCGAGATCTCGAACTGGTTGTAGATAGAAATGGTATGGATCTTTTGTCTTCACCTTGGGGATTTCAGTTTTTTTTTCTTAGGGAGTTTTGTCGATCTTCTCTGGTTTGATTGATTTTGAAAGTTCAATGCTGTGTTTTTCCGTTTTTTTTTCTCTTTCCAGTTTCGAATAGCTTAAGTTTGTGTTTTAAACTCGAAATGAGGAGCCTTTCATGATTTTCTTACTTGTGATATCCAATAGATGTTTTATGCTGTTAATTTTGTTTTAAAAAAATGGTCTTTGTTTGCTGATGCATGGAAGGATGGCGAATTAACCATTATGGTGATTTCTTACTGGTTAAGCAAGCATCAGTATGTTGGCATTTTTTATGTAACTGTAGTGGAAATTCTTGTTCTTGCAGGCAACTGCAGCAAATATAGTAGTTGGATCTCAAGTTTGGGTTGGGGATCCTGAAGTGGCTTGGATAGATGGGGAGGTCTTGGAGATTAATGGTGACGTTATTAAGATCAGTTGCACATCTGGAAAGACGGTCAGTACTCTTGTTTAAGGCTCTCAAACTTTACATTATCATGTCTCACTTGAGCAGACTCTGGTTTGGTTGTGAGTTCATGTCACTTTTGTACTGACATGTGTTTTATGTCATGCTGCCAAGCATCTTTTCAGTTTTTATTTTTGGGTTTTTGGCAGAACACTTACTCTTAATAGATTCAAAATTGATAATGTGGGTCTCTCATGCAGGTTGTTACAAAAATATCTAATATTTATCCTAAGGATGCTGAAGCTTCTCCTTGTGGTGTTGACGACATGACAAAACTGGCCTACTTGCATGAGCCTGGTGTTCTTCAGAATCTAAAATCGAGATATGACATGAATGAGATATATGTAAGTGAAAAATGAAAAACTACAGCAGCATAAGGTCTTAGTGTTCCTTCCAATAGTTCTTTTTTCTTCTCAAGCCAAACTGTGATTATCATGCAAGCTGGCATTGATGCTTTCTGAGCACATATTTTACGTGCATTGCATGTTGTGATGGAGCTGAGTATGCTTGTAGTGATAATTCTCGTGTAATCTTTATGCATCTTGCATGACTATTTTGTCAGCTCGTTTTAATGCTTCTGAATGTGCTTACAGACCTATACTGGAAATATATTGATTGCTGTGAATCCTTTCCGAAGGCTTCCTCATCTTTATGACAGCCACATGATGCAACAATACAAAGGGGCAGCCTTTGGTGAGCTTAGCCCGCATCCCTTTGCAGTTGCCGATGCTGCATATAGGTACACTATAACTCTTGTTAGGCATGCTCTCAAAACACTGTAGTTCTCACTTCAGCAGAAATTTACTTTTGAAATCAGATTGATGATAAATGAGGGAGTAAGCCAGTCAATTTTAGTTAGTGGTGAAAGTGGTGCTGGTAAAACAGAAAGCACTAAGTTGCTTATGCGCTATCTTGCACACATGGGAGGAAGAAGTGCAGCTGAAGGGCGATCTGTAGAGCAACAAGTTCTGGAAGTGAGTGTTTTTTTTAATAATAATTTTAATTCTAACATAGAATTAGAAGTAAAATTTTTGGTCCATGTGGTTATTTAATTTTTCTTCCTGTTCTATATAATATAGATTCTGACTTCGTTTTACTTTTCATGCAGTCAAATCCTGTTCTAGAAGCATTTGGCAATGCTAAGACTGTCAGGAATAATAATTCCAGGTTGGCCATATATCAATATGCTTTTTCTTAATTTATTATTTTATACAGAAGTTTTGGAATTAAAATATTTAATGCTCACCCATCAATGAGCTGGTTCCTCTTTTCTACTTGCACCAGTCGTTTTGGCAAGTTTGTTGAGCTACAATTTGATGAGAGGGGGCGAATTTCAGGAGCTGCTGTTCGAACATATCTGCTTGAGAGGTCTCGTGTTTGCCAAATTTCTACTCCTGAAAGAAACTATCACTGTTTCTACATGCTTTGTGCAGCACCGCCTGAGGTATTGAAAATCTGATAAGTTTTTGGTAATTTGATTTCTTGAATCTTTATTTGCTGTCAAGGCTACGCTCAGTGAAATGAAGAATGAATAATTCTCATTGGCAGTCTAAGTTCCTTTTCTCGTTTCGTTTTGACTGTTGATACATCTAAATTGCCATTCTGGAATTATGACTGAATTTTTCTTTAGACATTTATGGTTGATAAAACTCTATAAGCAGACCACTTTTATGCACTTTTGGGAAATTTATTAGAATTCTTATGTTGTTGATCATTAGGATGTCAAGAGACTTAAACTGGGAAATCCTAGAAGCTTTCATTATCTCAACCAGTCAGACTGCTATGAGCTTGAGGGTGTTGATGATTCAAAGGAATATCTGGAGACAAGAAGAGCTATGGATATTGTTGGAATTAGTGCTGATGAGCAGGTTTTTTTTTTTTCATTGTGCTTTTGACGTGTTTGAATGAGAACCTGTATTCCATAACTATATTTCTTTTTGTATCTGTTTTCTTTTCGTTCATTTTAGGACGCAATCTTCCGTGTTGTGGCCGCTATTCTTCATCTAGGCAATATTGAATTCAAAGAAGGTGCTGAAACAGATTCATCTCAACCTAAGGACGAAAAGTCTTTGCTCCATTTAAGAACTGCTGCTGAACTTCTCATGTAAATTTATTTCTCATTAACCTTTTCTGGTGATATTAACTTCTAATCTCCACCAAAATTGAAATATCATTATTTCCAATTTCCTAGGTGTGATGTAAAGGCCCTTGAGGATTCTCTATGTAAGCGTATTATTGTAACCCGTGATGAGAACATAACAAAAAGTTTAGACCCTGAGGCAGCAGTTCTCAGCAGAGATGCCTTGGCAAAAGTTGTCTATTCACAGTTGTTTGATTGGTAAGCCTTGTTTCTGTAGAAACAGATCTGAACATCACAGATCTTTTTATGACTTGAGTTTAAATGTTCTATGTGTCAAGTCCATTGATATGATTTTAGCCACTCAGCTCAAACAATTTTTCTTGTTTTGTTGCAGGCTTGTGAATAAGATCAACAGTTCAATTGGTCAAGATCCTAATTCAAAGTTTCTAATAGGGGTTCTCGATATATATGGCTTTGAAAGTTTCAAGACAAACAGGTGCTTAGCCGGTATGCTTTAATGAACCACATGACAATGCAATGTAAAATGTAGTGGCTGTGGCGGTATTTGGCTTATTCAATAGGTTCATAGTTTTTCTAATGTCTGTAGATTTCTCATTCTCAGCTTAATTCAGGTAACAAATTACCCAGACCTGTAGTTGATTTTCTCTAACGGAAGAAGTTTTATGCATTTCAGGCAATGTTGAGTTATTCTGATAATCTTGAACCTCATCATCTTATGATGGCAAAAACCATAGACTTAACACAGTGATAGTTGTTGGGGACTGTATTTTCTTTAGATTGTGTTGTGATCTTGTCAGCATGCTGAGAATGCTTAGTTTTAGTTATCCTGGGATATTCATGTTATATGCTAGCAAGCCAAATAATCAAAAGACTGCTGGTTAACAAACTGATAGTTGTTGGAAAAAATATTTGCTTTAGATTGTGTTGTGACCTTGCCAGCATGATGAGAATGTTGAGTTAGTTTAGTGATTCCGTGATATTCATGTTTCCTGTTGCAATGTCAGCTCAAAAAGTCACCAGTTTATAATCTGAGGAAACAAATTGCCATGAATTACAGCGGTCATGTTGGATGTAAGGATACATTGTGCCATCTCATCTTGCACAGGAAAAACAAAGATTTTAACTATTATGACTAATTGGAATAAAAACCTAATGGGAACATGTTTTCTGGGGAAAAATATTGCCTTTTAGATTGAATAATTTGATGGAAGGCCTGCTCTTTGAGCTGATCTAAAGTATCTGTGGGATTTCTTGTAGCAAAAAAAGACTAGAGAAACATATCCAGGGAAGATTATGATTATTGACTTTGAGTGCCCTTCTGTAATTGTAGTCTCCTGAACTGAATCTCTTCCTTCCCTTGACCTTCATATTCCAATATTTGAACATGATTTATTTCGTAATTTTTTCTATATTCATGTTTTACGCATGTGGCTACTGCATTCTTGTCGTTCAATTGGGCAAAATGTTCTTGTATCTCAATTGAATGAATCATTGAAATCATGTAAATAAGCATGACCATTATCATAAATGTCTAATATTTTAACATGCCCACTCTTTTTTTTAGCTTTGAGCAGTTCTGTATCAACCTGACAAATGAAAAACTGCAGCAGCATTTTAATCAGGTTTGTTCTATGGCGCTTCTCCGCTTTGAGTGATGTACTTAGTGATTTCTGATTTATTGTTTTTAAATTTTTTTTTTTTTTTTTTTGAAACTCACAAACTATTTTCTCAAGCAGCATGTTTTCAAAATGGAGCAAGAGGAGTATACAAAAGAAGAAATAAATTGGAGTTACATTGAGTTTATTGACAACCAGGATATTCTGGATCTTATTGAAAAGGTGCGTGTTAATTTCTTTCCTTTAAGTATCAACTGAAATAAGGTCTTTTGCCTTAATTTCGTATGGAGGATTATGTGAAATGTATGAATAAATGCTCAGCATCTTTACTCTAGATATATTGTGGAAAATGAGGGAATAATTTCCAATTGACAAAAGTAAATCATGATGAACCATGTGCAGCTCACTTTTTGAACACTTAAAAGAGTTTTTTTTATTTTTATTTTTTATTTATATTTTGAAGTAAAATTTGTGTTCTTATAAATTAAATTTTTTGTCTTGGACTTGCTTTTCCTTGCTGCAAATTTTGTGGTTGCAATTTGTTTTTATTATATTGGTCTGTCAGCATTATGTTAACTTTATTTGAGTGAATATGTGATATATTTTGACTCACGAGGGATGATCAGTTGACTAACCAATAGTTGGAAGTGTCATGTGAAGAAATTAATAGTTGTTTTGTGATATTGATTATCTTTGGTTTCCCTTTATATAGTGGATCCTTGTTAAAGCTTTGTTCTTACAAGGTTTGATCCATGACTAACAAACAAGTCTTTTACTGCTAATGCAACATAAGGTAAGCTTGCAAATGAGCTCTTATAATTCCATGTTTATTATGTTCTTCGGTGGACTCAATGAAATTCTTCCTCTGTGAACTGCTAAGGAGTGACAATGCATTTGGAGGGATCTTGTGGAAGACCCTCGTTTTGGATCTTTTGAACCTTTTGGTTCCTAATTTGTGTGCCATACCCTTTTATGTTGGTTTTAATTTTTGATCTTAATTTTCAGAAACCAGGTGGGATCATTGCTCTTTTGGATGAGGCTTGGTATGCATTAGATTATTAATCCTGAGCATTCTGTATATTTTGTTGAAGAAGGTTCAAACTGTTTGATGAAACGGTTTCTTTTGAGATTTGACAAGCAGAGTTGCTTTTCCATTTCAGTGTTTTGCCGAGGTCTACACATGAAACATTTGCACAAAAGCTGTATCAGACTTTTAAAACTCATAAACGCTTTAGCAAGCCTAAATTGGCGAGATCTGATTTCACTATTCATCACTATGCTGGTGATGTAAGTAACAATTTCATTCTTGCTGTATATAATGTTTCTTGTGTATGTGTATTTTTTTTTTTGTTAAGGAGAATAAGGAATGTTGTCTCTTACCATCCACAGGTGACTTACCAGACGGAACTGTTTTTGGACAAAAACAAAGATTATGTTGTTGCAGAGCATCAAGCACTTCTGTGTGATTCCAAATGCTCTTTCGTTTCAGGTTTATTTCCGCCTCTGCCTGAGGATACGTCAAAATCTTCAAAGTTTTCGTCTATAGGGTCACGCTTTAAGGTACATTAATATTTTTGTACCACAAGTGTAGTCTATCCTTTATTACACTCTCAGTTATCAGCTGGGAGCATAGGCTAAAATGGCACTGTCTTTGTTTATTCAGCAACAATTGCAAGCTTTGCTAGAAACTTTAAGTGCCACAGAACCACACTACATTCGCTGCGTTAAGCCTAATAATCTTCTTAAACCAGCAATATTTGAGAACAGTAATGTTCTCCAGCAGCTTCGATGTGGGGTAACTTGCTTTTCCACTTAACTTTCGTTTCATTTTCTTAGAACAGATGTTAATCCAACTGTCCATAATTGTGTTTTATTTATTCTATGCAGGGAGTGATGGAGGCTATTAGGATAAGCTGTGCTGGGTATCCAACAAGGAGGACATTTTATGAATTTATAGATCGTTTTGGCATTCTTGCACCTGAAGTTTTGGATGGAAGGTAGCCGAAATAAGTATTAAGTAATGCGTTTTTCATTCTTTTATTAATGCATCATTGTGCATTCTAATTGAGTTCGAATCCATTACAGTTGTGATGAAGTTACTGCTTCAAAGAGGCTTCTAGAGAAGGTGGATCTCCAAGGCTTTCAGGTAGATATTGAAGAAAGAAATTAAAGAATTTAATTTTTACTTGTAATTTTCTTATATACTGCTCCTCAAGAGGTTATCTGACCAATTTTTGTTCTTACTTTCAGATTGGAAAAACAAAGGTCTTTCTTCGGGCTGGCCAGATGGCTGAACTAGATGCTCGTAGAAGTGAAGTATTAGGGAGGTCAGCTAAGATAATTCAACGGAAATTCCGATCATATCTAGCTCGAAGAAGTTTCATTTTACAACGGAAGTCAGCTATACTGCTTCAAGCTATATGCAGAGGTAAGTGGCTACTTTGGACTGTTAGTTGGATTGCTGCAACTTTGTAATGACAATGAACACCATCTCTACAGGTCTAGTGCATTTTAATCAGCTAGGACTATAACTACAGTCATGAGCTGATTTATGTTCACTTTTCACCTTTCTCAGGACATGTTGCACGCCAAGTTTACGAAGCCTTGCGCCAAGAAGCTGCTGCTTTGCGAATCCAGACGAACCTCCGTATGTATATTGCAAGGAAAGATTACAAGGAACTGTTGTCTTCATCGGTTACAATTCAGGCTGGTTTGCGAGGAATGGCTGCTCGTAAGGAGCTTCACTTCAGACGGCAAACAAGAGCTGCAACTGTTATTCAGGTAATTGATCTTGTTCATATGTGATTTATGTCTAAATGGTAATATGGCCATGTCTCTGTGTCTTAAATACCAAGAAACAATTTGGCATGAGATGGTAGAGCCTATTTTTAATGTCTATTCTTGTAGCTATTATATAACCATCTTCTCAAAAGAGAGAGGAAGCCTTGAAAATATGCCTTGGTTTCTTTCCTCTACTATACATTTCTTCTACATAAGCTGCTGAAGCTATTGTCTCTACTTATAGGATGTTCATAAGGCATACTGTTAACTTGTGTATTATTTCTTTGGGTTTTGATATGCGCTTGTATTTAAGTATTATGACTTCTGTTTTTAAACCTTCCCATCGCATAATATTTTGGTCAACCTTCTAGTTTCTTTATACATTCATTTACAAAAAATAAGGACATTGTTTTTACTCTTCTTGATATATTTAAATGAGCCTTTTATCTTTTCCCAGAGCTACTGCCGCCAATACTTGGCACGTTTACATTATACAAGGATAAAGAAGGCAGCAATCACTACTCAGTGTGCTTGGAGAGGAAAAGTTGCTAGAAGGGAGCTACGAAAGCTCAAGATGGTGAGCAAACTTTTTCTTATGTCTGCCCCATTGAATATTGTAAATTCATGACTTAAAATTGATGTGGTTGTAAAATCGCCATGCAAGCAACTAAATAAGTTTTGTAGCATATTTTTTCACTTGGATTGTTGTTTCAAGGCTGTAGTTTTCAATGGATTATATCAGAGAATTTTCTCTGTAAGTGTTCAAATGCCTTTATGTACCCTGACTAGCTGGATGGTAATGGGAGGCATTTGGCATGCATGGATATTCACATTAAGGTTATACCATGATTAAGTTAAACTCAGAACTGTATGCCTTGAGAGCATAATCTTTTATTAATTGTGAAAGTTACATTTTGGTGAGATTTTAGATGGTAGGCAATTCTATGGTTAAGGGAAGTATCTGTCAATATGAACTTAGGCAGCATGAAAGTATGCTTTATTTTAAAACCTCAAATAAATTTGTTTAATTTTATTATGGCTAGTTTTTACTTTTTACAAGTCAATATTTTATTGTAAATTTTGATTTTTTTTGCCTTTATTCCACTGAGACAAATATCACTTTCTGTACTAAAAGCAAGTTGAAGCATTTGATATTGTAATTGTGCCTTTCATCAAGTCTTGATCTATCACTCACTGCTTGATTCATTGCTTTGTTATTCCAGGCTGCAAGGGAAACTGGCGCTCTTCAAGCTGCTAAAAATAAGTTGGAAAAGCAAGTTGAGGAACTTACATGGAGGCTACAACTGGAAAAACGCATGAGGGTAAAATTTCCATTATTCTTATTTTAATATTTCCACAAATAAATATGTGGCAGTTGTTGCTACCATCACTAATTGAAGAATGTTGTTTATCATTTAGTTTATTTGGATGCAACATTATGAATTTTCAGTTTTCTACAGCATTTCTCTACTTAATTACAGACTTCATCTGCTATGTTTGATCAATTGCTCATTTTTCATTCTCTATAAGGTGCATTGATGAAATTATTGGTTTATTTCAATAAATATGTTTTACATTGCATGGGGAATAATGTGTATGAGAAGTGTATCAAGTTCTTCAAAGTGAAGCAATTGCCTATACATGTGCGTGTTGTAGGATTTTGGTGTTCATTTAGTGTTCATATTTAGCATGCCTTTCCAAGAAAAGAAGTTTTTATTTATCAGTCTTTGGGGGCTTGCAGATGGTCTATTTGCTCAGTTTAAATTTTAGAGGCCATTTCAAGTATCCTTTTATGCCTTGAAGTCTTTAAAGAACTGTTAGTCCACATGGTTGGCTTCTCAATGCTTTTTAATCTTGATTAATAGGTCAATTTTGCTTATTTTTCTGATGAATTTTTCATGAAATTGGATGCATTTGATACTTTTTTCCTTTGTAGGCTGACATAGAGGAAGCTAAAACACAAGAAAATGCAAAGTTGCAGTCTGCTTTTCAGGAATTGCAACTGCAATTCAAGGAGGCAAAAGACATGCTGGTTAAGGAGCGGGAGGCTAGCAAAAAGGCTGCTGAGGCAGTTCCTGTAATACGAGAGGTCCCAGTTGTTGACACAGCTCTCATGGAGAAGCTTACCACTGAAAACGATAAACTTAAGGTGAGCTGACAATGATCATGACTGTCAGTTCTACATTTCTCATGTACATGACTCCCATACATGCGAGTGATTTCTTTGATATTATTGAGAAAATTAGATGTAAGGATTGCAAATCGAGGACTTGGATATGGACATGAGTCGCCAGTGCACATATTAAGTAATAGGATGCAAATTCTCTCTGCATTATTTTTTTACTCATAAACTTATATACTGTTTTTAAGGCTTTGGTGACTTCCCTTGAGAAGAGGATTGATGACGCTGACAAAAAATGTGCGGAGACAATCAGAGTTAGTGAAGAAAGATTAAAGAAGGCGGTAGAAGCTGAGTCAAAGATCAATAACATGAATAAAGAGATGCAAAGGTTCTTAATTTCTTTCTGGGACCTTGTTTTGCAGGCTCTCTTTCTCCAATTTTCATGATGATATTTTCTATATGCATGCTTTGATCAAAACATCATGACTCCTGGCATGCCCTTTTTCTTATACTGTTCATTTTGTATCACAGGTTACAAGAGAAGCTGTTAAATATGGAATCTGAGAACCAAATTCTCCGGCAGCAAACATTGTTAAATTCTCCTGTAAAACGCATGTCTGAACATTTATCAATACCGACAACTCCAACAAAACAGGTATTATGTTTGAAACAATGCTTCTGTTGTTTTATTAATTTTTGCAGTCTTTTTAATTTGTTTCTGATGCTTCTGATTTATTTTCCTTGCAGAATTTGGATAACGGCCACATTGATTTCGAAGAGCTTAAGGTGATTAATGCACATCATGTTGTGTATTTTGCTATACTTAAGTTTGCCATGTTCACTGCATAAACAGATTAGGTACATGGATAGTGTATATAGGTTTTGGTATTGTACAATGTGAAGTTTAACCAACAAAAAAAAGGTTGAAGTTGGTGGTAAGGATAATAAGGATAGAGGAACAGTTTGTATTAATTGATAGCAACGATTTTAGAAACAAATGCAGTAATGAATGTAATCGAGAAAGAAAAAAATAAAGTAAAAACATCATAACTAAAATTTAAAACTATAGATAGATAAATTAAATAGCCAATAAAAGCAGAGTAGATGACAATAAAAAAAAAAAAGGGTAGAACATGTCACAATGGAAGCAAAATAATTTATAAAAATTATGAACTCATGGTTTTTTGCATTGAATTATGGATATTGTCAACATTGTTAGAGTTATTTGTATATTACGTAATGAACATGATCATATTGAATGTCCGATGTTCATGTAGTTCTTTGCATAAAGTTTGTTTTTTTTATCATAATGTTTATGTTTTCTTAGGAACCGCATAGTGCCCCACCAGCCATCAAGGATTATGCAAACTCCGATCCTAAGTTGACGAGGTCTTATGTTGAGAGGCAGCATGTATGTGGCATCAAAACTTAATTTGGCTTATATTATTGGTGAAATGTTTTCTGCATATAAGGCTTTATTGTTGATTTCGAGATTGTCTTCTTACAGGAGAATGTTGATGCTTTGATCAACTGTGTAGTTCGGAACATTGGTTTCAGCAATAATAAACCAGTGGCCGCACTTACCATCTACAAATGTCTTCTTAATTGGAAATCATTTGAATCAGAGAAAACTAGTGTTTTTGATCGTCTTATCCAGATGATTGGTTATGCAATTGAGGTAATTTGCTACCTATTTAAGCAATAATATTGTTAATGGCCAGTAATCCATGAGCAATGTCTGTTTATGGCAAGTAGATGCTTTGATAGTTGTTGATGACTTCAAATACTCTCAATCAATTTATTATCTTTCATTTGACATTTGTAATATGATAATTGGATAGAATGTGGAGAACAATAACCATTGACCACTTGGGTTATTGACTATACTGTTATCTATTCAATTATATCAATGCTTTACTTGTTCCAGTGAATCTGATTGTTGTATTTTATGCAGAATGAGGAGAGCAGTGACCACTTGGCTTATTGGCTATCAAACTCATCTGCTCTGTTATTTTTACTGCAAAAGAGTCTCAAAGCTGCTGGAACAGGAGGCGCTATTCCACGGCGAAAACCTCCCCCTCCGACATCATTGTTTGGGAGGATGACTCAAGTATGTCTTAACTTATTTTGTCCTCATCATTTTGGCATGTGAATTCTACAGGGCTGCATCTGTTTTGCTGCTTCTGGCTTTAACTTTGTGGTGGCAAGATCAAACTTATGCCATTGTTGCTAACTGTTTATTTAGGGATTCCGTTCTTCCCCATCCTCTGCAAATCTTAATGTGGATGGACTTGATGCTGTTCGCCAAGTAGAGGCGAAGTATCCTGCCTTGCTTTTCAAGCAGCAGCTCACAGCTTATGTGGAGAAAATATATGGAATAATTCGTGATAACACAAAAAAAGATCTCACTTCCTTGCTTTCCTTGTGCATTCAGGTAAATAGAAAATAAGGATCTTTTGCCTATGAACTCCTGCATCTCTGTATTATAGTATAATGCAAAATTACTCTGATAACTAGATGATTTTTAAAAATAATTGTTCACGTGGTGAATGATTGATCTCTTGCATATAACATTGTTCCTTTTGCAGAATTTTTCTAAATTTTGGTAATTAAAATTTTATGAAGACCAAAACTTATCATGCCTATTGTGTTGGCAAGATTTCTGTGGAACTGAATCTGAACCTTGCTCATCTTTCCATAGCTCTGCTTCTGAACAATTCTTTTTGACACTGAACTTAGGCTCCAAGGACAGCAAGAAGCGGCATGGTCAGGGGATCTGGACGTTCATTTGGGAATCACACTCAAAGCAGTCATTGGCAGAACATCATTGAGACTCTCAACAATCTCCTGAAAACATTGCAAGAAAATTACGTACGTATTTTCTGGTGTAATTTGACATGGCTTCAATTGAGCAAATATGTTTTCTAGAACACACAACTAACATGATGTCTTCAGGTCCCTCCTGTTTTGATCCAAAAGATGTTTCTTCAAATATTTTCATTCATAAATGTGCAACTTTTTAACAGGTGAGCTTTTATTCATCAATTATGCATTATGTTATTTTTCCTTTGAATGTGAGCTGACTGGAGTCAGTTCTATATTGTGAATTCTGCAGTCTTCTCCTCCGCCGTGAATGTTGCTCATTCAGCAACGGGGAATATGTGAAGTCTGGCTTGGCTGAATTGGAGTTGTGGTGTGCACAAGCAAAATCCGAGGTAAATGGACCAACCTTATTTTACGCATGGCCTCTAGATAAATTTTGTCTATGTCATTTCCTGATTGACAACCTTTCAGTATGTTGGAGCATCATGGGATGAACTTAAGCACATAAGGCAAGCAGTGGGCTTCCTGGTATGTTACATGTTCATTATGTTTGATTATTACATTAACTAGCTATTATGATCCAATTTTGTGTTTGCCTTGTAGGAATTTAAGTTCTTGTCTTCTCTTTTGCCAATATGTAGGTTATATTCCAGAAGTACAGGATCTCATATGATGAAATAGTTAATGATCTTTGTCCTGTAAGAATCCTTTTCACTGACCGCCTTCTTTTCGTTATCTATACGCGCGTATGTCCTTGCTAATCCTTTTCCTTGCAGGTTTTGAGTGTTCAACAACTTTATAGAATATGCACGCAATACTGGGATGACAAGTACAACACTAAAAGCGTTTCCTCAAGTGTAAGTGTGCATGACCAAGTTTTATTCTACTTGTTTCCATTTTTCTACTTTCTCCATGATCAAGAACCATAAGATGGCAATTTTCTATGAGATTTGGCATATCACATCATGCTTAAATGCTCCGGGGTTGCTACAGGTTCTTTCCAGCATGAGAATACTAATGACTGAAGATTCCAACAATGCAGTCAGCAGTGCCTTCTTGTTGGATGATAATTCCAGGTAGGAGAACCAATGAATGAAGCTCTTGCTATGTGTGCTTTTGGTCTTTGAACTCCGCCCAAAAATTCATTTTGCTTATTGAAAACAAGAATTGTTTGTTTTAGGCCAAGGATTATAAGCGTTTTGAAAAGCTAAAATCGTTTGATATTTTTTCATAGCTTAGACTATTCCTGCATTTTTTTTCTTAGTTAAAGTAAAACCGCACTTTCAGGCAAATTATTAATGTTAGATGAAACTCACGTTTGTTGCCTTTATTGCAGCATTCCTTTCTCGGTCGATGACATATCAAGCTCGGGGCAAGAGAAGGAATTTTCCGATGTCAAACCAGCAGAAGAGCTGCTCGAGAATCCGGCCTTCCAGTTTTTGAAGGAGTGAGGCATTGGAATCTTGACGGCTTCTCACCCTATTCTTTACTTATCCTAGTTTTGTTTCACAAGGCAGAAGGCAGTTCACAATATACTACTGCTGTAAATCCATTGTTTCCTTTTATTCTCCTCTGCTTGGTTTGTAATATGATTCTTTTGTATTTAGATGTGTAAAGTTCATAGGGGATATAAGTATTTTTTTATAATTTTTTTAGGGTTGGGTTGAGTTTACCCTCTCCCAAAGAGCTCTATTTTTTTTGGTTCTTTATTTTGCTTTCTGATTTAATGATAAATCAGGGGGACTATTCTTTTTTTTTTTTTTTTTTATCATTCAAATATGGCAGTCTTAAATTCGTTGTACAACTATATAAGCATCAAACACTTGTTTGTATTGATTTTTATTTTTTATCTATACATTCTCTTGCATAATTGTGGTAGGAGTCACAAAGTTGATATTTTGTATGCAAATACTCAAAAGTTATATGATGCCAATAATTTTGGAATTTAAATCTTTATAATAATCATTCTTGGATAGAAACATCATATAAAAAAATTGTTTAACGAGTCTTCAAAGGCTGATTTGTGATGTTGGAAAAGACTTGCTTTGTTATAACGTGAAGTCCACAAGTTCAGTAGATGGGTGGTATCTTGTTTGGTGTGGTTTTGGTAGATTAATAGATTAATCATGCTTACTCTTAATTTGGAAAATCCATTTGCACCCGAAGCTCCATACACTATTCCTTGGGAGAGTATTAAATTCTTCAGACATAGAGGCTCACTAATGTGAATCTTGCAGCGCTAGAGTGTGAGATGAAGGCTCAAAATCAATTAGAGTGGCAGCAGCAACAAGTCCTGATCATGACTATGGTTACCTATGAGACGTAAGTGCACGTGTTGATTAAATAATATAGGGTGTTAAAAACAGAGTTATTGATCCACGAGGAACTAGATCAGAGTACTAGAACTAATGCTCAAGCCGTCAATTAACCTAAATGAAATTGTGAGTGTTAAATCTAAAACTAAAACTAAGAACTGAAACAAAAGTAAAACCGTGACAAATCAAACATGTAAGAAGGGTGTTTGAGCATAGACTTCTTCCAGGGTTTGGTTGAGTCTTGGACAAGGTTGTACAAGATTTTACAATACAGTTGAATTGAGAAAATTTCTAAATCATTTTGTCCCCTTACTCAAGGTGAACAATATCTAGTTCCACACAGCGCTGATACAGACTACCATATGACTGCATTACACTCAGTGAACTCTATCTAGAGAAGACAGGGATTCAATGAGTAGTCCATCCATTTCTAGAGGCTATTAACCCTAATCCGATGCAAAACTAGGCTTGAATCTTTTCCTAATACTCGCTCTCTATGATTGCATTATAATTAAAATCTTATGTCAACTCACTTAGAAGAATCAAAGGGAGAGACATCTCAATCCCGAAGTGCCATAGATCCATCAATATAAGCTTCAAAGTCTAAAACCAATGTTAAGAAAAAGTAAACCCTAGGTTCTATCCATGCTCAAACACCAAGAAGTTTAGTTCTCCATTAGAGGGGGTAAATTTTTTGAAAGATCACCCAGCTTTAATTTTTTTGCAAATTGATCACCCAGCTTCAATTTGAAGCAATTTGATCACTCACTTTCGATTTGATATCACCGGCAGGTCACCCACTCATTTCTCGAGCCCTCTTGCTCACGTGGCTGCCGGAGGGAGTGAGTCAGAGCTTGACACGCTGATGGCTTACCTGGAAAAGCCACGTCAGGTGAAGCCCGCCAGCTCGAGCAAGACAGGCCATGTCACGCGAGCAGCTTCTTCTTCTTTTTCTTCTTCTTCTCCAAGAGGATTTTGTTTTCTTAAATGGTGAACCAGTGAGAACGGGAAGACAAGGGTTGATGTACAGGCTAGAGGGTGATATTTCAGGGTAGATCAAGCTTCGAAGTAGGAGTGGATCTTCGTACATCTTTTGTTTTTTTTTTTTTTTTTTTTATGCCCTAGCTGTGAAGTTTAGATTCCAGTGTGTCAATGTAAATAATTAGAAAGAATGATAGATTGTATGTAATCCTTATTAAAACCCTAGCTGGGATGTTTAGTTTTTGTGCAATCATTTTTAAAACCCTAGCTGTGTTACAGTGATGAGATCTTCATCTAGATGAGCAAGATTGAATTATAGTTGCAATTGTCTATCTATTTCTTAATTGTTGTGTTTATCTATTTAATCCTAGTGAGACAATTGAACATCTAACAATGTTTTGTCTATCTTTTATGTTATTAGAGATTAAAATGTGGGAAGTTATCTGAGTATTTGTAAGAAAATGCACACAGAAGAGCCTAATTGGTTGTAGGTGCGAAGGCTGTTGTATGATTTACAGAGGTGCAGTTATCTCCCAAAGTGAAACTAACAACAAAAGTATACTGAATACAATCAAATACAATCAATGGTATTGAATACAATCAAATATAGAATTAATAATTTAATCAGTGAATTACTGACCATTCTCGAAATTGTGCAAGTTGATATTAATAATAGTCTAATAAGATTTCTGGCAAACAATCAATAAGAAGATGAATTACTGAAGTAATATCATTGATCTTCCTTTCTGAATTTCTAGCAAATTGAATTAATATTACCATTCTGAGCAAAACACTGTTATGCGTAATGGAAAAAGAAGCAAATAAAAGAATTCCAACAGGTCAAAACACATACATTCATTGAAAGTAGAGGAATTTGTTTGGGTACAACCCCATTGAAGGATAGAAATGGTGGTATTCATTCCAACAGGGAATTACTGACAATTTTTTGTGTTCTTGTACACAAACATAGACAATTTGTTGTCATTAAACAAAATTTTACAGAAAATACTCAAGGAATCCATGCCCTTTCTTCTTTACATGCTCTTCTTCCTTATGCTTTTGTTCAACTTCTTTTTCTTTCAGTTGGGGCTTCTGAGGATTGATCTGTTTTGCAACAGTAGAAAAGTTTCTTTTGCCATGTTGCTGTGCCTTCAAAGTTGAGCAACCTTTGCCCCCTACCATTGTCAATTTTTGCTTCCTTACTACAGCCTCAGTTGTAGGTTGTGTCTCAATGGGGTGGGTCTCCACTGATGGGTTAAATACCTAGGACAAATATTAATGTATTTGGTAAGCATGTACCATTTTAAAAAATTTTAGTTTATGCTAACATGTGAGATGGGTCTCTCATATCCTGATGCTAATGTACGAGTGGGGGCTAATTCATGCTGGGTGCTTCTGCCTATAGATGAAAACTTTTAAGCAAACATGACAAAAAAAAAAAAAAAAAAAAAGAAACAAAAAAAATTAGCTATCATGGGAGAGGAAAAAATTAGGCCATTCCTATTACAGAATATGAAGTAAACATTACAACAGTGTGAATCAGAAAAATTGATTTTCCAATACCTGTGGATCAATGGGGTGGTTCACATGATTTTCTTGGCTTGGCTCACCATCCTGTGACTGATGCTGCTTCATTCCCTGCCAAACAGAAATGTGAACTAAGTATAATTAAGAACATGGAAACTGATACAATGGAATGAAAAAATTTAGTTGAGATACTATCTATACCTGTGATCCACCATGGAATCTTTTATTATGGCCTTTGGCACCACAGATGTTGCATTTCATAGACATACCTTTCTTACTAACCCTGGCATTAGTGAAGCCCATTTGTCCTTCATCCACTTCCCTCCTCCTTAGCATAAGTTTTCTGCCTCTTCTCTTGGTAACTGGTTCTGGAGGGATCATGGGTCCCAAATGACTCTTGGGCCAAAATTCTTTGTCATGTGTGGGATTCAAGGTGTGCCTATATGTCTCCAGGTAACTGCTTACTTTGTAACAGTTATTTAGGTAATTTTCAGGCCTATCATTGTTGTAATAAATGATTGAGATGGCATGACTGCAAGGCACCCCACTTAGCTGCCATCTTCTACATGAACACGTGGCCTTATCTTTATCCACAACAAACTGTCCATCAGGACCTAACACTTGATACTGATCTCCTCCTGACCATACTGTGCTATAAAGGAAGCTAGACTGCTTCATCTTCTCCAATTTCTTAACTATCTTAGAGCAGTGCATGGATGTTACTTTTCTTATTGAGTCCCTTCTTTTCTGTATCTTAACCATGAGCTGGGTTCTAAGCATCTCATTCATAGTTATAATTCCCTTTGTCCTAGCATCTAAAATGTGGCTATTGAAACTTTCACACATGTTATTTAAAAGTATCGAGCATTTGAATTTTTCTTGAAAATGGGACCTACTCCAATGATTAGCAGGGATATTCTTCATATAATGAAATGCACCTAAGGACATATTTTTCAGAGTGTTCATGGACCTTTCAAATGCAGGGATGGAGGTTGCTGTTGCACATGCCCATACTTGGTCTTTTAGAGCCTTGCCCCTAAAGTTTGCCCTAAAATTTGTGTGTATATGCCTAACACAGAATCTATGTTCACAGCTAGGAAATAATTCTTCAGCCATGTAGCAAACCCTAAGTTAGAGCATTATTGGCACACCATCATCCCACACACACAAATAACCAAGCAAACATGGAATGAAAATAGGGAAAACAAAAAAAAAAATGATTAGTTTACACTAACCATAAATCAACAGGACAACAAACTAAACAAAATTAACAGGACAGTTAATTATACAAAATACATGCTCACACAACCTGGGTAAGTAATACAACATGATTGAAGATAATTACCAGGACAAATAAACTTAAGTGACATAATTTGGAAAAAAATTGATGTAGGGTGACCAATTTGGAAAAAATTAATACTTAAGTGATCTGCCAGTGTAATCAACTCATGATTTCATATAATCAGAATTAATGCAAGCAGCTAAAAAAATAAAAAGAGTGAAGGTACCAAATTGTTGAAAATTGATGTTGGGTGACCAATTAAAAAAAGTAATGAAAGGAGGACAAAGTGACCAAATTGATGCAAATTGTTGTTTGGTGACCAACTTGAACAAGTTATTAAAAGTTAAGTGACATACTGGTGACTTGGCCTTATAATTAAATGAATTGATGTGGCTGATCAATTTGGCAAGGAAATTGAGTGAGTGACCAAATTGATGTGGACTGATCAATTTGGCCAAAAAACCTGAGTGACTGACCAAATTGTTGTGGACTGATCAATTTGTCCAAAAAATAAATAAAAACTGAAGTACCAAATTGTTTCAGATTGATATTGCATGATCAATTAATTGATATTGACTGACCATACTTGGCCCATAAAAAAGAACAACTTAGTTTACCTGGCAGAGTAAATGATCTTCATGCTTACATACAAAGTCAACTTAATTTAAAACACATGACAATTCACATTTAGTCTTCATTCCATACAATGGGAAATAATTCAAAGAATAAAGCATGTTTTTCTACAAGATTCATGCATGTTGTTCACTTCTCATACAAAAATTAAAAAAACAATCAACAATGCTTTAATTCAAGTAGCATTGATGAATTAAGGGTAAAATTTCCTAAAATTCTTCATACCTTTTGCTTGTCACTCATGAAGGCCCATTCACTACTGTTATGTATCTGAAGGTCCTCTGCCAGATGTTGTAGAAACCATCTCCAGTAACTTTATTCTCCTTCCTTACAGTTGCCCATGAAATGGGATAGGTGTAGTCATTTGCATCTATTCCCACTACTGTCAAGAGCTGGCCCCCATATATACTCTTTAAGAAACAGCCATCAATAGAAACTATCCTTTTGCATCCTGCAAGAAAACCCTCTCTGAGTGGTGATAGGCAAACATACATTGCATGGAATTGTCCTGCATCACATTTGAACTGGATAGTTGATCCAGGATGGGTCTCCAGGAGTTCCAATCTGTAATCATAAATACTTGTCATCTGTGTGTGCTCATCATCATCTATGAGCCTTATCACACACAGACATGACAAGTAAGTATCAATTAGTTGGCATTAATGTCATGCATAATGAAAATTAATTCTAAGATATGAATATAAGACAATGACAAGTAACTTAGGTCACTGGACTTACTTGATTGTAAAGCATTTTTCCCTATATGCTGTATTTCTGCTTATCTCCACCTCTTGGTTGGTTTTGACAGCCTGAATTATCCCGGAAATCTTCCAAGTAGGGTCTGCCCTAAACTGCTCTAAATATGTTCTACCAATCCATTCGGTATTTACATGTCTGTTGTTGTGCTCCCGTGAACACTCATGAGTTAGATGGCCAGACTTAATCTGTATTGTATTACTGTCCTTGTCCATAGGAGATACCCACAAATAAAAAAGGCATTTTTTTTTACAGAATGCCTAACACCTCTTCTGGGAGTTGGGTCTGAAGTTCATGACATATCCATTTCTAATCCCGTAATTTCTAACTGCTTCTTTAAACTGTTTGAATGACCTGAATTTCATTCCTATTTTAAATTGAGGGTTCTTCATGTCACAATCCTCATTAAACTCTGAATATATAGGCCTTGTACCCTTCATCCCTTCTTCATCCGTGGATGAGCATGAGTTTAATTCCTTAGATCCTCTTTGGTCTGAATCAGAATCATGATCTTGTTCTTTCCCATGGTTTGGAGAGGTTCACCAGCCACAATTAGCACTGCCCTTGCATTGTTTCTATTGTCCATGGTTTCACCATCAGAATCACTGGTAAAACTATAATCTGAATCATAGAAATTACTGATAAGTGCTTGTGTTATAGTAATGCAAAGCGTTATTATCTTACAATGAGCATACCTTTTATTAGATTTTATCACTAAATGGTGTGTATTTGTGTATTCTTATGCATTATAGGTTTGTGGAGCTAATTTGAAAAAGAAGAACGAAGTTAGATCGTGTTCGCCATTGTTGGGAAGGTTTCGGACCAAGCAAGAAGCAAGGCACAAGCCTAGACTTATGAGTGTGTGCCAACCTCCTTTGGAGGGGCACAAAGGTAGTCACATTCACAACAAGTCTAACTCGTGTTGCTTAGGAGAACTTCACCAAGAAGGAGACTTGAAGCAGTTGGCACGATCTACCATTGATTGTGTGCCCGAATCAATGGCCTCGATGAAGAACAACGGATTCTGGAGCGTTTCGGCGAGCTACTTTAGCTTGCTACTGTAGCAAGTTACTGTTCACTTTCTGCCAAAAATAGGATTTCAGAGAGTTCACACGGGCGTGTGGAAATTCCACACAGTCGTGTGAATTAATTTTTCAGCAACCCAGAAACTTCACACGGGTGTGTGGAAATTCCACACGGCCATGTGAAGTCCCGATAAGTCCAATTTTAAAGCCGCGACTCAACATTATAAAAGCCCGATTTTGGAGACTTTTGAGATATCTTTTTACCTAACTTTCTCCGCAACTTCTATGATATTTCTATGATATTTATATTATATTTCTATGATATTGCTATTATGCTTTTCCATTATTAATGAATAAATTCGAGTTTCAATTTTAATTGTCTTTTGCAATTGTTTTCCCTTAGCCGTGACACTAGGGTTGAGAATAATCTAGGTTACCCTTTGGAGGTGTGACAGCTCCTATAGTGTTAGACTACTTAAGATTGAAGATGGTTGAGAGGGTGAGTCGTGAGGTAGCGAAACGTCCCCTTTCCCCTTCGGTGTGATTTCTCCCTACCTCCGTTTTCCTTGATTTCTTAGCGGTCGAGATAGAGTGAAGTGGTAGGTAGATAAACTCCCCTGGGGCTTAGTTGTGCAGGAAACAGAGTGAAGGGTTGACGTGAATCCTAAGCGCTGGGGCTTAATCTATACTAGGGTTCTTCCACCTGGACCAAAAGGTTAGAACTACACATAGGAACAGGTTTTATTATTAGGAATCCCTAGAGCTTAAAGCAATCCCACGTAGTGTTAGGCTTAGGTAGATATACTCCCCTAGGGCTTAGTTGCGTGAGCGACAGAGTGAAGGGTTGACGTGAATCCTAATGCCAGGACATAGTGTTGGCGTTAATCACGATTGACCTTAGGTTTGGGACCGTGAGTTTAAGGATATCCTCGACTCAATTAACATCAATAGGAAAGTATAATAGCATAGTCTTGCACTAGAAGCATAAGTCCTAGAGGTAGCTTGTCCGGATACCCTATTTCATCCATTACTAGTCTTTCTCTAATTCACTCCTTCTTGCACTTTCTTGTCTTCCATCTCTCTATTCAATTTCTTACTTTTTATCATATTTGCTTTCATAATTCACTCATCAATTCTATTATCACTTTTTTATACACCGCACAACTAGATAGCGAAATCTCGTGTCTTGAATCCCTATTCCCTGTGGATTCGACTAACCACTCACCAGGGTAATTTTATTACTTCGACAAGCCTATGCACTTGCGGGATACATGCAAGGGGTCGTGTCAATTACCTTCCTCTTCTTCTGTTTCTTCTTCATTATTTTTCTTTTTTCTACCAATTCCAATTAGTTCGTTCTCCAAATCACTATCCACCTCATTTATGTCATCATCATCATTATCATTAGCATCATCATCAGCCTCATCTATATCCCCTTCTTCCTCAGAAACAACCATCTTAGCACTAGGAAACTTAGCTCCTTCAATAGACCTACCATTGGCAATTCTAACAGAGACATATACCTCCCTTGAAGAGCTTACATTATTTGCCATGTCTAGTGCATCTAGGTCATTTTTTTATCTCACGCAGCCCCTTACACCCATTTCTTAAGTCTAGCCACCATAAGGTACAACCAGTAACATCTATATGAAACTCCCTCGCCATGTTTAGTAGCTCAATCTTTGAAATTTGATCACCACAACAAAAATCTATAAACCCTACAAATCCTTCTTCACCCCCCTTTTCATAATGTAGTTTTATGGTGAACAAGTCAGCAGTGGTAACTGAAATGGAAGATAGACTAAGGTTATCTATTTTTGTCACAATTTCACAACATATGAAATGGGATACATGCAATCAAACCATGCTCAGAACATCAGTATAAGCAATGTGGAATGTCCATTACCATGATCACAAGCTGCTAGCAATGTAAAATACTAACATGAGAAAGTTAAGCAGAAATTAAGCATGGTTATGCTAACCTAAAAAAACGATTTGCATGTAATGACCATTCATAGCAGAACAAAAAATAAAAAAAAACCACATCAATGGTAATGTGCAATTCTTAAAAACAAAACATAAGATGGAATGCCAAGCTCATCTGAAACTTATTCTATTACCCATGTCAACCTTTGGCCCACTTTTTCATAAAGAAATTCTAGCAAAGGTCAACCAACAAAAAATAAAATAAAATAAAACCAACCAATCAAACAAAAACCAAGACATCATAAAAAATACAGTAATAAATTCAAAGCAACAAACAAAGGCGCATGAAAGGAATAAACTAATTTATTAAGCATTTTCTAGTACTGTTCTGTCTAGGACCACAATAAAAGGCAACAGTATCAAGCTCAAGACAAGAAACTGCGAAAGTTAAGAAGATAATTAAGCATGCATTCTGCTTATCTTCAAAAAAAAATAAAAAAAATATAAAATAATACCCCTATAGATAGGATGTGTACTTAATTATCAGTTATAACAGAACAAGAAGAACAAATAGACATTCATACACAACTTAGCAGACCAACTGCTGATAGGTTTATAAAAAAAAATCATAAGCATCACAATAGTGGGTAGCTTATCTGTTCAGCTACCCATGGCCACCCCTTGGCCATTTTTTCATGAACAAATCCCAGCGAAGGTCAAACAAACCAAAAATAAAAATAAAAATAAAACCAAGGATTCAAACAAATTATCTCTAACAAATAAATACATACATCATACAAAATTGAGTAATAATTTCAAATCAACAAACACAACAACATGAGAGGAATAACCTAAGTAGTACTTCCCTGTCTGGGATCATATATATATATATATATATATATATATATATATATATATATATATATATATATATATATATATATATATATTGTTAAGTGAGAAATAATAATTTATTCGTAATCTACAACATAAATATTGTATTTAATTAATTATTGATCAGATATGTTAATTAATCTAATTCATAAATATTGCAAGTTATTTTTCCAAATAGGCCCTTACGTTTTCCTTGGAAAACTTTTCCCAGGGTGGAGGTAGGAAAAATTTTCCACTGATTAGAGGGAAAATAGGTCACGTGATAGAGTTTGTGGAAAAATTTTCCATAGAAAATTTTGACAAACAAACAGTTTAAAAAGCTGGAAAATGACCCGTGGAAAAGTTTTCCAAGGAAAAAATGGCAATCAAACACAGCCTAAAAGTAATTTTTTTCATCTACACAAGAAACTATAGGCGCAAGTATGTTTCAATGTCTACACTTTCGCCATTTCATAGGGATAATCAATCTCTGAGATGAAGAAAACATGGAAGTTTTGTCTACAAACCAAATCTTTCATAGGGAATAATAAATGCTTTAAAGCGGCAAAAAATATGAATGATTTCTAGTTGCTACAATTTTGATGAATAGTCCTCCGAAACACTGGCTATCCACCACCCCACTTGCATTAAACATCGATTTTATTTGTCTACAAAACATATCATAAAGAAAAGAAGTCTTAATTTGGACTATGAATCGTATAACATAGCCAAAAGTATGATTTTATTTTTTGCCTACGAAATATATCCTAGAGAAAAAGGGTTTAATTTTGGCTACAAATTGGGATTCTTTTTTACTTTCCTCTGTATAAATTTATGTAATTGTAAACCCTAATTTCTAAATAAGAAACTAAGATACTAATGTAGCCATAAGGCTTAAACCCTGCAAGGTTATGTATGCAAAGTTACATTTCTACACAATTAACTACATGGTATCCTATAATAATACATGTAAAACATGTGAAATTCTATTATATTTTTTATATGTATATATAAATCTCTTAACATATAAGTATCAATATATTCTTATATTTTATTTTATATATTTGTAATTTATAACTATTTATAAATTGATTTCATATTTTGAAAATTTATATAATAACTATTTATAACTATTTATGTGTCTATTGTGACTCCGTTTTTGGTCATCTTTAAGAGTACATTTTGAAAAAAAATTTATAATTGAGTATATATGTGTAAATTTGAAGTGAAATAATTTTTATCTAATATAAAAAATCCTTATTTGTCTTGAAATTTTATTTTTATAAATAATTAGTCAAAATAAATATGTTTCCCTTTTAAGATTTTAGCTTTCTTTCTTCTCTCATCCCCACTGTGCTGCGCTTCCTCAATAAAATATAGGGTTTTTCTTTGCACATTGAAATATAAACTAGAGGTAGCTGAGAAGTTGCTGAAGCATGGGATTCATCCAATTAAGGTTGCGGAATGTTATGAGGTGGTGTCCAAGATCACTTTGGATCATTTTGAGCAGATCAAGCGCAAGTTTGATTTCAGTGAGAAGAATATTGAGCCTCTAGTGAAGACTTGCATGAGTACACTATCTTCAAAGATGTGAGATCAAGATCTACATTTTTCATATGCTTCTTGCTTCTAAATATTGGGTTTTTATTCAACTTTGTGTATGTTGTAATTGTCTAATGCATGATTGAGATATTCATGAATTTCTTCCTCGTTTTACCCCAAAATTGGAACCAATTTCATAGCTTTAAGTGGGATTGTGGAAAAGTTTTAATTTTTTTTTCTTTTATTTTTTTTGTGTGGTTTGTGGTAGCTTGTGGTGTTTGCGATTGAGAAATCTTGGAGTTCTTCTTTCTGTCTGGCGAAATTGACCACACTGAAACCCATTGATTTTTTTTTTTTGTGGTGTTTGTTTTAGCTCGGAGGAGTTGTTCGATCTTGAGGTGAAAAGGAAGGAGGAGGATTCATGGTTCCCTTTCCACATCTCTTTAAGGTTCTCTGCTCCTCTTGGATTCATCACTCTTTCAAAACTTGAGATCGATGCTGTGTTTCACTTTGATTTCTTCTTTTTTCTATTCATCAGATAAATTTGAGCATGAGTTGGAGTTCATCTCTGCCTTTTTATGCTTGATTTACTATTCAATTACAAAATAAGAGCATGTTCAAAGCATTGAATGCTCTGGTTGATTGATTGGTTCCATGGAATTGATTGAATCGTTGTACTGCTATAATTCCACTTATAATAATGAAAAAATTGCAATTATCATAGAACCCTAATCAGGAATATATTATGACGCTACCTTTTGCGTGTATATTATATTATGTGGAAAGTCTTGAATATATTAGATGCTACATTTATTTGAACTTCATGAAGCAAGCATTGATGCTGCCTTCATTTACTTTTTTTTGCATTGATTGGATTGTATGATTGTTGTTCTCTAATGGAAAACTAAACTTCTTGGTGTTTGTGCATGGATAGAACCCAAGGTTTATATTTTGATTGACATTTGTTGTAGACTTTGGAGCTTTTATATTGATTACTTGATTGGAATATGTTGATGTTGAATTCAATTATGTGTTTTAATTATCTTGAATTCTATTGTAGTGAAAGTCAAGAATTCATGATTGTTGTACTTGTGTGATGAATCAAAAGATCTACCTAGTATAGACATACCACAAATGAAAGGGATCCTAAGTCTACCTAAAAATAGGGCATTTGGGATTACTTGATCGACATGTGCACTTACATTTTCATAGGTGACATTAGTCCCTATCACTACCCTATGTCTGCAATATTACACTCAGTGAACTCTATCTTGGAAAAAACATGGATTCAATGAGTAACAATCCCTGTCCAGCCTATTGACCATAATCTCATACAAAGCTGGATAGGAATCTCTTCCTAATTCTTGCTCTCTTCAATTGCATTACGATTGGAATCTTATGTCAACTCACTCTGAAGAATCATGAGGAGAGTGAAAGGGGCCCGAAAGTGCACGGGTTGTCGCAGTAATAATAGTACCCTGGTGAGAGGGTAGTCGAATCCGCAGGGAGTAGGGATCAAAGACACAAGCGTTTGCTAATTAGCTAATGCGATGTACGGAGAGTGAAAACAGAATCAGTGTGTGTATGCAAGAGTAATTAATAGAAATAAGAAATAAAAGAGAAGTATGGAAGACAGGAGAATGCACGCAAAAAGTAAGAGAAGGACAAACAATGAGTGAAATAGGGTACCCGGACAAGCTACCCCTAGGATTAATGTTTCAAGTGCAAGACAATGCTATTATACTCTCCTATTGATGTTTAATGAGTTGAGGATGTCCTTAAATACACGGTCCCAAACCTAAGGTCAACCATGACTAATCCCAATCATTATGCCCCGGCATTAGGTTTCACTACGACTCTTAACTCTTGTTGACCTGTCAACTAAGTCCTAGGGGAGTCCATCTTTCTAAGCCTCACACTATGCGGGATTGCTTTAAGTTCTAGGGATTCCTAGTGAAAGACCCTGTTCCTATGTATAGCTCTAACCCTTTGGTCCAGGTGAAATAACCCTAGTCTTAATTAAGCCATAGCACTAGGATTCACTACAACCCTTCACTCTGTTGCTCGCGCAACTAAGCCTCAGGGGAGTTCATCTCCTAGCACTAAGAACTCATGGAACACGGAGGTAGGGAAAATCACACCGGAGGGGAAAGGGGACGTTTCGCTACCTCACAACTCATCCTCTCGATCCTCTCCAATCTCAAGTAGTCTAACTCTATAGGAGTTGTCACACCTCCAAAGGATAACCTAGATAATTCTCAACCCTAGTATCACGGCTAAGGGAAAATCAATACAATATGCAATTAAGATTGGAACTCCATTAAATTCATCAATAAAGAAAGCATAATAACATGTCATAAAAATATAATCATCCTAGGGTTTACAAGTCCGAATACTCACAAGGGGTTTAGCTCCTCATGGAGCTATACAAATCCATCAATGTATATGAATGAATACAAATCGAAAACTGACACGACCTTTTGCGTGCGTACCGCAAGTGCACTGCCTTGTCGAAGTAATAAAAGTTACCCCGGTGAGTGGGTAGTCGAATCCACAGGGAATAGGGATTTAAAATACGAGAAGTTGCTATTGAGTCGTGTGATGTACGAAAAGAAACAATGATCGGAGTGATGAGTGAATTTATGGGAACTAGAGTAGATGCAGAGCAAATAAATCGAAAGATGAAAGAGAGAAAAGTGCAAGCAACGAGTAAAAAGAGAGAGACTAGTAATAAGTGAAAATAGGGTATCCGGACAAGTTACCTCTAGGACTTATGCTTCTAGTGCAAGACTATGCTATTATACCTTCCTATTGATGTTAATTGAGTCGAGGAAAATCCTGAAACACACGGTCCCAAATCTAAGGTCAACCGTGGCTAACCCTAACACTATGTCCCGGCAATAGGATTCACGTCAACCCTTCACTCTGTTGATTGCTCAACTAAGCCCCAGGGGAGTATTTCTACCAAAGTCTAACACTACGTGGGATTGCTTTAAGCTCTAGGGACTCCTAGTGATAAAACCTGTTCCTATGTGTGATAGTTCTAACCCTTTGGTCCAGGAGGAAGAACCATTGTCTAAATTAAGCCCCAGTGCGTAGGATTCACGTCACCCCAAAACCTTGGGGGAGTTTGTCTACCTAGCACTTCACTCTATTTCGACCTCTAATGACTCAAGGAATCGGAGGTAGGGAGAAATCACAACGGAAGGGAAAGGGGTACGGTGCTACCTCACAACTCTCCCTCTCAACCCTCTTCAATTTTAAGTAGTCTAATCCTATAGGAGTTGTCACACCTCCAAAGGATAACCTAGATTGTTCTCAATCCTTAGTGTCACGGCTAAGAGAAAACAATAGCACAAGAAATCTAAAATTGAAACTCGAATTTATTCATCAATTAATGGAAAAGCATAATAATAATGTCAAAGAAACATAATTATCCTAGAGTTTTACAAGTCCGAATACCCACGAGGGGTTTAGCTCCTCATGGAGCTATACATGTTCATCAATTTATGAAAGAAAGAACAAACTAAAGACATCAATGAAAACCCCCTCGCGTATGGTGTGGCCGTGGTCTTGTGCGGCCGTCGAACGTCGGTGACGATGCTGATGACGCGCTCCAATCCTCCACAAAGTCCTCTCCGAAACCCCTAGCCGCCCTCTCCAGAAGTTGGGGAGAAAGATAGGTCAAAAGATTCTTCAAAAAGTCTCCAAATCGGCTTTTTATAGGCTGAGTGCGGCTTTAAATTTGAAGTTATCGGGAATTCACACGGCCGTGTGGAATTTCCACACGCCCGTGTGAAGTTTCTGTCTTTCCTAAAAATTACTTCACACGGCCGTGTGTTAATTACACACGCCCGTGTGAAGTTTCTGGCTTGCTGGAAAATCAATCCACACGGCCGTGTGTTAATTCCACACGCCCGTGTGACGTCTCTGGTTTGCTGGAAAATTAGTTCAAACGGCCGTGTGTTAATTCCACACGCCCGTGTGAATTCTCTGGAACCTTGACTCTTCGGCAGAAGTGCACAGTAACTTGCTACAGTGATTTGCTACAGTAACAAGCTACAGCGTTGCTACAGTACTCTCCGAAATGCTCCCGAATATGTTGTTTCTTCATCGAGGCCATTGAATTGGGCACACAATCAATGGTAGATCGTGCCTATTGCTTCGAGTCTCCTTCTTGGTGAAGTTTTCCTAAGCTACACGAGTTAGACTTGTTGTGAATGTGACTGCCTTTGTGCCCCTCCAAAGGAGGTTGGAACACACTCACAAGTCTAACCTCGTGCCTTGTTCCTTGCTTGGTCTGAAAACCTCCCAACAACGGCGAACACGACCTAACTTCGTTCTTCTTTTCCAACTTAGCTCCACGAAACCTACAATGCTCAAGAATACACAAATGCACACTATTTAGTGATAAAATCTGATAAAAGTATGTTCATTTGTAAGATAATAACGCTTCGCGTTACTACAACACAAGCACTTATCAAAAACATAGATGAAAACCCTCTTATATAGCGTGGCTGTGGTCTTGTGCGGCCGCCGGGCTTTGATGTCAATGCCGATGGCACTCCAATGCTCCACAAAGTCCTCTCCAAACCCTAGCCACGACCCTTCAGAAGATAGGCGAAAAGATTCAGAAAAATTCCCAAAAGGGCCTTTAAATAGTGTTGAGTCGCGACTTCAAATCAGCTGAAATTTGGATTTCACACGGCCGTGTGGAATTTCCACACGCACATGTGAAGTTTCTGTTTTCCTGAATTTCGGCGAACAATGAACAACAACTTGCTATAGTATTTTTTGTTACAGTGCTGCTGCAGTGCGGCTACAGTACTCTTGCCGAAATGCTCCCGAATTCATCGTTCTTCATCGAGGCCGTTGAATTGGGCACACACTCAACGGTAGATCATGTCGATTGCTTCAATCCTCCTCCTTGGTGAAATTCTCCTATGTTACACGAGTTAGACTTATTGTGAATGTAACTGCCTTTGTGCCCCTCTAAAGGAGGTTGGCACACACCCACAAGTCTAGACTCGTGCCTTGTTCCTTGTTTGGTCCGAGAATTCCCCAACAACAACGAACACAATCTAACTTCGCTCTTTTTCTCCAAACTAGCTCGACAACCCTACAATGCACAAAAGTACACAAATGCACACAATTTAATGATAAAATCTGATAAAAGTAATGCTCAATGTAAGACAATAACAATTCGCATTATTATAACATGAGCACTTATCAGAGAGAAACCTCGATAGCGAAGTGCCTTATTTTTAGGCGGACTTGTGATTCCCTTTAATTGTGGTATGTCTTTACCGTGTGGATCTCTTGATTCATCACACTAGCACATCAATCATGAACGCTTAACTTTCACTACAAGAGAATTCAATGCAAATAATAACACACAATTGAATTCAACATTGACATATTATAATAGATCAATAGATACATTATTCAAGGTCCACAGCCAATGCCATTAAAAAGTAAACCCTTGGCTCTATCCATGTCCAGATGCCAAGAAGTTTAGTTCTCCATTAGAGGAGAACAATCATACAATCCAATCAGTGCAAAGAACGCAAATAAAAACATTAAAACTCCTTCTATGCTTCACCGCCTTAGAGTGCTTGTAAAACTTCCACCAATCTTTCACAAACACCACTGAGAACTCTCCCCGATGGCTCCAATGATGCTCTAGATCATGGATATAGCCCTCCAAGTCCCTGGATTGTTGGAGAAAGGTCTAGGGTTCTTTCTTCCCTCTTTCCTTCTCTCGGCCGCCAAAAGATCTCCTAAAAGTCGTTAGTAAATTTTTTTTAACCATAATTCTTTATGGGCAGCTTACAGGTGTAAAAACAAGGCCATAAGGAGCTGGAGATGATGGGTCGCGTGCCTTATGGGCATCTTACGGCAATAAGCTCAACTTGTAAGATCTTCTATTTTGGTGTTACGGTCTAGCTTAAGGCCATAAGTGTTGGACCATAAACTTTTTTAGATGGTGCTTGCGACTACCATTACAAGTGTCCATAGCTATGTATAGTTCCTTTGAAAAAAAAAAAAGTCTATCTTGTCATGAATTCTTTAAATGTAAGAAAGAAAAATGTAGAGATTTATCTATTATGTATAGTATTATTACCACTAATGATGGATGAATAAATGGCCAAAAATCAAGAATGTTTAAAACAAGTTCAGTGAAAAATGCACATGATACAAGAAAAGGACTAGAAAATAGAAACTATTGTTATGGAAAACAAATATAAACCAATTCGGCCTTATAGCCACACCCCACATCACCAATTGTTCAGTCCGTGCAAGTGATGGTGCACGGACTGAACTTTCAATTCTGAATCTATCCACATGCTCTTTCGACGAATTACAATTGATCCTAGAACAAATTTCTCATTTACGAAGTCTATATTAATTTAAATGCAACAATTAAAAGGACATAGATAAAGATGAACCAACTCAAATTAGTGATTTATGAGATCTAACTCTAAAATATTTGTTGTAGATTGAAATAAAGAAGTAACATTACACCAAATAAGAGAACAGTAATTACTACGTTATTTGGACCACAATATAAGAAGTGACATTTTTTTTTGTAATACTTAATAATTTTTTCTTGTATATTAAAGCTAAGGATTTTTACACAATAGAAAAGACTAATAAAAAAAAAAAAACAAAACAACAATGCTTGAAGAATTTATTATATTTATCCATATCACTATATAGAAAATAAAACATTATATTGTTACACATTATAAGATACCTAACGTAATGCTTATTAAGCAAACAATATCTAAGAAAGCAACATAGAAAAACATATACCAAACACAAACATTAGGTTAATTAGTCGCTTAGCAAGTATCAAATTGAAAATAATTTAAGAACAAAAAAAAAAAAAAAATGAATAATTTTTTAGTAATGTTGCAACAATTGGATGCAAGCTAGCAGCTTAGGAACAACTTAGGCTGGCCAACATAACAAACGAACCCCATTAATCTGATGAAATAATTTAAAATGAGAACATTTAAAATGGTTTTATTATTAGAAGACTCCCTTTGTAGAAATACTGTTTAAATTCATCAAGTACATGGAATTTAAGATCCATAATTTTAGTGTTCAAGTAAGATTAAACTCTCGATTTTCAATTTAGAAAGAATATAAAATGGCACTCTCTTATTAGAGTGGTAGTGATTACATGAGATTAGGCTTATATAAAAATTTGTTTCAAAAGTAATTTTGAATATTTTTGAAATATTTGATATTTTAATATAGTGGTTATGGCTTTTTTTTTTATGAATTATAATATCTATTTATATTTACCACACAAAAATAATAAAATTTTTAGGGTCTAGGATTTAGGAGGCGTTTAAATTACATCAATGATTACAATCGTTGCTTGCCCAAATGTATTATATTTAAGCATGTATATCGGGCAATAAGATACTATCGGTTGGCCCCATTACACACACTCCCCCCACTATATATATATAGCTATAACAGTATAGTAATATATTAATAAAATATAAATATATTTAATAGTAAAATAATTAATATTTAATTACAATAATAATATAATAATGTAATAATTATTACATATTAAATAAATATTTATTTCAAATACAACTCATAAATTTAAATATTATATTATAATAGTTAAGGTGAAGTGACATTTTTTGCTTATTTAATTAAATAAAAATAGCTAATTTAAATAATAATATTAATAATTAAAATGAATAATGATATTTAAATATTTTATATAAAAGAAATTCATTTCTTTATGTTAAGATAGTTACTATATATCTTTCCATTACTTTTTGTATTCCTAATAAATTACTTTGCTATTTTTCTCTTATCTAATAAATTACTTGTTCAAGTAAACGCAATTTTCGTTATTCTCATTATTATTGCCTTTCCCATTCTCATTCTGATTACTGCATTCTTATTCCATCAAACCAAACACACCTTTTGATTAATGTTTGGAATTATGATATTTAGGTTGATAAGTGTACAATGTTCATGTATTTCATATTATTTTGATACTCAATCGGCATGTATTAGAGCCATATTGTCGAATTTGATGCTAAATATAGTGTGTTTCGCATTAACAAGCTTAGGGTAGAGCTTCAAGACGAGAAGAGAGTCAAAGGTAGCATTTCAGACCTAAAATGATGAATTTGAAGCTCTCTCAGCATCATTAGAGCAAGAACAAGACAAACTGGGTGGTTTATGGGTAGCTTACGGCCGTAAATAGAGTCCAGAGAATCTTGCGGGCATGCTAATTCCCATAAGAGGGATTCAGAGCCAATTCAGACAACCTTGTGGGCATGGCTTACTCTTGTAAGGATGCCCTTAAAGACCATCCAGAGGCACCCTACGGACGTGACTAAGGACCAAAAGTGGTCTCTAAGACTCGCGACTATCTTTTCTAGCTCCCTCAAGCCCACGTCCTCATGCCCTTAAGCATCCTGTAAGCAATCGGGTATAAATTGGCATGATGAGGATTTTTAGGGCATCCAATTCTTTTTCTTTTGGACAATTCTTGGAGGCAAAGTTAGGGAATATAAGAGGCGAATCTCCAACACCTAAGTAATTTCAAGGGGAATTTGGCTTAACATTCAAGGCGATTGAAGATCGTAGCCATCAAGCTCGCCTTGGCGCCATTTGTGGAAGTTTCTCAAGGGTTTCTTCAGTGATTCTTTATCAGCCAAATTAAAAAGAGGGTTTTCATGGATTTCATGTTTTCTTTTATTATTTATATCTTGGATGTTTGCCCTCTACTAATGGAGAGCAAATTTGTAGATGTTTGGGTATAGTTGAACTCTAGGGTTTACTTCTTTAGCATTAGTTGTTGGATCTTCAATGCTTTAAATTTTTTTCCTTAATTGCAATCATATCTATTTGAATGCTTGGTTGCTAAAAAGGTGAAAGCCCTATCTATCATATATGATGTGCTACGTGACGAGTAGAAATACCCACCTAGCATAGACATGCCATGATTAGAAGGAATTGTGAGTAAGCCTGGGTATAGGGTACTTTGGAGACTCCGTCTCCCTCAATTCTCCAGAGTGAGTTATTGGTAATCTCCATGCACTTTGCAATCATGTGGAGTGGATTTTAGGAGAAATCACATTTCTTCTTTGTATTCAAATTAGGGGTAATCTCTTTCTTTGGAGAGATTATCTACTTAAAGAGATCGTCATTAGCTCATAGTGAGGTTTCATATAGAGTGTTAATGCAATTGTGTCAATGCCTGTATCAACTCTTCACCTATTCAATTACTCTTCACCTGAGAAATAAGGCTTTAGTATAATTCTGGAAACCTCTTAGTTCATATAGGATTGCATACCTAAACAGTTTTTGTCTTGTACTTCATAACCCTAGATGGATACTTTCCCCGGGCATCACTTTCTTCCTTAACTTCTCTCCTATTATTTCTAGTATTTTCTTATGCTTGCTTAATCTTTTCACACATACATCATTCTATCATTTAGGCTATTTTCAAGTTTAGAGTCATTACTAGTATTCACTTTCTTCCCCGTCGACCGACACTCTGCTTTTACGCACATTTTATTACGCGATTAGCATGTACGCTTGCATCCCACATCAAGTTTAGTGATATTTGGAACACTTGAATATCTGTCACTTTAGCCATTTTTTTCTTTCTTATTTGTTTTTCTTTATTATTTTTGTAATTCTTTCTCTTTTATTTGATTTTAGTGTATGTCACCAAAGGGCAAGTCAACAAGATTGGAAGAATGTGAGAGCAGTGTAGAAAGAGTGATTGGAACCGTATTAAGAATAACTCTATTGAACGAAACAGGATCTTTGACAGTGAGTGTTGAAGGACAGCAGTTGGACACCATGGAAAATCAAGGGAATCGGCATAGAACCCTTTCAGATTATGCTCTTCCCACTCTTGATGGGTCTCAGTCAAGTATATTTCACCCACTAGTTATAACAAACAATTTTGAGCTTAAGCATGCATTTGTACAAATGGTTCAGAATTCAGTACAGTTCCATGAATTAACGGACGAGGATCCTAATAGTTATATTCGGGGATACCTCGAAGTATGTAATATTTTGAAAATCAACAACGTTTCTGTCAATGCCTTCAAACTCTGCTTGTTTCCTTTTTCATTGAAAGGAAGAGCTAGCAATGGCTCCAGGCTTTTCCTAGAGCGTTTATCACAACTTGGGAGTAGTTTGTTGAGTCGTTCTTGCCTTGTTATTTCCTATAGGATGAATGACCAAGTTGTCCCAAGAGATTACAACTTATGGACAGATGGACGCTGAATCACTATTTAAGGTGTGGGACCGATTTAAAGATTTGTTGAGAAAATGCATGCATCACAACCTCCTCAAATGGATGGAAGTCCAGATTTTCCTTCAAGGCCTCAATCAGAGTAATAGACAACTTATTGATTCAGCAGTGGGAGGATCGCTTAGTAGTAAGACCCCAAAGGCAACCAAGCAGTTGATTGAAGAAATGACTATAAACAATTATCAATGGAATTCGAGAGGCTAATCAGTAGTGAAGCTAGCTGGGATGATTGAAATTAGTGAAGCCATAGCACTAGAAGCATAGGTGGAAACTTGGAGTAGAAAGATTGATAACTTGTTTACTCAGAAGTCAGTTACAACCATGACGTGTGACATGTGTGGGGGAGGACATGCCTCAACAGATTGTTCCATTGCCAGAATAGTGCACGGGCCCACCAAATATGTAGATTTCGCTGGTAGTGGCTTCCGATAACAAGGGAACCCCTACACTGGCACATATAACCTAGGATGGTGAAATCACCCCAATTTCTCTTGGGGAAATCAAGGGCAGTAGCAAAAGCCCCAGCCAGGATTTCCTTCTCACCAGCAAAATGAAAAGAGATTTGCATTGGAGGAATTACTGACAGAGTTCATGCAAAGCATGGATGTTAAGTTTCAGCAATTTAAAAATAGATTCTAGAGCATAGAGGTATCGATGAGAAACCAGCAGGTTTCTCTTCAAAACTTAGAGAATCAGGTGGGATAGATAGCTAAACTATTATCCGAATGCCCTCAAGGAAGTTTGTCGAGTAACACTCAAGCCAACCCCCCTGAGCATCTAAGACAATTACTCTTCAGAGTTGTAAAGAGGTAGGGATGAGTAGTGAAAAGGTGATGGAGAAAGAAAAAGGAACTAGAAATTGAGGTTATTGAGAGTCTGGTAAGGGAATGAGAGCCTACTCCAAATGTTGAGAAGAGAACACCACCACCAGTGAAGGAGTACGTGCCCTATCTTCCATCCCCATCAATGTTGAAGAATGATCACATGGACGAATATTCAAGAGATTTCTAGATTTGTTGAAGCAACTGCATGTCAATATACCATTTGTTGAAGTCTTATCTCAAATGCCAAAGTACACAATGTTTCTCAAGGTCCTACTAACAAACAAGCGGATGTTTGAAGAGGCATCAATGGTTATATTGAGTGAAGGGAGCTCGGTGTTGCTTCAGAATTGACTACAGAGGAAACATAAAGATCCAGAGAGTTTTAGTATCCCTTGTAAAATTAGTGAATTGGTTAATGAAAAAGCCCTAGCAGATCTAGATGCTAGTATTAATGTGATACCATACACCATGTTTAAGAGACTTGGACTTAGTGACCTTAAGCCAACGAGGATGACCTTGCAACTAACGAACTGCTACATTAGGCATCCTAAGGGAAGCATCAAAGATGTATTTGTTAAGGTTGACGAATTCATTTTCCTAGTAGGCTTTGTGATATTACATGTATATGAAGATGTTGAAGTGTCCCTCATTCTTGGTAGGCCGTTCCTAGCTACCTCCCAAGCCATAATCGATGTTAGCAATGGCCAAATGGCACTTAGGGTTGGGGATGAGGAAGTTGTGTTTGCTTTATCTGATGCCATGAAATATCCTTCTACTTTTGATCATACATGTTATTTTCTAGATAAAATTGATTCGATTTTTGATGAATGTGTGTAGGAAATTTTGCACAATGAGCCTTTTGAGGAGTCATTGGATGACCCTCACATTGAAAAGACCACCCTTCTGCTTACACCAATATTGTTTGAGGAAAATACGAGCAAGAAGCATTGGCGCAAGGTCACTTCCACTGAAAAAGGCAAGAGAAAACCTTTACCTAAGATGGTAACCCCCAAATCAGTCAACTTCATTGGTTAGTTCTCTATTTTTTCTGATCTTGCACTTAGGCACTATTTCAGAGACATTGACTTTAGTCTTGAGGAATGTTTCTATTTTGAACCTCCATGATATGTGCATCTTACGTACGTCAAGCTTATGACGTTAACTAAGTGCTTCTTGGAGGTAACCCAAACAAGATATTTAGTATTTTGTTTAGTTTGATTCTTTAGTTATAGTTTTGTAGTTTTGTTTGAGTTTGCAATAAATTGCACTGCTTGTCATGAATTTTCATGTGTTGGGTGGATGCTTGTTATCTTAGAAACTCATTTCATGCTTCCCAAGTCATATTTGCATTTGAACTTAATTGCAAGAAATTGGGAAAACTCTGCTCAATTTTCTAGAACTCTTGCAGGCTACTTACTTCCATAAGTAGGGTCATAAGTCTCGAACAGAGAGGGCTTTATGGGCATCTTAACCTCGTAAACCACCCCGCAAAGGGAGTCTAGAGAGTCTTACGAGTGCACACACGGCCTGTAAATCTTGGTGAGCACAGTTTAGAGGTTCCTTACGGGTGCCTTACGCCCGTAAATAAGACAGTAAGGGTTATCCAGAGCACTTTACTGGTAGACCTTAAACCCTTATGGCCCATGACCTCCATGGGAAATAACCTAGGTCTCTTACGGGTACCTTATGTCCGTAAGATGGATCATTAGAGCAAAACAGAGAACCTTATGGACTACAGTGTTAAGCCTCTTACGGTCGTAACCTAGGTGGTAAAGGAGACGTATCCTTATGGGGCAAGCCTTTCATCCGTAAGCACCCCATAATTGTTCATTCAGAAAGACTTCTAATCATGGCTTACAACAGTAAGCCGCTTATAAGCACCTAGGGTTTTAGCGCCGCCGGTGACCTTTGATTTGATTTTTGTTGGAATTAGGTCACAAGTGCCTCTTTCGCCCCCATTGTCTTTCCTTCGTCTTCCTCTTCCATTTCTGAGTGTTTTTGAGCTGGATTGGACTGTTCCCAATGCTCTTTACCAGTTATTTTTCTTACTTTCTTCTTTGTCTCAAAGGTAATCTTTGTTTTCTTGATTTTTTGAGTCCATTGATTGAATTGTTGTATTAAAACAATAGCATGAATGTTTAACAATATTTGAATGATGATTTGAATGCTTAAATTGTAAATTTTTGAGCTCTAATTTATAGGAAGGTTCCTTACTGCCTGAGCGCGTGGCTTAAGGTAGTATAGGTTGCCGTAAGGTAACTTTCCCTGAGCTTTATGGAAGTAAGCCTTCCCATAAGCAACCCATAAGCACTCTTGGTTTAAGAAAATTTTGTATTTTTGTGTCTAAATGTCGTATTTTCTTATGCAACATGATTAGTGTAAAGAAGGGTGCATCAAAACCAGCCATGAGAGGCCGAAATAAGGCATCTATCTCACGTACGACCGTAGTGGAGGAGATGTCGACTCCCTCGGTCCTCTTAAGCCCAACATTCTCAGAGGTTTGCTTCTGAGAGCATTTCACCCTCTTAAGGATGAACCAGTTTGGCTAATCTCGTACAGTGGATTAGCTCGTGCTTATACAATTGGTATTGGAGGAGTATATTCAGGGATGATGATGTTCAGCAGATGGAGTCTCCTATTTTCCTTTGAGGAACAGGCGTACAGAGACATAACTCTCAAGGTATTGTCCACCTTTGAGGTGGTCCGAGGGTTCATGGGGTTTGACCAGGCCAGCACGATCCGCTTCCAGCTATTCGAGGAGTAACGAATGATGAGCTACACCCAGTTTTCTCTGCTAAGAGGGTTATACGACATAGACTACACCAATAACCCTCAGTACAAGTGACACAACCTCTCTTGTGTATGTACCGCAAGTGCACAGTTGTCGAAGTAATAAAATACCCTGGTGAGTAGAGTAGTCGTCGAATCCATAGGGAACGGAAGTACTAGTAGTAACTAATTCTTTGTTATCTAGTCGGAATCAAGGTTGTAATAGAATCAACTAAATTGCACAAGTAAGAAGATTGTAAGCAAGCAAAGGAAAAAAAATAAGAGAGATCTCAATCAATTAAGATGAGGTACCCGGGCAATGATCCCTTTAGGATCTAACATGAAGCGCAATTTTTACTAAATGATTCTAAACCGAGTTAAAAGAGTAGAGGTAATCCAAGAACAATCGATCCCTACCTCCAAGCCACCGATACTAGTCCCCTATAAGGTCTCGGTGGAGAAATCACTCAATCTCAACACCGTACACCCCATATGACCCGAATGAGCTCTAGGGATACCTAAGAGTAACCGATTCCAAAAAGTAGATCAACCCTACTTCTAGGTGAAAGATCCCTAACACCCTACAAGGTCCTGGCGGAAAAATCTCACAATATTATGCCTCACACTAAATATGGTTGCATAAAGCCTAGGGAATATGGAGATACGAAACACTTAATCGGAAGGGAAAGGGGACACTCCACTATCTTATGACTCACCCTCTCAACCTTCTTTAATCTTGGAGTTCTAACCCTAATGGAAACCTCTCTCTCACCAAGGCAACAAATTATGCAATAATCAATCAATCACAAGGATCAATAAGACATGAAAGCAATGATAAAACAAGATTAAAACTCAAATAGACTCGGATTTAATAGAAATCATCAAGTAAATCAATACAAAGAATTGATCCGAAGGTTCACATGCCCAAATACCTACTAGGGTTTAACCCTCTATGGGGCTCATTATAAAAAAAAGATTAATGCAATGAAAAGCAATGAAAACCATAGAACAAAACCCCCTCGAATTCATGATGATGGCCTTGATGGGTTGCTCAACGTCTTGAAGGATCCTTCTTCGAAACTAGGTTGCCAAAGACTCTCTCGATGCTATGATGGAAGAAAGATCTATCAAAGTTGGTGAAGAACGACCTCCAATCTCACCAAAGACCTCCTTTTTGAAACCTTAGCCCCTTTGCCCTTCAAATGTGCTCAAAAAGTTATCGAAAGAATAGGGCAAATCGGCTATTTAAAGTAATCTTCTACAGTACTCTTCATAAACGTCATCCACACTGTCTTTTCTTGAGGCTACATGGTCGGGCACATGTCCCTCTGGTAGGCTATAAGACTTTTCCCTTGTTGAATCATCGTTTAGAAGCTCTTGCAATCTTCTCACAAGTAAGGAAATAAGAGTGTGACTGCCTTTGTGCCCTTCCAACTACAAATTGGCTTGAATTATCTTGGAAGTTGGCACACACCCTCACGTATATGATCTCCTCTTGTGTCTTGACCTTTGCTTTGTACAAAAACTCCCAACAATGTGTCTTCATAACCTATCTTTGCTTTCTTCCTTTAAGGTATTCGTAACCTAATTGCACAAAGGAACACCAACAAGGAGCTGATGATTGACTTCTTGCCTGATGTCACTCCTTAGGGAGCATGGCAACACTTGAGCTGGGGATGAAGCTACGAGCTAGGCCTCACCAAGGCCTCTTTCCTTGGCTAGCGCTCAAGTATGTGCATGCTATCATTGCTTGATCTTTTGTAGGGCGAGGTGACAACACTGGAGTGGTGGGCCAGCAGGAGCTCTTATTCCTATTTAGCTTGGTTAAGTGTCACCCCATCCACCTGGGCTATGTGCTAGCAGATTTATGTTATGCGACTGATTGGAGGGATGGGGCTGGTAAATCGACTATAGGGCCAAGAGATCATTGGCGGGTCGGCACCCCTCAGCATGGACATACTATGCCTGATGGGGATGGTCATCCACCGTGGCTCCAAATGGGTCCTCACTCCCAGTTAGATCGAGTAACCAGTAGGGAGGGTGAGACAGAGTATGAGGAGTCAGACGATGAGTCTGACAATGGGTCATCCTTGCTATCGGCTACTGCACTGGTGAGTGCAACCCATCCTCGACGCAGATTAGAGATAAAGAAGATGTGGCTTGAGGTTCGACAACTGTAAGAGGGCCAACAGACTATTCTGGCTATCTAGGCACGACTTGAGGCGTATGTCGGCCGTGCCCTGGACCTACTTTCAAAACTGACCCCTCCTCAAGCTCCAACTTCCTCGTTATTGACTTCTCTATCATCACCGCACCCGCCGACCGACTCTGCTCCTTCAGGCTCGGCCAAGCATTATTTTCTTTATTTTATATTTCTTTTTGTATTTTCATTTCAGACTTTGTATTCAACATTTTTAGCAAAGGTTGACCCTACCTATTTTGTATCTATTTTGAGACTTTTATTAGATTTTAGTTTCTGTTTTGTTATTTTTATTTTGTTGAGCTTTAATGTTCTTCCCTTATACTTCATAGGACTTATTTGCAACATCCACCATTCTCAATATAAGGGGATGCTCACTAGGTCATTTCTTGACCTTGAGTGACCCCAACTATTAGGGCACAACCATGGACACACTAAGCCAGTTCAAAGCTTGAATAACCTCGCCTATTTAAACCAGGTTAGTAATCTTATTCCACTCCCCTCTTATTCTTGTTTACATTCCCTTGCATGCTTCTTTTACACACATTGAGGATAATGTATTAATTAAGTGTGGGGGAGGGGTTTAACTTTCATTGTTAACTCTTTTACATACTAAGATTGACTTATGATAGTGTAATTGTAATGTAGTTGGAGTTTCTTAGTATTAGGGTGGACACATGTGAGTTTGTTCCATTTCAAGTTCTATTTTTTTTAGTATGCACTTTATTCTTGGCTAGTTACCAAATTAGAGTACACAACCTCTGTATTGTAGCAACTTAGACAGTGTTGGACTTCTTTTAGTTTTGTTCATTGTACTTCTTGTGGGTGAATTGAGAAATTGTTTTTGTAAATTTGAAAGAACTTGTTTTAAAAAAAAGAGAAACATTGAAAAACGGAAAGATCTACCCTTTTTAGAAGTGTAAAATTACTCTCGACAAGTTGGACAGTATGTATGCCATAACGAGAGAAAGATTTACCTATTTAGGTGAGTGAAAGCTACTATATTTTTTTGTAAAAGATGTGGAAAGAGCTATCTCTTCTAAGTGTGGAAACCGCTCGTAGATTATTCATAGGAAAGGGCTGTCTTAGGAGATGTGTGAAGCTATCACATTGTACTAAAGAAGCTTTTTGTGTGATTGTTTGCTTTTTGAAGTCTTCTAGGTCAATAGAAGTGAAGTAAAGAGTTGTAACACACACACAATGATAGTCTTGAATAGAGTGTGCACTATTTTTGGAACTTGAAGTTTTTAGTATTCTTGTATTGTGGAAACTCAAACTACTTGTGAAACTCTCAAATTCTTGAGCACTCTACGTCTTGCACTTTCTCCACTTGGTTTGTAATGTTCCATTTTGCTTGCGGACAAGCAAAAGCTTAAGTGCGGGGGAATTTGATGAATGTACAATGTCCATGTATTTCATATCATTTTGTTCACTCAATCGGCATGCATTAGAACCATATTGTGAAATTCAATACTAAATATAGTGTGTTTCACATTAACAGGCTTAAGGCATTGCTTCATAACGAGAGAGAGCCAAAGGAAGAATTTCAAATCTAAAACAATGAAGTTGAAGCTCTCTTGGAATCATTAGAACAAGGACATGGCAAACTAGGTGGCTTACGAGTAGCTTACGGACAACTTTACGACCGTAAGTAGATTTTAGAGAACTTTGCGGTCATGCTTATACCTGTAAGAGTGATTCAAATCCAATTCAGAGGACCTTACGGGCAAGGCTTACGCTTGTAAGAATGTTGATATGCCCCTTGTGTATCTGCAAGTGCACGGGTCATACAAGTAGTTAAGTGTACCCAATAGGATCATGTAGTCGAATCCACAGGGACTGGTATAGCTCTTGATACTTTCTCATTGCCTAATATCTAGTCAACTCTAAGATTGGTTCGAATTAATTTATCTACTAAAGGAGAAAAGAATAGAGACGAAAGAAGAGATAGGGTTTTGGGTTGAAAAGATAGTAGTGGAATGGACAGTGCCCCAGGTTTATCACTTGACAAATGCAATAACTAGGAAATGATTCAAGAGTTTCTTCTTGGACGGTGGTAAAGACCTACGAAGGGTTTGATAACGTACGTCCTCACCTAAGGCTCGAAGTGAACTCAACCCCTTCCCTAATGTGTGCCTAGCTAGACAAGTAGAGATTACCCTCTAGACAGTAAGCCAATCTAAGGTTAACTAGTAACTTAAAATTCAATGGCAACCAACGGGGGAACTAGCAATGAAAAATCAATGCTCATATAGATATCGGGAATTCCCTTATTAGGCTAGCAACATACAAGCATCAAGGCAATCAACAAAAAGAAAGATATGCAATATGAACAAAAGGGAGACCACAAGGAAACTTAAGAATCATTATCGCTAAAATCAAAGCATTAGAAGTCAAGGTTCATAATTCAGGGTACTGAAAGATGGTTAGCCCTTCACAGTCTTACAAACAATCATAGCAAAGCAATAAGAGAAATAGAAATTGTCCATTAAACTCCATTCTTGTTTCACAATCACGTTAGAGAAGGCTTAACAATGGTTGTCACCGATGATCCTTCTTTTTCATGCTTATCTCCACTCTAGATCCAGCCTTAAACGGTACTGACGGCTTCCCTAACCCACACCTTTAGAAAGAAAGAAGAAGATCCCTTTATAATCTAACTTTTGGGCTTAAATATCTCTTTCCCGATGTAAGCACGCTTGTGTTGATGGGAGTACTAATGACCGTTCTTGGCTCCATATCCTGGTAATTAATTTCGGAGAAAAACTAGTAAATCACACGGGGCTAAGCATGCCCGTACTTACTGCCCGTACTTTAAGAGCACACTCGTGCAAGGAGTATAATGACCATGCTAATATTGCCATGAGATTTCCAGTAAATGCACTGGGGTAAGTACGCCTATGCTTACCGACCGTGCTCTCTCAGTACGATGGTGCTAGGGGCAGTGAAACCATACTTTTCAATTCTATGTAGACTGCAGTAAAATGCACAGGGGGTTTAACATGCTGGTGCTTCCGATCGTGCTTTCGAGCATGGGTGTGCTTCGGACCCTGCTTGTCTTGAAACTTGTATTCTAATGCTGTTTTGCATCAGAATTAATCTCTTTTCATTCCTTTTGGTCTGAACACCAATTATCTGCATCATTTAACAAACACACATCAAGTAGCATCGGTTTATAACAAAAACATGAAAAAAAGACAAGTGAAACACACAATAGGGTATATAAAATATCTATATAAAATGTACTCATCAGATGCTCGCAAGGACCATCCAGAGGAGCTTACGACCATAGCATATGCCCTTAAGGACAGTTGCGAGGAGCAGCATAGTGAAGTTTATGGTCTAGCAAATACGACCATAAGCTAAAGCGTAACACAATCATAGGACCTTACGGACGTGACTTACGGGCGTAAGTGGTCTTGTAACACTCACAACTATCTTCTCTAGCCCCTTTACGGCCACGTCCTTATACTCATAAGTAGCTTGTAAGTAGTTAGTTATAAATAGGTCTGATGAGGATTTTTAGGGCATCAAATTCTTTTCTTTTGGGTGACTCTTGGAGACGAAGTTAGGGAAGATAAGAGGCGTATCTCCAGCACCTAAGGAGTAATTTCAAGTGGGACTTGGCTCAACATTCAAGGGAATTGAAGATCGTAGCCGTCAAGCTCACCTTGGTGGTGTGCATGGAAGCTTTTCAAGGATTTCTTCTACAATTCTTTATCGGTCAAATTGAAAGGGGGGTTTTCATGGATTTCATGTTTCCTCCAATTATTTGTTTCTTGGATATTTCTCCTCCACTAATTGAGGGCTAATTTGTAGATTTTTGGGCATAGTTGAATTCTAGGGTTTACTTCTTTAACATTGGTTGTTGGATCTTCAATGCTTTATATTGTTTTCTTAATTACAATCATATCTATTTGAATCTAATTACTTGTTTGAATGCTTGGTTTCTAAAGAGTATAAAGCCTTATACATCATATTTGATGTACTACGTGATGAATAGAAATACCCATGCAGAATAGACATGCCGTGATTAGAGGGAATTATGAGTACGCCTAGGTATAGGTTACTTTGGAGACTCCGTCTCTCTCAATTCTCCCGAGTGAGTTATTGGTAATCTCCGTGCTCTTTGCAATCATGTGGAGTGGATTTTAGAAGAAATCACATTTCTGCTCTGTATTCGGATTAGGTGTAATCTCTCTCTTTGGGGAAGATTATCTACTTTAGAGATTGTTATTACTTCACAGTGAGGTTTCATAGAGTATTGACCCCTTGCGTGTGTATCCCACAAGTGCGCGGGTTTGTCGAAGTAATAAAATTTACCCTGGTGAGTGGGTAGTCGAATCCACAGGGAATAGAGAGTTAGAATACGAGATTTCACTATTTAAGCTATGTGGAGTATGGAAAAGTAACAATAGAATCAATGAGTAACTTATGGAAGCAATTATAATAAAAGACAAGAAATTGAATAGAAAGATGGAAGATGAGAAAGTGCAAGTAAAAGAGAATAGAGAGGATCTAGCAATGGATGAAGTGGGGTATCCGGACAAGCTACCTCTAGGATCTATTCTTCTAGTGCAAGACTATGCTATTATACTTTCCTATTGATATTAATTGAGTCGAGGAAATCCTTAGAATCACGGTCCCAAACCTAAGGACAACCGTGACTAACCCCATTATTATGCCCCGGTATTAGGATTTACATCGACCCTTCACTCTATCGCTTGCACGACTAAGCCCCAGGGGAGTATATCTACCTAAACCTCACACTACGTGGAATTGCATTAAGTTCTAGGGACTCCTAGTGGTAAAACCTGTTCCTATGTGTAGTTCTAAACCTTTGGTCCAGGTTGAAGAACCCTAGTCTCGATTTAGCCCTAGTGCGTAGGATTCACTTCAACTCTTCACTATGTTACTTGCGTAACTAAGCCCCAGGGGAGTTTATCTATCTAGCACTTCACTCTATCTCGACCGCTAATTAACCAAGGAAACGGAGGTAGGGAGAAATCACACCGGAGGGGAAAGAAGATACATCGCTACCTCATAACTCTCCCTCTCAACCCTCTTCTATCTTAAGTAGTCTAACCCTATAGGAGTTGTCACACCTCCAAAGGATAACCTAGATTGCTCTCAACCCTAATGTCACATCTAAGGAAAAACAATATCAAGATGAAATTAAGATTGAAACTCAATTTTTATTCATCAATAATGGAAAAGCATAATAACAATGTTAAAGAAGCATAATAACCCTAGAGTTTACAAGTCCGAATACCCACAAGGGGTTTAGCTCTTCATGGAGCTATACATGTTCATCAAAGTATGAAAGAAAGCACAAAGTAAAGACATCGATAAAAACCCCCTTGCGTATGGTGTGGCCGTGGTCTTGTGCGGCCGCCGGACGTCAGTGACGATGCCGATGATGCGCTCTAAACCTCCATGAAATCCTCTCCAAAACCTTAGCCGCACTCTCCAGAAATTGGGGAGAAAGATCGGTCCAAAGATATGTAAAAAGTCTCCAAATTTGCTCTTTATATTGTTGAGTGCGGCTTTAAAATCGGACTTATCGGGACTTCACACGGCCGTGTGGAATTTCCACATGGGCATGTGAAGTTTCTGCTTGCTGGAAAATTAATTCACACGGCCGTGTGGAATTTCCACAAGCCCGTGTGAATTCTCTGGAATTCTGAATTTCGGCCGAAGATGAACAGTAGCTTGCTACAGTATTTTTTGCTACATTACTTGCTGCAGTAATTATCCTGAAACACTCCTGAATTCATCGTTCTTCATTGAGGCCGTTGAATTGGGCACACAATCAACGGTAGATCGTGCCGATTGCTTCAAATCTCCTAATTGGTGAAGTTCTCCTTGTTAGCATGAGTTAGACTTATTGTGAATGTGACTGCTTTTGTGCCCCTCCAAAGGAGGTTGGCACACACTCACAAGTCTCTACTCATGCTGTGCTCCTTGCTTAGTCCAAGAATCTTCCCAACAATGGTGAACACGATCTAACTTCGTTCATTTCCTTCACTTTATCTTCACAACCCTACAATGCACAAAAGTAAACAAATGCACACTTTTTAGTTATAAAATCTGATTAAACTAATGCTCATTGCAAGATAATAACGCTTCGCATTACTATAACACGAGCACTTATCAATAGAGTATTAATGCGATTGTGCGGATGCTTGTATCAGCTCTATATCTATTCAGTTGCTCTTCACATGAGAAATTAGGGTTTAGTATAATTCTGGAAACCTCTCGGTTCAAATAGGATTGCATAACTAAACAACCTTTATCCTGTACTTGATAACCCTAGATGGATACTATACCTGGATATCGATTTCTTCCTTAACTTCTCTCCTAATACTTTCCGTATTTCCTTATTTTTGCTTACGCTTGTTTACACACACATTATTCGATCATTCAAGCTATTTTTTTGGGGTTTAGAGTCATTATTAGTATTCACTTTCTTCCCTATGGATTAACACTCTGCTTTTATGCGCACTTTATTACGCGATTGGCACCTACGCTTGCGTTCGACGTCATATGGTCAGCCATAGTGTTTATGACTATTTAAGCTATTAAGATATAGGCTTTTATTAAAATATTTAATATCTTTATTTATAATTAATTAATAAGGATATATATTTATATGTTAAGGTCAGTCATCTAGAGACGTCCCTATAATTAAAATCTAGGGTTGTCCCAGTCGTAGATGTTAGATCATCATCTAGTGGTCGTCAGCCTTTCCCTTTTTTTATACATGGCATCTTCAACACTTGATAAACGCCTAAATATACGTATTTTCTACGTATTTGGGCGTATGCATTTACGTATTTTTATATGAGTTGACGCCCGTTTTTGGTCTGAATTGGTTTCTTTCATGTTACAGGTACCAATGAGGCCCCAGCTAGCTCGATGACAGAATTGGAGAAGAAATCGGCATCGAAAACACTGTTTCAAAGCTTGGGGGCAGTGTAGCAACACTATAGCAACCACTGTAGTACGAAGACTTGGAGATCTGCTTGGTCAGGAGGTTGATGCGGGCTACTATGCGGGTGCATTGCAGGCTGTATGCGGTACTGCAGCAGGATTACTGTAGCAGAGGTGATGTAGCATGGTACTGCAGCGGCACTGTAGCAACTTACGCGATTTTCGGGATTTCTCGGAAACTTTCTCTCCCCGCATGCGGTGCCGCATGGGAGGCCGCATAACTCGCTGGAATGAGTTTTTAAGGTTGTTTAGGGCATTTGAAGAGAGGGACTTTTGGGAGACTCTTGGGCCGCCGCCCCACCCCTTTTGGCGGCGATTTCCGGCGATCTACGGCACAAAGCTTAACCAAGAGGGAGGCAACATCGAAGGAGAAGATTGGAGGGAAGATCCAAGGCATTGAAGCATATTTTCAAGGTTTTCATCCATCCAAGGGGTTCCAAGGCTAGAGGGAGTATTTCTTGCTTCATTTCTTGTTTTGTTATTCCTTGGAGTTGTATGAGTTTTCCTCTTTCATGAGGAACTAACTTATTTGTGATTTGGACATGATGAACTTTGGGGTTGTTTGTTTGTAATTTGGATGATCATCTTTATTGATGCATTGTGTGATGTTGTATTTCTTTTATGGAATCTTGTAGTTTGTGGTTCAAGCCTTGTGTACTTTGATGTGTTGATTTGCATGAGAACTCTGTATTTCAACTTCTAGGTTGTACTTGGTTGCGTGACCATCGCCCTTGTACTAGACACACTAGGCTTGGAAGGGATACATGTACGAATACGCCGTGACCATCGGGTATTTGTACCCCTCCAACCATTAAGGTTGAACCTAGATATTGTGTTTGACCCTAATTTGAGATTTCCCTAAGCGTAAGGCAATCGTGTGAGGATTTGGGCGGAAGTGATTCCGTATTCCAATACTTATACCGGATTAGGGGTTATCACCGTGACCATTGGGGTGGCCTAGTTTTGGAATCTCTCGGCCCAACCACCATCATAACATTTCATCCTAAATTCAGGGCTTAATGACAACCCTAAGGGGATTCGTTGTCCAAATCACGCTTTCGCATGTTTGATTCTCCCTTGTTTGCTAAATGTGTGTAGTAGTAGCCCGGATTTCATTATAGTTATTTCTTTCTCCATTTTGTAATTATTACTTGACAATCGAATTGCTAGGTTAGGAAATAGATGAAGGGGAAGTAATAGTAGTTCCTTGGCCCTTGGGAATACGACCCCCTCGTGCTTGCGCGAGGGGTATTACTTGGCGACCCGTGCACTTGCGGTAATCATCAACACTCACAACGCATCCCATCTCTTCTGTCCTTTACCTAGCTTCCAAGTAGAAACTCCTTGTCATCGTCGCTATGGCCACCAAATCCGACCTCAAAATCAAGCTCATTAGCATCAGCATCAGCATCAAAATCAATCCCTCTCATAAAATAGTCACAATTGACAACGGAGTTGGCCTCAAAGAGTTCATCAATTTGTTGGAGGTTACCAAAATGGGTCTGGTTGCGATGCTGTACTAAGACAGGGTGAGTATTGTAGGGCTGGTGAGCATAGAGTAGAATACCCTGGAAGTGCGGGACAGACTCGAGGGAAAGCCTTATTATGTGGAAATAGAAAAATAGATTAAGGAAAGGCTAGAAAAAGATCACAACCAGTGGATAAGGATCCAATGGTTGTGATAAGAACGCCCTAAGAGTTGAGGACTAGGACGTTCCTAGATAACGTATAGCCTCTCTCTTTCTCTCTCTCTTTATATATATATATATATATATATATATATATATATATATATATATATGGAACTGCTTACTATCCAGTTATCTGTTATTATTTTGTAATTGATGCAAGATATGTGAGTGCATGACTTATTTTTATATTTTATATTTTAATAATTTATAACATAGATTTATGTTTTCAAAATATATTTATCTATATATTTATTAGTAACTATATGACTAATTATGATACTTGTGAAAATAGAATTTTAAAAATATTTAACTGGGGAATCAGCTGGGAATAGAAAAATTTTTAATTTTTTTTTTATAAAATAATTTGGCTTTTAGTGTAATTCCTACATGTGCAATTTTTTGTTTTTTCAGGGATATATATATATATATATATGGTTATAAACTTTTAATTGCAATGGGTTCGACTATATTGTGGTCGTTATGGTATGACATCTGCATTTTTTAAAATAATTTTGTATTTAATTCAATTATTTATTTTTTTTAATTGAATAATCATGTACGGTATCACATGAGTATCTGCCCACCCATGGTTGCGTGGAATTTACCAATTTCAGCAATGCAAAAAAGGCGAACTTAGTTTAACAAGGCATCAAAATAGAATTATAATTCTATATCATTTTCACTGCAGTAAAAGGAAAACAAAAGAAATGAAAGCTAGGGTTTGCATGTCCGTAAAAACTAAACTATTGAAAAAGTAAAAGATCCATAATGCCGTCTTGAATGCATGCATGCATGCAGGCTTTTATTTCTTTTTGGACGTTGACGTCTTCTCAAAACAAAACTAGCAATAAAGACAACACAAAGATGTGAAGATCACAATAAGAAATCTCCATCTGGCTCTCTTTCGCTTGCTTCCATCTGTATCTTTCCAAGCTTTACTCATTGGAAACATCTTCGAGACATGGAGGCTTCCTCCAAACTTACGTACTGCACCTAAGCATTAATCATGCCGTCTTTAGCCGGCCAAAGAGGAGATTAAACATGAAATCTTAGCATTAGACCTCTATATATATACATGTATAATGCTCTACATTAATCAATCAATTCATCAAAGTAACAAGAACTTTTATTGAGCTCTCTCCACGCTACCCTTGATCATATATCTTTGACACATATTAATTTGGAGAGAGCTCCAAATGGCCTCCAAACAATTGTTTGCTGTTTTTGCCATTGTTGCCACCATTTTCCCTGTGATTACCACTGCAGCTACGGTGTTTACCGTCGGAGATGAAGTCGGATGGAGTCTGAAGGGGAACTACACTGGTTGGGCTATGGGGAAAGAGTTCAAAGTTGGTGATTCTCTTGGTATGTAAAATTAAAACTTCCTTTTATATAGGTTAATTAAGTAAATTTTTTTTTTTAAATGACTAGTAATGCTTTGTATAAATATATATTGAATCGAGATCATAAAATTTGTGTTTACGTACGTGTAGTTTTCAACTATACAAAAGATAAGCACAACGTACAAAAGATCAGTGGAGACGGGTTCAAAGCATGCGATCCAAGCAAAGCTACGGAAACTCTAAACTCTGGCATGGATGTGATAACTCTTGCAAAGCCAGGAAAGAAGTGGTATATTTGTGGGTTTGCAGATCACTGTAGTAAAGGGATGAAGCTTGTTATCAATGTTGGTGGAGATTTGTTGGCTCCTACCTCCCCTCCTACTGCACCAGCTCCGGCTTCAATTGCTCACATGGAGGCATTGTCGTTTTCTTCAAAGCTAGTCATGGTTGCGTTGTCTCTAGGGATGGTGTTTATCATGTTCTGAGAGGGAAATGATGATTGATTTTTCTAAATAACTTGAGCTTCATTTGGAGGTTTCATTCTTATGTTTGTTTGATAATAAGCACTTGCTCTTTGAGTGAGATGCAGATAATTGAATGAGTTAATTGTGTGTGAGTTTGTTTGTTTGTTGGTGAATAAATATGAATGGATTTCTTGAGTTTGTTTCATCTAATTTATTCTATACATGAAATAAAGATACAAGAAGCATCTTTATAGAAGTTGCATGCGCGCATATATAAATGGTCCTAACTGCCAACCAGTAATTTCCAAATCCACTTATGTTTTTGTGGCCTATAGGTGCGGGTTCATATAAACTAGGTTAAGTGAGTTTTTGAAGATACTTGTCATGTTTAGGGGGTCCCGTTTGGTTCGCTGAAATTGAGTCTGAAGTGGCCGAAACGGTGAGTTCCAACCCACTTCATTGTGTTTGTTTCACCGAAATGGAGGCCGAGGTCACGATGTGACAACTTCCACAACCCTTCCACTTCAGCGAATGACTTCCCCATTAAAAACCCCGAAGTGGGTTTTGAGCCATCTCACTTCCCTCACGTGATATCACGTGGGTCGGTTGAGATCACCCCGACTTCACCTTTCACTAGGCCACTTCCGCGCTAGGGTTTCTCTTACGCCTTCCTCCAGATCTCTCCCTCTCCCTCGCTGTCTTCACCTGAGATCCCCCGTGTCTTTGTGGCCACCTAGTTTGCCCGATCGCCCCTATCTTGGGATTTCTTTTGTTTTTGTTCGCCATCCGTGAAGATCCGACTCGGTAGACATCTTTTTTAGTCGACTGTGTGTATCGTTTTTTATGGGGTTTCGATTTTGATTTTGTTTTAGATCTGGTGTACTGATTTTCTTGTAGATCTGGTGTTCGCCATCCGTATGTTGTTTTCTTAGCGTTTTCAGAGGTTACGATCTTGTGTACCGTTTTTTTTTTGGGTTTCTTCTCCTCATGTTGTTTTCCGTTGCAGATCTGCAAGAATACGTCATTTTTTATTGAAGTTCCTAGTTGATTTTGATTTTTTTCGTTACAGAACTGCAAGAATATTGTGTTTTTTTTATCGAAGTTCCTTGTTGATTTCATTAATGATTTTTTTTTTTTTTTTTTTTTTTGAGTTTCTTCTCATCATCTTCATTTTCGTTGCAGATCTACAAGAATACGTAATTTTTTATTCAAGTTTCTAGTTGATTTTGATTTTTTTTCATTACAGAATCACAAGAATACTGCTTGTTTTTTTCTTTTATTGAAGATCGTTGCTGATTTCATTAATGATTTTTTTTTTTGGGTTTCATCTCCTCATCTTGATTTTCGTTGCAGGTCTGGAAGAAGGTGCTAATTTTTTATTGAACTTGTTGATTTTGATTTTTTTTTTTTTTTTGTGACAGAAGTGCAAGAATACTGTTTTTTTTTTTAAATTGAAGTTCCTTGTTGATTTCATTAATGATTTCTTATTATTATTTTTTTTTGGTGTTTCTTCTCGACATCTTTATTATCATTGCAGATCTGCAAGAATACGTAATTTTTTATTGAAGGTCCTTGTTGATTTTGTTTTTTTTTTTTTTGTTACAGAACTTCTAGAATACTGTTTGTTTTTTTTAATTTTTATTGAAGTTCCTTGTTGATTTCATTAATGAACTTTTTGTTATGGGGGTCTCTTCCTCTGATCTTGATTTTGATTTTTTTTTATTTCTTTAGTTTTTCAGTCGTCCCTGTTTTTTTCTCCCGATCCTGTTTCCTTGTAGATCTGCAAGAATACGTTCTTTACTAATTTATTTATTTTAAATTTCCTTCTTGATTCTGATTAATTTTTCTTTTGATTTTGTATTTATTTATCATCATATATGCATACTTGCGAAGGCATTCAGGTGTATTTTTTTTTTATTTCCAACACACCTACTCATGCCATGTTACTTAATTGTTGTCTCTTATTTTTTATTTCCTCAGCTATTGACGGTATGGTTTTGACTATTGAAATGTTGTTTGCCAAGGGAAATCCGCAGTTGACTTATGCATACATGTTGTCTGCCCATGTTGTCTATATATGTTATTATCTGCATATTTTTTTCTCTGCCCATGTTGTCTATGTGTTATTATTATTTCTGGTTTATTTGTGCCCACACTGAACTCTGTTGCCTTACATTTCTGCTGTCATGTTGCTATATTTGTGCTGTGTCATCTTTGACTTATGAATACATGTATCTGTTATTCTTTTCCCATATTGTGTATATATGTTATTAATAATTGATCAAAAAAGACACACATTCATGCTATTTATTTTGTTTTGTGTTGCCTTAGATTTCTGCTGTCTTGTTAGTATATTTGTGCTGGTTTATCTTTGTGTTATGCATAACTGCATCTGTTAGTCTTTTCCCTTGTTGTTTGTATATGTTATTAATATATATGATTTATTTCTGCCATTCATACAAACTATGGAATGTCTTCAATTAACAAATGTTGCTTATGTCATTGTACACATTCATGGTTTTTATTTTGTTTTCTATTTCCTTACATTTCTGCTGTCATTGTGTATATTTCTGCTGGATTATCAGTAAGGTACGTATAAATGTATCTGTTAGTCTTTTCCCATGTTGTCTATATATGTTATTATTATATCTGATTTATTTCTGCCATTTTTACAAACTATGGAATGTCTTTAATTGTTTATGTTGCTTATGTCATTGTACATATTCATGGTATTTGTTTTGGCTTCTGTTGCCTTACATTTCTGCTGTCATGTTACTATATTTCTGCTTCCTTTACGAGTTGATTGATTGTTTCCTTTTTAGTCTTGTCCATTATGTAGAAGTTTATGTACATATAGACAATTCAAGTTAGTAGCCGGCAATTCAATAATCTGATCCTTACTTATGTAAATGGATAGTTGGATTGGTAATGAGCGTGTGTTGCCATTGGTTACGGGGTTCACTACCATTGTCGTAGTTGTTGCCTGTCTAATTGAAGAAATGCATCTTCCTAAGCAAGGTAGAAGTAAGGAACCGTCCATGTTTCGAGATTTAACTAGGAAAAGACACATGGAACGTGTATTAATGAGTGGACGTGACTATTGCGTGAGCTACCTTAGGATGGACGTAGGACCTTTTATGCATCTAGCATCAATCTTGCATGACAAGCACCTACTCAAGGACACGAGACATATATCAGTTGAGGAACAATTGTCCATATTCTTTCATATTGTTGGTCACAATACGAAGAATAGAACCATGAGAATTGAATATCTTCGTTCCGGGGAAACGATCAGCCGATATTTTAACAGCGTACTTAGGGCTATTTGCGCCATTCGGGATGATTTTGTACATCCCCCCAACGCCAATTGTCACTCGGAAATTGAATACAACCCAAATTGGTATCCATTTTTCAAAGTAAGTACGTTACACATAACATATATGTAATACAGTCCCCCTTAATCGAGTTTTTCCATATTCCTTCATATGATCTTGTTGTGTAGGATTGTATAGGTTTACTAGACGGGACCCATATTGATGCGTCCGCTCCCGCTCAAGACCTACCTCGGTTTCGTGGTCGTAAAGGCCCAACCCAGAATGTCTTGGCTGTGGTGAACCCTGACTTGCATTTCACGTACGTGTTGGCGGGTTGGGAGGGATCAACGAATGACTTCACTGTCCTCAAAGATGCACTAGCAAGACCACAAACCGAAGGTTTAAAACTGATAGAAGGTGGGAAACATAATATTTTATAATTTAAAACATTACAATCAATTCCACTTGACGGGTGTGATATATTGTAGGGAAATATTACCTTGTCGATGCCGGATATACCACTATGCAAGGTTTCGTAGCACCGTATCGAGGTGTTAGGTATCACTTAAAAGAACATAGTGGAAGGCAACCAACAAATCCGAAGGAATTGTTCGACCTTCGACACTCAATGCTGCGTTCTCGTGTAGAGCGCGCTTTCGGTATCTTGAAGAACCGTTTCAAGATTCTTACATCACATCCTTTCTTCCCGTTCAAGACACAGGTTAAGTTAGTAATTGCATGTTGCATATTACATAACTATATAGCAGGTGTCGATCTAAATGATATGATCTTGCATGAAGGAAACTTGGAACAATATGGCCAAATGATGTCATCACAGCCCCGTTCACAGCAAGAACAATGCAAAGAAAATCGGCAATGGATTGAAATGAGAGACAAGATAGCGAACGACATGTGGATGCAATACAGTGGTTTCGTTTGATTATTATTGGTTGCTTTGTTGAATTTATTAGTGATAACTTCAGTAGCAATAGTTGGTGAACGAAGCCATATTTGTTTCTTTTATTTGCCTGCATTGATGAACTGAATTCCTGTCTTATATCCATTTTTATGTTTTCGTCGAGTTTGCATTATTGTTGACATCAATGTTTTTTGCAGGCATATTGTTTTCTGATGCTCAATTGTTGTTATTTTGCCTGCTTTCATGCACTGAGATAATGCATTTTGCCCATTTTGTGATTTCTTTGATTTGGCAGCATAATTGACATGCTTGTTTGTTATGGACTTTATGTTTTCTGGGCTTCCATTATTGGTTTTTTTTTTTCTACAATGGTGAATTGAATACCTGCCATATATATATATATTAAAGTTTTTTCAAGTTTGCATTATTGTTGACATCAGTGTTTTTTGCAGGCATATTGTTTTTGTGATGGTCAATTGCTGTTATTTTACCTGCTTTCTTCAATTGAAATACTACGTTTTGGCCATTTATTGGTTATTTTCGATTTTTCAATATTGTTAACATCAGTGTATTTGCAGTCTTATTGGTTACATGCTTGTTTTATTCGACTTGCTATTATTGTTTACATGCTTGTTTGCTGCCGTTGTTTTTCCTGAGGCTAAAGTATTGGTTTTTTTCCCTGCATTGACAACACTGAATTCCTGCCTTACATCCATATTTTTTTTTTCTTCAATTTTGTATTATTGAAATACTGCCGTTGTTTTCTTCAATTCTTGCCTTATATCCTTATATCCAGTATTGGTTTTTTTTTTTTTGCATCATTACTGACAAGTGTTCTTGCATCGATATTGTTTTCTGAGGCCTGATTATTGTTTTCTGGGTGTGCATTGCATATGAATGTTTCTAAGTGTGCAATTGCTGGGGTTTGAAACCAAGTAGATATTAGATTCTTACATAACTATGGTTTTCCTTTAGAATTACAGCAGCTATGGAAGGTATTGAGCGTACAACTGAGAAATCATCCTCGCGGGCATCCGGCAGCAAGCGCGGTACACCGAATAAACGATGGAAAGCGGAATACGATAATTTCTTGATACCACTTCTTCTGGAACAAGTAAGAAAATGGCTCAAATGCGATAAATCATTCAAATGAGCTGCATTTGTCTTCATTGCCATTGCTGTCAATTCTAGGTTCAATACTGAGTTCAACAATGAGAACGTTGAAAACCATTATCGCACTTTGAAAACACGATACGCTGAGATTAAGAAAGTGCGCGATCTAAGTGGTGCGGGTTGGGATGATGCCACGAAGACAATAACACTTGATCCCATTGTCGCCTTGACATACATCGAGGTAACATTGCTCAACTTCTTCTCCATAATATTACCACATAGCCATGTTTACTGCAAAATTTTGTTGTGTATACCATTGTACACTAGGCCCACCCGGCAGCGAAGCAGTTCATAAACAAACCTATTGAACATTATGAAGCATTGAGGGTTATATGTGGTGAGGATAGTGCAACGGGGGCATATGCGACTTCTGTGTTCGCTGAATTTGGGGATAACTCAGAACATGAAGGCAACAATATGGACAACTTTGAGGAAGGGCCAATAGAACATCCAAGTGATGATGATGCCGATGCAAACTATGCCACACCTGATGTTAGCAGCCTCGCCACATCTGCTACACTAAGGTCAATGTCTCGACGTTCAAGTAAGGGTTCAAAAAACCCTTCAATGATGGGTGATCTCATTGTTGTGGTGGGAGAAATGGCAGCTGCCATTAAGAACCCCATCCACTGGACAGAGAGTTTGTATGCTAAAGTTATGGAGGTTGATGGTTTCGATAAGAAGGAGCTTGTTCAGGTGTTTGATTTTCTGCAATTTCGTTAGATTGAGGCAAGAGGATTCATAGTTAAAGAGGTTGAACTCAGAAAGGATTGGATTGAAAATTTTCATGTGAGGATGGATTGAACTCTTCAAGGAATGGATTCAGCACCAACCATGCATCATACTTGGCCTGAATTAACTGATAACTAGTTCTAGTATCTACTTATTTTTTTTTCTATTTGTGCACTGCATGCATCATGCCTGCCTCATATTTTGTGTTTTATGACCATAGCATGGGACACCTTGATGTTGTTTTGGACATTTTGCATTTCATGTTTTGTTGTTTCTACATTTCATGTTCTCTTGTGCTTATGTGCTGTCTTGAACCTGTTGCCATGTGTATGTCTATCCAGACATACTTATGTTTAAGTTGCTCTAGTTGTTTTGGATATAAGATTGTTTGTTACTAACATGCTTTTCCTTTGTTTGGTTTGATGATGATATTTTATTAAGTTTCAGGTTTATATAGGATGGCAATGATGAAACGCAGTTAGTGACATTGCACTGAGGCACTGTTCTTTAATTTGACAAGGAAGTTTGATAAGTGCTCGTGTTATAGTAATGCGAAGTGTTATTATCTTGCAATGAGCATTGATTTAATCAGATTTTATCACTAAAAAGTGTGCATTTGTTTACTTGTGTGCATTGTAGGGTTGTGGAGCCAATTTGGAGAAGAATGAAGCAAGAATAGGTTATGTTCGCCATTGTTGACGAGTTCTTGGACCAAGCAAGGAACAAGGAACGAGTTTAGACTTGTGGGTGTGTGCCAACCTCCATTGGAGGGGCACAAGGGCAGTCACATTCACAAAAGTCTAACTCGTGTAGCATTGGAGAATTTCGTCAAAGAAGAGAAATGAAGTAATCGACATAATCTACCATTGATTGTGTGCCCAATTCAATGGCCTCGATGAAGAACGATGGATTCGGGAGTATTTCGGAGAAGTACTGTAGCAGACACTGTAGCAAAATACTGCAGATAAATACTGTAGCAGATACTGTTCACATTCTGCCGAAATTCAGAAGTCCAGAGAGTTCACACGGGCGTGTGGAAATTCCACACGGCCGTGCACTGTAGCAGGAATACTGTAGCATAAACACTGTAGCAGAAACACTGTTCACAGGTGCCGAGAAATCACGATTCCAGAATTTCCACACGGCCGTGTGGAATTAACACACGGGCGTGTGGAATTTCTGGATTTTCACAGAAGTCCGATTTCAGCCCGAAGTCAGCCCGACTTCAGCCTATAAATAGCCCGTTTTCATATCTATTTGGGGACCCTTCTCTTCTATCACTTGGATATCTTTTGGGGGGCTGTCGGCTAGGGTTTGGAGAGGTTCTTGGAGGTCTTTGGAGGCGATTAAACGGCATCGACATCGACATCCTTTGGAAGAAAGCTATTGGGGGAAGCTCTCATCGGCATTGATTCGGCGAGGTGTGCCCTAGGCTTGACAAGGGATTCGTTGGAGAAGATACGCGACTATACAAGACCATCGATACGATCTACAAGTTGGTTTTTCTTTATGGTTTTCATGCATATGTTCTTAAATTCTTTATTGATTTTGTATTGCTCCATGGAGAGCTAAACCCTAGTGGGTATTCGGACTTGTAAACCCTAGGATGATATTGTTTCTATGACTTTTATTATGCTTTCTTAATTTGATGTTCTTTTATTGAGTTTCAATCTTAATTCCATCTTGTTATTGTTTTCCCTTAGATGTGACACTAGGGTTGAGAGCAATTTAGGTTACCCTTTGGAGGTGTGACAACTCCTATAGGGTTAGACTACTTAAGATTGAAGAGGGTTGAGAGGGAGAGTTGTGAGGTAGCGATGTACCCCTTTCCCTTCCGGTGTGATTTCTCCCTACCTCCGATTCCTTGATTCATTAGCGGTCGAAATAGAGTGAAGTGTTAGGTAGATAAACTCCCCCAAGGCTTTGGGGTGACGTGAATCCTATGCACTGGGGCTTAATTTAGACTAGGGTTCTTCCACCTGGACCAAAGGGTTAGAACTACTACAGATAGGAACAGGTTTTATCACTAGGAATCCCTAGAGCTTACAGCAATTCCACGTAGTGTTAGGCTTAGGTAGATATACTCCTCTAGGGCTTAGTTGACAGGTCAACGAGAGTCAAGAGTCGTAGTGAATCCTAATGCCGGGGCATAGTGTTGGGGTTAGTCACGGTTGACCTTAGGTTTGGGACCGTGTGTTTAAGGATATCCTCGACTCAATTAGACATCAATTAGAGTGTATAATACTAGTCTTGCACTAGAAGCATTAGTCTTAGGGGGAGCTTTGTCCGGGTACCCCATCTTTATATCGATTACCTCTCCTACCCTCATTATTCTTGTTGCATTATTTTATTTTCTTTTACATTTATATAAATATATACCTCTCTCATCATCGATTCCATTTATAGCTAAGATAGTGATAACGCTTGTTTCTAAACACTATTCCCTGTGGATACGACTACCCACTCACCAGGGTATTTTATTACTTCGACAACCCGTGCACTTGCGGGGTATACACGCAAGGGGTCGTGTCAAAGTTCAAATTAGAGCGCTGGCGGGGAAAGAATGAGGGGTACTTTAATGCCAATCTTCTTGCAGCCATTGCGCATCTTATTTGCTTTAATGTCAAGGTAGCAGTATATTGGTATTATTATGCATTGTTTCAATTGTATGACTATTTTTCTTTTTACAGGATTTCTGAATAATTTTATTTATAGCTTTACATTTCTTTTCCATGACATTATTTCTTTTAACTGAGTTGTACAAGTGTGATGAGGCAATCAGGAGGCACATAGTGCCACCATTGCAGCCATCTTGTATTGGTATTTGTCCCTTCGATTTTATTTTCAATTTGAACATGTGCCAATGAATGTGCCTGTGTGTCACTATTGCTACTGTTTGAGCCATGCCAAGGGAATTGTACATATGTGGCAACGAGATTATTGCTGAAATGCTGGTATGTTTCCATATGTTTTCTGGGTATGCAGTTGTCATAATGATCCAATTGCCAGTAGGTTGTGCTTGTCATGTTCCCATATTTTCCATTTCGGTAGACTGTGTTGCTGGCTTCTGCATTATTGTTGATCTGCTGGTATGTTTCCATACTATTTTTGTTGCTATTAAGTTGTCATAAGAACCTTCTGCTAGGTTTCCATTTTTGTAATATGTCATGTTGGCCATGTTCCCATATTTTTGTTGCTATCCGATTGATACTTTCAAAATTTTTTTTTAGATGATCAACAGTTTCATGCTGGAATAGTTTTTTGAGCAAAGGAAAATTTTCACATTCCAATACTTGCATTTTCAAGCATCTTCTTCATTCTGGTGTTTCCTTGTAATGTTTAGGTTGTTTTTTTTCTTTTCCATTTTTTGGATTGGTCTTTTGTGGTTGGTTTGTAATTTTCAACTTTTTGTAATTTTTTCCGTACATAAATAAAATAGCTCACTGAGCTCTTTGTCACATAAAACAACAAAAACACAAAAAAAATTAATTATCTGTTTTTTCACATTTCAATTCATCTCTTCTTGTTAGTACATTATATTTTAACAGGGGAAAACAAAATACCAACCCAAAACAAACAACCAACAAAACTATTTTAAAATTAATTTTAATGGGAAAGTTATAAAATTTAAATAACTCCAAATTTTGGGTTTAATGAAACAAAACATATTTAACTTAAATATTTCAAACTTAAATTTAACACAAGGAATACAATGTGGGGACATATGCATAATTTACTTAAAAATTAATTATTATAAAATTAAATAATTAATTAACAAATTAACCCAACTCATAAAATGCGGGGCCATATGCAAAATCCATTTAAAGCTTAATTATTATAAAATTAAATATTTAATTAACATATTAACACAACTAATAAAATGTGGGGCCATATTAACTAAATTAATTAAATATTTACTATATTAACCAAATTAAGTAAATAATTACTTAACACACACACACATATATATATATTAACAACCTACATGGGGTAACCTCACCTCTATACCGAAGTGGTGACCATAAGCCCACTTCGGTGTTACCAAACACAAGGAATTGATGAAAGCCACATTTACAAGATTTTCACTTCCAACATCCAAACACTTGAAGTGGTCACTGATGTGATAATTTCCCTTTTAACCAAATATATGGAAGTGGACACTTCCAACTGAACTCCAAACTTCCACTGAAGTGGTGTTTTCAGACTTCCCTCACTTCAGTGCCACACTTCCGAACCAAACACCACCTAAATTTGCAAAAGTTTAATTTCATTAATGTACTCGGCGGTGGTTTCTTATTTTTCTCAGCTAATATTTAAATTATGCTAATTAGATCCATTAAAATTATTTAAGGTGTTCATAATCTCTACATGAAATGTCTCATGTCTCTTCTGCAAGTTCACACTAGTTTTTTTTTAAAAAAATATTTTTTAAAATTAGTTACCGAAATATACATTTCCATATTTATTTACTGAACCGCGCATTTCTTATTTTTTTAATAGTTTTTTAAAAAGTTTCAGATATCATTATTTTTTAATATTAAAATTTTATTTTATTTTAAAAACGACTGATCCCACTAATTTTTTAATATTATTTTTTTTAAAATTGTGGATCCTACTAGTTTTTTAAATTAAAAAGCAGTTAAACATTTAAGCTCTTATAGATAATATTCCGTCTACTTTTACTAATTCTAACAAATAAACATTATAGATAATATTCAGTCAAAATTTTAACAGATAAAAATTATTGTGGTCAAAATGTTAATTAATAAAAATTAAAATTATCTCCAAATATTAGAATAGTCAAACCTACAACTGTTGGGGTAGGTGGAGAACATCATTGGGGTTGATAGGATGAATTATTGGTGGCAGTGGCGCTTAGATACATGAAGCAGTGGAGCATTCTATTTTGCATTCAAGTTAGATTGGATGTTGGCTTGATGAACACCCTGGTTAGGGGCCCGGACCTTAAGCTACTTAGATACATGAAGCAGTGGAGCATTGTCCTTTTCTTTTATTTTATCGCTTGCTTACATCATATCTCTTAGACTATATCATGAAATCAATTAATGCTAGAGTTCACATTAGTGCTATAAGTCCTTAAAAACCCATTGAAAAATAAAACTTAACAGTCTAAGGTATGGGATGAAAAAAAAACATGGGTTAGCATCAACGAGAATTAAAATGGTCATATAGACTTACTTTTGATGTCCAGAGTGCTTAATAGGGAAATCCGGAGCATAAGTGCATGGAAAACACTAAGGTAGTGTTTGTTTTGAAGTATTTAAAGTTATAATATCACTTCAAATATCACATCCAAAAATCCTATGTTTGGTTTGAAGGATTTTAAAATACCAAGGTAAAACCAATTACTCCAATGTATGTATTAGGACTTATGTCCAAATTGGGAATAAGTCGAAATCCTGGAAGTTGAAAATTCTTAGGTGATGTACACACACACACACACACACACACACACACACACAAATATATACATATACACGTACACATACACATAGGCATACATATATACACATACACATACACATACACACATGCATAATACACACACATATATACATATACATTTATATAAACATACATAGGTATTTTTACATATGTATACATATATATAGACACATACAAATATACATATACTCATATACATCTATGTATATATATGCACACACACACACACACACACACACACACACACACACACACATATAAAAACATAGCTATGTATTTTTACATATGTATACATACATATACATATGCATATATACATGCATATATACAAACACATACATATACTCATATACATATATGTATGTATGTATATGCATATATACACATATACTTTACAGATATATATATATACTCATATACATATATGCATATATACACATGTGTTTTTCAATTGCATATTTACAAATCCTTCCAAATAAACATAAAATCTTATAATACAGTAATTCTAGTTACATTCAACCAAATACAAGATTTGACTGCACTGCATTTTGAAAACCAAATATTTCAAGTTACATTGTAACTGAAAATCCATTACATTTAGAATTACATCTAACCAAATGCCCCCTAATAGTAGAGCAAGACTTCAATTTGAGCATAAACAGAAGAAAAACTGACATCTATCATAAATCCATGTTATGAAATCTTAACATGAAAATCATGGCCATCATAGGTACACGACCATGCATAACAATCCAACACGTACAAAATTTCCAAAAAACATACAAAGTGCAACGTACCCATCCGCACAATTAAAATTGTATATTTCCTCAATATAATGATAAATAAACGTAAGGTGGAGGGTGAAGATGAACTTCCATGATTCATTGATGATTTTTCCCATCTTATTGCTTGAACATGGGGTGGTGATCCTCTTGGTAAATAGAGGGAGTACATGGCCAGTCGCATGTCTAGAGGCCTGCCACCAAAACAAAGACTGGAGAAGGCTCATCCTATTCCCTTTAAGCCCTACAAGGTAAAAGGGATCATCACGCCTGAAGATAACAACATTGGGGAAACAAACACAAAACAAAAACAACCAAACAAAGAAGATGGACATGGCATCTCTATGGTGCATGCCAAGAGAACAAACCAATGAGAATTGAGATACTACATTAAAAGAAACAAACATCCTTCGAAAACAAGTTGAGAGGACTTAAAAATGAGGTTTGAAGGTTTTCTAATGGAATGAGGTGGAGAAGATGTAAAAATTGAAAAATGCAGCTTTTGTAGCATACCATATTACTGTACATTATTGTAGCATATCTAATGTATCAAATTCACTATAACACCAAACACAAATTTTTGTGCAGATTACTGTGTTGGCGCATAGTAGCTTGCACAACATGGTGGCTATGTTGTGTGAGCAACTACACGGGCTCATAGAAGGCCACATAGCATGCGGGAAACCTCACTCGACCATTTATGTGACTGCATAAGTGGACGCACACCCATCTGAGTGGTCTGTGCGACCAGATGTATGGGTGCACATCTAGGCAAATGATACAAACCCTATTTACAATGGTTTCTCTTTTACAAAATTAGTCATACAAAGTGTACAAAATTTAAACCATCGATTCTCGGTAAAAATAACACCCCAACAACATACAAAAATGTGGAAAGTAACTCGAAATGAAAGATGACCATCATTTCATTGGAGATCAAACAAATTTGAAAATAACACAAAGTAAAGAAATCAAGAACACATAATCAAAGAAATGGAAAACTACGAAATTCAAAGCTTGGGCTACCTCCCAAGGAGCGTTTGTTTTACTTCTCAAGCTTGATGTTCCTTTTCTTACCTTCAAGGTGGCTTCAAAAGAATGAATTCCTCTGTGCTACAACTTGCATAGTTGCTTCCAGAAATAAAGAATGTTTGACCTTACTGGGAAATTCCTTAAACCGGTAGTTATTCAACTCCAAAATACATGATTCAGTTGGAGGAAATGGTTTTATCTTTTTCCTTTTACCATGAATAATAGCCTTGTGCACCATTTTCTCAATCTTTTTAATTGTGGAGTACTTGAACCATTTACACTTAAGCCTCCAAGGGAATAGTTTAGGATGGGAGCTGACCAATTTAAGTAAAAATTGATTGTTAGATAATTTCAACCTTTTTGCACGATTTTTATCAACCCCCTCAAACACTCTCTTTTGATATACCAATTCATCACCTTCAAGAGACATTTCTTCAACTTTCACTTTACATCTTGATGTGTCCTCTTGACATTGACTCAACATAATTAGGCCAATTAGCTTTTTGTCATGTGTGAGGCAAGGTTCTTCAATTTCTGCACCATTGTCCTTCTCTTCCCTTGTGTTCAAATGACCACCAAAAGAGAGAGGTATGCTTCCTTGGGCTTCGACACTAATAGAAATTTGTTGCTTAATTTGTTCATTATCGTCTCTATGGCAACAGACTTCACCTATTTGAAAAAACCTATTGAATACCTCATCATAGTATTACCTTCCTCAAGGGATCCTTCACTAAAGTGCATAAATCTATCAAGAACCTTCTTCCAACTTGGCTCCTTTCATTCCATTGTATAATCCCCATGGTTCATCATGGAGCACGGTGATTGGTGCTTGAAATTCATTTTATACTAATGTGGAAAGGATTCTCACTTATATTGTGTTAAGGGATGATGAACTTGCCAACCATGAATCCCATAGGACATGTTTTCCATAAAGGTTGGCATATAGGGGCAGCTTCCTATGTTTTGCCCTATTCTTGTTGCAACTGCCACCAACTTATACATATACTCACTAAGAGTTGAATAATCTTTGGGCCTTTGCTAATGTGGCCATCACCCATATAACTACAAAAGGTTCCTATAGTAGCTATCGTAGTTTTGGTATGATGCATGAGAATGATTCATCAAAAAGTTCCTTGTACAAATACAAATACACTAATCAAAGGTAACGAAATAAAATAAAGTGGAAGTAAATACAAAAAGAATAAAGAATAAAATAGCTAATTAATAAGCTACAAGTTTTCCTAATATTCCTTGTTGTTCCTAGCAACGGCGCCAAAAACTTGATGGTTGCCTACAACGAGCACGCGGGTCATTAAGTAATACCTCATACAAAAGCACGAGGATCTTATTTAACAGAGCAAAGAAAGTACTATTGCTCACTCTTCACATATTATTTAGCCTTAATGACTTAAGGGTTGTTTTGAATCTATACTAACTAAGACAACTAAGAAATTGAAGCTTCAAGCCAAGGCACAATCTCCAGAGGAAAAATCGATGGGAGATGATGGCCCTTGGATGTGGATCCCATTGAGGCTATGATAATTGTACATTTGCACATGATTTAATATTATTTTATACACTTATGTGGGTGTATTAGAGTATTGTTGTGGATGATGGTGCTAAACATGGTGAAAATTATATTCTCAAGTACCGGGAAGTGTTTAATGATGAAAAAGGGCTAAACACAAGCAATCAAGAGCAAAACCGAGGGAGATGGAGCTCTCTCAACATCAACAACTGAAGAACATGCTAGACAGAATCACTTACGAGCACCTTATAGCTGTGCTTATGGCCGTAAGCCTTAGGCAGAAAATTTAGCTGGCATACTTATACCTGTAAGTGAAGTATAAGGATCAACAAAGGGCCTTATAGGCATGACGTAAGCTCATAAGTTAAGCCATAAGGACTATCCAAAATAGGTTACTAGGAGAAACATACGCCCATAAGGGTGGTCGCAAGCACAATCCAGAGAAGATTAATACCCAATACTTATAACTGTAAGCTGGACCATAACACTAAGACAAAAGACCTTACGTGTAAGACTTATAGCTATAAGGTGGCCCGTAAGACAAGCGACCCATCAAGGGGCTAGGTATAAAAAGATTTTGGTGAGGATTTTGAAACAATCTTTTGACAACTAAGCTTTGGGAGAAAAAGAGAGTTTTCTCCAGATCTCTGAGGGTGAATCATCAAGGGGAAGAGGCTTACCCACCTTTAAGAAAGAGGATTGAAGCTATCGAGGAGTTTTTTTAGCGGTGTTCATGGAAGGAAAAGGGAAAGTTCTTCGGCAATCTCAAGAGGCACAATTGAAAATGAGGTTTCAATACTTTCAATAATTCTTGTTGTCTCTTGTGAATTGTATGATTGTTCTCCCTTGATGAAGAGCTAATTTTGTAGCTATTTGGGCATAGATAAACTCTAGGGTTAGATTTGATTAACTTTGGTTGTGGACCTTTCATGCTTTACATTGATTTTTAATTGCAATCCCTTACTTTTGAATTCAATCACCTGTTCTTACTGTCTTGGAATGATTTTGAGGCGAAATCCCTAGTTTCATATTTGATGTGCTTGTGTGACGAGTTAAGAGGCAGTAGAGAGTTCTCCTCCCACATTCCTTCTGAGTGAATTAGCAAGTAATTTCATGCTCTTTGCAATCATAAGGAGTAGATCTAGAAAGAGATCTCATTTATACTTTGTATTGGATTAGGGCCAATCACTTTGAGAAAAAAGATTATATACACTTTGAATTCTTCTTAATTTTTGTTAAGATTTTACATAGTACATTGTGATTGTGGGGTTGTCTGTATCAGCACTATATTTCACTTGCTTGTTTGACCATATTTGCTTTAGTGCTTTTGATTTATGTTTTCTTTATATTATTTATTTCCATATCAGGAACATTTTATTAGACTAAGTATTAGTACAAGTAGACTCTATTTTCCCTGATGATTGATACCCTGCTCTTCAGCACACTTTATTACAACATTAGCATATACACTTGAGTCCTTATCTAGTTTTTGGCGTTGTTGCCAGGGGAAAATTATAGATATTAGGAACACTTCTTGTATTCCGTCGCATTAGCCATTTATTTTTCTTTCGCTTTATTGTTTCTTTTGATTATTTTGATTTGTGTTCTTGTGTTAATTTGTAGTATCTAACAAGGGGTTTAAGATTAAATTCTAATCATGTCTTGTATGATCTGAGCATTAACACAGTAGTTAGCCATTATGAATGCAAGAATGAGCAGCATTACACATCAAGAATATCAGATAAGATTTGATTGTTTCACACGACAATTGTTTTAGAGTGAAACCCATCTTACTTTAGAAAAGGCACTAGACCACTTTGTGAAATCTCTCAATAAGCATGTTATACAAGATGGATAACAAGCAAGGGAGATTTAGATTCCGTTAATTTTAGAATTATAATATATAATGTCAGTGTCTGTGCAAGATTCAAAGGAATTCCAAGATGGCCGAAATGACTCCTCCGTCTTTGTGTATGAGAAGGATATAATAAATGGTGATGACATGGAGTCACTATTAGACATGGAACAACCACAACAAGACATTAGAATGGAGATCCATGATGGGGATAAGAAGTTGAAGCCATTGATTGAAGAACACCTAAAGCTTGAACTTAGGGGGCGTTTGGTTCGCGGTAATGTGAAAACATTACCGTCTGTTACGTGGTAATCTAAAAAGATTATCACGTTTGGATGGATGGTGGTGGTAATATTGATGGTAATGTGTGATTACCAACTTTGGAAGATTACCAAAAAACTTGGCAATCTCATTACCACCAAAATAGGTGGCTATGTTGGATTACCAAGTGGGTGATAATTTTAAATATTTTTTGGACAAATATACCCTTTGTTTAAAAATAATAATTTTCATATTTTATTTGTTGGATAAAAAAATTAAATTTAAATAACATTAATTTGGAAATATGTTTAGCTTTGAAATTTTAATTTTTTATCAAAAATTTTATTCTACTTTAATAAATTTAAATTTGCATAAAAGGGTAGAAATAAGGGTATTTTGGGAAATTTAGAACATTACCAAGTTGATTACCATTTAATATAAGTTTCCAACCAAACATGGTTATCATAAATTACCACAACATTCCTAGGCATATAACATTTCCGTTCTTATTACCATGGTAATCTCATTACGTGGTAATATATCATTAACGCGAACCAAACGGCCCCTTAAGCTAACGGATCACTTTGAGTATGCTTTCCTAGCTGAAGGCTCTAAGTTGCTAGTGATTATATCATCTAGGTTATAAGATGACCAAAATTGGAAGTTGGTGGAGGTACTTAAGAAGCATAGTGGAACGATCGCTTTGAAGATCAATGATAGCAAGGGAATCAATCCCTCTTTTTGTACTCGTAAAATCTTAATGGAGGAAAACTTCAAATAGGGGGTACGACCATAGAGAAGACTTAATCTGAATATGAAAGAAGAAGTGAAAAAAAAAGGTGATCAAGTTGTTTGATGCTGGGGTAATATACTGGATATCCGAAAGTGCGTGGGTTGGTCCTATTCAGGTGGTGTAAAAAATGGGGGGTATGAAAGTGGTTACAAATGAGAGGAATGAGTTGATTCTAATTAGGACCATCACCGATTAGAGAGTTTGCATTGATTACAAACGGCTGAATGACGCTACTAAGGAAAGACAATTTCCTTCTCCCTTTTATCAATCAGATGTTAGAAAGACTATCCGGGCATATGTTTTATTTCTTCTTAGATGGGTTGTTAGAGTACTTTTAAATTCCTATTGCTCTGCAGGACCAAGGAAAAACTACTTTTATTTTTCCTTATGATACTTTTACGTATCGTCATATGTCGTTTAGGTTATGCAATGCTCCTACTACTTTTCAGAGGTGCATGACCGCTATCTTTGATGATTTGAGTGAAGATATTTATGGAAGTATTCATGGATTACTATTCCATCTTTGGGGATTCTTTCAAATTATGCCAACACATTTTGACAAGATTTTTAAAGAGATGTGAGGAGACCAATTTAGTTTTTAATTGGAGAAAATGTCACTTCATTTTTCAAGCAGGCATCGTATAAGGGCACAAAATATCTCAATGGGGAATAGAGGTGGACAAAGCAAAAATTGATACCATTTGAGAGGCTTCCACATCCTTCCTTCGTCAAATCCATTCAGTGTTTTTTGGGACATGTTGGGTTTTACTCCCAATTCATAAAGGATTTCTCAAAGATTGCTTGACCACTCACCAAGTTACTTGAGAAAGATGTACCACTCACCAAGTTCATAAAGGATTTCACCGTTTGAAAATATGTGTGACACTAGCAATCCTACTATTGGGGCCGTATTAGTGCAAATGAGGGACATGCATTTTCAACCCATTTATTACACTAGCAAGATTCTCAATGATGCATAAGAGAATTATACCACTATCAAGAAAGAATTGATAGCAATGGTTTTTACATTTGAGAAATTTCATCCCTACATTATCTTGTCAAAAGTTATGTTTACATATCACTCTACACTTCTTTATTTATTAATAAAACTGATGCCAAACCATAATTAATTCATTGGGTGTTACTCTTGCAGGAGTTCAACGTGGAGATCAAGGATAAATTGTAATACCAGGCCTTCGAGTTAGACCGTCGGGGCAAATAGGGAAATTTAGATTTTTAGTTAAATTAGGATAAATTTAATTTCAAATATTAGTCCTTTTCCTAATAGGACCTTTACGTTTGTAGTGGATTTTGTTTTCTAGATAAATGAATTTCAAACTAATTTATTTAAATTCGGATATTTCTTAAATTCAAGTATTAAATCCTTATTCTACTATAACCTATACATTTGTGGTGGTAATCCTTAGAGAGAGTTTGGAATTTTCCTATTTATAAAAACCCAAATCTCTTAACCTAAGCGCTATGTTCTACAATTAATCCTCTCTATCTCTTCTGACTTCTCTTGAGAAAATTTTGAGCAATTACCTTTTCTTTCTACTTAGATTGAAGATTCGAGATGCGATTGATCTTCCTTTCTTTATAATAATTTGTCTTGTTTTGGCATCATCATACATCTTTCACTTAATTTTATTGATTCCTTATAATTTGATAGGATATCTTTAAAATAAGGAGATTTTTATTTTTAAATTTATGCATTTTGATAGATCTTGGAGTTTATAATCAAATATGAGAGATTTCTTGATTGATAAATCTTGTAATTTAGATTTAGTGTTTTATGGACTTGTTAATCTTCCGCTGATTCAATAGCTCACCAGCTCGGTAAAGACTGTTACTGTAGCAAACAAAGGTCAAGATGTTACTGTAGCAACATAGGAATTTTTCAAAATTTCTCCACTTTTTCAATGTTTGATTTTTTTCTAACCTTAATTAAAACTAGGTTAAGTCAATAAAAATCGATTCTAGGCCAAATTGAACCGTAATTCTTTATGTATTGCATATAGAATTTTAATTGTGCATATTCCTCTTGAATGCATAATTTTTAGGTAAAAATTGGATTTCCTAAAGTAAAGACAAGGAGCTTGCTGAGGAGTGCTGCAATTAAACTCTTATACTTATGGGTCTAAGCACAGTAAGTGGATGGCTTTCCCTAAAGTTATTTTCAAAATAGTTTTACCTATTTGGCTTTTGAACGATCGTGTTACTACTATATACTATGCTATATCGAATTTCTTTATGTGGTTATTTGTGAGTTATGATGCACTATGATTTGTTTTAAAAAGTTGTTTATTTCAGTTACATTGACATGTGATATTTTGACTTTGGTGACCCCGAGTCTCTAACTTGGCTACTGTAGTCGCGTTCTCTGCGGTTAGGCCAAGTAAGAGACAACATAGTAGACTAGCTAACATTTGGTTATCCATTCAGGAGAAGTAAAGAGAACCTGAATTGGAAATGAGTGAGTACCCCCACTTATTTTGAGACATCGTACTTCACCTCACATGTGAACTAAGAGGCCAACGCCAAGGTGAACTCATTTTCATGTTTAAAATTGTGTAAAGAGCCTTGGCGGTTCCATTCTTAATCGCGATGTTGGCTTAGTTTGTGAACTCTTTTCTTGGTCAATTTATGATATTGGGTTTTATATACAAATATTAATTTAATTGATTATTATTATTATTATGGTTACTTTTAAAACCTTGAGTTGAACATATTACATTATGGAAAATTTGTTTATCAGTATCATTTCTTGTTTCAAAATTATTACTGAAAAGTGTATTTAAAGTGTAATATTTTATGATATTAAATGATATTTTAAACACCCTTAATAACCACTCACTGAGTTGCTAAGTTACTCATCAACTCTATTTTCCATTTTTCCTCAAGTAGTGATTGATAATGCAGTGGTGTTAGGGAATTATGCTGGGTCGCTCCATTTTTCCTAGATGTTATTAGGTCATATTATATTCTTATGTTTAGTTATGTTAGTTGGATCACCTAGTGTGTAATAAATGCTTACAATTTTGTCAATTGTCGCTTTGTTTTCAATATTTTCTCGAATGATACATTTATTGCTGTTATGTTATTTTAAAGTTTCATTTTTATGTTAGTTTTGCATATGTATTTAGTTGTGATCAAAGTTACATGATGTTTTTTCCTTACGATGTTCAGGGATAAGGTGAGTATTCATGTTACCTATTTCTGGATATTGTGGTGATTGCCATGTGCTTGGCCACAGGGCGGAGTGTGACATAAATGAAGACTAGAACACCATGAATCAGAGTCACAATGTGAAATGGAGATAAATGATTCGTTCCTAGAAGAGCATTTTTATGTCATCCATAAGGAAGGTAAGATTGAAACAACTTGGTTTACAGACATTGCTAATTATCTAGTTAGGCGGGGTTTTCCAAAAGAAATAGCATTGCATCACAAGAAGAAATTCTTCGTGGATGTGAAAAACTATATATGGGAATATCCGCATCTTATTTGAGTTTGTGCAGATCAAGTGATTCGAAGGTGTGTTTCGCATGCTAAAGGATGGGAGATTTTGAGAGGGGTCACTATAGCGCTAACAAGATAGCCGCGGGAGTATTTAAGGTAGGTTTCTTTTGGCCCTCCATTTTCAGGGATGCTTAAAGGTACATTGAAGTTTGTGATAATTGCCACATTTGGGTAATATTTCTCGACGCTTCAAAATGCCTCAAAATCACATTATCAATTGTGAAAATTTTGATGCTTTGGATATTGACTTTATGGGTCATTTTTGTAGTTCTTAAGGATGCCATTATATCTTGGTTGTGGTAGTTTATGTATCCTGATGGTTTAGACTTAAGCTTTCCCCACAAATGATGCTAGGGTAGTTGTCAGGTTCTTGTTAGAATCTTGAGGAAATTATTTACCGCTTTGGTACACTTGGAGCCATCATTATTGATAGGGGTACACACTATTGCAAAGTATAGCTAGAAAGAGTTCTCAAGAATTATGGTGTTACTCATAGGGTTGCCACTCCATATCACCCTCAAACAAGTGGTCAAGTGGAGGTGTATAATAGGGAATTAAAATGAAATTTAGAGAAAACAAACACACTTGGGAGAAAGGATTAGTCAGAGAAACTAGATGATGCCCTTTGGGCTATAGAATGGCCTAACCATTGTGGACTTCACCCCGATTGGTGTATGGCAAGGCTTGCCATTTTCTCGTAGAGCTAGAGTTTCGAGCTTATTGGGCCACTAGATTCTTGAACTTTGATTTGGTTGCCGTGGGAAAACAACAACTTTAATTGAATGAGATTGATGAATAGCAGTAAATGCCTTATGAGAATTCTTGTGTATACAAAAAATACACAAAAATCTACGATGATAAAATGATAAAGCCCGGGAGAGAATTTCGAGAAGGGGATCAAGTGTTACTATTTAATTGTCACTTGAAGCTCTTTTCAGGAAAGTTAAGACAAGATGGTTAGGACCCTATTATGTCACACAAGTGTTTCCTCATGGGGCAATTGAAATAACACATCCAGAGAAAGGCACTTTCAAAGTGAATGGGTAAAGAATAAAGCACTATTTTGGAGACAGTCACATTGGCATTGTGGAGGATTCTTATTTGGAACCTCCTTAACATGTGCACATCAGGTACATCAAGCTAGTGACATAAAACAAATGCTTCTTGGAAAGCAACCCAAGCATTTTTTTTTCTATTTTTCTCATATTTTGGTTTTTAGTTGTTAGTTGTTAGTTGTTTTTCTTTCTTGTGTTAGTAATAAAATGCTTAGCTGTCATTATTTTTCATGAGTTGGTTGTATGATTAAAGTGTTAGACGCTCCATTTTTGTGCTTCCTAGGACAAATTTTATATTTGGACACACTTACTAGAATAGGGAAAACTTCACTCATTTTTCTACACTGCTTACAGGCTACTTATGCCCATAAACTCGACCATAATGTCTTAATAGAAAAGTTTACGGAAGCCACCCTATATAGGGAATCCAGAGAGCTTTACGAACACATTTATAGTATATAAGTCCTGAGGAGCAAAGTTTTGAAGTACATTACGGGTGAGTTACACTTGTAAGGTAAGTCATAAGTGTCATTCAGAGAATATTACGAGTAGACCAAAAGACCCTTGTAACCCATAACCTCTGTAGGGAATTTTACTGCTTATGGGCCAACTTACGCCTATAAGATGACCGTAAGGGCAATTAAAAAAACCTTATGACCCATTTCACAGTATCTCTTATGGCATGTAACCTAGTGCTTATGACTTAGGTTCCTTATTGGCAACTTATGCTCATAAGCCTGACCGTAATAGCAATTCAAAAACGTTTTACGACTAATAATGTTAAGTCTCTTACGGCCATTACCTATGTTGTAAATAAGATGAAACACTTAAAGGGGAGGGCTTACTGATAAGTGCTCGTGTTATTGTCTTACATTGAGCATTACTTTCATCAGATTTTACCATTAAATTGTGTGCATTTGTGTACTTTTGTGCATTGTACGGTTGTGGAGCTAGTTTGGAGAAAAAAAGAGCAAAGTTAAATCGTGTTTGTCGTTGTTCGAGAATTCTCGGACCAAGCAAGGGACAAGGCACGAGTTTAGACTTGTGGGTTTGTGCCAACCTCCTTTGGAGGAGCGCAAAGGCAGTCACATTCGCAATAAGTCTAAATCGTGTAGCATAGGAGAATTACACCAAGGAGGAGGATTGAAGCAATCGACATGATCTAAGTACTGTAGCAAAATTGTACCAAAAATTGTAGTAAGTTACTGTTCACTGTTCGCCGAAAATCAGCAAATTAGAAACTTCTCACGACCATGTGGAAATTCCACATGGCCGTGTGGAATCTGATTTCAGCCGATTTGAAGCCGCGACTCAATACTATTTAAAGACCCTTTTGGGACTTTCTCTGTATCTTTTCACCTATCTTTTCACCCAGTTTCTGGAGGGTTACGGCTAGGGTTTGGAGAGAACTTTGTGGAGGATTGGAGCGCTCCATTGGCATCGACATCGAAGCTCGGCGGCCGCACAAGACAAGGAGGTTGAGATTCGTCTAGGTTATCCTTTGGAGGTGTGACAACTCCTATAGGGTTAGACTACTTTAGATTGGAGAGGGTCGAGAGGGTGAGTTGTGAGGTAGCGAAACGTCTCCTTTCCCCTCCGGTGTGATTTTTCCTACCTCCGTGTTCCATGAGTTCTTAGCGGTCTAAATAGAGTGAAGTGCTAGGAGATGAACTCCCCTAGGGCTTAGTTGCACGAGCAACAGAGTAAAAGGTTGTAGTGAATCCTAGTGCTGGGGCTTAATTGAGACTAGGGTTCTTTCACCTGGACCAAAGGGTTAGAGCTATACATAGGAACAGGATTTTTACTAGGAATTCCTAGAACTTAAGGCAATCCCGTATAGTGTGAGGCTTAGGAAGATGGACTCCCCTGGGACTTAGTTGACAGGTCAACAAGAGTTAAGGGTCATAGTGAAACTTTATGCCTGGGCATAATGATTGGGATTAGTCACGGTTGACCTTAGGTTTGGGACTGTGTGTTGAAGGATATCATCGACTTATTAAACATCAATAGGAGAGTATAATAGCATTGTCTTGCACTAGAAGTATTAATCCTAGGGCTAGCTTGTCTGGGTACACTATTTCATTCATTGATTGTCCTTATCTCACGTTTTGTTTGCACTCTCCTATTTTCCATACTTCTCTTTTATTACTTGTTTCTTTTAATTACTCTTACATACATACACTGATTCTGTTTTCACTCTCCGTACATCACACTAGTTAATTAGCAAAAGCTTGTGTCTTTAATCCTTACTCCCTGAGGATTCGACCACCCTCTCACCAGGGTACTATTATTACTGCGACAACCCATGCACTTTTGGGCCCCTGTCACTTACAGTTGTAAGTAATCCATAAAGAGCAGAAAGAAAGCCTTATGGTTATGGTTTACGCCCGTAAGTAGTTTGGGTTTAAGCATTACCAGTAACCTTTTGTTGTTCATTTTGAATTTTTCTTTACCGTTTGCTATTGCCGGTAAATCAAACTCCCCCCAATTTCTTCCTCGGGTTTTCTATTTTCACTTTTGAGCGATTTAGCATCCGATTGGACTTGTTTTCTCGCATCTCGCAGAGCCAATTTTTCACAAAGGTATATTGTTTCTTTTGATTTTGATGGTGGAATGTGATTTTTATTACATAAAATTCACTTGTGTATGGTTAAGAAGTTATTCATGTAGTTCAAATCAAGTTTTTGTAAAGATTTTAAGCTTGTTTTTATAGGAGGGGTCCTTACGGCCATAAGGCCTGCTTTAAAGGTAGGATTCTTGAGGTTTATGGTTGTAAGTTGACCAGTAAGCAGGTAGTAAGCACGTCTATTTTAAGAAAATTCTGTATTTTTGAATTCAATTATTGTATTCTTTTTTTTCTATAGGATGACTTGGCCATGAGAGTGAGGACCAAGGCTTCGACCTCGCATCAGGATATTGAGGGTCCATCTACACTTCGCAACTACATTCTCAGTCCCTCTCTTATAAGAGTGATATGCTCGTTTGAGGAGGAAGCGGTTTGGCTAGTCCCATATGATGGACCGACAAGTCCTTTCACAGCTGGTGCTTAAGGATGAGGTGTGAGGATGACCCAGGTCATTGGGTGTAGCCGGTTATTTTCAGTAGAGGAGCAGAAGTACTATAATACCACCTTTAAGGTCTTTAGCACCTTTGAGTTGGACTACGGGTTGGTTAGGTTTGACCAAGCAGGCGCCACTAGCTTTCAGCTTTTTGGATAGCAATGCAGTCAGAGTTACACTGAGTTTTCTCTGCTTATGGGTTGTCGGACACTAATTTCACCAGTACTCCATAGTATGAGCATCTGTTGATCAATTTGCTACTAAGGGTGAAGGCAGTTAGTGTGTGGCTTTGCATTAGTCACAGGCAGAACTACAAGCTAAGTTTGATGAAGGCCTCGTAATTGGTTTACCTAGCTTTGAGGTATGTATATGCTATGATGGTTCGGTCTTTTGCAAGGTGGGTTAATATAACAAGTGACTAATCCGGGCGATGGGTCTCATGGATAGACTCGAGGAGTAAGAGACCGTAGGCATCATGGCACTTCTCGGGATGGATACCTTGTGGTTAATGGGTATGGTCACACCCAAAGGGTCCCATTACATCCTCAACCCCAACACTACTAATTGACCAACCGATAAGGGTAAGGATGGTTCCAATGAGGAGTCGGAGGATGAGTTTGATGATAACCGCTCATCATTCCCATCTATGATCGCTTGCCTGGTAGCGTCTCCACAACACAAAACACTCATTCAGGAGCAGATTGAGGTACTCCGGGCCAAGCATCAGCAGATGAGTGGTGATGTGTTCTCCGTAAGTACACGAGTCACACACAAGTAATATAATGGTACCCCGCGAGGGGTAGGGTTATCAAACCACAGGGACAAGACTCAAAGTACTAATTGAGCTACCAATGTCTAGCCAAATTAGAAAGGATTGGATAAAGATGATAACTAGAAAACCAAAATGGGGGAAAGATGATAGGTAAGGGCTGGAATGGAACTAGGTGAGATACACAATGACAGAGTAATGCTCTCGGATGATTCCTAAGAACTATTGCATGCCATCTTACCTCTAAGACCTACCAGGTACATTCTATGGTTCAAGTGTGTGCTCAATAGCAATGATGAATCTGTGGTTCTCAAATACACTGAGTTTTACTAGGATAACTGTGGTAAAATGATAAACAATCTACACACCGAGTTTTACCCAGGAAACTATGCATATCAAACATACCAAGTTATGCAAACACAAGATTAAACACAAGAACCAAAAGAACTCCGTAGAATCAATAAATGCAAGTGTTAAAGCATACAAATAATTCAAGTTCACAACCCGGGGCAATATGGACAGTTAGTCCCCTTAGGGGTAGGTACAATAAGGAAGAAACAATGAATAACTAAAGAGGAATACAAGACTCCCTTTTCTTCTCTAGATGATCTCCCTTGTAGAGCTCCAAGTGCTAACCCCACCTCTCTCTCGTGATCTTGCGCCGTATAGCTCCACTCCGACCTGAGAAAAGTGAAGGGGAAGGGCTTGACAGCCGCCCTCAAGAAGAATGAGGAAAATGGAAGATGAAGTCACCATTCAAATGACTTAGATATGGGATTAAAAAGTGCTTTTCGGGGCGAACACGGGCGTGTTAAGGGCGTGCGACTAGATTTCAAATCTCAGGAAAGTGTGAAACACAAAATTCAGCACTGACATGCCTGTGTGAGGAAGAACACCCCGTGTTCAACAGAAAACATGCCCTTGTCAGGAGCATGCAAACCGTGTTTTTTTCCAAATTCGTGCTACAACGATTTGCTACAGTAAATGCAACAGTACCATGCTTCAAATGATGTACAATTCTTCTGAGAAAATCAGGGGAAGGAACACGGGCGTGTTGAGCCCGTGTTCTGCCTGGGACACTATAATCTGACCTTCTTTTCACACTATAATTATGCTGAATCCTATTCTTTTGCACAGGAACCTATTTCCCTGCACAAATACACAATAATACCCATAGTAGCACTGAATCACAATAAATAAAGGCTTAAATACAAGATAAATACATGAAAAAGGTATATATATATATATATATGGAATGCACTCATCAAGTGGCAAGCTCCTACATATTAGGATAAGCCAGGTAGTGATCATTCCTTCCCAGCCACAGATCGAGGCTGACCTCAGTCATGCATTGGACATTCTATCCAGACTGGTCCTATCCCTCCAATAGGCACTCCATTGACACCTGCCTACCCAGTGGCTGACTTCACACACATCTTGACAAAGCCAAGGCTTACTTTTATATTTTTATTTTTATTTTTATTTTTCATCACTTGTATTCATCATGCATGTCAAGGGTTGGATGACACACCTCTTTGCGTGTGTACCACAAGTGCATTTGTGTCAAACTATTAAAGTGCCCAACGGGTCAGGTAGTCAAATCAACAGGGAATAGGGTTACTAGTAATAACTACTTCTTTGCTATCTAGCCTAATGATCAATGGGATGATGTAATGATTTAGTGTGCGAAGAAATGAATACCAAAGATGAATATGCAAGAGTAAAATAGAGGGAGATATCAATCAGTAAAAATGGGGTATTCAGGCAATACTTCCCCTAAGATTCAAGTATTAAGTACCAGGTATGCAAAAAGTTTCTAAAATGAGTAGGTTATGTAGTGGAAATCTAAAAATAGTCAGATCTTGCCTCCGGATCACCGATACTAGTCCCCTATGAGATTCCGGTGGAGAAATCTCTCAGTCTCCGCACCTCACACCACATATTACCGCATAGAACTCTAAGGATTCCAAAGGGTGTATCCGATTCCTAAGAATAGACCTAACCCTATCGAGGTCCCTAACCCCCTACGAGGTCCCGGTGGAGAACTCTCTCAACCTTAACACCTCACACCACATATGGTTGCTTAGAGCTTAGGGAATATGGAGATAGAATACACCAATCTGAGGGAAAGGGGACGCTCAACTATTTCATGAATCACTCTCTCAACTCTCTTTAATGTTGAGGTTTTAACCCTAATAGAGACCTCTCTCTCACCAAGGTGAACAAATCATGCAAACCAACCAACAATAAGATCAATAAGGCAAGTAAGCATTAGGAAAATAAGATTGAAACTCAACCAAACTTGGATTAAATTGAAACACAAAACAAATTCACACAAGATTAGAATCCTAGGGTTCATAAGCCCAAATAGCCTCTAGGATTTTAGCTCTCCATTAAGCATTATACAAAATAAACCATCAATGAATGAAAGTTTATAAAAGCCATAGAAATAAACCCTCCCATAATATGAACTAATGGCCTTGATGGAGAGCCCGACGTCTTGATGGAATCCAATCTGAAGCTAGGGTCACCGGTGGCTTTCTTGATACTATGATGGAGGAGGAATCTATCATAGTTGGTAAAGAAATGCCTCATAAGCTACAAAGACCTTCTTTCCAAACCCTAGCTGCATCACATCTCGAGAACCTCATAAAAGATATCAAAAGAATATTGCAAAACAGCTATTTATAATCTAAAATCGGGGTTGTCACGTGCCTCAATGAGACCTTGTGAGCCTCCACATGCCCGTGTGGGCTGCAGAATTGCCCACACAATTGGGTGGAAATTTCACCTGATCATGTGAACAGTATTTTGCAACAGTATTTTTGTTACAATGTTACAATACTCTTCATAAACAAGGCTCCAACACTCTTCCCTTAAGGCCACATCGACGGGCACACGTTTGTGTGGTAGGTTATAATTAGGGTAAAAAAAGAAAAAAACCAGGGGTTCGTAATACTGTAGCATATTTACTGCAACAGATTATTGTAGCTGAAGTATTGCAGTAATTTTATTGTAGCAGCTACCGAAGCACCTGGTGGGTTTTCAGGACAGGGTGTTTTGCATACCTCATGCAACCTCCACACTAGGTCTCATGAAGACCATATGGACCCTGGTATGCTGCAAATCATCAATGTTTTAGGCTTAATACACTCTCCTTATGCCTCGTATGACCCGGGGATATAAAAGCAAGTTTCTATGGCTTGAAAATGGAGCTTTTTCCACCATTTAGGAGAGGAGAAGAATCAAGAAACAGTGAGATCTTTTGATTCAAAGTTCTAGGGCTAGAGAAGGTTTCAAGGGCTTCATCATTCAAGGGGAAGATCCACCATGAAAGAAGGAAGGATTCTAGCACCGGGAAAAGGCCTTTGGCTAAGGGAAGTGTCATTCGGTAATCCTTAGATGGGGGAAGCATCATTCAGCCTGATCTTCATCTCCTTTATCATTTTGCCTAGCTAGTGTTATCTATGAACTCTTCTTATTTTTACTTTACATTCTTGTTTGTGTTGGTATGAGGCACACTAGACCCCCAAAGGCACTAGATGTCGGTGAACCTTGGGGGGTTCATCATGTATTTTGGATGATTGATGCTTAATTCTAGTGCTTGGGTTGATTTGAGATTTAATTCATTCCGTTTTACTAAAAACTACCTATGGAGAGATCCGTAGTCCTTTCTTGAGTTATACATATTGATGTGACCTACTCACATGTATTAGATCGTGAATGAATTAAAAATGGTTGCTTATACTGATATACCCAGAAATTGGATGTCGGTAGCCCTCTGATCTATCAGGGTAAACTTAGGTTGAGTGTATCCTTATCTTGTGATTTTCTTATGCTTAATGCAATCGTAAGGGTGTTGACTAGGAAGAAATTCTGATCACCATCCGTATGGGATTAGGGTTTAATCACCGAGAAATTGGGGTTGATCTAATCTAGAGATCTCTCGATCCAAATTATCCTTGCATCTTTTGTTCTTCATCCTTGTATCATGATGCCCCTCAAGGGGAGCCACATCCATAGGCCTTCGTATTTCACTGTTGTTCTTGTAATCTCCTACTTAACTCTTTAATTTGTGTAGCCATATCTTATTTATTTTCTTGAATTTAGTAGAGTAAAGTCTCTTGCTTAAGATGTTGGGCTAGATAGTAGGTGGTTAAGGAGTAATAGTAGATCCTTAACCCCGAGGAATATGATCCTCGTGTCTTTACATGAGGTATTACTTGGCGATCCAATACATTTGAAGGGAAGCAATCAAGTTTTTGGCGTGGTTGATGGGTAACCATTAAGGAATTATAGGAAAATTTTAGCTTATTGCTTTATCTATTTATTTATTTATTTATTTATTCATTCTTCTCATTTCTCTATTTTTCTTGTATTATATTAATTCTAATCTGCTTTTTATTTTTATTTTTATTTTTCTTTGTACAGTTCATGTTAAAGGTGCATCATGGAAAATCTGAATTTTTTACAAGGAAGTGATTTGAGCATGGCCGATATGTAGCAAGAGTGGTGACACACCTCTTGAGTGCATGATCTGCAAGTGTACAAGTAATAAAATACCCAGTGAGTAGGGTTATCGAATCCACAGGGAATGGAAGTATTAGTAGTAACTATTTATCAGTTATCTAGTCAGTATAAAAAATATGATGGAATGTACTCAATCGTAAGAATATGAAAGTCACAAGCAAGCAAAGGGAAATTAAGGGAGATCTCAATCAATAAAGATGAGGTACCCAAGCAATTCCCTAGGATGCAACATGAAGTGCAAGACTTACTAGTGCTTCCAAACCGAGTTAAATGAGTTGAGAAAATCCAAGAACAATCAGTCCCTGCCTCTAGGCCACTGATACTAGTCCCCTACAAGGTCTCAGTGGAGAAATCGCTTAATCTCAACACCTCACACCACATATGACTGCAATAAACTCTAATAATTCCTAAGAGTATACTCAATTACAAAAGATAGACCTAACCCTACTACTTCTAGGTGAAAGATCCCTAACCCCTTACAAGGTCCCAGTGGATAAATCTCCCAATCTCACATCTCACACCAAATATGATTGTATAAAGTTTATGAAATACAGAGATAGGATGCACAAATCGGAGGGGAATGGGGACCCTCCACTATCTCTTGACTCACCGTCTCAACCCTCTCCAATCTTGAGGTTCTAACCCTAATGGAGACCTTTCTCACATCAAGACAAATAAATCATGCAAACCAATTAACCACTAAGAGAAATATGGCAAGCAAGCGATGATAAAGCAAGATAGAAACTCAATTAGAGTCATATTTAATTGAAAACACAAAGTAAATTAATACATGAATAAAGATCCTAGGATTCACACGCCCAAATACCGACTAGGGTTTAGCCCTCCATGGAGCACATTACAAAGCAAAGAATAATACAATAAAAAGCAATGAAAACCATAGAATAAAACCCACTTGAATTCGTGTATCCATGACTTGATAGGTCTCTCAACATCTTGAAGAATCCCTCTCAGAAGCTAGGTTGCCGAAGGCTCCCTTGATGCTATGATGGAGAAAAGATCTATCAAAGTTGGTGAAGAACGCCTCCTAAATTTGCCAAAGACCTCCTCTCGAAAAGTCTCCAAAGAATAGAGTAAAAGGGCCATTTATAGTCATAAACTACATCTTTCACGTATCTCTATGTGACCGTGTGAGATTTCACGCGCCTACGTGAGCTACAGAAATTCCCACGCAACCGTGTAGAATTTTCACACGGTAGTGTGAACAGTGTTTTTGCTCTCTTTTCGTCTCTTATGGCCTTCACAACCTATTTCATAAAAGAACACTAAATACAATTATGAGACATAAACCATGATAAAATGATGCTTAATGCATGTAAAACACATAAATAAATATGTCTACTCAAGCACTTATCAAGTGGATACCACCTCAACAACACTTTTTATACATTCATGACAATTTTTTCTGCACATTTAAACCATGGGAAGGTTTGAGCATGGCGAGTAAGGATAACACTTGGAGGGCAATGTTCACAAATTTCATGAATTTTGGAGGAATCCCATCAAAAGAACAAGTTAATAGCTCGACTGACCTGCACATGCTGAACATTGAGGACATCAAGTATCCTATTTGTACCGGATGCTTGAACCAAGAGAAAATCAAGGTGGAGTGACCGAGTATGTTATGCAGCATATGTATGGCATAGATGATAGTTTAGATGAAAGTTCGGTGTCCACGGAAGAGAAAGAGTCTGAACAGTGTGATAAGCTGAGGAACAAGAGTTTGAAGCCCTCAATAGAAGATGCACCTGAATTAGAGCTGAAGAAGTTTCTCGAACATCTTGAGTATACTTATCTGTCATTATTGCTTCAAATTTGACAGTTGAACAAAAGAAAGACTTGGCGAAGATGTTAAAAAGACACAAGAATGCAATTGCTTGGAAGATAGTTGATATAAAGAGGATAAATCCATCCTTTTGTACTCACAAAATTTTGATGGAGGATGATCAAAAACCTACAACCTTACCTTAAATAAGACTCATTCCGAATATGAAGAAAGTGGTAAGGGCTGAAATCATCAAACTTCTCGATGCAGCCATTATTTATCAAATATTCGACAGTGAATAGGTAAGTCGAGTATAGGTAGTTCCTAAGAAAGGAGGGATGACTGTGGTCACTAATGAGAAGAATGAGTTAATTCCAAGCCGAACGATCTACGGATGATGTATATGCATTGACTATAAGAAACTGAATGACGCTACTAGAAAGGATCATTTTCCTTTACCATTCATCGATTAGATGCTTGAGTGACTAGCAGGACATGCCTATTATTGCTTCTTGGATGGGTTCTCTGGTTATTTCCAAATCCCCATTGCACCAGAAGATCAAGAAAAGACAACATTCACATGCCCATATGGCACATTTGCTTATCGCCGCATGCCCTTCAGACTTTGCAATGCCCCTTCTACTTTACAGAGATGCATGGCAATTTTTTAGGACATGGTAGAAGATTTTATGGAGGTGTTTATGGATGACTTTTCCGTCTTCAGTGATTCATTTGAGTTGTGCCTAAGGAATATAGAACGAGTCCTCATTCGATGTGAAGAAACTAATCTTGTGCTAAGTTGGGAGAAATGCCATTTCATGGTCTAAGAAGGGATAGTCCTAGGTCACAACATTTCAAAAGAAGGAATTGAGGTAGACAAGGCAAAGATTTCTACCATACAAAAACTACCGCGTCCAAATTCAATGAAGGCTATTAGGAGCTTTTTGGAACACACGGGGTTTTATAGAAGATTCATCAAGGATTTCTCTAAAATAGCTAGACCCCTAACAAGGTTGTTGGAAAAAGATGTTCCATTCGAGTTCGACAATGATTGCATGAGGGATTCTATTACACTCAAGCAGAAGTTAATTCAAGCACCGATAATGGTAGCTCCAGACTGGAATTCTTCATTTGAATTGATGTATGATGCAAGCGATTTTGCAGTGGGTCCAGTCCTGGGGCAATGGCGAGACAAACACTTCCAACCCATATATTATGCAAGCAAAACTCTAACGGGATCCCAAGAGAGTTACACTACAACTGAAAAAGAACTACTTGCTATGGTATTCACCTTTGACAAATTTTGGTCTAATTTAATTCTTTCCAAAGTGGTGGTGTATACTAATTGACACGACCTTTTGCGTGTGTACCGCAAGTGCACGGCCTTGTCGAAGTAATAAAATTACCCCGATGAGTGGGTAGTCGAATCCACACGGAATAGGGATTTAAAATACGAGAAATTGCTATTCAATCGTGCGATATACGAAAAGAAACAATGATCGGCGTGATGAGTGAGTTTATGAAAATTAGAGTAGATGCAAGGCAAGTAAATAGAAAGATGAAAGAGAGAAAAGTGCAAGCAACGAGTAAAGAGAAAAATTAGCAATAAGTGAGAATAGGGTATCCGGACAAGTTACCTCTAGGAACTATGCTTCTAGTGCAAGACTATGCTACTATACTTCCCTATTGATGTTAATTGAGTCGAGGAAAAATCCTTAAACACACGGTCCCAAATCTAAGGTCAACCGTGACTAACCCCCAACACTATGTCCCGGCATTAGGATTCACGTCAACCCTTCACTCTGTTGATTGCTCAACTAAGCCCCAGGGGAGTATTTCTACCTAAGCCTAACACTACGTGGAATTGCTTTAAGCTCTAGGGACTCCTAGTGATAAAACCTGTTCCTATGTGCAGTAGTTCTAACCCTTTGGTCCAGGAGGAAGAACTGTAGTCTAAATTAAGCCCCAGTGCGTAGGATTCAAGTCACCCCAAAGCCTTGGGGGAGTATATTGACACGACCCCTTGCGTGTATCCCGCAAGTGCACGGGTTTGTCGAAGTAATAAATTTACCTTGGTGAGAAGGTAGTCGAATCCACAGGGAATAGGGAGATAGAATATAAGGTTTCACTAATTAAGCTATGCAGAATACGGAGAACGATAATAAGATTGATGAGTGAAAATAATGCAAAGCAATAAACTAAGTAGAGAGATGGAAGAAAGAAGTGCAAGTAGGAAAATCGAGAAGGACTAACAATGAGTAAAAGGGGGTATCCGGACAAGCTACCTCTAGGGTCTATGTTTCAAGTGCAAGACTATGATATTATACTCTCCTATTGATGTCAATTGAGTCGAGGATATCCTAAGACTCACGATCCCAAACCTAAGGACAACCGTGACTAACTCCAACACTATGCCCGGTGTTAGGATTCACAACACCCTTCACTCTGTCACCTAGATGACTAAGCCCCAGGGGAGTCCATCTGCCTAAACCTCACACTATGTGGAGTTGCATTATGCTCTAGGGATTCCTAGTGATTAAACCTGTTCCTATACGTAATTCTAACCCTTTGGTCCAGGTGGAAGAACCCTAGTCTAGATTGAGCCCCAACAAATAGGATTCACTACAACCCTCCACTCTATTACTTGCGTAACTAAGCCCTAGGGGAGTTTATCTACCTATTGCTTCACTCTATTTCGACCGCTATTAAATCAAGGAATCGGAGGTAGGGAGAAATCACATCGAAGGGGAAAGGGGTACATTGCTACCTCACAACTCTCCCTCTCAACCCTCTTTAATCTTGAGTAGTCTAATCCTATAGGAGTTGTCACACCTCCAAAGGAAAGCCTAGATTGCTCTCAACCCTAATGTCACGTTTAAGGGAAAACAATATGAAAGGATAATCAAGATTAAAAACTCAATTTTATTCATCAACGATGGAAAGCATAATAATCAATGTCAAAGAAACATAAGAAACCCTAAAGTTTACAAGTCCGAATACCCCACGAGGGGTTTAGCTCCTCATAGAGCTATACATGTTCATCAACGTGAGAAATAAAGCATAAAACATAGACATCAATGAAAAACCCCCTCGAATTGGTGTGGCCGTGGTCTTGTGCAAACGTCGAACCTCGAAATCGATGCCGACGACGCGCTAGAACCTCCACGAAATCCTCTCCGAAACCCTAGCCGCGCTCCAGAAAGTTGGGGAAAAGATAGGTCCAAAGATATCTCAAAAGGTTGCAAAAATCCCCTTTTATATTGTTGAATCGCGGCTTTAAAATTGGACTTATCGGGGGCTTCACACGGCCGTGTGGAATTTCCACACGCCCGTGTGAAGCTTCTGTCTCGGCTGAAAAATTAATTTCACACGGCCGTGTGGAATTTCCACACGCCCGTGTGTCTTCACTGGATGGCTGAAATCGCAAAACATACGGCCGTGTGGAATTTCCACACGCCCGTGTGACTTCTCTGTCTGGCTGGAAAATGGCTCACACGGCCGTGTGGAATTTCCACACGCCCGTGTGACTTCTCTGGAACACTAATCTTCAGCTGAACAGGCTTGGTAACTTGCCGAAACGCCTCCCGGGTCCATTGTTCTTCATCGAGGCCATTACTTGGGCACACAAGCAACGGTAGGTCGCGCCGATTGCTTCAAGTCTTCTTCTTTCGCGAGATTCTCCTAAGTAACACGGATTGGACTTGTTGTGAATGTGACTGCCTTTGTGCCCCTCCAAAAGAGGTTGGCACACATCCACAAGTCCAAATACGTGCTTCGTTCCTTGCTTGGTCCGAGAACATCCCAACATTGGCGAACGCGACCTAATTTCATTCTTTTTCTCCAATTAGGCTCCACAATACCTTCAATGCACAAGAGAACACAAATGCACACATTTAGTGATAAAACCTGATAAAAGGTATGCTTAATGTAAGATAATAGCGCTTCGTGATACTATAACACAAGCACTTATCAAACCCCCCCACACTTAAGCTTTTGCTTGTTCTCAAGCAAAATAGAACGTGAAAGTACTTGGGAAGAACAATTGAAAGTGCTTGGCCTTAGGTTCACCAAAAGTATGCAAAAGAGGCATTCTACAAGTAAGGGGAACTCAAAACATTGCATAAGGTTACCAATGCTCTAGCTAAAAACTCGAATCAAAAAGGATGAAAACTCGAAAATGTGTTAGTGTGTGCGATCTTACTCAAGAGAACCAACGAGTACTCCTCAAACTTTGGTTAGAAAGGACTTATTTATATACAAAAAACAAAAAAATAGTGGTGGAAGTAGTAGCTTCACACATCCTTGAAGGTAGCCCTTTCCTAGGCGGCCGCCAAAGGTGGCTTTCACTCTTTCGAGGAGGTAGCTCTTTCTACCGGGGTAGTAGCTTTCACGCATCCCATGAGATAGCTCTTTCTCTCATTAGGGCATAACTTGTATCCGACTTATGAGAGTAGCTGCATACTTCATAGGAGGTAGCTCTTGCCACCCCAAATGCATAATTAAAACAAAGCTAATACTTACAAACTCATATATTTTTTTTTTCTTTTCATTTTTCCACTTTTTTTTTTATATATGCATTTTCCAAAGTGAAACTAAGAACAACGATAAACTTGTCCTTAAAAACTTCAAGATTGAGTTTCCAAAAGATTCCAAGAGTAAGTTGTGTACTAAGATGATTCGAGCAAAAATTCCCTGAAATTCAAGTGAAAACTAGAGTATGATAGGATACAATGTTGAAAAATCTCCTAAACTATAAGAATACAACCGTTGCAACTGAGGTGAACCGCCATAGGCTACATTTAGCATAAGCAATTGAACGCACAAGTAAAGGTGTGTGCAATGTGAACTCCCCCCCACACTTAAGATGTACATTGTCCTCAATGTACGCATATAAGCACAATAATAAGTGAAAACGATAAAAGCAATTAGTGTGGAAGTGGCAATTGAAACATTACTCCCCTGAACTCCAAGTGTTGCGTTTGATGAAGCTAGGTCATTGAGAATTGAGTCTCAATGGTTCGTGGAGCACACACGATTCCATGACCGTGTCAATGACTATTCCTCAAAATCCTTACATCCAAGACCATCTGCGCACACATAAACGAGGGTTCAGTAAAGCTCAATAAAACTCGAGTATATAAAATGTAAAGCAATGAATACAACTCGAGATAAAAAGAAAAAGCAAAATAAAAGCTATACTCAGAAGGAGAATCCTTTCTGAGTACTACAAGTCCAAAATAAAGTAAAGATATACAGAAATGACAAATAAAAGAAAAGAATCTAAAATCTAAGACCCCTCAGCGTCGGTGTCCTGAATGGTGGCCTCTGGTGCTGCTGGAGGCTCTGGATCTGCTGGTGATGCTGGAGCTGCTGGTGCTGAGGGAGATGGAGGTGGTGGAGTGGACACTCGAGGTCAGACCACGAAGGAGGAGGAGGCGACAATCTGCTCGAAGGTCTGTCGCAAGCTCTGGAACTGCGCCATCACCTCCTGGTGCTGTGTAATCTGTGTGGCCCTAACCTCGGCCACCTCGGTCTGTAGGATCCTCACTGCGCTCTCGAGGCGCTCCAGTCTGTCCTGGCCTCGAGACGGTGAAAACATCTGCACTGGAGGTGGCTCCGGCGCGGTGGGGGGTACCTCGGTCTGTGTATCCGTCGGGGGTGGCTCTAAAGCTGCCTGTGTACCCTGAGTCTGCTCCGTCTGGGGTATGGTCCAGGTATATGTCCCTGATACTCCTCTGCGGATCATACCCATCATCCTCAAGGTATCTGTGCCCAGGGGAACTGGTACACTCGTCTTCTCTGCTCCCCTGACTCCATCTCTGAGCCCCAGGCCAATGAGAAGTCTGGTGATGTAGGGGCCTGCAAAGATAACTCCTACCCTGGGGTACTGGCCCTGATGGCGAATGTAGTCGGCCACAATGTGCCCCAGGTGGAGTGGCTCACTCTCCACCATCGAATACAAGTAGAGGAGCTCCTGGCGACTCAGAACACCAGTACTGTCTCCCCTGCCACTAATAGATCTGCTCATAACTGCGTGTAGACATCTATAGGCAGGTCGAGAAAGGCATGAAGCCTTGGAGACACCCGGCTCGTACTGACCCTGACCACAAAGTCTGCTATACGCCTACTGCGGTGTCACGGTACCCGGGTAGTCTGTGGGGAGCAATGAGTACTCCTCTGTCTCAGTGTACGCCTCATCATATAGACGCATCCCAATCGAAAACTGGCTCATACTGAGGCTGTAATGTCGACCGAGGGCTCTGAACTGAACTGTGGTGCCCTCGGTGAAACTGCTGTACCCCCAGTCGAACTCAAACGACGCTAGGACCTCTAAGGTGAGCGGTCGGATCACCGAGTCCCGGATAACCATCAATCTCTCCCAGCTACCGACTGAGACCAGCTCGCTAATCTCATCTGCGACGCTGTCTCCCCCCTGAATACTCCTCACTATACTTAAATCCAAATATCTCGTCTGTCCAAAACGGAGTCCTGATAAACGCTCGAACCGAACCTGATGCTCGGCTATACTGAACTCTGTCTCTGCTGGAGGAGGTGTGGGCTCACGTGGGCGCTTCCCTGTCGATTTCCTGGGTCTAGAAGACATTCCTGTAAGATTGGAAAAGAAAACAATCAAAAACAGTTCAAAATAACCAATCTGCAGAAATCCACACGCCCGTGTGGAGTTTCGGACGGGCAAAGCATCACGGCCGTGGGGTTAAAAATCCACAATTTACATCTAAATTCGTTCTAATTTCATTCTAAGCATGCTCGTATGTAATGTAAACATTCAAACCAAGCAAAATTGTATAAAAGAACGAATTGAATCAAGAATTGATGAAGAAAAAGGTATTGAAGGTCTCACCGGCGGTGGAGATGAAAAACAAAGTAATACGGCCGGAAAACTCGAACAAATTCCTTCAAAAACCTCAGAGAAAGTTGGGGAAGTGATAGAGAGGGTAGGAGAGAAGTTTAGAGTGGAGAAGGAAGAGGCACAAGTGATTTCTATAAGAAAAACGCGCGGCTTTTGAAGTTCTGGAAATTCACACGGCCGTGTGAAGTAACCACACGGCCGTGTGCCTCAGAAATTAGGGTTCACAGGGGCCAACACACGCCCCTGTGCGCACTCTGGTCACTCTCTGAACTACCTCACACGGCCGTGTGTTAATTCCACACGGCCGTGTGCCTCCACAGGGGTATACACAGGGCCACCCACACGGGCCTGTGGATTCACGGGAAAATACAGAAGGTCTCTGAAAATTTTCACACGGCCGTGTGTTAATTCCACACGGCCGTGTGCCCAACTTGGCTAAGACACAAGGCCGGCCACATGGGCCAACACACGCCCCTGTGGTCTCTCTAACTTGCCCGAGAAACGCTAAGTATTGCACACGGCCGTGTGAATAATCCACACGGCCGTGTGCCTTGACAAGCTCTCCCACAGGGGCTCACACACGCCCCTGTGGTTTCTCGGGATGAAAGGGAATTCCTGCAGAATTTTCACACGGCCGTGTGGAAATCCCACACGGCCGTGTGCGTTAGCACAGTGGCACTCACAAGGGCATCCACACGCCCCTGTGGACTCTCTGGAAAAGAGTTGAAGTTCTGCGAAATTCCACACGGCCGTGTGCCCCTTCTGAAGTTTTTCACAGGGGCAAAGTCACGCCCCTGTGCCTTCTCTGGTTGAGCTCCAATTGGTAACACACGGCCGTGTGTTAATTCCACACGGCCGTGTGTTTTCTCTGGTTTACTTAGAAAATTCTACAGACTTTCAGAAAAATTCAGAAATTCTTTTTAAAACACTTAGAGCCTGTATAAACCATAAAAACACGACCAGAGACCATCGAAAACACACTCAACCGACTCAAACTTCGTCAATTAACGTTAAGGCACACGTAAATAATCGAAAATCCACATGAAAACTCAGCATATGCACATGAAAATTGGGACACCATTGCTAAGACTTTTATTCAACCCTAAAACTAAACTAGGTCCTAGAAAAACTGCAAAAACGCTTGGGTTGCCTCCCAAGAAGCGCTTGTTTAACGTCACTTAGCTTGACGTACCTGTCTTACCTTATGGAGAATTATCCCATGAGTGGAATTTGCCCTCTTCCCTATAATTTGAAAGCAAGCATTGCATAATCGTTGCAAGGTAGAGGGAGAATTATCAAGTTTGTTACCACACATGGGTGAAACACCCTTACTTCGTGAATGCTCATCCCCTTTCTTGTTGGGGTTCTTTTTGTGGCGACGTCTCGACCTCTTCAATCTCCGAAGGACTTTCTTTCTAAGCTCCTTCTCCTTCTTGATGTCTGTTTCAACTGAAACAAGCGCGAGCACTTCTTCCTCTTCAGTCTCCATGTCTTGATCCGGCCACCCTTCATATGGATCCGGGTTAAACATATCCTGCATATATTCATCAATGCAATCATCAGTGACATCAAGATAATATAGAGCATCATCAAAATCAAGAGAATGTCGCATGGCTTCGGCGAGGCGGTAAGTGAGCTTGTCGTCCCCAACCCTAAGTGTGAGCTCTCCACCGTCCATGTCTATCAAAGCTTTGGAAGTGCGCAAGAACGGCCTCCCAAGGATCAGCGGCACCTCGACATCCTCGTCTACATCGAGCACTACAAAGTCGACCGGGAAAATGTACTTATCCACTTTCACCAACACATCTTCAACAATACCCCTCGGATGCCTCACCGATCTATCCGCAAGCTGAAGTGTCATCCGGGTAGGTCTAGGCTCGCCCAAGCCTAGCTTTTGGAAGAACGTGTAGGGCATGACATTGATGCTTGCCCCCGAGTCGGCTAGTGCCATCTCCTCACCCATATCACCAATATTGCACGGTATGATAAAACTTCCGGGGTCCTTCCTCTTGCTTGGCATATTCTTCTGTAGCACTGCCGAACAGTTTGCATCGAGGATGACGGATGCACTTTCCTCTAACTTCCTCTTATTGGTCAAGAGGTCTTTTAAGAACTTCGCGTACTTGGGCATTTGGGCTAATGCTTCCGCGAATGGAATGTTGATGTGCAATTGCTTGAAGACACCCAGAAATTTCTTGTATTGCTCATTGTCTTGGTCATTCTTCAATCATGAAGGATAGGGAATTCTCGGCTTGTAAGGTGGGGGTGCCACCTCTTTCTCCTTTGGTGCTCCATCCTCTATTTCCACGACATCGGGTGAGTCCTTAGTCTTCTCAAGAGGGAGATGTCCCTCAACCTCCTTACCACTTCTCAAGGTAATTGCCTTTAGTTGTTCTCTTGGGTTGGTCTCCGTATTGCTAGGCAAACTACCTTGAGGTCTCTCCGCCAAAGTCTTCGCAATTTGCCCTACTTGGTTCTCCAAGTTGTGTAGGGAGGCGGTGTGATTACGAAGAGTAGCTTCCACCGATTGGAACCTTGCGTCCGAAGAAGAAACGAACCGTGTGAGGGCTCTTTCTAGGTCAGTCATCTTTCCCTCCAACCCGGTCACTCGGCTTTCTAAATTCGGAGCTTGTTGACTTTGAAATCCCGGTGGTGCACTATTTTGTTTCTGTTGTGACTGTCCTTGATTGCTCCAAGAGAAGTTTGGATGGTTCTTCCATCCCGGATTGTATGTACCACTATACGGGTTGCCATGGCCTTGTCCTCGATATGAATTCCCCACAAAATCGGCCTGCTCTACCGCACTAGTGCCTCCAATAGCAATAGGACAATCGCTTGAAGCATGTCCTCCCCCACAACCGTTACAAGTAGTGATGGCCGCAACTCTTGGCGAAGCAAGAGCATCTAGCTTCTTACTTAACGATTCCACTTGTGCTGCCAACGATGTAACCGCATCAACCTCATGAATTCCGGCAACCTTTTTTCTATCCCTTGAGTTCCATTGATAGCTATTCATAGCCATCTCCTCTACAAGGTGCCGAGCTTCACCGGGAGTCTTGCTTCCAAGAGTCCCTCCGGCCGCCGCATCTAAGAGTTGCTTTGTACTCGGATTCAACCCGTTGTAAAATGTGTGAATAATCATCCACTCGGGAAATCCATGTTGCGGACATTTGCGAAGGAGCTCTTTGAACCTGTCCCATGTCTCGAATAGAGACTCCAATTCCATCTGTACAAAGGAAGATATCTCATTCCGGAGTCTTGCAGATTTCCCCGGTGGAAAGTATCTAGCCAGGAATGCCTCGGCCATTTCCTCCCACATAGTAATGGAGGCTCTAGGTAATGAGTGCAACCAATGCCTTGCTTTTCCTTTCAATGAAAATGGGGAGGCTCTCAATCGAATTGCATCGTCCGTCACTCCATTTATCTTCAACATGTCACACACTTCCAAGAAATTTTCTATGTGACTATTAGGGTCTTCATCGGCTAACCCATTAAACTGTGCGGACTGTTGCAACATCTGAATGAATGACGGCTTCAATTCGAAATTCATTGCTGTAATTGGGGGCCTCACGATGCTTGATTGGGTCCCCATAACTGCGGGTCTAGCAAAATCGGACAATGTTCGCTGCTGCTCGTTCTGTTCTGCCATTGTCTCTGACCCTTCTGTCTCAATATCGGCTTGATTTGATGCTTCTTGTGCAGGTTCTTTCCCTTTACGATGTGTTCTTCTTCCAATGTCTGGGTCTCCTTCAACAAGTATTGAAGGGTTCCCACGGGTCATAACCTGGAGCCGAAAACAAAGAAAAGAAAAATAAGAACAATGATAGGTAAAGAAAATATGAAATAGAATGCGAAGTGAATAGCTAAAATAGTGAAAAACAAATATCTAAAACGCCTATTCCCCGGCAACGGCGCCAAAAACTTGACACGACCCCTTGCGTGTATCCCGCAAGTGCACGGATTTGTCGAAGTAATAAATTTACCTTAGTGAGAAGGTAGTCGAATCCACAGGGAATAGGGAGATAGAATATAAGGTTTCACTAATTAAGCTATGCAGAATACGGAGAACGATAATAAGATTGATGAGTGAAAATAATGCAAAGCAATAAACTAAGTAGAGAGATGGAAGAAAGAAGTGCAAGTAGGAAAATCGAGAAGGACTAACAATGAGTAAAAGGGGGTATCCGGACAAGCTACCTCTAGGGTCTATGTTTCAAGTGCAAGACTATGATATTATACTCTCCTATTGATGTCAATTGAGTCGAGGATATCCTAAGACTCACGGTCCCAAACCTAAGGACAACCGTGACTAACTCCAACACTATGCCCGGTGTTAGGATTCACAACACCCTTCACTCTGTCACCTAGATGACTAAGCCCCAGGGGAGTCCATCTGCCTAAACCTCAGACTATGTGGAGTTGCATTATGCTCTAGGGATTCCTAGTGATTAAACCTGTTCCTATACGTAATTCTAACCCTTTGGTCCAGGTGGAAGAACCCTAGTCTAGATTGAGCCCCAACAAATAGGATTCACTACAACCCTCCACTCTATTACTTGCGTAACTAAGCCCTAGGGGAGTTTATCTACCTATTGCTTCACTCTATTTCGACCGCTATTAAATCAAGGAATCGGAGGTAGGGAGAAATCACATCGAAGGGGAAAGGGGTACATTGCTACCTCACAACTCTCCCTCTCAACCCTCTTTAATCTTGAGTAGTCTAATCCTATAGGAGTTGTCACACCTCCAAAGGAAAGCCTAGATTGCTCTCAACCCTAATGTCACGTTTAAGGGAAAACAATATGAAAGGATAATCAAGATTAAAAACTCAATTTTATTCATCAACGATGGAAAGCATAATAATCAATGTCAAAGAAACATAAGAAACCCTAAAGTTTACAAGTCCGAATACCCCACGAGGGGTTTAGCTCCTCATAGAGCTATACATGTTCATCAACGTGAGAAATAAAGCATAAAACATAGACATCAATGAAAAACCCCCTCGAATTGGTGTGGCCGTGGTCTTGTGCAAACGTCGAACCTCGAAATCGATGCCGACGACGCGCTAGAACCTCCACGAAATCCTCTCCGAAACCCTAGCCGCGCTCCAGAAAGTTGGGGAAAAGATAGGTCCAAAGATATCTCAAAAGGTTGCAAAAATCCCCTTTTATATTGTTGAATCACGGCTTTAAAATTGGACTTATCGGGGGCTTCACACGGCCGTGTGGAATTTCCACACGCCCGTGTGAAGCTTCTGTCTCGGCTGAAAAATTAATTTCACACGGCCGTGTGGAATTTCCACACGCCCGTGTGTCTTCATTGGATGGCTGAAATCGCAAAACACACGGCCGTGTGGAATTTCCACACGCCCGTGTGACTTCTCTGGAACACTAATCTTCAGCTGAACAGGCTTGGTAACTTGCCGAAACGCCTCCCGGGTCCATTGTTCTTCATCGAGGCCATTACTTGGGCACACAAGCAACGGTAGGTCGCGCCGATTGCTTCAAGTCTTCTTCTTTCGCGAGATTCTCCTAAGTAACACAGATTGGACTTGTTGTGAATGTGACTGCCTTTGTGCCCCTCCAAAAGAGGTTGGCACACATCCACAAGTCCAAATACGTGCTTCGTTCCTTGCTTGGTCCGAGAACATCCCAACATTGGCGAACGCGACCTAATTTCATTCTTTTTCTCCAATTAGGCTCCACAATACCTTCAATGCACAAGAGAACACAAATGCACACATTTAGTGATAAAACCTGATAAAAGGTATGCTTAATGTAAGATAATAGCGCTTCGCGATACTATAACACAAGCACTTATCATATATCTTCCTAGCACTTCACTCTATTTCGACCGCTAATAAATCAAGGAATCGGAGGTAGGGAGAAATCACATCGGAAGGGAAAGGGGTACGGTGCTACCTCACAACTCTCCCTCTCAACCCTCTTCAATTTTAAGTAGTCTAATCCTATAGGAGTTGTCACACCTCCAAAGGATAACCTAGATTGTTCTCAATCCTTAGTGTCACGGCTAAGAGAAAACAATAGCACAAGATATCTAAAATTGAAACTCGAATACATTCATCAATTAATCGAAAAGCATAATAACAATGTCAAAGAAACATAATTATCCTAGAGTTTTACAAGTCCGAATACCCACGAGGGGTTTAGCTCCTCATGGAGCTACACATGCTCATCAATGTATGAAATAAAACACAAACTAAAGACATCAATGAAAACCCCCTCGCGTATGCTGTGGCCGTGGTCTTGTGCGACCGTCGAACGTCGGTGACGATGCTGATGGCGCGCTCTAATCCTCCACAAAGTCCTCTCTGAAACCCTAGCCGCACACTCTAGAAGTTGGGGAGAAAGATAGGTTCAAAGATTCTAAAAAAGTCTCCAAATCGGGCTTTAAATAGGCTGAGTGCGGCTTTAAATTTGAAGTTATCGGGGCTGCACACGGCCGTGTGGAATTTCCACACGCCCGTGTGAAGTTTCTGTCTTTCCTGAAAAATTACTTCACACGGTCGTGTGGAATTTCCACACGTCCGTGTGAAGTCTCTGGCTTGCTGGGAAATCAATTCACACGGCCGTGTGTTAATTCCACACGCCCGTGTGAGGTCTCTGCTTGCTGGAAAATTAATTCACACGGCCGTGTGTTAATTCCACACGCCTGTGTGAATTCTCTGGAATCTTTATTTTCGGCAGAAGTGCACAGTACTTGATACAGTGATTTTGCTACAGCAACAAAATACAGTGCTGCTACAGTACTCTCCGAAATGCTCCCGAATACATTGTTTTTCATCAAGGCCATTGAACTGGGCACACAATCAATGGTAGATCGTGCCTATTGCTTCAAGTCTCCTTCTTGGTGAAGTTTTCCTAAGCTACACGAGTTGGACTTGTTGTGAATGTGACTAGTCGCCTTTGTGCCCCTCCAATGGAGGTTGGCACACACTCACAAGTCTAAGCTCGTGCTTTGTTCCTTGCTTCGTCCGAAAACCTTCCAACAATGGCGAACACGACCTAACTTCGTTCTTCTTTCCCAACTTAGCTCCACGAACCTACAATGCACAAGAATACACAAACGCATACTATTTAGTGATAGAATCTGATAAAAAGTATGTTCATTGTAAGATAATAACGCTTTGCGTTACTACAACACAAGCACTTATCAAATCCCCCCACACTTAAGCTTTTGCTTGTCCTCAAGAAAAATAGAATGTGAAAGTACTTGGGAAGAACAATTGAAAGTGCTCGGCCTTAGGTTCACCAAAAGTATGCAAAAGAAGTATTCTATAAGTAAGAGGAAATCAAAACATTACATATGGTTATCGTTGCTCTAGCTAAAAACTTGAATCAAAAAGGATAAAAACTCGAAAACGTGTAAGTGTGTGCGAATTCACTCAAGAGAACCAACGAGTACTCTTTAAACTCTTGTTACAAGGACTTGTTTAAATATACTAAGTAAGGAAGTAGTAGCTTCACTCAACCTCTAAGGTAGCTCTTTCCTAGGCGGCCGCCAAAGGTGGCTTTCACACTTTCGAGGAGGTAGCTCTTTCTACTGGAGTGGTAGCTTTCACGCTTCCCATCAGATAGCTCTTTCTCTCATTAGGGCATAACTTGTATCCGACTTATGAGAGTATCTTCATACTTCATAGGAGGTAGCTCTTTCCACCCCAAATGAAAAGCTTAAACTAATATTCACAAGCTAATAGTTTTTTTTTTTTGCTACATAGAACTTCACAACTTACTAAAGTAATACTAAAGTAGTCCTTAAAACTTCAAGATCGAGTTTCCAAAAGATTTCAAGAGTGAGTAGTGCAAGAAGGTGTAATCGAGCAAAAATCCCCTAAAATTTAAGTTGAACTAGAACAAGATAGAATATAATGTTAAAAATTCTCCTAAACTCTAAGAATACGAATGTTGCAACTAAGGTGAACCGCCATAGGCTACATGAACATGAACAATTGAACGCACAAGTAAAAGTGTGTGCAATGTGAATCCCCCCCCACACTTAAGATGTACATTGTCCCCAATGTACGCATGCAAGCACTATAACAATAAAACAATGAAAAACAATTAGTGTGAAAGTGGCAATTGAAATATTACTCCCCTGAACTCCAAGTGTTGCGTTTGATGGAGCTAGGTCATTGAGAGTTGAGTCTCAATGGTTTGTGGAGCACACACGGTCCCATGACCGTGCCAATGACAATTTCTCAATTTCCTTAAATCCAAGACCATCTGCACACATACGCAAGGGTTCAGTATAGCTCAAGAAAAACCTAAAATAAAGCTCGAGTATATAAGGATATGATAATGAGATACAACTCGAGACAAAGTAAAGGAAAGATAAAAGCAAATCCAGAAGGAGAGTCCTTTCTGGGTACTACAAGTCCAACAAAATAAGAAAATAAAAGTGCGACAAAAGAAAGATAAAAACTATGACGCCTCAGCGTCGGTGTCCTGATGAGTATCCTCTAGTACTGCTGCTGTTGCTGTTGGTGGTGGATCTGATGCTGATGGAAATGTAGGTGGACTCGGTGAGGGGACCTGTCGGGGTCGCACCACAGATCGCTCAAACCACAGGATCACTGTGGCAAGCTGTGCCGACAAGTGAGCGAACTGTGATGCCTGAGTGGTCCTCAACTCGGCAAACCCTGCTGCCTGTGCGACCCTCAGCTCTGCTAACTCCTGCTGCATGATACCCACAGCACTCTCGAGGCGCTCAAACCTGTCCTGTCCTCGAGATGGAGAAAAGATACGCACTGGAGGTGGCTCCGGTGCTGTGGGTGGTGCCTCGGTCTCTGCCCCTGCCTCTGTGTCCACTGGTGGTGGCTCTAAGGCTGCCTGTGAGCCCTCGGCCTGGTCTGTTTGGGGAATGGTCCATGTATACATCCCTGATCCTACTCTGCGGATCATCCCCATCATCCTCAGTGTATCTGCGCCCAGAGGGATCGGTACACTAGCCTTCTCTGCCCCTCGCACTCCGTCTCTGAGACTCATCCCAATCAGGAGTCTCGAAATGTAGGGTCCCGCGAATATCACTCCAACCCTAGGGTACTGGCAGCTCAGAATATAAATAAAGAAGCTCCTGCCAGCTCAGAACCCCAGTGCTATCACCCCGGCCACTCATTGATCTACTCAGAATGGCATGTAAATATTTGTAGGCCGGGCGAGATAAACACGTGGCCTTCGAGACCCCTAGCTCATACTGGCCTTCTCCGCACAAATCTCTGTATGCCCTCTGCGGAGTAAGACTGCCCGGGTAGTCTGTAGGAAGACCCTTATACTCCTCGGTCTGTGTATAGGCCTCATTGTATAGCCCCATATAGATCGAAAACTAGGTCAAGCTGAGGCTGAAATGCTTGCCTGATACCCTGAACTAAATCGCATCAGGAGTAGAAAAGTCCCTGTATGATCTGTCAAACTCGAATGAGGCCAGAAACTCCAGTGTCACCCCTCGAATGGCTGGATCTCTAATCCTTAGTAATTTCCTCCAGCCACCCACCGAGAGTAGCTCCTCAACCTCCTCGGCAATACTGTCACCCCCCTGGATCCCTCTGATAATGCTCAGGTCGGGGTATCGTGACTGTCCAAAACGGAGTGTGGACAATCTATCAAACCTGGTCTGGTGCTCAGGTATACTAAACTCTGTCTCCTCTGGAGGGGGTGTGGGCTCACGGCGTCGCTTCCCAGCCGAATTCTTGGACCTAGAAGTCATATCTGCGAGATTGAAAAGAGAATCGATTAAAAACATTAAAACAGAACAATCTGCAGAAATCCACACGGCCGTGTGTTAATTCCACACACCCGTGTGGATCATCGGGCGGACAGAGCATAACGGCCGCGGGGTTAAAATTCCAAAATTTACACTCTAGTTCATTCTAATTCATCCCTAAGCATGTTCGCATATATAATAAACATTCAAAATAAGCGAAATCATCCAAACAATCGAATCAAATTAAGAATTTAGGAAGAAAAGAGCGAGGGAGAGCTCACCGACGGTGTGAAGTGAAAAACTGAGGAAATCGGCCGGAAAACTCAATTAAAATCCTTCAAAAGGCCCAGAGAAAGTCGGGAAATTAGTGGAGAGGGTAGAGGAGAAGTTTAGAGTGAAGAATGAAGAGGCACAAGTGATTTCTATAAGAAAAACGCGCGGCTTTTGAAATTCTGGGAATTCACATGGTTGTGTGTTAATACCACACGGCCGTGTGCCTCTAAAATTAGGGTTCACAGGGGCCAACACACGCCCCTGTGTGCACTCTACTTTTTCTCTGGGTTACCTCACACGGGCGTGTGTTAATTACACACGCCCGTGTGCCTTCTCAAAAAGACTCCACAGGGGCTGGTCCACGCCCCTGTGGATTCTCGGGAAACCACAGAAGATCTCTGAGATTTGTCACACGGCCGTGTGCCCAACCTGGCCAAGAACACAAGGCCAGCCACAGGGGCATCTCACACGCCCCTGTGGCCTCTCTGACTCACCCGAGAAACACTAAGTATTTCACACGGCCGTGTGAATCATCCACACGGCCGTGTGAATCATCCACACGGCCGTGTACCTTTCACAAGCTCTCCCACAGGGGCACCCACACGCCCCTGTGTATTCTCGTGGAGAAGGGGTTTTTCTGCAGAGTTTCACACGGCCGTGTGGAACTTGCACACGGCCGTGTGCCTTAGCACAGTGGCACTCACAGGGGCACCCACACGCCTCTGTGGACTCTCTGGGATGAGAGTAAAAGTTCTGCGAAAACCCACATGCCCGTGTGTTAGTTCCACACGGCCGTGTGCCCCTTCTGGAGTTTTTCACAGGGGCAAGGTCACGCCCCTGTGTCTCCTCTGGTTGAGTCCTAATTGGTAACACACGGCCGTGTGTTAATTCCACACGGCCGTGTGTTTTCTCTGGTTTACTTAGAAAATTTTATAGACTTCTCAAAAAAAAAAAAAAATTCAGAAATTCTTGTATGACATTTAGAACTTGTAAAAATCATGAAAACACGACCAGAGACCACAGAAAACACACTCAACCGACTTAAACTTCGTCAATTATCATTAAGGGACACGTGATTCATCAAAAAACCATCAAGAAAATTGCAGCGTAAGCACATGAAAAATTCATGACACCAAAACCAAGACTTTTATTCAATCTAAATCTAACTAAGTCCTAGAAAACTGTAAAACCTTGGGTTGCCTCCCAAGAAGCGCTTGTTTAACGTCACTAAGCTTGACGTACCTGGCTTACCTTATGGAGGTTCATGAATGGAGGTCGCCCTCTTCCCTACAACCTGAAAGCATGTATTACATAACCTTTGTAGAGTAGAGGGGGAGTTGTCGAATTTGTTACCACCAAAGGGTGAATCACCCTTACTCCTTGAATGTTCATTCCCCTTGTTATTGGGGTTCTTCTTGTGGCGTCTTTTCGACCTTTTCATCCTCCGAAGCATTTTCTTCATACGCTCCGTTTCTTGCTTGAAGTCATCCTTGATTAGACCAATGGAGAGCACTTCTTCTTCAATCTCCAAGTCTTGGTCCGGCCACCCTTCATATGTATCTGGGTTCATCAGTTCCTGCACATAATCATCTATTAGTTCATCGGTGGTGTCAAGGAAATATAAAGTGTCATCAAAATCGAGAGAGTGTCTCATGGCTTCGGCGAGTCAGTATGTAAGTTTGTCTTCTCCTACTCGCAATGTGAGCTCCCCGCCGTCCATGTCAATCAACGCCTTGGAAGTGCGCAAGAATGGCCTTCCAAGGATCAATGGAACCTCGACATCTTCATCGACATCCAACACTACAAAGTCAACAGGAAATATGTATTTGTCAACTTTCACCAACACATCTTCCACGATTCCTCTCGGATGTCTCACTGATCGGTCCGCGAGTTGAAGTGTCATCCGAGTGGGTCTTGGCTCGCCCAAGCCTAGCTTTTGGAAGAACGTGTAGGGCATGACATTGATGCTTGCCCCCGAGTCGGCCAATGCCATTTCTTCACCCATGTTGCCAATGTTACATGGTATTATGAAACTCCCGGGATCTTTTCTTTTGCTCGGCATGTTCTTTTGCAATACGGATGAGCAATTGGCATCTAGTACCACAGACGCACTCTCCTCCAATTTCCTCTTGTTGGTCAAGAGGTCCTTCAAGAACTTCGCGTACTTAGGCATTTGGGCTAATGCTTCCGCGAATGGTATGTTGATGTGCAACTGTTTGAAAATTCCCAGAAATTTCTTGTATTGTTCGTTCTCTTGGTCATTCTTCAATCGTGAAGGATAGGGGATCCTTGGCTTGTAGGGTGGGGATGCCACCCTCTTTTTCCTTTGTTACTCCTTCCTCTACCTCCACTACCTCGGGTGTCTCTTGGGCCTTCTCTAGAGGGAGATTTCTCTCGACCTCTTTCCCACTCCTCAAGGTGATTGCTTTCAATTGTTCCCTCGGATTAGTCTCCGTATTACTAGGCAAACTTCCTTGAGGTCTTTCCACTAATGTCTTCGCAATTTGCCCCACTTGATTTTCCAAATTATGTAAGGAGGCGGTGTGATTGCGAAGTGTAGCTTCCACCGACTGAAATCTAGCATCCGATGAAGAAACAAACCGTGTAAGAGCTCTTTCTAGATCGGTCATTTTTCCTTCTAGCCCTGTCACTCGGCTTTCTAAATTCGGTGCTTGTTGGCCCTGAAATCCTGGTGGTGTGTTGTTCTTTTGTTGTGACTGTCCTTGGTTGCTCCATGAGAAATTTGGGTGATTCCTCCACCATGGATTGTAAGTGCCACTATACGGGTTGCCTTGGCCTTGTCCTCTGTAATTATTTCCCACAAAATCAGCCTGCTCTACCGTACTAGCGCCTCCAATAGCAATCGGACAATCACTTGAAGCATGACCTCCCCCACAACCGTTACATGTAGTGATGGCCGCAACTCTTGGTGAAGTTAGAGCGTCCAACTTCTTACTCAATGATTCTACTTGTGCCACCAAAGATGTAACTGCATCAACATCATGAATTCCGGCTACCTTCCTTCTGTCCCTTGTGTTCCATTGATAGCTATTCATCGCCATCTCTTCAATAAGGTGCCGGGCTTCATCGGGGGTCTTGCCTCCCAGAGTCCCTCCTGCCGCCGCATCTAAAAGTTGCTTAGTGCTTGGATTCAACCCATTGTAAAAAGTATGAATGATCATCCACTCGGGGAATCCATGTTGCGGGCACTTCCGGAGGAGCTCCTTGAACCTATCCTATGTCTCGAATAGAGACTCCAATTCCACTTGCATGAAGGATGAGATATCATTCCGGAGCCTCGCTGATTTTCCCGGAGGGAAATACCTAGCCAAGAACGCCTCGGCCATCTCCTCCCATGTAGTGATAGATGCTCTCGGTAATGAATGTAACCAATGTCTTGCTTTTCCCTTCAATGAAAATGGGAAGGCTCTCAACCTGATTGCGTCGTCCGTTACCCCATTGATCTTCAACATGTCGCACACTTCAAGAAAGCTCTCTAGATGGTTGTTGGGATCTTCATCGGCCAACCCATTAAACTGTGCGGACTGTTGCAACATTTGAATGAACGACGGCTTCAACTCAAAATTATTTGCGGTAATTGGGGGCCTCACAATGCTTGATTGGGTCCCCATTACCGCGGGTCTAGCAAAATCGGCCAATGTCCTTTGTTGTTCGTTCTGTTCTGCCATAGCTTCTGACCCTTCTGAATTTATGCTGGCTTGCTCGGATTGTTCTTCTACAGGCTCTTTCCCTTTACGGTGCGTTCTCCTACCAATGTTCGGATCTCCTTCAACAAGAATTGAAGGGTTCCCGCGGGTCATAACCTGAAGCCAACACAAAGAAAAGAAAAATAAGAACGATGATAGTTAAGGAAAGTGTGAAATAGTCAACGAAGTGAATGACTAAAATAGCAAAAACAAGTATCCAAAATACGCATATTCCCCGGCAACGGCGACAAAAACTTGACACGACCTTTTGCGTGTGTACTGCAAGTGCACGGCCTTGTCGAAGTAATAAAATTACCCCGGTGAGTGGGTAGTCGAATCCACACGGAATAGGGATTTAAAATACGAGAAATTGCTATTCAATCGTGCGATATACGAAAAGAAACAATGATCGGCGTGATGAGTGAGTTTATGAAAATTAGAGTAGATGCAAGGCAAGTAAATAGAAAGATGAAAGAGAGAAAAGTGCAAGCAACGAGTAAAGAGAGAAATTAGCAATAAGTGAGAATAGGGTATCCGGACAAGTTACCTCTAGGAACTATGCTTCTAGTGCAAGACTATGCTATCATACTTCCCTATTGATGTTAATTGAGTCGAGGAAAATCCTTAAACACACGGTCCCAAATCTAAGGTCAACCGTGACTAACCCCCAACACTATGTCCCGGCATTAGGATTCACGTCAACCCTTTACTCTGTTGATTACTCAACTAAGCCCCAGGGGAGTATTTCTACCTAAGCCTAACACTACGTGGAATTGCTTTGAGCTCTAGGGACTCCTAGTGATAAAACCTGTTCCTATATGCAGTAGTTCTAACCTTTTAGTCCAGGAGGAAGAACCGTAGTCTAAATTAAGCCCCAGTGCGTTGGATTCACGTCACCCCAAAACCTTGGGGGAGTATATCTTCCTAGCACTTCACTCTATTTCGATCGCTAATAAATCAAGGAATCGGAGATAGGGAGAAATCACATCGGAAGGGAAAGGGGTACGGTGCTACCTCACAACTCTCCCTCTCAACCCTCTTCAATTTTAAGTAGTCTAATCCTATAGGAGTTGTCACACCTCCAAAGGATAACCTAGATTGTTCTCAATCCTTAGTGTCACGGCTAAGAGAAAACAATAGCACAAGATATCTAAAATTGAAACTCGAATTCATTCATCAATTAATGGAAAAGCATAATAACAATGTCAAAGAAACATAATTATCCTAGAGTTTTACAAGTCTGAATACCCACGAGGGGTTTAGCTCCTCATGGAGCTACACATGTTCATCAATGTATGAAATAAAACACAAACTAAAGACATCAATGAAAACCCCATCGCGTATGGTGTGGCCGTAGTCTTGTGCGGCCGTCGAACGTCGGTGACGATGCTGATGGTGCGCTCTAATCCTCCACAAAGTCCTCTCCGAAACCCTAGCCGCACCCTCTAGAAGTTGGGGAGAAAGATAGGTTCAAAGATTCTCAAAAAGTCTCCAAATCGGGCTTTAAATAGGCTGAGTGCGGCTTTAAATTTGAAGTTATCGGGGCTGCACACGGCCGTGTGGAATTTCCACACGCTCGTGTGAAGTTTCTGTCTTTCCTGAAAAATTACTTCACACGGCCGTGTGGAATTTCCACACGCCCGTATGAAGTCTCTGGCTTGCTGGGAAATCAATTCACACGGCCGTGTGTTAATTCCACACGCCCGTGTGAGTTCTCTGCTTGCTGGAAAATTAATTCACACGGCCGTGTGTTAATTCCACACGCCCGTGTGAATTCTCTGGAATCTTTATTTTCGGCAGAAGTGCACAGTACTTGCTACAGTGATTTTGCTACAGCAAAAAAATACATTGCTGCTACAGTACTCTCCGAAATGCTCCCGAATACATTGTTTTTCATCGAGGCCATTGAACTGGGCACACAATCAATGGTAGATCGTGCCTATTGCTTCAAATCTCCTTCTTGGTAAAGTTTTCCTAAGCTACACGAGTTGGACTTGTTGTGAATGTGACTGCCTTTGTGCCCCTCCAATGGAGGTTGGCACACACTCACAAGTCTAAGCTCGTGCCTTGTTCCTTGCTTGGTCCGAAAACCTTCCAACAATGGCGAACACGACCTAACTTCGTTCTTCTTTCCCAATTTAGCTCCACGAACCTACAATGCACAAGAATACACAAATGCATACTATTTAGTGATAGAATCTGATAAAAAGTATGTTCATTGTAAGATAATAACGCTTTGCGTTACTACAACACAAGCACTTATCACTAATCATTCAGCTTTATGGCACCTACTCTGCAAATCGGATGCTAAATCGCAATTGATTAGGTGGGTTTTGTTGCTTCAGGAGTTCAACAATTATAAGCGAGGAGCAGAAAACCTTGCAGCAGATCATTTATCCCATTTAGAGAATCCTAATATGGAAGCTTTGAGAGAGAAAGACATCAATGACTCATTCCCTGAATAGCACTTGTAAAATATTTAGGTAGTGGAAGAGAAAGAGCCACCATGGTTTGCTGATTTAACCAACTACTTGGTTAGGGAGTCATCCCAAAATGTTTCATATATGAACAATGGAAGAAATTCTTTTTAGACCTCAAGCACTACATGTGGGAAGATCCTTACTTATTCAAAGTTTTGTTTAGATCAAGTTGTTTAAAGATGTGTTTCCCGCATAGAGGGTCTTAGTATCTTGAAACACTGCCATTCAGAACCCACTAGATGCCACTACAATGCAAACCGAATGACAAAGAAGATTTTTGGTGCAGGTTTCTATTGGCCATCATTATTTCAAGATACCAAAAAATTCATACAATTCTGTGATAGGTGTCAGCGAGTAGGTAACATATCTCGCCGGGTTGAGATGCCCCAGAATTGGAAACAAGCTTGTGAAGTCTTTGATGTACGGGGGATTGACTTTATCCGACCTTTTCCAAGCTCCCATGGATATAAGTTCATCATCATGGCGGTTGACTATGTATCTAAATGGGTGCAAGCACAAGCCTTACAAATAAGTGATGCAAGGGCGGTGGTAAAATTTTTGAAGAAATTTTTCTCCAGGTTTGGTACACCACGAACAATCATTAGCGATAGGGGTACTCATTTCTGTCATGACTAATTCACAAAATGGAAACTCCATGGCACCCGCAAACTAGTGGGCAAGTGGTAGTATCCAATAGAGATTTAAAGCGAATTCTGGAGAAAACAATCACTCAAAACAGAAGAGATTGGGCAGAGCATTTGGATGACTCTCTTTGGGCATACAGAACTGCATACAAGACTCCTATAGGGATCACTCCTTACAGGCTAGTCTATGGAAAAGCCTGCCACTTACATGTTGAACTTGAGTATAAAGCTTATTGGGCTATCAAATTTCTAAATCTTGACTCTACTCTTGCATGTATCAAGAGGAAGCTCCAACTAAATGAACTGGATGAATGACGCTCCACTGCATATGAGAATTCAAAGCTTTATATAGAAAAAGTAAAGGAGTACCACGACAGGCATATCAAGCACATGAAACAATTTCAAGAAGGAGACCAAGTGCTGCTATTCAATTCCAGGTTGAAACTTTTCCTCGAGAAGCTCAAATCACGTTGGTCAGGTCCATACAATGTTACTCAAGTCTTCCCACATGGAGCAGTAGAGGTAACACACCCAGAAAAAGGTACTTTTAAAGTGAATGGACAATGATTAAAATTATACTTCAATAACAACACTCCAAAGGTGACCGGGGATAGCATCAAGCTCTTTGAACCCCCGTGATGTAAGTGATAAGGTACGTCAGGCTCATGACATTAAACAAGCACTTCTTGGGAGGCAACCCAAGCATTAGGTGGTTTATTTTTCATTTATCGTATTCTAGGTGTTAGCCTTCTTAATTCTTGAAGTCATTTTGTTTGTGTTTTATTCATGTGAATAACTTTATGCTCACATGCCTTGTGCACTTTTCTCATCGTCTTTCTCGTGGTTTAATTGATTATCTTCTTGAGAAACACATGTTCTTGGTGTATTTCATTCATTAGAACGAATTTTTAATCATTTCATTCATATTGGGAGGAGTCCTAAATCAACTCTTAGCTTCATTTGGGAGTTTGGAAGAAAAAGGATGAAAGCAGAGAAGAATAACTAGGTTATATAGTCTCATGGAGGCCCACAAGGAGGCCACATGAGCTCAAACCAGAGAGAATGAACTACTACACACGACCTCCATACCTGGCTGCATGGAGGCCACATGAAGCGAGTTTTGGGCCTTAAAAACTCTTCTTCCTACTATCTTTCTCTCTTCTTCATCACCCTTATTTCACCCGTTTTTCTCTCTTCTTTCTCACTCGTTTCTTTGCCAAATCTTCTCATTTCTTCTCCTAAATCTCCTCATCACTTCATTGAGACTTAGATCTAGTGGTTTCCCATGAGTTTAACTCAAGTTTTCATCGGTAAGCTCTTTGATGCCCTAGTTTTATATTCTTCATTTTTCTTGCTTTATTGGAGCTTATTTGTGGATATTTTCAAGTATTTGGCTTGGTTTTTATGGTGGGATTATCATGGATGAAGTTTCATTTGAATTTATGTAAAAATATTTTGATTTTCATGTTTATGGGGAGGTTCTTTCGAAGTGAACAGTAGCTATACGGCCCCCGTATGGCAGTATGGTCACTGTACACCATTTTATCCAAATTTTCTCCATTTTTTACACCAGATTTTGGATTGTTTTGAATTCCTTTAAGCTTGATTAGGTTTATCTATGTTGTAGGAATGCCTAACATCAAGAAACTTGCCTCCAAATGTCCAAGGAACACAATGCCGACTCCCGAAGAACCTCAATTTACACTTGCTCATCACAAGGCGAAGGATGAAATTTTGAAGATTGAACCTTTTGGAAACCTTCATCACATAGAATGGGATATTTTAGAAACTCTTCAGATGGATGAACAAGTGAAGGAGTTCCTCTCACATGATCATTGGGCGAACTTTTTCACGATTGATGATCCTACATTTCGCCAACTAACCTTGGAGGTTTTGATCATTTTCGGGGCACACCAAGACCACCTACAGTATCCAATGATGAGTAGTCCTTTTTTTGAGCATGGGCTCTTGTTTTATTTTTTTAGTTTGTTGTGTTGTTTCATTTTTTTCTTGTGTGTCTGTTTGGTATTGTAGAGTTGGTGAGGGTCCTAACCTACCAACCTCTTTTGTAGAACTTTATTTTCTTTTATCTAGTATGTGTGTTTAACTACTTCCTAGTGTTTAATATTTGTGTTTAAATCTTTTCTATGAATGATGATGTCCCCTTTTTGCCTTGTAGGGCATTAAGAAAGTTTGGTGAGCCCCCCCCCCCCCCCTCCCCCACCCACCACCACCACCACATTCAATGGAGACGGACCTGACATGTATAGCTCGTCGTACCTTGTGTTCGGGTCGCATTTTGCCACTTGCACAAGATGAACTAGGGAGTTTCATTTTCACGCTCCTCTATTGTTTTCATTGCTTATTTTGCCTTTCTCTTCAGGGTTAATGTACATTAAGGACAATGTACAACACTAGGTGTGGGGATGGATTAATGATTGATGTGAGTTATATATTTTTGTGTTCTCTTAAATCCTGTTTCACCTCTAGCATTGTCTTGTATACTGTATATTTTGTTGATGCCCTAGGAAAAGCCAACATGACTACTCTAACTCTCTTGTATGGTTAACACACTATGTTGAGTACTTCGCCTTAGAATATTAAGTTCTATCCTTCAATGAACTCTTAAGAACTTCTAAGTCTTGTTGAGCTAGTTCTAGTTTTGTGGCATGTAGAGCAGTCTAAAGACGTGATCTAGGTTAAATGTAGAAAAAAAGAGAAAAAGAAAAGGAGTCTATGTCATCATTCCTCTACTAGTAAAGCATGAATGCATCTATATAGATTTGTAATCGAGTAGTTGAGTGACTTTTTTTACTAACCAGCATGTGTATCCTCCAGAAAGATTTTTATGCAGTCTACGTTACTCGCACTCAAAAAAAATATATTTTAAATAAATAAATAAACAATCCTTTTGATCTTTTTAACTACCTACTTGATTTTTTTTTAGAAGAAAAGGATTTAATTTCAAGTTCAAGAGTTAGAAGAATCTTACTTGTTCATTGAAGTAGTACTTAGTAGCTTAAGACTCAGTATTCTTTGTATGTGGATTAATTAGCATCAAGAGCTGTACTGATTGAAGTCATTAGGCTAGACCAAATCAGGCCAAATGAGATAAAAGATTCACACATAGCACAGACATATAAGAGGTGTAGCAGGATCTTTATTTCACACTTCTTGATTGTAACTCAACATCAATGTGTCAATATCGATTGATTTTAGACTCTTATATTCATTTGAGCTTGAGGTAATACATTTAGCCAGTTATCATCCTCTCTGTTTTTTCATGATTTGTTTGCTTGGGGACAAGCAAATGCTTAGGTGTGGGAATATTTGAGAAGTGTCTAAATGTATATATTTTATCATATGTATTTTATACGCTTAGCATATATTTTGTTAAGAATTGATGTCTATTTTGTGCTTAATCATGTGTTATTTGTTTTGTAGGGTGCAAAGAAGCCACGAAGAACACAAGGACATGATTAGGGCTAAAAAAAGAAGAAAACCAGGGTTTGTAGCACTATAGCATATTTACTGTAAGCGAGTACTGTAGCTAGAGTGTTGCAGTAATTTTACTGTAGCAGCTACATGGACAATCTGTAGTATTAAGTGCATATTTGCATGCTTATATAATTACATAATTGACACACACACATTAGGAGTCTGTCACTAATCATTTACTTCTACAATTTATTACGCAATATAATTAGAGAATCGTTAAGCACAATTGGAAGGAGTTGGGTGGTTGAATGATAGTTATCTTGATTATCACTTATGTAGGCATTGAGTGCGACAATCGTGTTCTAGAATTGGATTGGGGGAATTCAAAAGCATACTAGCCCCAATCTCTTGACAACTAAGTCTAAATCACTAAGAACTTAAGGTGGAATCTCTTCCTACCCTAGTCTCCTATGTTTGCCTTAAGTACGATAATTCCTCTAGAAAGGAAAAATCAAACCCTAAGCCTAAGGGCCAATCGATCCCAAATCAAGACATCTAGGAAACCTAACCTCTTAGAGCATGCATAGATCTATCATGGCACGGGTCTTCTAACATGGGGGTAATCTTACTCGTCCACATTAATAAGAATATCATTCAAGAAAACATGCAACGATTCACAAAAGACTAGAAATATTTATTAAATTATCAATCAAAATTCATAAACAATGATCAAGGGACTTAGACAGACAATTCCCCTCGAATTAGGTTATTATGGATAATAACATAATCAATCAAAGCATGAGAGAGACATAATACCAAAGAATAGATAAGCATTTAAAAAACTCCTAAACTAACTTCCTCCAATACATCTGCCAAGGTTGAGGGTAAATGGATCCCAAGATTAACAAGATGACGCTGAACGTCTTTGCACGCCCACCTCTAACAATCATCGTTGGATTATCCTTGAGAAACTCGCAGAATCTATTGGAATATGGAAGAAACTCATCTCTAGAATCCCAGCCGCCCTACCTTATTCACCAAAAGAATATTCTCGAATTTTGACAAACCTAGAGTATTTAAAGGATGTGACAAACTCATCAGGGCTTCACCATGGGTGTTGTGATGCCCGTGGTGAGTAAGTTATTACTTGGGCTCCAAGTTACATCTTGGCATGGCTTTCTGGTGTTGTATAGCTAGATCATGGTCATTATGGTTTTCACAACAGCCGTTGTGAAGCCGTTGTGGCTTTTGTGTTGCTTCCAATGGTTTCATGCTACCATAGCTTGATAGCAGTAGTGGTAAGTGTAGACAACGGGCATGGAACCTTGTCACCACCCCCGTTGTGAGCCATGGTTAAGCTTTGATTCAACAACTTAGTCTATTTTTCTTCAAAACGCCCTTGAATTTGCTTCTTTTTTCCTAAAATAGAAATAAAAGCCGTGATGAACAAAAGAATGAAATTTCATACTAATTGGGTGCTCAACATGTTAGAAGTCATGTTTAATGCAGTGTAAATGATATAAAAAACATGAATTATTTTGAACTTATCAATTGGTACTACTACCGACTTATCACCGTCAAGGTATTGTACGATAGCCACGAAATTCATCCCCTTCTGGGGGATTGAACCAGGGGCCTACTCTCTGTCTCGCTCTTAAGGTGAGCGGCTCTCACCAACTGAGATGCATCTCAGTTGGAGAAAGGTGCTCACCTTAAGAGCGAGACAAAGAGTAGGTCACTGGATTGATCCCCAGAAGGGATGAATTTTACGGCTACTGTACAATACCTGGACAGTCATGAGTTGGCAAGAATGCCATCTATCACTCTTGAGGAGGGTAGTCTCTCACAAAATGGGTTGATTTCATCAATCGGTCCACAACTACCCACGCAACGTCATGTCCCTAAAGAGTACTAGGTAACCTAACCTGGAAATCTATGGTAATATGCTCCCACTTCCACTCTAGAATAGGTAAAGGTTGCAATAGTCCAGCTGGTTGCTGATGCTCCACTTTAACTCACTGGAAAACTAAGCATCTTGCTACGAACTTCATGATTACATGCTTCATTCCAAACCACCAGTAATTTTTTCTGATGGTACGGTACATTTTAGTACTTCCTGGGTATACTACATAAGTTAAGGAGGAAGCTTCTTCTAGGATAGCTCTTCTGAGTCCTGCATTCTTTGGTATACAATCTCTTCCCTGAAATTTAAGGATGACATTACTTCAAAGTCCAAACTTGCTGGGTTCACCTTTCTCCAACCTCTGTATTTCCTTTATTAACTCCTCATCCATTCTTTAAGATTCTTGAATTTACTGAAGTAACGATGACCTTACAACAAAGGTTGCCAATAAAACTACCCTTGGCTCAATTTTAAGTTTGACATCCATGTCACAAAGAACTGCAAGTTTAGATCAATATGATGCTTTAGCAGAAGAAAAAGAAGGTAAGGTCTTCCTACTCAAACCATCTGTTGCCACATTAGCCTTCCCTGGATGGTAGTCGATCACCAAGTCATAATCCTTGATTAGTCCTAACCATTTGCCAATCTCAAATTTAACTCTTTCTAAGTGAACAAGTATTTCAAGCTCTTATGATCAGTGTATAATCAAGTATACCTACCTATAGTGTAATAAAGTGCTAAAAATAAAGTCTAATCCACAGGGACTAGATAGTAGAAGTACGAACTCTATTCTTATAATCTAGCTAGAACAAGTATCAAAGAGTGTCCAATCTACTAAACCTAAGAATGAAAGGACTAGAATCGCAAGTCTAAGGATTGAGAAATCAACAGAAGAAGAATGTGTCCAGATTATATTAAAATTGGAATTTTAAAGTTAAGGTAATTACAATTTTATATAGATCAACCTTAGAATTGTTGGACCGAAGGATTTCAAATATATATTAGGTGCTCTCTCAAGACTCCCCAATATCTGATCCCATGCTACAATAGGATTGAATCTCTTCTAACCTTACTTTCACACAATTGTATAGAGATTAAGGAAATCCCTAATAGAAATAGGAGTTCTTGCTACATGGCTCTAATTCGAAGGAATCTCAAGTAGCATATCTCTAGTACACACTCTTAATTCCTTTCATCTATAGGTGATCTCAAGCGATGAATATCTCGATCTCAATCACACTACCAAAATGAGATAGCTACTTCCGTTATGCTAAATCAACAAAATTACAGACATAAATGAACCCAACAAGCTGAACGAAATCTATATTAAAAGCAATATCATAATGAAGTCATCCTAGGCTACAACAAATCCGAACAATCAAGAAAGTTACCCCTTCATGGGGTTCATGTTCATCTCTAAACAATTGTAATAAAGCCCTATAATACTAAACATGGAAGAAGTGACCCTCCCTTAATGTCTTCTTGATAGAAATCAATTTGAGCCGATATCGTCACCTTGGATCGTCACTCTGGCAACTCCTTCGAACTCATTCTTCTTTTGATTAGCCTTAAAACCTTAGTTGTCACCCAATAGTTACTTTTCCAAAATAAAACTCCCTCATAACTTTTAAGCATTCTATTTATACAACCAGGAATCTAGCTAGTACACGAGCAAGTACACTAGCATGTACTTTGCTTGTGTAGAACTCTAGATAGCTCGAAACCCCAACTCTTGGGTACACGACAGTGTATCTCTTCATCTGTCTATGTATATCTCTGTATGGTTCTGCTTCTCAGCTCTTGAGATGCACGGGCGTGCATCATGCTTCAGCCTTTGTTGTCCTATGGACCATGTTATTCAGGTTCTTGGATGTACATGGCCATGCACATCATATAAACGGTTGTGTACATCATATACACTGTCATGCTCTTCTCGGGTCGGGGGAAGGGGGGATTGGGTTTGAGGAGTGCACAGACATGTACATTGCCATATGCATGGACCGTGTATTTCTCTGGATGCTCAACTTGCCAATGCTCACAAAATACACACAAAGGTACACAGGCGTGTACCTTGTCCATGTAGTTCTCTATTTGATTTTTTCGGCCCCATTTTGCTCCCGATTTCTTTCCTTCAGCTCTAGTTACACTTATAATGATCTGTGAGTATGAATAGATCAAACTAAGTACCAAATTATCCATAAAAACAGTCTTAAAAACTACTTAAATGAAAAATATAATAAAAAGGATATATTCAATAAAGCACTTATCATCACATTTCTTTGGGTGCGATAAGTGCTAAACTAACCATATTTTTAATATCATTTACACTGTATTTAGCATCAAATTCTACTTGTTTAGCACCTTATTGGTATAAATTTTCATTTCTTTTGTTCATAATGACCCTTATCTCTATTTTAGGAAAAAGAAGCGAATTCAAAGGTGTTTTGAAGCAAAATGAAGCAAGTTGCTGAATCAAGGTCGCACCACGACTCACAACGGGCGTTATGAAAACTCATCACACCCGTTGTCTATACTTACCACTACCATGATCAAGCTGTGGCAGTATGAACTCACTGATAGCAACAAAGAAGCCACAATGACCTCACAACAGCCATTGTGGACTTTGTAATGGTCGTTGTCAAAACACATAACTCCCAAAGACCATGCTAGGACACGACTTGGAGCCAAGCAACAACTTACTCATAACGAGCATCACAACACATGTGGTGAGGCCATGGCGGAGCTAGTTACCATAAATACCCTAGCTTTCTGTGAATTCGGGGAGACCCTTTTGCCGAACAACTTAGGACGGCCGGATTTCTAGAGATTTAAGCAATGGGAGATGGTGCTTCTTCCACATTCCAACAGATTCTGGTGCATTTCTCAAAAGTACCTCAACAAGCATTATTGGAGAGGATCACGCGTGATAGGCATCTTTAAAGATCATCATCAGAGGGACGTGAGTGACATACGTCATCCGAACAATCTTGGGATCCTTTAATCCCCAACCTTCGGAGAACTATTGGATGGAGTTAGTCTAGGAATAAATTAAAAGCTTATTTATTTTTTACTTGGTCTTGTGGTTCTCTTGTGTTGTAATGCTTTGCTTGTTATGATCTATAAAAACATGATTCGAGGTGAATTATATGTCTAGGTCCCTTGGTTATTATTTATGAATTTTGATTGATTGATACAAATTGTTCTAGTTTTTGTAATTATTGCATATTCTTAATTGCTTAGCATTGTTCATGTGGATGAGGAGGGTATGCCCCTATGTTGATGACACCCATGCCATGATAGATATATGCATGTTGATGAGTGACAGGGGCCCGAAAGTGCACGGGTTGTCGAAGTAATAAAATACCCCGGTGAGTGGGTAGTCGAATCCACAGATACTTAAGATACAAGATTTCACTATTTAGCTATCACGTTGTGTGGAAAGAAATTGGTGAGTGAGTGCGAAAACAATCGGTAAAATCAAGAATTAAAAGAGAAGTGTGGAAGACGAGAGAGTGCAAGTAAGAGTAAAAGAGTAGGACTAGCAATGGGAAAAGATGGGTATCCGGACAAGCTACCCTTAGGACTTATGCTTCTAGTGCAAGACAATGCTATTATACCTTCCTATTTATGTTAATTGAGTCGAGAAAATCCTTAAATACATGGTCCCAAACCTAAGGTCAACCGTGACTAATCCCAACACTATGTTCCGGTTATTAGGTTTCACTACGACCCTTGACTCTCGTTGACCTGTCAACTAAGCCCTATGGGAGTCTATCTACCTAAGCCTCACACTATGTGGAATTGCCTTAAGTTCTAGGGACTCCTAGTGATTAACCATGTTCCTATGTATAGTTCTAACCCTTTGGTCCAGGTAAGAGAACCCTAGTCTAAATTAAGTCCGGGTGCTAAGATTCACTTCAATCCTATACTTTGGTATTTGCGCAATAAAGCCCTAGTGGAGTTTATTGCCTAGCACCTTACTCTATCTCGACCGTGAATAAATCATGGAACATGGAGGTAGGGAGAATCACATCGGAGGGGAAAGGGGACGTTCCGCTACCTCATGACTCACCCTCTCAACCCTCTTCAACCCTAAGTAGTCTAATCCTATAGAAGTTGTCACACCTCCAAAGGATAACTCAGATTGTTCTCATCCCTAATGTCACGGCTAAGGGAAAATAATAATAAAAGAAAAGAATTTAAGATTGAAACTCAACTTTATTCATCAATTATGGAAAAACATAATAGCAATGTCAAAGAAACATAATAATCCTAGGGTTTACAAGTCCAAATATCCACAAGGGGTTATTCCATAAAAATAATAATAAGAACACAATTTGAATGCAAAGATGAAAACCTCCTTGTGTGCGATGTGGTCGTGTTCTTGTGCCGCCGTCAGACGTTGATGTTGACGCCGATGACGCGCTTCAAACCTTCATGAAGTCTTCTCCAAACCCTAGCCACGCCTCTCCAGAAGTTAGGGCAAAGAAGAGCCAAAAAGATAAAAAGAGATCACCAAAACAGTCTCCAAAAAGGACTTTTATAATGTTGAGTCGCGGCTACAGTAACTTGCCGAAACGCTCCCGAATTCATCGTTCTTCATCAAGGCCGTTGAATTGGGCACACAATCAACGGTAGATCGTGCCGATTGCTTCAGATCTCCTAATTGGCGAAGTTCTCCTTGTTAGCATGAGCTAGACTTATTGTGAATGTGATTGCCTTTGTGCCCCTCCAAAGGAGGTTGGCACACACTCACAAGTCTATGCCCATGCCTTGCTCCTTGCTTAGTGCGAGAATCTCCCCAACAACGGCAAACACGATCTAATTTCGTTCCTTTTCTCTAATTTATCTTCACAATCCTACAATGCACAAAAGTAAACAAATGCACAATTTTTAGTAATAAAATTTGATTAAATCAATGCTCACTGCAAGATAATAACACTTTGCACTACTATAACACAAGCACTAATCAATGAGCGCATTTCATATCATATTTTGCATACCTCCAATGCACTCTTTAGCTTGTCTTTTAGCACCTTTTGTTTATGAATGATGCTATTCTGAATATGTTTGTCTTTGTTGTAGGCTTTTAAGGCTCAAAACACATAAGGAGTGAAATCAAGGACAAAATCAACCAAAGAACATAATTTCTCTAAGTGTCCAAGGTGAGCACGGGCGAAGAACGAGCGTGCCACCTTCCCATGGTTTCTCGGGATGGAAATTCCTTTGCTCTTCAGTAGAAGTATGGGGGTGCTATCTCCCCATGATTTTCTTTGAATGGGAGTTGCTTGTACTTTCAGGGGAAGCATGGTTTGCGTGCTCCTTTCATAGGCGTGCTCAAGTTGAGCACGGGGGAGCACGACCGTGCTCTTCTCGTGATTTTCTCTAGATACACTTAGCCTTTGTTGCTCAAAAGTTCCAAGATTAGCAAGGTCTCAATACAACCTTGCTCATACCGTGTTAAGCCCGAAAAGTCCTTTTTATTTTTCCAAATTTAGGGTTTGAAGACATCTTTTGATCAAGAGACTACTTCTCTAATGAGGGAGCTCTCAAGAAAATGATGATTAGCTGTCACCACATGAGTTAAGGAGATCAAGGTTGAGTTAAAGACACCGGAGAAGTGGAGTTACCCATTCCATGGAGTTCTTGAAGTACAATTGAAGAGATTTTGTAAAAGGGGGGAGTCAAGATGTCTCTCTTACTTGCATTTATCTTCTTCTCTCATTTGTATGAATTCATGAGGGGCTAACCGTTTCACAGTGCCAAGGGATTATGAACTATGTTGTCTCTTATACTTTTACTATTTGTGTTTTAATGCCTATGGAGTTAAATTGCATTCTTGTGTTAATTAATGTGTTGCATGACTTGGTGTGCTTGATTTATATAGTTGCTTAGCAAAACTTGGCATGTGTCGATTGCCGTAGTTGTAGCTACCTCGCATAGTTACAAAACTCAGCGTGCTTGAGACCTGTAGTTGCTATAGAAAAACTTGGCATATTTGAGAGCTATAGATGTAACAAAGCTTTTGAGCACCCATAATCATCTTAGAATGTACCTTGGTAGGCATTAAAAATAAGTCAGTATCTTGAGCACATAGGAATCATCCAGGGGCATTATTCTCTTGTTTTTGAAACTTAACCTGATTGACACTTAATGCCTAGCATAATTAATAATCAAGATAACTATAGTACATACTCCCAACTCCTTCTAAGTGTTGCTTAATGACGCCTCTAATTGTATTGTTTAATAGTGTTGTACAAATAAACTAATGAAAGAGCATAACCGATTAGGCTATTGATTAGGTGAAAAGGAAGTAATAAGAGTCTCTCGTCGTTCTTGGTGAAATACGACCCTTGTGTTTACCCACAAGGTATTACTTGACCACCCGTACACTTGCAGTATCATGAACCATCTGTAGTATTAAGTGCATATTTGCATACTTATATAATTACATAATTGACACACGTATAAAGCATCCGTCAGGGCATCAGTTCCTCACTTGAATTCCTCAACTTGAAAAAAAATAGCATAATAAAAAATTATGAAAAGTTATATTAATTATAGACAAAAATAATAATGGTAGTTAAATGAAATAGGCACATTACAAGCAAGCAATGTGGACAAAGTCCACTATGATAGATAATAGTTGTGGAATTTATTGATTTTCTTTACTCTTCCGACTCCCAATATTTTTGCAAATCCCCTCTTCAACTGATAGAGTTATTCACTCGAATGAAGCTTTTAAAAGTACATGTGAAAGGAACAAATGTTGTTTCAGCTATTCACTCATCTTATGATTGAAATGCTTTAATGTCAAAAACTCATGTTGCAACTCACATGTATAAATGCCCAAGAAAAATCAAGATTATTGAAGTTAATGTTTTTTATAGTTAAACAATGCATTTAATTAAATAATATTAATAAATTTAATTAAAGGATATGGATACATTTAAGTAAGTGATATTTATCGTAAAAACTGAGAATATCCTATGCTGCACATCTACAGGCATTTTCCTCCATCCAATTAATGCTATATTTGTTTTAGCTTTTGGTATGGTTATTAGACAACGACTTGCGCTTTGGTGATAGTTTATCTTTGTTTTTGTCATTAATATTTTGTAGAGGCAGAGTTTTTCTAGCATGTTTTATTGTTTCGGTGCTAAATGTCGTGATATATTTGGTATCAGTTTTTCTATGTCAATTTGGCAATTATTTTAGTGGTATGTCTATTTTATTAGTTTGACTACATCACATGTCTTTAAGTTTGATCATGTCAATTGTCTGAGCATTCTCCCCCATATAATGTATTTTAAATTTAATAAACAAGTTGAAGATTTTTTAATAGTTCAAAATTTGACGGTGGACTTTCTCTTTATATATATATATATAGATATATATATATATATATATATATATATATATATATATATATATATATATTGAAATGTAGAGGTGGTGCACCATAACTAAACAAAGGAATGAGAGGCAACCACTAGGAGTACGATGTTCTATATTTTGAAGAGTTTTGAAGTAACATGATGTTGCATGTCACGCCTCGAACCCAGCTCAATGGACCCAAGATGTCGACAAACGACCATACACCTACAAGGCTAAAACCAAGTAGATATACAAGACCTTAAAAACTTGATCTAAAACATAACAAAGAAACATACTAAGTGTTTTGCAAAAAACAGTACAAACTTATTCTAATGCCCACAAAAACTGGACCTATTACAAGCTATTTAAACCTTGATTGCCCAACGATCCTCGCTAAGCTATCTGCAACTCAACTCTACTCCTGATTTGAAAAGAGATATCAACCACATTTATAAGCTTGCCAGCCCAGTAAGCACTCGCTAAAAATATATGGATCATTTTCAAAAATCATAATTTATCAAAATAAAAAATCAGAAATCAAATTTATTTTAAATAAACACAAATGTCAAAACTAAGCATATAGGTCCCCCAAACAACTATTGCCAAAACAAAATAACATAATTCATATATTGACCCTGGGTGACCCGAGCCAAAATTATCAAAGGTCATTTTTACCCTCAGTAATCCGAGCCAGAATTATCAAAGGCCATTATTTTTCACCAACGAAATGAGGAGGGAAACTATAGTTTCTATATTATAATACATGTTGACACGGTCGATGTTTAATCCCCCAGTAGCAGGGTTAGTGTATAATTAATTGGGGAATAGTTTCTATGTCAAAATACTTCAATGTTGACAAAACAATAAACTATCAAAATTCAGATTGGTGAAAAAATACGAGTAATTTGCCATGCAAAATTTTTAGCAGGCACGTTATCCCATTTTATCATTTCAAAATAAACTAGTTATTTGAATCCAAACATGAACAGATAATTAAAAAATTTAATAATAATTAATAATAAATTAACAGAATTTAAACCATACATATTTAGATAAACTATTAAATACTTTAGAAATTAAATAATTTGAATTTAAACAAACATTTAAACCTTTCAAATAATTCTAATCCAAAATAAAATATAATTAACTCAAAATTTCAAATAATTTAAAGTAATTCTGAAAATTATAATAATAAAATAAATAATTCTAAATATAAATCAAAATAATCAATATTTTTTTCAAAAATTCCAAAAGTTCAGAAAACTAGAATGTTCAAGTATATACATATAATAGGATTTATATGTGTGATACTTACCTGATTAACGCCCAAAAATACTCTCAAATCTTACTAAAAAACAAGCTCTTTTGGCATGTCCTCAACCATAGCAGTGAAACAAATCCTTAACAATGAGACCCTTCTCCCGTCCTCGCCGCCAACACCACTCGCAAAAAGGGAGAGAAAGAGATAAGGCTAGGTCTCTCTCTTGTTTCCCTAAATGGTGATCTAAAACCGAAGGAGGTGAAGGGACGGCTAGGGTTTCAAAATTAAAAATAAAATCAACGGCTAGGATTTAATTAAAGGGTCGGGCTTACATTACACTTTCAATGACCTAATTCTTTGTTACTAATATAAGCACAAAACTCTTAAGCATTGTTTTTTTAAAAAAAAAAACTCTAACACATCAAAGTGATTTGAATGATATAAATCAATTTGGATAATATGATTGGTTTAGGATAAGCTTCAACAATATACATAGATTTACTTAAACAAATCATCCCTTCTTATCCCAAAGCGGCAAAATCCCAATAATGTGGTGAAAAAAATTATACCTTGTTAGTAATTTATTAATATGAAAATCAAACATTATATATATATGTATGTATGTATGTATGTATGTATGTATGTATGTATGTAAATATAGCATTTGAAAAGTCGAAGCATATGTTAATATATAATCCTTGAAAATCATCATCTCCCTAATGGAAGACTTTATTTCATAACAAACAACAGAGACACAATGATTATGTAATAATCAGTCAATCAATGCGGCGGCAAAGATGAAGATGAAAATTAGTTAGGTCGTCTACAACAACATATTCCATAGTCTCTGACTACTGACTTCTTGCATTTGCCTTCAGGGTAACCTATTTCCTATTATGTGGCCTTGCAGTCATTTATGTACTGGTCGCAATCCCCTAAGCAAAATACCCTTTCCAGTTTATGCCCTCCAACTGCATGCATGATTAAGGTTACCATATATTTATCTATACACACATGCGCAAAATGACGCATAGAAAGAGAGAAATTATTGAATGTGCTAATGTATCTATACATAAGGGTAAACATATTTAGATAAACACCAGATTATTCGGGTAATTTTATTTGGGTCACCAAATTATAAAAAAAATTATATTGAGTCACTAAACTTTCAATTGTGTCATTGGTACTCACGTCATTAACAACGCATTGATATAGCGGTACATGTCACCTATTTACTCGCCACGTTAATACCTTATATGGCTACTAAAAACATCATTTCCCAGGCAACACTTTCACGTGACTAATGATACCACGTGGAATGCCATGTTACTAAATATGGCAAGACAAGAGTGACATGTATCGCCAATATGGCAAGAAATGGTTGACATGGACTTCGATATAAGCCCACTGTTAATGGCATAGATATCATTGACCAAAATAATTGTAAATCTTAAGTTGGGTGATCAAATTAAAAATTTTCATAATTTGGTGACCTAAATAGAAATACCCAAGTAATTTGGTGACTATTTAGGTATTTTACCCTATACATCACATACCAAAAGATTTAATATATATATATATATATATATATATATATATAGAGACATAACTATAAACTGTGAGATAATTGAATATGGTAGGTGAGCTTTCTTTATATTCTTTTAGTTTTTAATAAAGCAATCTAGAAGGAAAAAGTTTAGGTAACTAACCTCAATTAGTTAGGTGCACATGACTTATTGTATATATAGAGATAGAGATTGTATGGGTTTAAGTTGTTTGTGTTTTCATAGGTAGTTTTATGTAGTTAAAATATTTTATGCAGCATATGTTATTAATGTTCATATCGTCGTGGTCAAATTATTTTTTATTTGATCAATCTAAGTTCCAACATCTGATTGAGGTGTTTGGTTGGGGTTTACCAATCTCCTACAACCAAACATATTAAAACTTTTTTTTACATGATTTAATTATTTAAACAACTATATTTAATAACTATATTAAAAAACCTTAATATTACTTAAAAAAACTATTATTATTTATGATGAGTGCTTGTGTATATATATTAAATAGTATGATTTACTTACATGGAGCATTACTTTTATCAGGTATTATGACTCATTTGTATGTTTATGTGTTCTTTTGTGCATTTAGGGTTGTGAAGACTTGTTGAGGTGAAAGAAGGCAAAAATAAGTCATGAACACAGTTTTTGGGACATCTCTTGCATGGAATAAGGATCAAGATACAAGCCGGGATCAAAAGCATGAAGGTGTGTGCCAACTTCCAAGAGCGTTCGAGTCAATTCACAAAGTGGAAGGGCACAAGGGCAGTCACGCACTCATGCCTTACTGGTACAAAGACATCAAGAGTTGTTTCAATATGTTTGAAAGATAAAATGTGACTTGACCTACCACACGGGAATGTGCCTGACCATGTGGGTCGAATAGAGAAAATGAAGTTGGGGGTACTGTTCACGGAGTTACTGTAGCAAATTAGTATGTGTAGGTTACTGTAACAGTTACTGTTCATCGCCGAAATAGAGAATCCACACGATCGTGTGGAAATTCCACATGACCATGTGGATGCCCGATTATCAAGTATAAAAGGCCACTTATTTGTGTTTTTGGGCGATCTTCTTCCTAACTTTGAGAGAGAGTGTGTGTGGCTAAGGTTTTGAGGAGGTTTTTATAAGGTTCTGAGGGTGTTTCTAGGTTTCCAAACATCGATTTCCTTCAAAGGAGAGTTATTGGGGGAGCTTTTGTCTGCAATGATTCGGCGAAGTGTGCCCTAGACTTGACAAGAGAGTCTTTGGAGAATAAGAAGCAGCCCTTGGAAACCATCATCACAGAATGAAAGGGGGTTTTATCTATGGGTTGCTTGTATTCTATTTTGATTTCATATTTGATTTTGTATTGCTCCATGGAGAGTTAACCCCCTAGTTGTACTTGGACATGTAAACCCTATATTACTCTTGTTTCTTTGATTCTATTGCGTTTTCTTTAATTGAGTTTTTAATTGAGTTTCAACCTTGTGTATGCTTGTTGCTTGATTTTCCCTTAAAGTGACACTAGGGTTGAGAATCCATCTAATCATTTTTATGACCAGTGACTATCACAATTTGGATTAGATTAACCTAGGTTGAAGAGGGTTGAGATGGTGAGTCGAGAGGTAGCGGAACGTCCCCTTTCTCTTTCGGAGGATTTATCCTACCTCCACATTCCAAGAGTTCTTTGCAATTACAACAGAGTGAAGTGTTGAGAGTTTTCTTTCCACCTAGGCTTAGTTGTGATTAGGGCTCATTTGCCTGGACGAAAGGGTTTGACCTAGATTTGGGAATAGAGTTTATCACTTGGAGTCCTTAGAGCTTTAAGCAATCATACGTGATGTGAGGCGCCGAGAGTTTCCTCTCTGCCGGGACCTCGTAGGGGACTAGTCAAGGTTGATCTTAGATTTGGGACCTTGTGCTTTTGAATTTCCACGACTCATTAAAACTCAGTTAAGGAAGCACAATTTAGTCTTGCACTTGAAATAAGAACCCTAGGGAGAGCATTGTCCGGGTACGACACTTTACTATGGATAATCTCCTCATTTCATCCTTGCTTATTTACTTGTTTTCATATTTTGTTTACAATTCGGGTACATCCACCAATTGATTTATCACCTTGGTTACTTAGCAAAAATACTTGTTTCTAGAGTCTATTCTATGTAGATTCAACTACGCACCTTTTGGGTACTTTATTACTTCGACACCCGTAAACTTGTGGTACACACACGCAAGAGTGTGTCAATTTATAAATTGAATTTTTAATCTTAAAATATTTATCAATATTGATTAAGTCAAATTTTGGTCAAATAAAAATATTACCAGCAAATCAATATTTAAAAGGATTTCTTAATTCCACATTTTTAATCCCCTAGCAATCATTTCTAATGAAATTTTGTTTTGAAATAAAGGTTGGTATTTGTTTAAGATTTATAATAATAATTCTATAAAAAGATTTGTTTACAAAGCTATAGAGTAAGAAAGGATATTTTGACGATATGAGAAATTGTCTATTTTAGCCCGCCTCATACCAAATCTCATTGATTTCCCCTATAAAAAATGTCAAATATGCTCAAATCCAAACACTACAAGAAAATTACTGTTTTGAAACAGCATTTTCCATTTCTATTCCGTTGCTAATTCGGTTTAGCAACGGATTAGAAATGGAATTTAACTGTTTCGAAACCCCTTGTTCCTAATTTAAATAGAAACAGGAAATGTGCCGTTTCTACTTTTAGAAACGGATTGGAAACAGAAACCATTATGTTTCTAACTTTTAAAAAATTAAAACGGAATAATGTATGTTGCTTATTTGTTTCTAATTTCCGTTGTAATTCCATTTCTAGATTTAGAAATCAATTTTAAACAAAAATTTTACCATTACAAAAATTAGAAACGGATTCCAAATGGAATATTTTTTGTTTTATTTTTGTTCCTCCTCATTAGAAACAAAATTTTTTTTGTTCCTAATCTGTTTCTAAAAATTTTTTAAATTAAAAAAACAATATTGAAACAAATAAATCCTTTTCTAACATTCAAGTAAAAAAAATAAAAATTATATTCTTGATTTTTTTTTAAAAACCTGGTACATGAATTTTTTTTAAAACCTAAAATACCAATAAATTAAAGTAAATTCCTCAATTCATACAAAAAGAAATGTTTAAGTATATATGTTCAACACAAAAATAATAAGTATATGACAAATACAACTATTAGTCAACATCATGATCATCAGTCAATGGCTGTGAGTCATGTGTGGTAAACTGCAACTGCTGAAGAATCCTCTTCTCAAAACTCATCATCATGTCCTTTATTTGACGCATCATCTCCTCGCGATATTGGTCCCGCTCCTCTTTCATTTCAAGCAAACTTTGTTGAAGCCTCTCCTCACAATCTTGGACATGACTAAGAGTCTGTTGAAGCCTTTCCTCATAATCTTGGACTTGAGTAAGAGCTTGACGCAAATTTCTAACCTAAGCCTGTAGTGTCTCTGATGATGAACCTATGGAAAAACTTGAAGATAACTATAGATAAAAAGATACACGCTTGGGATCCTATTCCATAAACCCGACTTTTCTTTCTTCCCCCAACAACCTCGTAGTATAGAGCCGTTTCATCCACAATAGGAAGCTTGTCATGTCCTTCTTGTGTTTGAGATGCCTGCTGCATAAGCTCCAAATAGCGATCCTACATCAGTTAACTCAACTTATTAAATATTATTCTCTAAACAACTTCGTATAAACTCACAAAACATTATAGACAAAGTCTATAATTGAAAACCCCATAAAAAAAAAATTTCTACTTACCTTAATAGATTGAGCACATGCATCAACAAGCAGAGAGGTACCCTTCTTTGTATGAGTGACTTCGAAAAGCTCAAAAGGGCGAGGATCACGTCCAAGCCTCGATCGCCAGAATAACACAACAAATTGAATTTTGTTACAATTAGCACTAAACTAATTCTTTATAATTTTAAAACACATTTATACAAATATTAAACAAATTACCAATCTATGCGCATGGGAAGCATGAGAAATGGAGCCTTTTGTGTGCCGAAATATACCAGATCCAGGTCCTGCAATCTCAGTGAGTCGGTTTGCGGTAGCTTTCTCACACCTAGTTTTAAATTCCTGGGAATTCCATGCCTCGGTCCATGTTTTAAATCCATTCTGCAGCTTTACGCTGCCATGCCATCTTAATATCAGATGACATTGACTCATCCTATACAAAAAATTTATGTAGTTTAACATAAACAAACATGCATATTATATATAATTGTCGATTTAAAAATACTAACCAATGTTTTATTTTAACCTACTAATCTTTAGCTAATTATAATTATACTAAAATACTAACAATAAGATCTAGATTATGGAAAATGACACTATATAATTAATAATTCAATAAAATTTAGTTCTGCAAGCAACATCAATTACGTGCTTTGCTAGCATCCAAACAATCATGATAAAGATTTAGAAATTCAATAAATATTACAAATAAAAGCAAACAAATTTTCTTTAAATATTATATAAATCTACCTAAAATTCATTCCAATAGAAGTCCTTTGTCTCCTTAGAGACATTCTTCTAGCTGTATCCATTCTCATCCATTATTTCCTTAAAGATGAATGTAATTTTTCTAGCACAGACATATGAGGGATGCAACCTACAAATATACAACGACAATGAATAAATCAAATAGCTCATCATCAACTATTGTACATAAAAATATAGCAATTTTAATACTTACATTCTATTCACTAGCTTTATGTGTGGTCTCCTTGACTCATCAAGAGCAAGGAGCAAGCAATCCATGGATGATGTCGTAGTATCTCTAGCATGCATAGTAGGCTCTCCATTAGGAGTAACCCCTCCACTAGCACAAGGAATAGAAGCAGATGATGATGATGATGATGATGATGATGATGATGATGATCCCACATAAGCATTGACAACAGATGACTGTAATGGTCACGGAAATACATTAGGTGTAGAAGTAACTGGAGCTGGAGCATCACGTGCTATTGAATGTAAACTGTCATAATGTTCACCACGCACATGCCGAGTCCTCTGATCTGTGGGTGAACCCATATGCCTCAACTGATCAGATGAACCTCTCTAACTTTAACCTCCTTTATGACCTGCCCTTCTCATGTTGCTTAAACATGTACTGTTATATAAGAACATATACAAATACATATCATAAGGAACTAAAAAGCAATTTATGCTATTATTATTATTATTCATTTCATTACTTTCAAGAGTTTTATAAAATATATTACCTTAATTTATTCACTACCACTTTCAATTTCATCAAACTCATCATTTTCATCATTGCTTTTGGATTCAAATATAGGATCATCTTCAATCTCAATGTCTTCATCATCAATTTCAATCAATTCTCCACTTGGATCATTTAGAGATTGTTCTTCATCATCAACATTGATTTGTATAGATGAAACTTCCATTTCATCTTGCTGAAAAGGTTCTTCACATGATGTCGATGCCTTCAGTTGAACTTTTTTAGGAAGCTTTACAACATATCTAGCTTTTATGTTGAACACTGCCCACCAGTTATCCTTGTCACGTTTTAAAGTAGGGTATGTTGCATAATTAACTTGAATTGCTTGGGAGGCAATAACAAATGGTTCATATTTGTTGAAAACCCGCTTATGATTGACATCCACGAGTTAATATTGCTGATGACATTTTGTACCCACCTTTGGTGTTTGATCAAACGAATCACATTTAAACAAGATTGTTCGCTTAATTGGTCATCCCGGGTACTCCAAGCATAAAACCTCAACTAATTGTCCATAGTAGTCATTTTCATCTATAGTATAATTTGTGCCCTTTACACATACACCACTATTCATTATTGCACTATTTGAGCAAAGAGTTTTTGTGTGAAATTTGTAGCCATTTACTATGCACCCATTATAAGACTTGTAGCTTCTTAATGGACCTTTTGATAAGTCCTTCAAGAATTGGTTGGAAATGCTTTTGGAAGGATCATGAGCATACTGGTGAAACCATGCTGGAAATTCATGTTCTATTTTTTCATCAACATGTCTATCATCAATGTGCTAATTCTTCGCAATTAACTCATCAACAAAGATCCTGATACATTGAAATAGAAGCTTATATTAGTATATAACCAGAGGTGAACTACGTAATCTTCTTAATAAAAAAATAAGTAGTCATACTTGGTGAATGGTTGCACGTCCGGACAATTTAATAAGATGTACATTTGTGCTGTTGCATATTCATCTTCATTAAGATATTTATTTTTTCCTTTATCCAATGTTTTACCAGGTCTTGGGAAAATTGATAAGTTCCCAAAATATCCTTCTACATCTTCTCCACCATTATTATTACGGGGTGTCTTTCGATGCCTCGTCCTTAAATGTGGTTCAAAATAATGTGCACAAAATGATGTTGCTTCCTCAACTAAGTAGGCAATGCATATGGAGCCTTCAACTCTTGCTTTATTTCTCACATTCTTTTTCAGTTTTTCTGAGATATCTACAAATATATATATATATATATATATATATATATATATATAATGAGATAATTGATATGATTCAAGTATAGAGTGTACAAAAACAATTTAAAGGTTTTACCTCTCAAATTGATACATCCATCGATACTATATTGGACCCACAATCCATGCTTCATAAGCCAAATGCACCGGAAGATGCTCCATTGAATCAAAAATTCTTGGGGGAAATATACAGTCTAGTTTACAGATAATTAGAGGAATTTCTTCATTAAGCCTTAGCATGTTTTCTTCTTGGAGTACAATCGAGGTGAGCTCTCTAAAAAAATTACTCATTTCTGTTAATGCATGCCAAACATTTGATGGAAGCAATTCCCAGAATGCTATTAGAAGTACTCTCTACATAAAAACATGGCAATCATGACTTTTCATACCAAAAAGCTTTAGCTTTTACATATCAACACAGCGGCCTATGTTCGACACATATCCATCTAGGAATTTAAGATTGCGAAGCCATTCACAAAGCACAATTTTTTATTTCTTATCAAGAGTGTAGCATGCTTTCGGATACTTTCCGGTAGCATCATCTTTTGCATGCCGACAACAAAATTCCTACGAATCTTCCCTAGATTTAGTATTATCTTTACTCCTTCCTTCCACATTCATAACAGTGTTGAATATATTGTCAAATACATTTTTTCAATGTGCATAACATCAATATTGTGTAGAATGAGATTTGTCCGGTAATAAGGTAACTCCAAAAAAATACTCTATTTTCTCCAACCACTGATCCTAGCAATGCGGCTATTAATCTCATGTGCACCGGAATCTACAACACTCTTTAAGTCCAAATCTTCCATTTCTTTCAAGATCTCATCACCAGATTGAATAGTAGTAGCTATCTTTGTTATTGTTCTATTTTTCCGAAAAAGCTGTTTTGTTTCTTTTGAACGGATGATTGTGAGGTAAGAATTTATGATGATTATCAAACCAAGATTGCTTCATACCTTTTGTTAAAGTGAATTCATCTGAATCTTGTTTGCAATACGGACAAGCAGTCCTACCTGCAATGCTTCACCAGGACAACGTTGAATATGCTGGAAAATCAATTATTTTTCTTTGATGTATCATATGTCTCAACACCAACTTCCCACAAATGCTTCAATTCTATAATTAGGGGCTGTAAATACACATCCAACATATCCTTTGGATTTCTAGGACCAAGAACTATTATAGTAAAAAAATATACTCCTCTTTCATACATATAGAAGGGGGTAAATTGTATGGAGTGAGTATTACTGGCCAAGAAGAATATTGTTGACCTAACTGTCCAAAATGTTGGAATCCATCAGTACACAATCCCAATCTTACATTTCGACTCTCTGATGCAAATGAAGGATAGTACTATTAAAATGCTTCCACGAAGGGCTATCAGAACAATGATGCATAACCCCTTCTTCTGACTAATGTTCTGCATGCCATCTCATTTCTTTTGCTATCGCATTTGATGCATACAATCTTTGTAGCCTTGCAGTTAAAGGAAAGTAGTACATATTCTTGTATGGGATATTTTTTTTATTTTTAGATTAACCAACTCTTCATTGCTTATATCTAGGAAACTGACAAAGTTTGCAACTCATTAATTCACTATCTTCTCCCCAGTATATCATGCACCCATTAGAACAATAACGAATCTTCTTAACTTGTAGACCTAATCATTGAACTAACTTCTTTGTGTTGTAGAAGTTATTTGGCATTACATTATCAGTCGGTAATAATTCTTTCAAAAACTGGCAAAAGTCATCAAAACATCTCTCTGTCAAATGATGTTCTGCTTTCATGTTTAACATTCTTACAATAGCTGATAATTGTGAATGATTTTCACAACCTAACCACGCCTCTTAATTGGCAGCTCTTAGCATTTCAAATAATTTTTGAGCCGCTGCATTTGGAGGTTCCTCTGTATTAGTATGAGAGAAATCAGGACCTACAACGTCCATGACCATTTGTTGGCATAGATTATGCGATGGTGGTTCAACGCCCAAAACTGATTCATTTCCCACATCTTGTCCATGAGTACCACTATCAAACATAGAAGATTCTCCGTGGAGAACCCACAAATAGTAGTACGGTACAAAACCATACTTCATAGGATGATAACTGACAGTATCTTCCATAAGATGATTACATGGACACTTAATTTTGATACCATCCATATACTCTGGATGCATTTTTGTGAAATTGATGAACTCATTTATTCCTCGAAAGAAATTGGGAGTCAAAAGTCCATCCTTAAGCCTAGTATACATCCAACTCCTATTTGCATTCATGTTACTAATAGCTCTATGTTAAAAAGGAAAAAAAATGAATCAACATACTCATTATTAGCCCTTAAATTAGGAAAACTATTTCAAGCATATATAATTTGTACAATTACAAGTTCACTTGTTCAATAGTTTCTTAACAAGATCCTTGCAAGAAATACATCATGTAATTTACTACTAATGAAAGCAAAATAAAGATAAAATCAATTAACATACTCATTATTAACCTGATAAGCACCTAAATACATCATTCTTATCTTGCAAAATCTTTGTACTTTCATGCAACTTGTGTATTGTCTTCGATAACATTGTGCGCGATTGATATATCTATTTTGTTTCAGGGCTTCGATGGACCATCTTCACGAAAATAAACCACATTGAAGTTGTTTCGGAGAAAATTTTAGAAGAAATGAAATTTGCACGAGCTCCGGACGCGAACGACGCGAGAAGCGGCTCTCGCAGAAGACTGCGTGGGAAGCGCGCTGCCCACGCAACTCTGAGCTGCCACTGTGCGGGCCTCACAATACCCGCACAGCCCTGCCAGAGAGCTATGCGGCCTAGTGTGCGGCCCGCACTCCTGGCCACACAAGGTTGCCAGAACCCTGTGCGGGTGCATGTGCGGCCCGCACATAGCCCGCACAGGCCTACCAGAGACTTGTGCGTGCACGTGTGTGGCCCCGCACATGCTTGGGGTTATATAAGGGCTTTGATAGGGCATTAAGGGAAAGCTGGCTCTCATCCGATGTCCAAACACACCCAAGCATATTTCATCATCTTTGGAGGCTATTTCAGCAAGTTTTGAAAGAGAGAAGAAGCGAAGAACAAAGGAAAGCATTCAAAGAGCTCGGCGGCACGGATCCGACGAGTTCTCATCATAGCCTTCTAGCCGACATTTTGAGGGAAGTTTACTCATTATTTATATCATGAACCTTACGTATTGTGTACCCTCTTATTTTGTTATGTCAAACTAGACTCCCAAGGCCAGTGGGCTCCCGGTGAACCTTGGGAGGAGACTTTGTATGGATGACATTATGGTTTTATGAATGTATGTGTGTGCTTGTGTTGTTGGTTTTAATCTTTCATTATCTTGTTCATTCTACAATGGATGTATTCCATAGAATTGATTTTGAAAAATACTTGTTTGGTGGATGCTAACTTGTATTAGGTCTTGTGTTGATTAAAGAGCGATTCATTGTATTAATACACTAAAGGTTCCGAGTATTGGTAGCCTCCGGCGCTATTAGGGTTATTTTAGCTGAAAGCATGCATTAGAATAACCCTAGTCAAGACTCCCTGTTCCCATTGACATCGTAGGTGTTTCGTTGGGACGGAGCAACCCGTATTTGATTAGGGCTACACCACGGAGGTTCCGGGATAGTCGACATCCAAGTCTAGCGGACCGAAACCAAGCCAACATTATCTTAAGTTGTCATTGTCATCTGTACTTAGTCTTCTCCTGGGGGAATCCTCGCCCGAGGCCTTCCTTAACATTTGGATTCTTCTTCTTCTTTATTCCTGTTCGGATTGAGCTGCTAACTTGTTCTTGTTTTCTTATTTATTTTATTTTGTTTAGTTTTAATTTTTGCAAGCAATCCTATTTCGATCAACTAAAAACCTATTTACGTAAAAACCTATTTACGTGATTTCAATTTCAAAAGAAAATAGCAGAAAATTATATATTCCGTCCCCCAAAAGGAAGTAATAGTAGATCTTGAGACCCTTTGGGAATACGACTCTCTCGTTCTCGCATGAGAGGTTATTACTTGACGGCACATGCACTTGTGGCCGGGGAGTCGCATGCTAGCTCGGTAGCTTGTCGCACGCTCATCCATCAAATTTTTGGCGCCGTTGCCGGGGAGCGTCCGAGAATACTAGGAAAACTTTTGGATCAATGATCTAGTCACTTCACCTTCATTTCTAATCATTCACCTTTCTTGCTTTCATTTTTGTTTCTTGTACATATTGACTAATATATCCTTTTGAATTTTTGTTCTTAGGTGCTTTGTGTATGACTCACGCAAATCCCACTAGGTTTGTAGAGCCGAACGAAGAAATTGAGCGTATCATTCATCAAAGGCTGAGAGAAGCCCAAGGAGGTTCACCTTCAGGATCAGGCGAAGTGCCCGAAGAGATTTCAGTGGCCATGGCAGAAAAAAGGAGAACTTTATCCGACTACGAGAGACCATAGTTCACCGGGGGTGAATTTAGTGTACAAACACCTGCTGTCAGTGCGGGCAACTTTGATTTGGCTAGACCGATAGCCATGATACAGAACACAGTGCCGTTTGACGGTTTGGCCAATGAAGACCCAAATGAGCATTTATCCCAATTTCTTCAGTTGTGCTCGACATTCAAGGTCAATGGGTTGTCCGATGATGCAGCAAGACTTCGCCTATTCCCATTCAGTTTGCGGGCTACCGCTTATAGATGGCTCACATCACTTGCTCCGGGTTCGATCAAAACTTGGGATGTCATGGTGAGCAAATTTCTTGGGAGATATTTCCCCCCAAGCAAGGCTGCAAGACTGAGGCAGGAGATTTCAGCATTTAGTCAAAGAGAGTCTGAGACACTATTTGAAGCTCATGAGAGATTCAAGGACCTTTTACGAAAGTGCCCACATCATGGCTTTGAGGCATGGATGAGAGTTTAGATTTTGTATAATGGGTTAAATTACCAAACCCGTCAACTTATTGATGCCGCAGCCGATGGCTCCTTGAGCAGCAAATGGCCCGATGAAGCTGAAGAACTAATTGAGAATATGGCAAGAAATGAATCTCATTGGGGGTCTAGTGGAAAGGTAATTCAAATTCGTGGGGTTTATGAAGTAGACAACAAAATAGCTTAAGATGCTAAGTATGAGGCTTTGGTAAAGCAAGTAAGCCTACTTATGTCGGAGAGGTCGGATCGGAGAAGCTCAAGAACCAAGCAAGTCCTGAGTTATGAAACCTATAGATGAGGGCATAGTGTTGCTTATTACCCCATTTCCGTACCTGATGCTACCCTGTTGGAACATGTTGATTATGTGATTCAGGGTCAGAAATTTCAGGGAAATCCTTATGGTGGGACCTATAACCCAGGGTGGAGAAATCATATAAATTTTAATTCGGGAAATGAAAATCAACAAAAATTCACGCAGCCGCATAGGTTCCAAACACAACAGCAGTAAGCACCCCCAACCAAGCATACGTATTCTACTAAGGACGTCCTAGCAAAGTTTATGCAAATCACGGATGCCAGATTGACTTCATTGGAAACCTCAGTAAGAAACATGCAAGCTTCAATTCAGAGTATTAAGAAACACATGGGATAGATGGCGACATCAATGGTAGAGAGAGCACAGGGTAGTCTCCCTAGTAAAACCGAGACTAGGCCATTTGAAAGAGTAGAAGGTTTAACTTAATACACATGGACTGTGATATTCAAAACTAATTACAATGCCATCATAAGATTTATATGAATATCAAAATAAGTCCCTATATAATAAATAATAATGTATAATACAAATAAAATGCCCTAATACAAGTATCCTCGTTGGCATTCGAGGGCATAATCCTAACAAAAGGAAGTCAAAATAATGTTAAGATGAGATGGATCATTTACGAAGTGATAATAAGTTTACCTACTAAATTCAACAAGACAGCACTGTCATATGTTAATGATGGTGGTTGACATGCTAATTCAGGCAATTTGGGGTTAATCGATCCAAACTATCAATTCCAAATCCAAATGCATAGGAAATATTATTACACTTATCAATAGTCAGATACCTTGGGATAATAAGAACACTGGACTCATGGTGATGCAATTAGCCAAATCACCAATCAATAAATGTGCAAAATAGGAACAGAGATAGCATAAGAAGCAGCATGAAGGTTTTGGTACTAATTTGTTAAGGTTTTGGAGAAAATATAAGAGAAAATAAGACACAAAGAGGGAATTTAAATCTGTTTCTAAAAACCACTTGTTAGCCGATGAGTATTCATTCTATAATACCAAAGAAAATTTTGCAATGTCAAATCAGGGAAGCATGAAATACCTTGATTTCTTGAATACTCCTGTTTAACTTTACATCCCTAAACTACATTTAAAAAGTTAAAAATAATGTTGGTTTTACTTTGAAGATATATAACTTATATTAGAAAGATCTTTTCGAAACTTAGTGACAAAAGCTAAGCATATGAATTAGAATATTGTCATTCATATGTTTAAAATAGTACAATTTAAAACATAACAAAATAGGAACAAGAGACAAAAAAAAAAAAAACACAAGACCGAGAAAGGAGAAAGGAAGGAGAAAGAAAGGTGATGAACTTCTAATGACCAGAAATTTACATATCTTTTATTTCAAAAAATATTACACACACGCACACAATTATAGACTTTTTTTTCTTCTTCTTTTTAATAAAATAAAAATCAAGATAAAAAAAAACATTACAAATTAACATCAAACTTCAGCTTGTATAAAAAAACAAAAACAAAGACTCAATCATAATTATTATCATTTATTTGTTACCATCAAAACTAAAGACTCATTTACATTGTATGATATTGATTTATCATAAATATCAAATGAATAGCGGGTGTGACACTTGGGCGGTAAACCGTTGAAGCCCTACCACAATCAAAGGAGAACCTAACACTAACATGAACCTTAAAAAAAGAAAAGGAAAACATTAAAACCTAACACTAATCCGAAACCCTAACAAATGAAAAGGAAATAAGAAGGTATGAGCGAAGAGACCACAACAAGACAAGATGAAGAAGAACCACAGATCATAGAAATCAGAAGAGAAGCAATACCTTGAGGGTGGAGGAACGGATGGTGGGGAAAAAGCGAAGGCGACGGAGGCAATCCAAAGCAGAGAAATGCCGGAGGTTCTCGCGCTCACCCCGCCCAATCGAGCACCCTAGCGAGAGAGAAGAAAGGGCCAAAATGCGAGAGAGAAGAGGGAGCGAGAGAGAAGAAGACGGTCAAATGCGAGAGAGAAGAGGGAGCGAGAGAGAAGAAGACGGTCAAAAGCGAGAGAGAAGAGTGAGCGAGAGAGAAGAAGACGGTTAAAAGCGAGAGAGAGAGAGAGAGAAAACATAGAGGTCATGTATATTAAGTTTAATTGCAACTGTTATTTATTTGTTTTTTTCACATAACCCCTTGATAAACGCCTAAATGTACGTATTATTCATGTATGTGTATGTATAAATAGAGTATTTTTGTATGTGTGGATGCCCGTTTTCGGTCTAAATTGGTTTATTTCGTGTTACAGGTACAAAAGTTACCGTGGGGAGCTCGACAACATGATTTAAGGAGAATTTGGCAAGGAAAACACTATTTTCGAGGCCCGGTACTGTAGAGACACTGTAGCAAACACTGTAGCACGAACACTTGAAGAAATGGCCTGGTCAGGAGATTCATGCGGGCTACCATGCGGGCGCATAGCAGGCCGCATAAGTACTGTAGCCATTCTGCTGTAGCAGTTTACTGTAGCGGCACTGTAGCAACTTACGCGGTTTTCGGGCTTTTTCGGAAACTTTCTCTCCCCGCATGCGGGGCCGCATGGGAGGCCGCATAGCTCGCTGGAATTAGTTTTTAAGGGTTTCTAGGGCATCATTTGGAAGGGTCTTTTGGCCACCATTCTCCTCCACCACCATCTAGGTTTTCAAGGGCTTCAAGGGGCTGGAGGAGGCACTTTAGAGGAGCAAATCAAAGGGAGAAGAAGATCATACGCAAGGGAGATCATCTAGGAGTTCGTCGGCATCGATCCGCGAGTTCCCATCACCATCTTCATCTAGTCAACATTAAGGGGGTTTCCTTTGGTTTTGATCATTCTTGTATTATATTTTGAGACTTCTTCCTTATTTATGTTGAACTAGACTCCCAAGGTCGCCGGGTATCCGGTGAACCTTGGGATGAACTTGCTTGTATTGATGTTTTGATTACATTTATGGCATTTGTGTGGTTTGTGTCTAAGCCTTGTAATTTTTGATGTGTTGATTTGCATGAGAACTCTGTATTTCAACTTCTAGGTTGTACTTGGTAGCGTGACCATCGCCCTTGTACTAGACACACTAGGCTTAGAAGGGATACATGTATGTATACACCGTGACCATCGGGTATATCATACCCCTCCAACCATTAGGGCTAGACCTAGGTTGAGTTTGGCCCTAATTTGAGGTTTCCCTATTCTTAATGCAATCGTGTGAGGATTTGGGCAGAAGTGATTCCGTATTCCAATACTCATACCGGATTAGGGGTTTTCACCGTGACCATCGGGTTAATCTATCTTAGGATATCTCTTGGCTCAAAACCACCGTTGCCTGTGTCATTCAAGCATCTTTCTAGCTTTAGTAGTCCCGAGGGGATCCTCGCCCGCGGCCTCGTTCATTTATTGCTCATTGTTTCCTTAATGTGCTTGTTTGGTGTGCCTTAGATCACTTATTTATAGTTTTATCTTTTGTTATTTTTCTTATCTCATTTCAAATCTATAATCGGTAGACTAGACAGTGTCGTCTAGAGGGGAGTAATAGCAGCTCTTGGGACCCCAGGGAATACGACCCCCTCGCGCGTGCGTGAGGGGTATTACTTGGCGACCCGTGCGCTTGCGGATCGATTCAATCAAGTTTTTGGCGCCGTTGCCGGGGACTTCCAAGGATGCTAGGAAAACCTTTAGTTCACTGATTTAGTCATTTTTATTTCCTTTTGTAAATTTTTGTCTTTGTATGTGTCTTTTTTCCATTTTGTGCATATTTATTTATTTTACTTCTTTCTTGTTTTCTTTCATATCTTATTGATTTTAATTCTGTTTCCTTATACAGGGCCATGGACCACATAGAAAGATTGTTGGCCACAAAAAACTCTGCACTTGAGAAAGCGATGGAAGAATATTTGGCCATGACAGCACGCCAGAGCAATCCACACCCTAATGACTACTATCCATATTAGCAAGGGCACCAAAATTTTTCGACACATCATTATACTCAACCATGGGAGAACCCTTACCAAGGATTGCCACAAGAACCCTCCTTTCAAGAACCATGGCATTACCACCCTCCAGTCGTTCAAAGAAGGCCACTTAATAAATGGGGTTTCAATACAGAAGATGTGTTTGAAAGATTTATGATGAATTATGATGCTGAACGTGAAGCCCTGAATTCCAAAAATTTTAGTGCCCATCTGTCTCTTCCAAGCATGGAAAACAAGATAGGAGTGTCTTCCAATATATCGACGGAGTTTCCACGCACTAGAGAAGACCCACCTCAGATTGACACTAGTTTGGAAGAGAACATAGGTGAAATTGAGGTGGAAATTGATGTTGAGGTGTGGGAGATTGAAGAAGCGGTTCAGGTTTCATCTATACCTTGTGAGCAAATGATAGACGTTCCAATTCAAGGTGTAGTTGAAGAAGAGAAAGAGGAGGATGACACCATGGCCATGGAAGAATGTGAGGAAGTAGAAGAAGCTCCATCGACCACATTTGAAGACGCTACTTGCCTCAATATTGACCATTCCATCAATGAATCAATAATTTTCAAGTGCCGAGAGAAAATTCTGGGAATTGTATTTGAAGATGTGGGGGAGAGGCTAAGGTCATCCTTGAACCCACCAATGCCGGGCTTGGACAATTCCCAACCAAAAATATTTCCGTGGCGGCCCAAGCAAATTTTCTGGGCAATGGTTGACTATTCAAGAGGGGTTGGGAGAAGAAATGTGGAAAGGATGTTAAAGCCACAAATCGATCCACCTATGCAAAGATTGACAAGTTCTCAACCCAACTTGTTCCCTTGGAGACCCAAACAACACTTATGGGTAGTTCAAGGCCATTCTATAGGAGCCGGGAACAAAGAAGAAGCGGGGAGGAGGTTCAAGCCGTCTAAGGATCCGCCCAAGTTTAAGTTGCACAATGCCCGGCCCAAGCTTTTTCCATGGAGGCCAAAAGGTAGCTCATGCATTGCCTCCAAATTTGCATCATCCCGGAAGGTATGTTTTATATTCCTTGGTAGTTCTTATGCAACCTCTTGCCGGGATGAACACACCGTTTTCAAGCCTCCTTAGGTAAGAAAAAGGTACGTCGAGCTAATGACGTTAAACAAGCGCTTCTTGGGAGGCAACCCAAGCATAAAAATTCATTGCATGTGTGTTTTTCGTATTTTGGTGTGTTTGGTTACTTTAGTGTTCTTTGTTTTCATGTGTGTGATTGTGGCTAGTTAGTCATTTTCATAATTTATTTACTTGTGTTTGTTCATGATACTTGTGAGTTCTTTGTGTTATCATTCATCTTCATACATCAAACATCATGTTTTGGGTGTTGTGGGTGAATTCGGCATTGTTTTTTATGTGGTTTTGGGGTGTTTGGAGCCCGTATTTGCATGCAGAGAGTTGTGCGGCCTGCTATGCGGCCGCATAGCAGGCCGCATGTTTTTTCCCGAGCCTTGTGCGGCCTGTCATGCGGCCGCACAAGGGGCCGCATGAATTTTCCCGAGCGTGATGCGGGCTACCATGCGGCCGCACAAGGGGCCGCATGGACTCTCGGGCTGAACTTTATACTCGGTACCTCTTCACCATTTTCTTCATATCTCTCTCATTTCTCATCCGTTTTCCCTCATTCTTTCACCGTTTTTCTCCATTTTTCTTCCTCTACACGAATATCCTACTTAAAAGGACTTAATTTGCATGATTTATTGGGAGGTTTGCCATCATCTTCACCGACTTTCCTAGGTACCTTTCTCTAAACCCTAGTTTTGAGCATGATTGGTTCCTCTTCCTTTCTCCTATTTTTTATGTTGAATGGATGATAATGTTGTGGGAGATTGGTTGTTTGTTGTTTTTGTGGGTTTTTGGAGTAATTTGAAAGCTTTGTAAAAAATTTTGTGCTCCATGTACAAGAGAAGCTCTTGCAAAATTTTTTTGGGAATTACTGTAGCACTTCTTGAACTCATTCATATCCCATCATGAGAAACCATTTCTTCTCTTGTATTTGTCCTGATTTTTTTTGCACCCTTGTAACCTCTTATCCCCCACAACACTTACATCAAAGAAAATTGGACTTCATGTTTTTGATTGCACAAAGGACTTGCCTGAATCGTTTCTTGTTTAGTTGTTCTTGTAATGCTAGTTGTTTGTTTATTTGTGTGTTTTATTTTTCTTTGTGTGTGATGGATGCCTTGAGTTGATGTTCTTGTCTACCTTTCAGGATGGCATGGGGGCATCAAGCGCTTTCTTTCTCCATTTTATACAAGAGTCTTTGGTGGTCACCCCAATCTCATGGACTTCAAGACTAATGTTTTGAGACTCGGGGAAGTTCACGAAACCCTCCTACTATGTTTTTATTATCTATTTTGTTGCATTTCATTGTTTAGACACATTGAGGGCAATGTGCATCTTTATGTGGGGGGTGGACTTGGATTTTCGTGAACTTTGAAAATTTTTGCAATTGCATGCTTGAATTACCTATGATAGCTATGATTTTATTGTTAAGGACTTCCTAGCTTGGTAGAATGATAGTATGAGCTGTACTTAACCTGTGCTTGAATATAGTTCTGTTTCACCTTCAGTGTACCCCTATACCTGTACACGATCACTTCTACCTTGTACACTCCAACCAACCCATCATAATGATTTTGGCATTATTTTGTTAAATTCTATTTTCAAAACTCTTTTAAGAGCTTTTGAGTTCCTTCATTGTTTTCTTTAGCCTAAAGTGAACTATTGTAGTGGGTTTAACTAGGGGATTTGAGAGTTAGTCTGTACATATATTTTTCAAAAAAAAAGAAAAAAGAAAAAAAGGAGTCTATGACAGTATTCCTCTGCTAATATAGCATGAATGCGTCTATGTAGACTGTAATCAAGTAGGATGGGTGGCTCTTGTGCCTGGCCAGCATGTGCATCCGTCTGAAAGATTTTTGTGCAGTCTACGTTAGTCGGACTCAGAAGAAAAAAAAAAAAAGTGTATGTCTGTATATACGTGAGAGTAATAAAGTCTCTTAATCCCATGGTCCTCACTGTGTAGTCACTTAAGAGCTAAAGTTTTATCTAGGAACCAAAGGACTCTTAATTGAGTATTGAGGGTGTATTTAACATTTTACTGCCGTTTTCATTGTGCGTGGGGTGAATGGTCATCCTGGGGTAATCCAGGGTGTGGAGGTCAAGGTAGGAGTTAGCACACACTCACGGGGGCACTCTAGGAGAAATAGAGCTAGTATTACTTGACGATTCATTGAACAGCTCATTTCTTGATTTCTGTCCATTTGTGCTCGTGAAGTTCTTTACTATTGAGCTTGAGGTCATACAGTTAGTCGTTTATCTTCTTGCCCCTGTTCTTCATGTTTGTTTGCTTGGGGACAAGCAAACGCTTAGGTGTGGGGATGTTTGATAAACGCCTAAATGTATGTATTATTCATGTATGTGTATGTATAAATAGAGTATTTTTGTATGTGTGGATGCCCGTTTTCGGTCTAAATTGGTTTATTTCGTGTTACAGGTACAAAAGTTACCGTGGGGAGCTCGACAACATGATTTAAGGAGAATTTGGCAAGGAAAACACTATTTTCGAGGCCCGGTACTGTAGAGACACTGTAGCAAACACTGTAGCACGAACACTTGAAGAAATGGCCTGGTCAGGAGATTCATGCGGGCTACCATGCGGGCGCATAGCAGGCCGCATAAGTACTGTAGCCATTCTACTGTAGAAGTTTATTGTAGCGGCACTGTAGCAACTTACGCGGTTTTCGGGCTTTTTCGGAAACTTTCTCTCCCCGCATGCGGGGCCGCATGGGAGGCCGCATAGCTCGCTGGAATTAGTTTTTAAGGGTTTCTAGGGCATCATTTGGAAGGGTCTTTTGGCCACCATTCTCCACCATCATCTTCTTGGGCTTCAAGGGGTTGGAGAAGGCATCTTTGAGGAGCAAATCAAGGGGAGAAGAGGGATCTATCAAGGAGCACATCTAGGAGTTCGTCGGCGCCGATCCGTCGGATTCTCATCACCATCTCCTAGTCTTCATCTTAGGGGAAGTTTTATGAGCGTTTTGTTGTATATCTTGTTTTCTATACTCTCTCCATTGTTGATGTTGAACTAGACTCCCAAGGTCGCCGGGTATCCGGTGAACCTTGGGATGAACTTGCTTGTATTGATGTTTTGATTACATTTATGGCATTTGTGTGGTTTGTGTCTAAGCCTTGTAATTTTTGATGTGTTGATTTGCATGAGAACTCTGTATTTCAACTTCTAGGTTGTACTTGGTAGCGTGACCATCGCCCTTGTACTAGACACACTAGGCTTAGAAGGGATACATGTATGTATACACCGTGACCATCGGGTATATCATACCGGATTAGGGGTTTTCACCGTGACCATCGGGTTAATCTATCTTAGGATATCTCTTGGCTCAAAACCACCGTTGCCTGTGTCATTCAAGCATTTTTCTAGCTTTAGTAGTCCCGAGGGGATCCTCGCCCGCGGCCTCGTTCATTTATTGCTCATTGTTTCCTTAATGTGCTTGTTTGGTGTGCCTTAGATCACTTATTTATAGTTTTATCTTTTGTTATTTTTCTTATCTCATTTCAAATCTATAATCGGTAGACTAGACAGTGTCGTCTAGAGGGAAGTAATAGCAGCTCTTGGGACCCCAGGGAATACGACCCCCTCGCGCGTGCGTGAGGGGTATTACTTGGCGACCCGTGCGCTTGCGGATCGATTCAATCACCCCTCAAAAGTTAATTTTATTAAAAACATATTTTATATATTTATAAATATAAATTTATTTAAAAATTTGTTAAAAAATTATATATAATCTTAAATGTATATTATTAATAACACATAATATTTAATAATGTCTAAATAAAATATTAATTTTTTAAATCCGTTTCTAGTCACTTTCTATTAGAAAGAGATTGGAAACGGATATTTTCTAAATTTTAATAATTTTTAATTAAATTATTAATTTTTAAATCTATTTTTCGTCCGTTGCGAATAGAAAGGGATTAGGAATGGATATTTTTTAAAATTTAATAATGTTTAAATAAAATATTGATTTTTAAATCCGTTTCTACTCCCTTTCTATTAGAAAGGGATTAGAAACGGGTATTTTCAAATATTTAATATGTTTAAATAAAATATTAATTTTTAAATCTGTTTATAGTCCATTGCTAATAGAAAGGGATTAGGAACGGATATTTTCTAAAATTTAATAATGTTTAAATGAAATATTGATTTTTAAATCCGTTTCTAGTCCCTTTCTATTAGAAAGGGATTAGAAATGAATTTTTTGTAATATTTAATAATGTTTAAATAAAATATTAATTTTTAAATCCATTTCTAGTCCCTTTCTATTAGAAAAGGATTAGAAACGGATTTTTTGTAATATTTAATAATGTTTAAATAAAATATTAATTTTTAAATCCATTTCTAGTCCCTTTCTATTAGAAAAGGATTAGAAACGGATTTTTTCTAATATTCAATAATGTTTAAATAAAATATTAATTTTTAAATCTGTTTCTAGTCCCTTTCTATTAGAAAGGGATTAGTGATAACTGCTCATGTTAAAGTAATACGAAGTATTATTTTCTTACATAGAGCATTACTTTTCTCAGATTTTATCATTGATTAGTGTGCATTTGTGTTCTTTTGTGCATGTAAGGTTGTGGAGAAGAGTTACAGGAAAAGAAGCAAAATTAAGTCATGTTTGCCTTTGTTGAGAAGTTTCTTGGACCAAGCAAGAATCAAGGCACGGGGTTCTAAACTTGTGAGTGTGTGCCAACCTCCATTGGGCTCAAATGGTTCTATAATTTGGAGGTTCACAAAGACAGTCGCACTCATAAAGTCTAACCCGTGTGATATTGAAGAACTTTGTCAATGAGTTGAAATGAAGAAACGACATGATCTACCGTTGGTTGTGTGCCCAACTTAATGGCCTCGATGAAGAACATGAAATCGGGAACACTTTGGGCGCGACTGCAGCAGCACTGTAGCAAATCACTGTAGAAGTTTACTGCTCACTGTGCCCCAGAATATCAATTCCAAAAATTCCACACAGGCATGTGGAAATTCCACACGGCCGCCGTATAGATGCCCGATTTCAGCCTTTAAATAGCTGCGACTCAGATTTATTCAAGGACTTTTGGACCTATCTTTTACCCAATTCCGGAGAGGTTTGGAGAGGATTTTGTGGAGGTTTGGAGCGAGTCTACGGTATCAACATCGACGTCCTTTGGAAGATAGCTATTGGGGGAGTTTTTGTCGGCATCGATCCGGCGAGGTATGCCCTAGGCTTGACAAGAGGCTTAGTGGAGAAGACCGAGCGGCCTCACAAGACCATCTCCACGCATCACAAGGGGGTTTTATTCATGTTTGCTATGCTTGTTGATTCATATACATTGATGATTTTGTATAGCTCCATAGAGAGCTTAACCCCTCGTGGGTATTCAGACTTGTAAACCCTAGGATAGCATTGTTTCTATGACTTTTATTATACTTTCTTAATTGATGCTTTTAATTGAGTTCCAATCTTGTTTAATGATTGCATTGATTTTTCTTGGAAGGTGTGACAACTTCTATAGGATTAGACTACACGAGATTGGAGAGGGTCGAGAGTGTGAGTCGTGAGGTAGCGAAACGTCCCCTTTCCCCTTTGGCATGATTTTCCCTACCGCTGTATTCCAAGAGTTCTTTGCGGTCAAAGTAGAGTAAAGTGTTAGGAGATGAACTCCCCTGGGGCTTAGTTACGCGAGCAACAAAGTGAAGGGTTGTAGTGAATCCAAGTGATGGGGCTTAACTGAGACTAGGGTTCTTTCGCCTGGACCAAAGGGTTAGAACTATACTTAGGGACAGGGTCTATCACTTAGAATCTGTAAAATGTCAAGCAATTGCATGTACTGTGAGGTTTAGGAAGATGGACTCCCCTGGGCTTAGTTGAGAGATCGACAGAGTGAAGGGTTGTAGTGAAACCTAATGCCGGGGCATAGCGTTGGAACTAGTCACGGTTGATCTTACGTTTGGGACCGTGTGCTTAAGGATTTCCATGACTCATTAAACATCAATAAAGGAGTATAATACTAGTCTTGCACTAGAAACATTAGTCCTAGTGGGAGCTTGTCCAGGTACCCCATACTACATTGATTGTTTTCTCTCAACTCTTTGCCCCTAATGATACATGTGTTTGTCCCATTTCGTCAAAATAAATAAATAAATAATCTCAGTTAGTTTATCCATAAAGTTACGAAACACAATACAGACAATATAATCTACATTATAAAATTTTGATTTTAGATTACCTTCTCCCAAAACAAATTTCTTCTTATAGATATTTATTTTATGCTTATCGATCTACAAACTTAAAGTAACTGGCTTATGTTATGATGGCCCACCTGTTATAATAGTTTTCGTTTTGTTCCATGATTTTACTATTTTTATTTTGTGATGGAATGTTTTTTTTTCCTCAATTATTGTCTTTCAATAAAAAAATGCATTAAAATCCATATCAAATTTGATATGAAATTTTATTGAAAGAAAAACTTGCATTAAAGTTCATATAAAAGTAATATTTTATTAAAATTAATAATTATTTGTTTCAAAAAATATGTTCTTGAAACATCCATTTGTTACAATGACAATAGAGCTTATGCGTTCAAGTGCTCTAACCGAAGATCTTGACCCATGTATACTTTTTCACTACACTAAAAACGAGCTTTAGAGGCGGTTTTCATGACCTATAGAAGCGGTTAAAACCACCTCTATAACTTTAGCGGTGAATTTTTCACCCGCCCCTAAACCGCCTCGTATTAAGCCGGCTCTAGAGTTTAGAGCCGGTTTAATACAACCGTTGGGGTAAATTAATAGATAAGGAAACGGTTTTTAGAGGTGGTTATAACCACCTCCGTAGGTAAAATACCTATAGAGGTTGTTATAACCGCCTCTACATTTAAAATTTTAAATTTATACTAATAGTTTTAGAGGCAATTATAACCGCCTCTACAATTAACAAGATTTTTAAACACACTCATATTTTAGAGCTGGTTATAACCGCCTCTACAATTAAAATTTTAAAACTCTAGCTAGTTTTAGAGGCGTTTATAACCGCCTCTACAATTAACAAGATTTTAAAAACACTCATATTTTAGAGGCGGTTATACAATTAAAATTTTAAAACTCTAGTTATAATTGTAGAGGCGGTTACAACCCCCTCAAGACATGCATTTTTAATTAAATATATATTATTTAATCAATTAAAAACTCACATTTTAATTGAATTCCATTTTTCTAAAAAAAAATGGCAAGCAGCAATGCTTCACTTGATCATTTCTAACACCTTTAGAACAACAACATCAAATAATGGGCTTTTAAAGAAAAATAACTTGTTTGAAATTTGTATTTCATCAACTCAGCAAGAGTTTCCAATAATCAAACACAGCTCTTTTGTTTCCTATATAATGTAATACAGATAAAATTTTCACATACGAAGCAAAACACCTCAAAATGTCATCCACATGGATGTAGTTAGTAGCAACTCCAGCTTGACAAATCCCAGGTGCTAACTTGTGCTGTCAAAATGACATTTATCAAAAACAGCGTAATGAGCAAATGTACAAAACTGATGTGGTGATCATCATTTCAATAACTGCTCTTTATTTATTTGACTACTGGGAGCATGAAAAGCTTTCGAATAGAATCGACTGGACCATTAACCTGTTAAGATGAATGAAGCAAAATAGCAGAATGTGACAGTAAGAGTAGTGAAGTGCATTTAAATAGCTAAACAAAAATAGAAAAACACATTAAATAAATACGATAGTTCACTTACTTCATAGCATCCTTGATCTGATCATAGGTGGCCGCTTGATCAAGCCTAACAGTAAGATCAACAACAGAACCATATATAGTCGAAACTCTGAATGACATGCCCGTGAGTTTACCATTCAATGAAGGCAGGACCTTTCCAACAGCCTATACGTTTGGCAAAAAAAAAATACGATTTATTAATCGGTAATAAACTAAGCCATTGAAGTATATAATAAGAAAACTGATAAAACAGTAACCTTTGCAACAACAGTGCTGCTAGGAATGATATTGAAGCTTGCAGCTCTTCATTATTTGATAGAACTCTTGATACAATCACAAGTAAAATGTGTAAGTTTCAAAAAAGAAGAAGATGCAAATGGCAAAATAAATTACTCATTCAAATGTAAGAAAAACCTCAGCTCAACAAAACCTAGAAAAGATTTTAGTGACTTTTACCTGCATCCTGGATGCAAAATAAATGAGATGTCCAAAGCTTTTGATTTTGAGTAAGGATTTCAGTATATAAATTTGAAGATAATCTCTCAATTAGTCCAAATGAGTCAGTCCTTGAGCTAGTGATTCTCATTTAGAACACAGTAAAATATTAATAAATAAAAAGACAAATTCAAATCTCTGAGGAAGGTATTGTCAGTATGGCAATTTATATCCTTGAGTTCCAAATGAGTACTGAGGTTGAAATTGCTGATAATCCATGTAGGGTGTCAGACCATTGAATGCTTGCAAAAAATGATTCATTTCCCATGGCTCAGATGGCATTGCAGGGTAGCTCCATTGCATGCTAGCAACTACTACAATAGAAAATAGACAAAGGTTTGTAATTCATCTTATACTAATTCTCAAAATAGAAAAGATGATTTTAGTTGACAACTGTTATAAATCCAAGAAGAAAGAGGACTAACCATTTCCAGGTTGAAGAATCTTTGTCTCTCCCTTTTTCTTCTTCTTCTCCCATGAAAAATAGAGGTTAAAAGATTTGAGAAATAAGTTAGCAAGGTGATATTCCAAGTGGAATTAATCGATGAAATTTAATCTCCTCTCAATTTATCGTGGCACAAAGATTATCTACCTTGTCCAGCATTGAGCATTATTCCATGAATTTGTTTAGTCATGGCAGCATTCTCCTTAGCCGCCATTTCTTTCACATTCACATCTTGAGCTATCACATCAAATATATTTGATTTTTTGACAGCATCCTCTAAATTCTGTGTGGTAGCGTCCACCGTACATTGATTGTCGTTCTCTTTTACATCAGGAACATCCTCCATGAAAATTTCCTTGTTCTCATGCTTAGAAGAAACAGGAAAATAGATTGTTGGAGGTGCTTGTTGTACATCACACACAGACGAGGGATCTGAAAGATCAAAATAGGATTAATGCACTGATAAAAGTGAACCATAATCAATACATGGAAAAGGAGGCATTTCAGAACCGTCTCGACCCTCCACCACACTTTTAGTATCTCCTGAACTGTGACTTGCTGATTCTAGCATTCTTTTAATGGTGTCTTTAAGAGTTTTGTTCGGCACAAGGTTGTCCACTAAGATATTTGTTGACCCACACATGCATGTTAAATTGGAAATTGTGTGCTCCCTTATGCCTGATCAGAAAAATCAAGTAAATGGGTAAGTTTCTAATTAATAAGTGTTGGTGGTCAATTTTGTCAAAAAAATATTAATCATTGGTAAAATAAAGTGAAGGATCATAAAAGCAGCAGACCTTTTGCATTTTTCTTTTCAAGCCCAAGCGTTCAACCAATTTCCAAAAAAGAACATAAATTTTAACCATTATAACTAAAAAAAATGTCATGCGAAAGACACTATAAATACTGATCTCATGTAAAGACTGAACAATATAATTTGGTACCTATTCCCACCACTTACATTTGTCACAGAAACTGTTGAAACAACAGTTGTTTGTAAAACAACATCTTTCATTACTTCCTTGCACAATGGCAATGCAGTTCAGGTGGAAGACCAGAAACAGAACGAGTTGAAGAAAAACAGCATCTTTCATTACTTCCTTGCACAATGGCAATGCAGTTAAAAGCTTTAACATATAAAACAAAGCATACTTGTAGTATGAATCAAGTGCAGTATGCAAAAAAATATCTTACTCATCAGGCCTGGCAGAAACCACTCCGCTTTCCAATAGACAAGAACCATTTGAAGTTGACATCAGCATAGGGCTTAAATTTCTAAATTGGGATCTAAACCTTTTGTTGTCAAACTCTGGGTCACCATTTGTAGGACAATGATGAATAAAATGGCCTACAAACTATAAATAACAATGAGCAATGCAACCATGAGTACAAAAACATAATATTAACGCACACGAAGTGAAAAGGTATAAAATTAAATGTCACTATAGTTCATATATTAATAGCATACCAACAACACCACATTTGTGGCAAACATAGCCTTCAGGAGGTGTTTCCAGGCAACCTTCAATGATGAATACCACAATTAGGTTAGAATGTCCAGTAAATCATCACCCACGTTATAGGAACTTGATGGTGAAGAAGTAAAACACATGTTAAATATATTCAGATAAAGGAGATCAAGTATCAGAAACCATATACAATGATGTGCATAATGCCCACAAAAAAAAAAAAAAAAAATCACAGAAATGGCATTTGTAACATTTATATCATATAACCTTCTACTTTTGGAAAGAAGAAACATTTATTATTGAAGGTAAGAAATTATATCCACCAAAGGATCAAGAATTACAATCAATACAGAAACTAAAGTTAAAGAAAGGGGTATCATATGGCATTACTGGTATGAAATATGATACTCGAAGAACACAAGAAAGCAATTTCATGCATACGAAAACTATGGTTAGCAATCATTTGTTCCTGAACATCCTGTTTGCAACCAAACAAAGTGGAGGTTACATTGGCAAACTACCTACTTGCATGCATTGGAATCAGATGATAGAAGATATCATTTTCTTCACTTACATTCAATTTTTGAAGAAATCACTGTCAAGAAGATGGAAAGAAAGGATGAATAGGATTTTTTTGGTTACCTCGCTTCCCCATTCTGTCCTATCCTCATAACCACAACTAATGACATGAATGGCTTCTTTCAAAACAGACTCAGGAGTTGCAGACTGAGGAACTCCACCATTCTCCATCAGTGTAGGGGCAACAAAGATAGTTGATTGCCCAAACCTTTTTCTCCAAGCTCATCTGTGACATGAGCAGTGACTTCTCATCATCTAAACCAGCACCTGAAGTTATTTTGATAAGAGTAAGGCATCTTCTGATGAAGTCAATGATAAAAATACCAGAAAAACATAATGAGGACAATTTTGATACTAGTAGACATCTGTGTGAGGCAAATGTGTTGCTTGGTAGGTAATGAAACCTTCACCAACTCAAGAACACCAGCAATGACAAACATGCAAAGAAAAACGAATGTGCTGAATTTTGACTCAGCAGAAATTAACACATCTACACTCTTTATTGCATTGACCTGAGCAATTTTACCATCTTCAGACAATTCAATCAAGTACTATAATTTCCAAAAAATATTTTATAGAACTGAAAACTTAAGAATGTATAGGTGTCCATTAGCTTTTCTTTAATGTCAAAAAAGAAAGTCCATTACCTTCAACGCCCTGCTCTATATCTTCTAGATTGAAAAATGGAACAGTGTTGTCAACATGTTTGTTTGATTTTTTTCTTGTCTGAACTTTTCTTGCTTGATTTTGAGCTCTTCTTTCTAGAACCACCACAAATTGATGATAGGAAGCCTTTCTTCTCTTGTTTCTTGATAGGCAGTTCATAACCATACAAAGCAGCTCCGGTGAAAACACACCCAGTGCCCACATAAACAGAGCCTTGGATGCCATCTAGACCTCTCAAGTTGATCTACCATGAACAATGGGAAGAAAAAAAAATAAAATAAGTGAAGATGGTGCACCACTCATAGATCATATAATTAAACTAAAATTATAACAAGCCAGCACTAGTATTATGATCTCCATGCCGAGTGACGATGCTATGACAACATCACAAGGCTTTTACATAGGTAACTTGCATCTTTAGTGCAAATTTAAGACTTTCAATTGTTCAGTAGAATTATCAAGCAATGCTTAGATAATACTAGACAGATGATGAAAGTATTACCCTGACTGATAATCAGTTTATCTACAACACAACAAAAAAATAACAGATGATTTGAAAATGGGACATATAAGGCCTACTTACATTAAAAAACACAGTATTGCGGTAAGCATAACGATCATTCTTATCAATGCCATCAAATCTCTATGAAATCATCAATACAATTGGCATTCAAATAATTGTGATTCATCCATAGGTGAACTACTTCAGGTTCTAATTCCCTCTACATTTGACAGTGGCTTACAATATCATTAGAAAGCAGTATTATAGAATTCACCAACCTGTATCATTCCAGGATGATCTCTAGTGTTATTGCCAAGCCAAGGCATGCCTGATCGAGAACCTCGATGATGTTTATTCTTGGTCTTACACTGAGGGTACGCTTGGTTCCCATCCTTCCGTTCATACTTATAGCAAGGCCTACAAACAGGAAACCCACACACATCACAAGCAACGAAGAGTTCCCCATCCGAATCAAAATTAGGGTTTGCAGATAGAGCAAGAAAAAGGTTGGTAGAGAAATACCTTATCCCTAGAGCAGACAAGAATCGCTATGATTAGACAACCGGAGGTTGGAGATCCTAGTGGATGGAGGCTTTGAGAACTCTCTCCCGCCCTCCGGCGGCAGAGCAGCGCTCATGGCGGCCAGAAATTGAACCGGAGCATAAGAAACCAATCAAAGAAAAGGCGATCAGCGGGAATGAAAAAAACGGAGGGAAAAAAAAGAAAACAATAATCAGAAAATCCGTGAAAATCCCTCAAAATCCTCGCTATAACTTGAAGATCAATGGATGGCAAATTAAGAGAAAAGTAAGAAGAAGGAGGAGGAGAAGAGAGATGAGACCTCCTCGGCGGAACAACGAGTGGAGAAGTGGGTGATGGCTACCGAGCCGCATGGGGATCGCTCTCTTGAGAGAGACGAGTTAGGATGCAAGGTTTGTCGAGAGTTAGCAGCACAGCGGGGCGTGGTGGTGCCAGGAGTGAGGTTTGTCGGGAGTTAGGGCGAGAGAGAAAGCCGGGTTTCTCGGTTCGGAAATTAGGGCGCACCTTCATGAGTGAGAGAGAAAGACCTAGTTCACTCGCTCAGAGAGAGAGAGAGGCTTCATATAGAGGGGTTTAACTAAACCGGCTCTAAAAATAAAAAAAAAAAAATTCTTATTTTATTATAGAGGGGTTTTTTTAAAACCTCTCTATTAAACTGCCTCTAAAACTAAAAAATAGTGTAGTGTTTGAAGGATGATATATGTTTGAATGGTGCCAAAATTGTCAAACCAAATTGATGGTGAATTTTGTTCATGTGGTTATTGATAGTCTAGAAACTGACATTTTATTGTAATTATTTGAAGTTTATAAGAAAAATTCTATAGATGAGAGATGATAAGTGAAATAGATTTGTATTTGTTTTGTGTAATGAAGCTCTTTTTTCTTGAATGTGCTTATGAAAGGGATGGATACGAAAAAAAGTTTTTGCATAATGATGGCAATAACAAGAGTGTCACCTTGCATTCACTATAAATTGTATTAAAAAACTGAAAAAAAAAATGGGGAAAAAATTTAATGATGAGTGTTTAAGTTGTTGCTACCGTAGTATGGAAGCATGTGTCGCCACAATACAACGTGCTCTTAAAAGCATACAATTTGAGATAATTATCATATTTGTCTTTAAATTAAATTTTGTAGGAAACAAATATGACATATGCATTTATACATAAAAAATTTGCCCCCAGTTGATATAAATTTTTAAATTAAAATAGTATAATTAATCTAATTATTAATTTGAGGATATTTTGATGTTCTTAATTGCTTCTAATCATGATTAGATTTTTTTTTATATACATATAAAATAAAATTAATATCCAAGTTTTCTTTATGGACTGTTTGGGCATTAACAGAAAAGGAAAGGTAAACAACATAAATAATTCTATATTTTTTCAAATATTTTTATTTCAACCAAGGGGCTTTGGAAATTATAATTTAATCCTTATATTTAGTTTTTGTTATAAACAATGTATGATATTCTCTCAATTTTTTTTATTTATCACATTTATATAATTCACACTGATTAAGAAAAATTGGTTGAAGTTAGTTGGTTACCTATATTTTATAAACAATTTCATTACTTTCCAAAACTATCTTTATTTAAAATTTCATTAAGTGGAGTATATGATTTAATTTGTAATTGATTGTGATTTATTGAAAATTGTACAAGTACATTAAATTAAAGGATAAATTTAGGAAAAAAAAACTTATTTAATATTGCACAAAATTTCTAATGTGATAAATAAAAATGAACAAAAAAAGCTTCAAAACATAACAAGTAAAAAAAAAAGGAAGAAGTATTTGTTAAAACCGTAGCCGTAAGTGTTATTGTAACATAAATTAAATATATGAAATCAAATTGTAATTTTTAATGCCAGGTGATCTAAATAAAGGGCTTGTTTGGATTAACTTTTGGAAAATCTAGTAATTTATTGTGATTTATTGAAAATTGTACAAGTACATTAAATTAAAGGATAAATTTAGAAAAAAAAAAACTTATTTAATATTGCACAAAATTTCTAATGTGATAAATAAAACAAAAAACAAAAAAAGCTTCAAAACATAACAAGTAAAATAGAACGGAATAAGTATTTGTTAAAACCGTAGCCGTAAGTGTTATTGTAACATAAATTAAATATATGAAATCAAATTGTAATTTTTTATGCCAGGAGATCTAAATAAAGTGCTTGTTTGGATTAACTTTTGGAAAACCCAGTAATTGATTGTGATTTATTGAAAATTGTACAAGTACATTAAATTAAAGGATAAATTTAGAAAAAAAAAACTTATTTAATATTGCACAAAATTTCTAATGTGATAAATAAAAAAGAACAAAAAAAAGCTTCAAAACATAACAAGTAAAAAAGAATGGAAGAAGTATTTGTTAAAACCGTAGCCGTAAGTGTTATTGTAACATAAATTAAATATATGAAATCAAATTGTAATTTTTTATGCCAGGTGATCTAAATAAAGGGCTTGTTTGGATTAACTTTTGGAAATCCAGAAATGCTTTTTTATAAGTTAATCACTTCTGAAAATAAAAACTGAAAAACAGTTTTTTTTTTTTTTTTTTTTTTTTTCAGAAACTAGTCATGATTAGCTTCCGAAAGAAAGTTCTTTTTTAGCTTATTTTACAGTTTTTGCTTTTACAGAATAACTAATATAAACACAGATTACAAAAAAGTGCTTAACTTACTCTAGAGAAGCACTTCTACGAAACTGAAAAAAAACATTTTTTTTTTTTTTAACCCAATCCAAACAAGCCAAAAAATAGGCGAAGAAGTAAAGAGTAGGTTGTTTACCAAAACAAGAAGCATAGAATTATTTCAAATAATTATAAAAGAAAGAAAATAAAATTGTTGTTCAAGCTCTATGCACTATGCAGACGAACGGTTTGATCTTTGTATTATCTCGAGCTTCTTCGTCAGTGGTTCAACCATGAGAAGGTCCACCTTCTCCTTCCTCTCCTCCATCTCCAAGCTCACCATTTCTCCTCGATTTCTCCATTCTCCGAGCTCGCCCCTTCTCCTTCCTCTTCTCCATCAGCACCACCACTACCACCACTCCTTCCAACCATGCGAGTCTCGTTCAATTCGGGCATTTTCACAAACATCTTCCGTGCATCACCATATCTTCGACTCCGCCACCTCAACGAAGCAACTCCTCGAGGCCTTCAACGCCATGGAATCCACTTCGGATGAGAATGACAAGCGCCTTGGCCTCGCTTGTCTAGAAGTTGGTGAGCGCTTGCACTCTGATAGCTCTGAATCCCCTGAGAAAGCCCTTAGCTTTGCTGTCAGAGCGTTTAGGATTTTGGAGAAAGATGGTGGGGATTCGCTGTCTCTTGCCAAGGCTCTGCTTTTATTGGGGAAGATTGGTTATAGGATGAAGAGATTTGATGATAGTTTGGAGTCGCTGAACACTGCTGAGCAGGTGCTTGATGGAATGCCAAGCCGAGGTTGTGGTGATTCTGGAGATGCACGAGTGCGTGTTGCAGTGCAGGCACAGATTGCTGACACAAAGATACTTATGGGGAGAAGATATGAGGCTTTGGTTAATCTCAGAAGGTGTTTTGAACTGAAAAGTTTGATCTTTGCTGCTGGTTCCAGGGAAATGGGTGATTCTTGTAAGTATTTGGCAGAGTTTTATACTTCGGTGTTGGAGTTTCAAGAGGCTTTGCCACTTGCTCTGAAGGCCTTGGATATATATGAGGAGAGATTGGGGTCTGATTCTGTGGAGGTGATTCAAGTTCGACGGCTTCTTGGAGTTGTTTATACTGGTCTTGGGGAGAATGAGGAAGCTTTGAAGCAAAATGAGATGGCAAGAAGTGTTTTGGAGGATTTGCATTTGAAAGAGGAATTGTTTTATGTGGAGATTGAGAAGGCAAACATGCAGATTTCTCTTGGGAGGTTGGATAATGCCATTGATACACTTAAGTGGGTGATTGCACAAGCAGAGAAGGAGAGTGAGATTCGGGCAATGGTGTTTGTTTCGATGGCAAAAGCATTGTTCAACCAGGACAAGTTTGGGGACACAAAGAGGTGTTTGGAGATTGCTTGTGGGATTCTTGATAAGAAAAAATTGATGTCACCTGAGAAGGTTGCAGAGGCGTATGCCGAGACATCGTTGTTGTATGAGGCCATTAATGACTTTGAAATTGCGATGTCTTTGATGAAGCGGACATTGGCAATAATTGAGAAGCTCCCACAACAGCTGCATTTGGCTGGAAGTATCTCAGCAAGGCTGGGGTGGTTGCTTCTCTTGACGAGGAGAGTCTCTGATGCTGTTCCTCTGCTTGAGGCTGCAGTTGAGCAGCTGAAGGGGAGCTTTGGGCCAAAGCATTTTGGATTGGGATTTGTATATAAGCATTTGGGCCAGGCATATTTGGAAATGAATCAGCCACAGGCAGCAGTAAGAATGCTGCTTCTTGGGAAGAAAATAATAGAGGAAACTTTTGGCCAAGACCATGAGGATTCTATTGATACATGCCAGTGCATTGCTAATGCTTATGGGGCAATGGGAAGGTATATTTACACTCTTTTTTCCCTTTCAATTGTCAAATATTATATGTTTGTATAAGTCATGTGCCATTATGCTTTCTTGATTTTTAGCATTATAAGCTGGCCATATGTTTTCTGAGAGATATATCTTGAACCATTAAGGCCATCTCTTCGAAGGAATATGATCCTCATGTCCAAAGGATATCTTGATATATTGATTTCAATGCCTTCTGCACATGCACCATAGGCCCACCATTCTTTGAAGTGATGCTTATTAAGTTACATAGTCTTGAATTTTCCTTGATTAGGTTTTTTAAATTTTTGATGTGAGGTCATTAGATTTCAAATTTCTCATGGATGGAAGGAACAAGGTTCATTTCTCTTATTTTCATGTCTTCGACAGGTAGTAAATAAGATTAAGTTGCATGGGTGAATGCTCTAAGGTTTAATTGCATAGTTGCTAATGTTATCAAGTAGCGGTTTTGTAGGTACATTAACATAAATTATACCTTGTGTACAGTATGTTTTATTAAAAGTAGAGAAAAACATATTCCCTTTAAGTTTTAAATGATAAAATAGCTATATTTTGTAGGATTGGATCATAAGCTTGAAAGTTATATTTCAGTGTGCATATATGCTTATCAGACATAGTGTAGAACCCTGTTGGTTGAAAAGGATAAGGGATGGGGAACTGCTTAGAGAGTAGTTATTAGGACCTTGCTTGCTTTTTGCTCAGAAAAATGCCAATTTTTAAATTAGGAACCGGAACTAGTTAAAGAAGAAATGATGATTGTGACAAGAAAGCGAATATATTTATCTGAATGTCTGCATAGGAATGGAAAACATGTGTAGATGGATGGTTCTGTAATTTGTGGAAATATTTAGAACTTATGATTATGGAGTTAAAGAGGTACCTCAAGTCCATGGTTATTGTAGTGGCTGTTGTAATTTAAATATGGAAGAGTTAGTGTTGCTTTATTGCAATTTGAAAGGTCACTGGTAGTAATAGCTTGAAGGACTACTCACCAAATCTTTAAATCACCACTTGCTAAAGAACAATCAGTATTTAGATTCAATGTCATGAAATATCTCTCGTTAGGCATCTCTTTGGCAGAAATTTTATAAGCTTATCATACAAATTTCTTGTTGCAAAGTGGGGCATAAGAAACATAATCACTAAACTTTCCATCCAAAGGTTGTAAGCATGAGGATGTTGACTGCTTTAGTTCATCTTTTGACAAGAGGATGGTTATTGTTATTATTGTTGTTGTTGTTATTCATTCTAATCAGGCATGATTCAATGCTTTTGGCTTTAGATGTGTTTTAGTTATTGTATCTTGTAGTTATGGAAATGATTTATCCTTATATAACACTGTAGAATTTGATAGGCAACCGTGCATCATTTTCAGTTTTTCAATATTATCTTGCTGATACACGGCAAAAAAATTTCTGAAATCTTTTTACTTTGCACCATGCCATATCAAGACTATTACAACTATCAATGAACTCACTCATTTATACTATAATTTTGAAGCCTTGCATGTTCATTACCATCCTCTTTGTGGAATGCAGCTATGCCCTCGCATTAGAGTTCCAAAAGCATGTTATTGACTCATGGGAAAGACATGGGCCTAATGCTAGCGATGAGTTAAGAGAAGCTCACCGGCTTCTTGAGCAGTTAAAGAAGAAGGCGCAAGGATCTCCGTCTGCTGTTTTTCCCGCAAACACATTGCCACAGTCATGGCATAGTTGATCTGGCTGCAGAAGTCCTGCAAAATGGTCATCAAGGTTAGTTCTGAGTTTAGATTCTTCATCCCTAGTTTTGATTCTAGCAATAGGATTGTAGTATCTATTTTCTTTTACTCACATAAAATACTTTTAATCATTTTTCTCTTTATATTTTGTGAAACAAGATTCTCAGTTGAAGGCATAACTCCAGTGTATTTTAATCCCATGTAATAAATTTTTTTTCACAAATAGCAAAAGTACATGTTGAATTTGGTCTTTGCATAATGAAGGCAATATTATTGTCAAGGTCTGCTGCAGTCAGTCCTCCCATAATATCTATATGATTGATAGTAGTTTGAGTTGCCATCCTCTGGAGTTGGTACCTTCAATCCTAGTAGTTGGCTCTCCATAATCATATTCTTCTCTGCCTTGGACAGCTTTGATTGCGACTCCGCAACTATTCTAATCATATGGATGCTTGCGTGACACCTTACATAATCCAATTTTAGTTATGAAAATATGATTGGAGTCTATATATAAAAATTCACAAAATTCTCAACTTAGTTTTAGACACACATATTTATATATGTACTCTCACTCCAGAATAGATTATCATTTGATTTTAGCGTTAGTTTTCTTCAATACAATCACGGACAAACAATGCAGCTTACCAAACTACAGTAAACAAAATTGACATTATTGAGACTTTCATTGGCAGGCATTCGAAAATCTTTTATTTCAAAATCAAGGGAGGTAAGTAACCTTACTTTCATTTCTCATCATGTATTATATTTCTTCAAACCTATCGGTATTATATAAAAAAAAAACATAGTCTGTGCCACTTAAATGTGTGATTCGAGGTATACCATTGAAACTATGATGTACTGCAGATTCCAACATAGTTTGTTAAGAGCTGGTGATTGATGAACTTTGCCTTAAACCTGTTGTTCAATGTTTCTCTAACTCATCAAGTATGCAGGAACTTAGCTATTCCTGGTGTTCCCAAGAGAGGTCAGCTCTCTGTACTCATTAGTATATACATTGTATATCCTGCCAGTGCATCTAATTTTTATCTGACACCATGTTACTTACATCTGCAATTACATCGTGAACAGCTTTAATTACTGCTTAAGAGATGCATGTTGTAATTTATTTATTTAATTCTTTATTTTCTTTCCTATATATTTTGAAAAAAATCACATGAAAGACTTGGAAGAAAAGTCCTTAGCTTGAAGTAATCCAACCAGTGGCGGTCCTGATGAACTGCTACTTTGAGATGACGTGGTGACTTAAGTGAACCCCTTTTTTATCAAAAAAGAAAGACAAAGAAGCTCTTGTTTCATGACTTGGTCAGAGTGTTGTGTTTGAGAATATTCAAAGTAGGGACACTCTGAAGGACTTTCTTTGGATGTGGAAAGACTTAGACACATGAACATGGTCACCCTTCTCCAGTAATGACAACTACATTCATACTAATAAAACCCTGAACTTGATCATTTATATCTTACTAAATATTTATATTTCTGGAAAGAGAGAGCAAGAAAGTGGAAGTGGTGGACTTGATGGCAAACAAGAAGTAAAACATGAGCATGTGCTGAACTGCAAGTCAAAAGAGAGTTGTGAACAAGAACAGGAACAACAATATTGCCTTCTCTGACCTTTTTATTTCATTCTAACATGGACTGCAGGCCATGCCTGCTCCTTATCCAACCCTTTTCTTAGTTCTATTTACTACTTTTTGTTATGTTTTTTGCTGTTCCGTCTTTCCACTCCCTTTGAGTATTCTTTTTCATTTTTTATTGAAATATATATACTTGATTTTTTTTCATCAGCATGTTATTATTGATTTCATTTAGAAAATTTTATACATTGAGTAATGTATTTAAAGTAGTTATATAGTTTGATTGGAGAGGGTTTCAACGAGGTTTTTTAAATTGTTTTAAGAATTTTTCCTATTGTATTTATGTGTTTGTTTTGTTTGCATTAAATGCAATGGGATATGTTTAATACCATTTATTTTTTTGCATTAAATATTTCATTAAATATTTCAAATTATAATTATTAAAAATGTATTTTTATTTCGTGAAAAAATATATCAAGTTTAGTTATTAGAATGAGTTCAAATATCAAATTCTTATAGGCTTAGAGTCTCAAGTAAATGGTTAAATCATCAAGTCATTAGAATAGCTGTTAAGTTAGTAAAAATATTTTTAAATATTATTTATAATTATACTATTTTTTAACTATCCGATATGTAATATATCTATATATATATATAATATTTATTAATATTTGTTAGTTATAAAATAAATAATTTGAAAGAAAAGAGCACATTGATAATTAATTTTTGTTTATATTAAGTATGATATGATATTAATAATTAAATATTTTAATGACATTTATTTGTTTGTGCTATAAATATTCATGAGATTTTTTCAAAACTAGATATGCCAATAGTTACCATTATAAAAAATACATCAAAATCAAAGCATTTTACAATTAAATATAAAAATTTAAAAAAAAATAGAGCTCAACATAAAGAAAAAAAAAATCTGAAAATAAAGTATAATTTCCATTGTATTTCTATATACAATATTGACTTAAAATCCTCAAAATTATAAAAACCCAATGCAAAGTAAAGGAATTTGCCTACTGTTATTATTAAAAAATTGTCTTATATTTAAAAACAGTCACATTTTTATAATCAAACGTTTAGATCTATTTTAAAAGCTTGCTTTATCTTTAATATATTGCTGCCTTTTATTTTCTAAAATGGGCGACGTTATTTTTATTTTTTTATAATTCATGTTGACACGAGCACCATGCAACTGATTAACAGTAATAAATACATGTTTATAAAAAAATAATAATAATCTATCCAAATATCAAGACATCGTTGTATACTATAAATGTACGTTAAGTTTGGTATAATGACAAAATTTTAACTACTATTTTTATTATTTTACATTTCAATACGTTATACAAATAAAAGGCCAAACATTTATATATCTCAGCTCTGCCGTGCTAATTAATTAGCCTTTCGGTATAACTTGACACCATATTTACCATTTTCATGTATCAAAGAACCCTCTAAATTTATGCACATAACCATTTCCATTCCCAATCACAAAACATCATTCACCATTTCTTGATTTAAAATAAATAAATAAAGAAAAAAAATAAAAAACAAGAAGAAAAACAAATGTGAATCAAACATGAAATCTTTCAAAACAAAAGTTAGAAAAAAAAAACACCTCAATTTGTACATCTCCCCCTCGAGATTCGTTTTTACAAACTAATCTAACAATCTATAATTCTATCAACTCAATTTATTACTTAAAAAAATCCATAAAATTCTCAATTATAAAAATTAAAAATAAAAAAAACAAACAAACCGTGTTTTCCACAGGCGGAGTTCACATATCAAAATGGAGTAGGAGTGGCAAAGCTAGGAGCCACTACTTCTAATAACCTCGTCATCCTCCTGCTCCTGTTGCTAGAAATGGTGGAAAAGCCCTCAAATTGAGGCTGGAAAAGCCGAAGCACATGCACTTTGAAGCATGGGTATGTTTTACCCGTGCTTCCGCTACAGTAGCATTGCTACTGTAAAAGGTCTCTAGTATCATAGCTATTTCCTAAATATATCTAGCATAATGTGGAGTTACGACAAAACGGGAAATTGATAATGAAAAATGTTACTGACACAAAACAACAGTTGCTTTAATATTTCCGTGGTTCAGCCATTGAACGCCATACTGGAGTTCTTGCAACCACACAAATGCCTGCTGGAGATGTTTATTGGAAAGGGCTACAGAAGAATGTGAGGACTAAATTCGGGAGTGCAACACTTGCCAACTCTACAAGCAAGGATATATCTCTACAATTGGCTTATTACAACCATGGCCTACTCCTGAAGGGGCTTTCATTGATATTATTATGGATTTGTGGAAGGTCTTCCGAGGTTTCACGTCAAGAATGCTATCATGGTAGTAGTGGATCACTTCACCAAATACGAGCACTTCATCACTCTTTCACATCCTTACTTGGCCCATTTGATCGATCAGGTTTTTTTAGACTCTGTCTACAAACTACATGGGTTGCCAAATATCATTACCTTAGACTGCGATCCCATCTTTATCAGTGGGTTTTGGTGTGAATTATTCAAGTTTTAGGGAGAGGGTTTGCAATTATCTTCTGCCTAACACCCTTAGATAGTTGGATAGACTTAAGTTGTGAGTAGATGCCTTGAGAATTGCTTGAGGCCCCAACAATGGATGAAATCGTTGCCATTAGCAAAATTCTGGTACAATACCAGTTTTTCATAGGTCCATCAAGATGAGTCCGTTTGAAGCTTTGTATAGCTATGAGCCCCACTACAGTTATTCTGTTTTTTGGGAGATTCTAGGAACATGGCAGTGGACTAGTTATTACTTGAAAGAAGAAACGATTAATCAACTCCTTAAAAAATGTTCGATTAAAGCCCAACACAATATAAAGCAAATGGCTGATAGAAAAGGGGCTGAGAGGGGTTTCAATATGGGGACCAAGTTTTACTCAAGCTTCAGGCATATAAGCAGATTACAACCCACAAAGGCAATTAGAAGATGTAGCCTCGTTATAATCGCCCATTTGTTGTGGAAGATAAAATTGGTCTAGTTGCCTACAAGATAAGGTTATCACCTAAAATTCAAATATATAATGTATTCTATGGTTCCTAACTTTGACCCTATCACTTCAATCTTATTTCAACCCCTGTGCTTATTTCCTTAAAACTATTACAACCTCAACCTTTAGCAGTAATTAACAAGAGAATGGTTAAGCAACAGAATCAGGCTTCTATCCAATGGCTCATTCACTGGAAAGCCATGTTACCATTAAAAGCTATGTGGGAATGGGCTGATGAGATCAAAGCCAACTTTCCAAATTTTCCTTGTGGACAAGAAAATTAGATACAGTTTGAAAGTGGGAGTAATTTATAACAGCTTAATTAGTTTTTATTTATTTTGTTAGGAGGTTATGGAGTCTATAAGTATGACATGTGAAGGGATGATAATATCTTCATGTGAGAAATTGAATTATCTTCTCTTTACCTATTGTGTTTCATCCTAAATCCTTCCTTTTTCATATTCTATTTCTTTTTCATAAATTTCCATTCTATTTTGTCTCTCATCAAAAGGTCAAGAATTATATTGAGAAATTTAATGTTTAGGATGGGGAAATTGTTTTGTTATTTTGGTTGGACCAGAAGAGATTAGTTTTTTTTTTTTTTTTTTGGTAAACATGGAGGTTCCCTTTTAAGATGTAACTCTTTCATGTTCTTGTGAACCTTTGATGATTTCTAGAACCATTTTTTTTCTTGTAAATCTTTGATGATTTCAAGAACCGTTTTTCTTTCAATCTTCATTTGGATGAAAAATTCATCTTGATATTTAAATCTAGATGATAGCGTGTTTAAAGATGGAGATGCTTGCAAGTTTATAAGTGCTATTTTATACATGTTTTATCAAAATTATTTAGCACTTAATAAACCCTATTAAGCTTTGTTTTTATTGATAATTGGTAATTAGTTGTTCATTTTGTATCACAGGTTAAAAGAAGCACAACAAGAGCTAAAGGAAGCAATTCGGGAGTAAATTGGTGCTAAAATCATCAAATAGAGAGACACGGTTAAGGTACACGCTCGTGTACCTGTCGTATACATTGTGGCAGTGTAGCACTCAACAACACACAAGCATCATGTGATCATCCGCGGACCTCTTGATTACCTCCTACTGAGAAGAGCATGCCCATGTAAACTAAATATACTCCCATGTACATTTGAAAGATTACAAAGAGTGTCCCAGACAAGAACATGGGCATAAGGAAGGTTGCATGGACATGTAACTAAAGAATAAAAGAAGAAGAAAACCTAGGAGATATACGGCTAAAGACAGAAGTACACGGGAGTATACAGCAGCCCGTGTACATTGAGTTTTTGTGAGTTTTCAGGTTTTCTCCTAGGAGTTACAAGGGTAAGTGATAAGTGCTTGAGTAGACATATTTCTCTATATGTTTTACATGCACTGAGCATCATTTTTTACCTTAGTTTATGTCTCATAAAGTGTATTTGGTGTTCCTTTGTGAAATTAAGTTGTGAATACATTGAAGGAAGAAAAAGAAGCAAAGATAGGTTATAAAGGCACATTTTGGGAGTTTTTGTAAAACACAAGTATCAAGACACAAGAGGAGATCATGTACATGGGGGTGTGTGCCAACTTCCAAGAGAATTTCCAACGAATTAGTGAGTTGGAAGGGCATAAAGGCAGTCACACTTCCATGTCCCTATTTGTGTGAAAAATGCAAGAGCTTCCAAATGATGATTCGATGACGAAATGATTCATAATCTACTACATGGACGTGTACCCGACAATGTGGGATCAAGAAAAGAGTGTGTGAACCGTGTTTGTGAAGAATGCTGTAGCAAAAAACACTATTCATGTGACCGCGTGAAAATGGTCACGTGGGATTTTCTGCAACTCGCGCAGGCGCATGTAATCTCACATGGTCGAGTGAAGGCACGTGATAGACGCAGTTTATAATTATAAATAGTCCTTTTTCCCTATTCTTTGGGGACTTTTAACTAGCAATTATAACTTGACACGGCTAGGGTTTGAAGAAAAGGTCTTTGGCGAGTTTGGGGGCCGTTCTTCACCAACTATGATAGATCTTTTCTCTGTTATAGCATCAAGGGAGCCTTCTGCAACCTAGCTTTGGAGAGGGATCCTTCAAGACGTTGAGGGACCCATCAAGGCTATCATCACGAATTCAAGGGGGTTTATTTCCATGGTTTTCATTACTTTTCATTGCATTATTCTTTGCTTTGTAATGAGCCCCATGGAGGGCTAAATCCTAGTAGGTATTTGGGCATGTGAACCCTAGGATCTTTATCTTTGTATTGATTTACTTTATGCTTTCTATGAAATCCGAGTTTAATTGAGTTTTACTCTTATTTTCTCATTGCTTGCATGTCGTATTAATCCTTGTGATTGATTGGTATTGCATGATTTGTTGCCTTGGTGAGAGAGAGGTCTCCATTAGGGTTAGAACCCTAAGATTGAAGAGGGTTGAGAGGGTAAGTCATGAGATAGTAGAGTGTCCCATTTCCCTTCTGATTGAGTGTTTCCTATCTCTATATTCCCTAGGCTTTATGCAACCATATTTGGTGTGAGGCATGAGATTGAGAAATTTCTCCATCGGGGCCTTGTAGGGGCTTAGAGATCTTTCACCTAGAAGTAGGGTTAGATCTATCTTTAGAAATCGCTTGTACTCTTAGATATCCTTAGAGTCTATTGCGGTCATATGTGGTGTGAGGTGTTAAGATTAAGTGATTTCTCCATTGGGACCTCATAGGGAACTAGTATCGGTGGTCTAGAGGCAGGGACCGATTGTTCTTGGATTAACTCAATTTATCGACCTCGGTTTAGAAACATTTAGTAAATCTTGCTCTTCATGTTAGATCCTAAGGGGAGCATTGCCGGGTACCTCATCTTAATTTATTGATTGAGATCTCCCTTACTTTCCCGCTTTCTTGTGACTTTCTTATTCTTGCAATTGAGTTCATCCACCATATTATTGATTACAACTAAATAACCGAGAAATAGTTTTTACTAGTACTTCCGTTCCCTGTGGTACATGCACGCGAACTGGTGTGTCAGTAAGGTACACGTCTGTGTACCTACCTGTGTAATGGTCAAGCCCTATAAATATAAATAGAAGGTTTGAAGAACTTTTTTAGGGCATCCGAGTTTGGCCGAATTTGGAGAAAAGGTTATAGAGAAGATTGGCTATGGTTGAAGGAGACTTTGAAGGACTGAAGGGAGAGTTTGAAGAAGTCACCGGAGTGATGATCCATTGGTGACAATAGCGGCTCACATCATCTCCAACCAAACGGTATTGAGAAGTGGGGTTTTTCTTTACATGTTTAGGGTTTTAGAGATTAAGATGAATTTTGTATTGATGAACATGAGCCACATAGAGGGATTGATGTAGCTTATGATTACTTTATCTTTTGATTGCTTTTAATTTAGATTACCTTCTACTTCCGGATTCATCCTTGTTTTTATTATTGGTTTTGAGTATCGAAAAAGTCGTTCTATCATTTTGATTTCGCTTGAGTATTGAGAGATCCTTGCGATTAGATCACACTTGGATGAGTAGGTGTCACTAATGCTCTCTAGTGATAGTAAGGGTGCCATATACCTTTTGATTCGAATTTCGATGGTTTACCTATGATTAACAACATGGAAACCCTAGAGCTTATTGCAATCGTGTGAGGGTAGGAGTATGAGAAATTCATTTCAACTTTTAGCACAGGATTAGACACTAGGGAGTCTTGAGAGAGTGCTTGGCATGATTTTGGTTTACTTCATTTCGGTTACCTTAGTTTTCAATCTCTTTTAAATTGCAATCATCTTAATCTTTAATCTCCCAAGTGAAATCCATCCGGGAACTACTTTATTCATTGCATTCAGTTCCTTCTTTCTTTGATTTGGCCTCTTGCTTGTTTTTATTATTTCTTTTTAATTCTAAGAGTTAACTTGATCCTTGTTTTAGTTAGCTAATGAAGATACTTCTACTATCCAGTCTTTGTGGATTCGACCTTGCTATTGCATGCACTACTTCGATTGGCACATTCGCTTGTGTGCATCTACTTTCCGTTGATCACTAGTTCTTTTTTCACCAAAAGTTTTGATTTTGTGGACCCTATCCTCATTGTTCATAGAATGATTGGAGCTTTGGATTCTAAAGAAACCCTTTTGCTTTTCTCAATTCCTTGCAAACTGGTGGTGAAGCCTTGTTTTCAGTTTTTGTTGCCATCTTGTTATGGAGCCAGTCTTATAGGGAGCCAATAGCGACCCCATCTTCTCAGAGAAAAAGAGAGAGAGAGAGAGAGAGAGAGAGAGAGAGAGAGAGAGAGAGAGAGAGCTATAATTCTTGGACCCAAAAACCTCCAAACCTCCAGCGAGGAACCTTGTAGTCGTCGCAGTAGTAAAGATTTCTTAGCCTCATCCTGTAATTCTTCCAAGTAATTTTATAGCCATTTCATCTAAAATTTAAATGTTGTGGTTGGTGTCAATAGTTGGAGGAGGTTGTCCTTGATGCTTTAGTCATAGTTTTATTTGAAGCTTACCTGACTGCCGTGCTATTTGCTAAGGATTGGTGCATGGTATGCATGTTAAGGTCAAGTGTATGTATCCCTTGGAGATGATCCCAGCTATATCTTTTATCTTTTCTTCTCCCTTCCTTTGAACTTGATGTAGCTAATGTATATATATATATATACACACACATACATATACTTTAGCGAGCAGCCATTTGTTACGAAGATCTTTGATTTGATCTCAATTTCTCTTGACTCCGGTTCTTCTTCTTGCTCCTCTTTGTCTTCTTCTTTTGGTTATTATTATCATTGCTAGTAATGTTTCTCTATCCTTTGTGAGAATGACCATTGTATGGCCGGCCCTACCATCCCCTTTCTTGATGACATCCTATGAAACTCAGATTAATTTTTGTTGGCTTGGTGAATTTTAATTTGTTTGATAGTTAATTAGCTAAGCTTGGAAATCTACCTTTTTCCTTTGGGGTATATATATTATAGTAACCATTTTGCAGAAAGACATCGTAAACCTTGTGATATTGATAGCTTTAGGTCTAGACTTGGCAGGATGTTAATCTCATTACATGTCTATAAGCCTTTTTGCTGGGGTGTTGAAATTGGTTTTCGGATGGGATTCAAAGTTTTGATTGGTAGTAGGTAAGTAATCCACACTTGTATTTTGCCGAATATTAATTTCAAAATTCCAGCTATTATTTATTTATTTCACCTATTTCTTGAGATCTCTAGTTGTTTAGTTAGTAAATTTTTTAATTGACAACAATTTAATTTAGTTATTTATGAACTTGTTTACTTATTATTAATTAAATATTTTTGCCTACTTGTCCATTTATTTTTGTATACCCATTTATTTGTCATTTATTATTTATTTTCCACTTATCAACCTATTTGATTATTCATTTATACATTTTAAATAATAGATTTAAAATCTCCTAAGAGTGGGATCATGGAAATATTTCTACTTAATGGAAGTTCTAAAAATATGTGGATTACAAATTTTGATATGTCTTGGGAATTTGGCATTAATATTTCAATGACTCTTGGTATTTGAATTTTGGATATGTTGAAAATTGTGAACTTAGCCAGCAAGACTATTTTGTTATGAATGTCGTGAGTAATCCACCTTTAAATTTCCGTATTTTGAAGTTATAAAATTTTCTAAATTTTGTGCATGTTTTTTTAGTTATTTTAATTATCTCCTAACTATGCTTAATTATTTAAAGGAAAAAAGTATCTCCTTAATTACTTGTTTCTTTATTATTTAATTACCATTGATGATATACTCAATATGTTATTTATTCTTTACTTAGATTATTGGTTATTAGTAATGTTTGTTGTTTTTAAAATTATTGGGGTTTCTCCCCATTAGTGGGTACATAATTCTTGATAAATGGAATTCTCTAAAGCATGGTGACAACTAAAAATCAATGATTAGGAATAGTTGTGATAGTGAGAATAGTCATACTTCTTCCATCTGATTTTGTTTTCCACCTTGAAACGCTACATATTTAAGTTTGAATGGTGCTAAGAGTTTTGTTTGCTTGTTATGTTGGTTAAATTGTGATGTTATTTAATCCCATGAACTTCAACATGGTTTGAGTCTTATTTCCTTAGTAGCAAGGAGAAAATGCTCGAAGACAATAGTTATTTAAATGATGCTGTTATAGGTTTGTTGGGAGTCCATAATCGCATTATAGTTGTTTTCCATCTTTAGGGTGTTCCTTGTATTTTAATTGTTGAGTAATGTTATACATCATGAAAGTACTTCACAAAACATAACAAGGCCAAAGTGGCAACTTGTCTTCGTTCTCCTAGTCAGCATAAAGTAAAAAAAATGAAATGGACTTTGATTTTAAAGCTTTCACTCCTTTCAAGCCCTAGTTCTTTCTTCAACCACCGTCAGTCACCTGAAGACCATCACTAGTTAACCGACATTGGTCACTCGTCAACTACACCGCGGTGGTCGCTCATCAACTGACAATCATCGCTTGTCAACCGCCATGCTCGTTAATAATTCTTTTTATTATTCTTCTTCTTCTTCCCAAATGCTTACTACAAAATCCCGCATTCTCATCATCTTCGGTTCAAATTGGGTGGGTCTAAAAAGTTTGCCAGTTGAAGTGCTAGAGTTTTATCTTTGCGGATGAATTGGGGTTTTTTTATTCATGCTGCCACCTTCTGCTACACCACCGGAGATGTACTGAAAGAGATAAGATGGTTCTTAGAAGCAGATGTTGCCCAGTTTGCGGAGGTGTGTGGGTATCAGAACCGCGACTACTTTCGATCCAGATTTCATCCTCTCTGGCGCAGATTTCTCTAGCGGCCTCATTGTTCATGGGATGCTTGTTTCTTTCCTCTTCCCCTTTATCATCACTTCTCACCTCGTAATCTCTCTCTCTCTCTCTCTCTCTCTCTCTCTGTGATTTCTCTCCGTTCCTATTTATGTGATTTTGGGCATATTGATCTTTAATGATGAATAAGAAATGTTTTTTATTCATTAGATAGACATGTAGGATGAATTTGTTTGTGGTTTTTCGGGAAATATGAACAAATAATTATGATTTAGGCCATTAATGAATGAATACACAATTAATCTCTTTTGACGAATAAGGAAAGATCAATGCACTAGATATAGAAATTTAGCTTGAATTTATCTATGTTTTTGAGCAAATATGAAAAAATAATTTTGATTTAGGGGATAATGAATGAATAAAAGAATGGTGTCTTAAAAGTATACAAGTGTTATTTGTTTGGAACTGTCTTAAATTGGTAAATCATCAAACTCTTGAATTTATTAGTATTCGTTGTGTTATATTGTTTATGGTGAGTTGTTGAAGTTTCTCAATTGATGCTTTGTAGAGATTGGTTCTATGATTTTAACTTGATATTTCTGCAAGTCTTTTATCGTCTAGATCCCGCAGATCTTTTGAATGTCTCAGATCAATGCTATACCAACTGAACCAATGTAAAATGGCTTCTATCCATGGATTGATTTAGCCTGCAATGTACTTGCTAATATTTTATTATAAAAGATATTTAAAGAGTTTTATTTTCCCTGAGAACATCCCTCCCAAACTTCAAAACACCTCCAATCATCAATAACAACACCCCTATGTTAAGAAACAATTTCTTCTTGCCTAGAGCCTGTAATGCCTAATGTTGGTTGTAAAACTAATATGATCATGATGGCAATTGCAATGCCAATGACTTGCCTCCATTGAGTCATTGTTTCTTGTTTCTTGCATTATTTTCATTTAACACAATTGAGACATTAAAGAATGATTGACACAAATCTAAATACTATCCAACTAACATAATGTCCAAGCCCTGCATATGAGTACATCTTCCAAAATAATGAAAAACAAAAAAAAACAAAAGCAACAAGGAAAGATTATGATGCCCATAATATCCAAGCCAAGGCACAACAACAAAGGATAGGAAAAAATTTAAGACACATCTCCCTGTTCTCTAGGAATAGAGAAAAGTAAGGAAAAATACAATAGCAATAAGCCAGCAACAATTTAACATTCGAAGAATGATGGTCCCCATAGTGATGATGGTGTTGATGATGCTCCATATTTATAACCCTAAATTTCAAATTACAACCAAAGATTTATCAAAATTATTTTTTTGTCCAAAAAAAAAATATGAAAGAACTGAAGCAAATTAACACATGAATCAACAAATCTTGTTTTTTTGGTACCAAAAGTGTATTTACCTTAGTCACATTATTGCAAGTGTAAGGATGCCCATTCATTGCCTTCACTAGGGAAACCCAAAGAACAACCATGATGTTGTACTCTATCGATTACCTTAAGAAGTGAATAACAACTTTTATTATTTTAGATGGATTTAAAAATTATCTTGGAGATGAAAAATTGATTGGCAAATAAATCACTTAAACTTTCTACTGACCTTTGGAAAGGTGTCGATGTTAGAATTTTGGAAATCACATTTATCACCATGCATAAATGCATTTGGAAGAAAGTTCGAATTCACCTAAGAAAAAAAATTAAGGCATACATATTTTAAAAAAAATTATTCGATAGTATAACAAATATTAATATTGATCTATCAATATGGTATTACCACAATCTGTTATGTGCAAAGTTCAACTTGCATGCCATTTTGAACGAGTGTACTTCTCTTTGTTTGAGCTTTCTATATGAAATAACACTAAACTTTAGGCCAAAAATTAACTACAGGATTAACAAAAAATAATATAAATGTAAGTACCTTTTTCTTATTTCTAATTATTATTTCTTCGAGTTTTGACTTCTTTCTCTTTGATGGTTATCAGCCTTGCTCCACACCTTTAAAGGGGTTAGAAACCTTTTATTGGTTGTTGTTTGGCATTGCACATCATTTTCTTCCAATTACATTGGTATAAGAACTTCATTGGAATAGCTCCGATAAGAATTTCCATTATCCATCAACTTCTCAATTTCAACATTCACACATTTCATAAATAATTCATACTACTCAATAGATTCTGCACGGATTTCTATATTTTTTGCAAAATGAGAACATGACTTATTATATTGCACTTTTTTTCTCAGTAGTATGTATATCATCATAACAATTTGATAAGTGCTTGAAAAACGCATATTTTTCATATCATTTATACTACGTTTACCATGAGATTTTACATGTTTAGCACCAAATTTCATTCTTTTGTTTATCATGGCCTTTTATTTCATCTTAAGGTTACCATGGCACCATCACAGCTTGCTGAACCATAGCACCATCACGGCTTACAACAACCATGGTCAAAGGTTACCATCACGGCTTACAACAACCATGGTCAAAGGTTACCATGGCCATTGTCCGCTTCTATCATGACCGTGATGGAACCATATCAATTTGGAGACATAGAAAATATCACAAAAATCACAACAGCCACCACAATGGCCATTGATAGCCATAATGCTCATGGTCAATTCACACAACGTTGAGCCAAACCGTGGCAGGACGTGACTTACGGTCCAAGAAACAAAATTTACTCACCACGGCCTTCACAATGGGTGTGGCAAGGCAATGGCGGACTCAGGTTATAAATACCCCTAGGTTTTACAATTCAAGGGGGGTTCTTTTGCCGAATTTGGTAGAGACAATTAGATTTTAGGAGACTTGTGCGGCTGGAGATAAGTTTCATCAATATTTCAGCAGATTATGGTGAGTTCTAAAGGGAGATTCAACTAACATTGATGGTGGAGGGCGTGAGAAGAGATTCGGCACTGTCTTGACGATCTTGGGATCTTCTCAATCTCAACTATCAGAGACCTATTAGAAGGATTTAGTTTTAGGATTCTCTATTCTTTACCTTGTGGATCTTTCATTATTTCAACCTTAGTTATTGATCCATAGGACCCCAATTATAGGGGAATTGTACGTCTATGTATCGTGACTTTTGCTTGTGAATCTTTATTGGCAATTTGGTTAATCTTTCAAGTTGTTTTTGATTTAATACATGATTGTTTAAATGTTATTTTGTTGATGTTGTGAGGAAGAGATTCCCACACATTAGAACACATATGGCATTTTAGATCTATGCATGCACTTAGAGATTAGGTATTGCTAGATTTATGGATTAGGGTTTTATCATCCCTTTTAGAGGAGTTTTTGATCTTAAGGAGAACATAGGAGGTTGGGATGGAAGAGATTTTACCTTAAGTTCCTAGTGTTTTAAACATGGTTGCCAAGAGATTGGGACCAGTAGGCCTGTGAATTCCCCTAGTCCAACACTAGAACACAAGTTTCACGACTCAATTCATATCATACACAATTGCTAAGGAACTTCTCATACAGTCCCCCACTCCTTCCAATTGTACTTAGTAATTCTCAATAATATTTTATTAATTAAGTTGTATAAGTAAATTAGACTATTGATTAAGAAAAAAAGGAACTAATAGGAGCCTCTCATTGTTCCTTGAGGAATATAACCCTCTTGATCACCTACGAGGTATTACTTGATGACCTGTATACTTACGATGCTACGTGCATCAAACAAATCTCGTGTTTGGCGTGCGTCAAGTTTTTGGCGCCGTTGCCAAGGAAGTATTATCTAGATGTTCTATGAAACCTCGTAGCTTAGTATCTTAGCCATTTATTCTTTTGTTGTATTACTTGATTCTATTCTTGTGTTACTTTATTAAATCATTCTAGCTATTTTCTTTTGCATGTAACTATTCATGAGCAAAGCTAACCCTACTAGTCTAATAAAGGAGATAGTGAGATAGAGAACATTATTAAGAAAGCTCTGAGAGAATTCAGTTGTAGAAGCAAAGGTGATACTGAAGATAGAGAGTCTGCTATCATGGTTGGGCCTAGGAGAACATTTTCTGAGTGTAAACAGTGACAATTTACATGAGAGGAGTTTTGTGACCAAGCATTAGTAGTGGCAGCAAACAACTTTGAGATCAAGGCTAACACCATCGGGATGATTCATAACTCTTGTTAGTTTGACAACCTAGCAAATGAAGACCCAAATGCTCATCTCTCAAAATTTCTGCAGATCTATTTGACATTCAAGATAAGCACAGTTATAGACTATGTGATCAAAATGTGCCTTTCCCATTCAGTTTGAGAGATACAGTATATCTATTACTCACTTCTCTAGCCTTGGGCTTAATAAAGCCATGGAATGACTTGGTGGAGGAATTTCTTAGGTGATACTTTCCACCAAGTCAGGCAGCAAAGATTAGGCAGGAAATTTTAGCATTCAAGCAGGGAGAGTCTGAGACGTAGTTCGAGGCACATGAGACGTTTAAGGATCTTCTCAGGTGTGTCCTTATCATGGGTTTAGTTCGTGGATGAGACTGCAAATTTTGTATAACTGACTGAACTACCAGACAAGGTAGATCATCGATGCCGCAGTTGGTAGGTCATTGAGCTACAAATACCCTGATGTGGTAAAATAGTTATTTGAGGACATGGCGAACAATGAGTCACACTAGAGTTCAAGAGGCAACTAACCAAGGTAAGCTAGATTGCATGAGGTAGACACAGATACCGCCTTGGCAACAAAGATGGATACGCTCATAAGGAAATTGGATCTACTCGTGAGTAATGGTTAGGGTGTCAGCGCGAATTCCAAGGTTATTTTGTTTTCTGAGATATGTGGAAAAGGACATAGGACAGCTCAATGCCCCATGGTAAGTTCAGTTACTGCTCTTGTGGAATAGATCGACTATATTGGAGGAGGTCAGAGAAATCAGAATAACCCATACATCAATACCTATAACCCAGGATGGAGGAGTCATCCTAAATTTTCTTGGAGTCAGGGTTAGCAGTAAAGGTTCCCCTATAATAGAATTACCAGTATCAGCCACAACAACAGCATTTGAATAAGAAATTCTCCAGAGAAGACGTGTTGGCCAAGATGGACAAGTTTGGTGTTACATTGAGGAATGCCTAAGCATCGATTAAGACTTGGAGAATCAAGTTGGCTAGTTGCCACGAACCAACACAAAAAGACCTCAAGGTAGCCTCCTAAGAAACACTGAAGCTAACTCAAGGGAGCACTTGAAGGCAATATCACTATGTAGTGGTATGACCATTGAAACAATGGCCAATTAAAGTCCAAGTGCTGAGATAAAGAGGACAACTATACAGGAAGACCCTAGTACTTCAGAAAAGTGCATTAGAGGATGGTCAAAGAGGTGAAGAAGAGTTTAGTGGTCCATCGCAGGCTGGACCCATAGTTCAGGAATACAAACACCGAGTTCCATACCCATCCAGGCTAAAGCTAATAAAAAGGATGCACAATTTGAGAAGTTCATGAAATTTTTATACAGCTTCACATAAACATCCCAATTGTTGAAATATTGTCCCAGATGCTAAAATATGCAAACTTTTTGAAGGACATACTCACGAACAAAAGGAAACTAGAAAAGGTAGATACGGTGGCTCTTAATAGAAATTGTTTTGCCATTATGGACATAAAGTTACTGACGAAGCTGAGAGATCCTGGGAGTTTTGTGATCCCATGTTTGTTGGGTGATAGCGTAGAAGAACACGCACTAGCCGATTCTATGGCTAGTAATTATGTGATGACAAATACTATCTATATGAAACTTGGATTGGGAGAACTAAGCCCAACAAGAATGACTTTATAGTTGACCAAAGGGGATTGTGGAAGATATTGTTGTGACCGTTGAGAAGCCTGTGTTCCCCATGGCTTTTGTGATCTTAGATATAGAAGAGGATGTAGAGACCCCGCTCATTCTTGGAAGACTCTCTCTAAACACATCCAGGGCCTTCATCAATTGGAGAGATGTAAAGAAGAACTTGAAGGTTAAGGAGGAAGAAGTAGTGTACATCCGCCCAAGTGCTATGAAGCACTCCATTGATCAAGATGATGATTGTTATTTTGCACATGAACCTGCCTTGTCTATTTCTAATTTTGTGCATGATGTATTTGTGGTGATCTCTCATCAAGAGTACTTTGAGGAAAAGCTTGTTGAAGAATCAACACAACCATTAAATTCACCTTCTAAACAAGTCAACAAGATGAGTAATTTGAGAACCACAACAACTAGGAAGGTATGGAGGAAGGTAGAGCCCAAAGATGAACATCCTATTGAGGTAAAAAAACTCCATCGCTCCAAAGATAGGTAATGATGAGGTATTCTCTTTACTTACTCTAAGGAAATTGAAGTCTTCTTGAGGTAAGGATAGGTACATCAAGCTCGTGACATAAAACAAGCATTTCTTGGGAGGCAACCCAAGTAGTTGTTATAGTTTTTGGCTCTTTTAGTCTCACTGTTTAGCATTTGTCATTTTTGTTTTGAATAAGGAGTGATACTAGGTTGAATAGTGTGGAGTTAAGTCACATTTATTGATTTTTATGTGCGGAATTTGTTGGGGAGACAATGTTCATGATTAGGAACTGTTTTCATCCCGTTTTGTATAGGGAGAATCCATACTTATTCACTGTTTACATCACAACCGGCGTTATGCATCCATTGTGATGTTCAGGAAAAAAGTTGTTATTTTTTGAGTAATTTGAGTGAGTTTGTCAAGGGTTCACCATGGGTGTTGTCATGGTTGTGGTGACCCGTAGCGGTTGTTCTTTAGAGCGTGCCTACTCTCAAGATTTTTAGGGGGTACTAGCATGGCCTAACCACGCCCGTGGTAAGGCCATAATTAGCACAACACACCCTAGAACAGCTGTGATTAACACTTAGAAATTGTGAGCCCTCACTGAGTTGATAACAACCTCGTAACATTCCCGTAATGGGCATTGTGCCCTAGGGAACTGAAATGGGGAACAATGGGCTGTGTTCACTTGTTGTCAAGGCCGTTAAGAAAGGGTATACGGTGTCGCCGACAATCCTTTGGGCTTTCTCACTCAAAACTATCTCTTTTCTCTGCCACTTCATAGGAGACCTCTCCCCGTCATTCGCACAGTACCTCCAAGGTCTAGGCTACTTTTTTCGGTGAGTTTAGCACTCTTTTTCTTGGATTTCCTCTTGGGTGATTTCATAAGAAAATTATAAATCCTTTTAAATCGTGTTTTTACTGTGAATAATTGGTATGAAATAACATAGACCTGTGTGGTGAATTGTTTTTTTTTATAAATCTCAATAAAAAAAACAACATTATATGATAAATTTTTCAAGACAGTTAGTCTCCATATTGGCCATTTCATAATGAACAACGATCTTTGCGGAGATCGTTGTCTTCAAAATTTTACAACTAGAGCAAATGAGGCACAATGGGCATTGTGTGCCCATTATGAGCTCTCTCCGGCGCATCCCGCCTTAGCAACAGCTGGCAACATACCCTACCTGTTGCCAGCCAGTCGTTGCCCTAATTTAGAACACAATGGTCACACAACGATCGTTGTGAGCATATTATTGTCTAAAACTAGTACACAACAGAGCTACTGAATCAAACAACGGGCCATTATGTACCCATTGTCCCTTAATAAAGGTACACCATGGCCGAGATCACCGGCGTGTTAACATTGTTATGCCTCTATAATGACCATGGTATGCTCGTTGTGCACCTGTTATTCATTTATGTGTGTCCTTTTTGTATTCTTTTGATTAATTTATCATATTCTTTCTAAATTATAGGTTATGGGTCAAAAGCGAATAGCCACTCATCCGCAGAGTGAGGCCAATAAGCTGAAAAAGACTAACGAGTCTTCTCGGCAGGAGGTACCCCTATTTGGAGATCCCAAGCACCGAGCACAATACAGGTGGCTCGTAGATCAGTATTTTGTTGAGGAATGAGTCATAGATTAGCCGACGTTGGAGAGGATATGTCCCACTAACAAGGTACGAGATCTTATTTCTGTAAAGGGTTGTGACCAATTTTTTGGCATCAATGAGTCGATCATCAACCTCAATCACCATGAGACCATCAACTTCCAGATATTCAAGTTAGAGTACCTGATGTTGTACATGGATTTCTCCATGGCTATGGGGCTAGTCGATGTGGAGTATACTCGCACTGAGTCTTACTCCCAACTCCATGTCGACTTGTCGGTCCACTTAAGCCCAGGTCAGTATGGACCCATACATTTCGAGGCCACAAGACATATATATGCAATATCTCAAAGGCGTCTGCCTTAGGACGGGTAACATTTAGGTACCTTCATGCGATCTTATCACAGACGGTAACTGATAGAGGAGACAGCATAGGGATTCTCAACCTCCGAGACCTGTACTTCCTCTGAAGCATGGTGGCTTAAGAGCCAATCCACATCGACCATGCCCTGCCTTGCCAGCTACCCAGTCTTAAGACCCCAGACTAGCAACCATATTCCTTGGTCCTTACATCACCTATCTTGCATGGAATTGGGGTTGATCAACCGATACACCGACATGCGGCGTGACAGAGGCATGCAGCCACTCGGAGTTACCAAGCTTCAAGTGATGCGCATGATAGAACGATGGGACATAACCACGGAGTGCAGTACCTGGTGGTCCACAGGTCTGGCTTAGAATATTCGGATGATGAGGAGTTTCTACATGAGACCACTGTTATCGTTGTTCCTCCCTCGACCCAAGCTCTAGCATTTGTGGCTGCTGCTCTTGCTCCACTAACTCAATCCATCCCACCTGCAATTGAGGAGCACTTGACCCGTCTCAAGTAGGGTTAGGCTAGGATTGAGGGTCTGCTACATCAGATATAAGTGCATCTGCAGTGCTAGAACCCTCCATCTACTCTAGTTCCTACTTCACCAACTGTACCAGCATGCGCTAGAGTCTCCACTCTCTCCACCAACTTTATTAGTCCTTCATCATTCCTATACCAAACCTGAGCTACCTTGCTAGCTCCCACCTTTTTTTATTTTATTTTCATCACTTTGTATTTTGGCTTTCCAGTATTTATACATTTCATTTTATATTCAACAAGGGACATCTGCCCTGCTGCTTTTGTACATAGACTTCTATATAGTGGATTTTATTTTACTGCATTCTATTTTTATTTTCTCTGGTTATATTTAATTCCTTAATCTATTTCTCTGTCAGGATTTGAGATGATCGGGTGCTATTTTAGCCCCTATAACAAGGAGCTTGGACAAGAATAACTTCATCACCCATGTCGGCCCAACTAACAAACTAGGGAAGTACTAGTGTCCACACACTCTTTCATTTTTTTTCTCTATATTATTCTTATTAATACTTACACTTGTGTGTATCTTTAAGTGTGGGGAAGGACTGTGTGATTTCTTTTATTGTACATTGTGAAATTCTTTTTCCGAAAATATTGGTGCTTGTGCTTTGTACATGCTAGTGTAAATCTATGACAACATTGCACTTATTTGTTAGAGTTTCTCTAGTCTAAGGGCATGATATGTGTTAGTTTAGCATTATTTCAATGCTTCTCAAGAGTTAGGCTACTTTGCATATTTTTGCTCTGTCTTGTATCCTTCTAGATATACTTTGCATCTCATGTGTAGAGAGTTATGCTTTATAATAGGGGTATCATTAATTTTATTAATTTTCTTGTTTTAGTTAAATTGTATCTATAGTAGAAAGAGCTACCTCCCTTGTAGTGTGTAGTCACTCCTAACAAGTTGAATACAAAGTATGCCCTAGTGGGAGAAATGGTTGCCTCTTGGAAAGTGTGAAAGCTATTGATTGTAAGAAAAAAAATAGTCATGTACAAAGAGTTAGGTAAGTATAGTAACATATTGAATAAAATGCTAAAAATGTATTTGCAACATGATTTAGACCATAAGATAGTGAAACAAGAAATAAACACTTGAGAGGGTATTTTTCGCCGTAAAGTAGACTACTCTTTGAAGAGCATGTTCATGTTATCTACCATTTGATTGTTTCCTTGTACTATTGAAACTCCATTTTTAACCTAAGGTCAAGCACTTATCATGTCTTTCATTTTTAGTTCTTCTATTTGCTTGAGGACAAGCAAATGTTTAAGTGTGGGGAGGTTTGATAAGTGCTTGAAAATGCATATTTTGCATATCATCTACGCTACATTTAGCATGAGAGTTTATATGTTTAGCACCAAACTATTATAAAATTTTATTCTTTTATTTAGCATGGCCTTTTATTTCATCATAGGGCTAAAGAAGTGAATATGGAGGTGTTTTAAAGTAAAACATATCAACTTGCTAAACTAGAGCACCATCACGGCTTGCAACAGCCATGGTCAGATGTTATTACTGTCGTTGTCCACTTCTATCACAACTGTGATGCAGCTGTGTCAGTGTGGAACCACAGAAAACATCACAAAAATCACAACAACCTCCACAATGATTGTTGTTGATCATAACGTTCATGGTCAATTAACACAACGTTAAGACATACCATGCTAGGAGGTGACTTGCGGCCCAAGTAGCAAAATTACTTACCATGGCCTTAACAGCAGCTGTGGTGAGGCCGTGGTGAATGACAGGCCTCTAAGGTATGCGAATATGGGCATGCAAATAATATTACAATAAGTTTATGAGTCATCAAGTAATACCTCGTGGGTAAGAACGAGGGTCGTATTTCCCGAGGAATGGCTAGAGGCTCCTATTATTTCCTTTTTGCTTAATCAATAGCCTAAACGTTTACACTGTTTCCTTAGTTTACTTCTACAATTTATTAAATAATACAATTGGAGAATCATAAAGTACACTTAGAAGGAGTTGGGTGATTATATGATAGTTATCTTGATTATTACTTATGATAGGCATTGAGTATAACAATCATATTCTAGTATTAGACTGGGGGAATTCAAAGGCCTACTGGTCCTAATCTCTTGGCAATTAAGTCTAAATCACTAGTGACTTAAGATGAAATCTCTTCCTACCCCAGTCTCCTATGTATGCATTAAGTACAATAATTCCTCTAGAAGGGACAAATCAAACCCTAAGCCTAATGGGCAATTGATCCCTAATCCAGAAACTTGACTATACCTAATCTCTTAGTGCATGTATAGGTCTAACATGGCATGCATGTTCTAATCCAGGGCATATCTTCCTCATTCACATTTACAAGAATAACATTCAAGAAACATGCAATGAATCACATAAACTAGAAAGATTTATTAGATTTAACAATCAAGATTTATAAACAATAATTTAGGGACCTAGACATACAATTCCCCTCGAATTGGGTTTTTATGGATCACAAATAGAGATATAAATAAAGATAAAACCAAAAGACAAAATAATAATGTTAAAGAATTCCTAAACTAACTTCCTCTAATGGGTCTGTGAAGGTTAAGGTCAAGTGGATCCCAAGATTGACAAGACAGGGCCGAATCTCTTCACACACCCTCCTCTAATGAAGATCATTTAATCTCCCATAGAAAACTCATCGGAATTTGTTGAAATATGGATAAAAGTTGTCTCCAGCCACTGAGATCTCAAGAACTCCGGTGACTCTACCTTATTTGGCTATAAAATCTCCCCTTGATTAGAAAACACTATGGTTTATATAAGATTGAATCCGTCACGGCCTCACCATAGGTGTTGTGATACCCCTAGTGAGTAATGTATTGCATGGGCTCAAAGTCACATCTTGGCACGGCTTCCCCGGGCGTTATGTAGGTGGATCACGGTTGTGATGAGTTCATAATGGCCTTTGTGAGCCATTGTGGCTTCTGTATTGCTCCTAGTGATTCCACACTGCCACTACTTGATAACGATAGTATTGAGTGCGGACAATGGCTGTGGTAAGATGTCACCATGGCCGTTGTGAGCCGTGGTGAAGATCTGATTCAACAATTTGGTCCATGTTACTTCAAAACACCCCCAAATTTGGTTTTTTAGTCCTAAAACTAAAATAAAAGCTATGGTGAACAAAAGAATAAAATCTCATACTAATTTAGTGCTAAACATGTCAAATTCCATGCTAAATGCAGTGTAAATGATATGAAAAATTTGAACTTTTTAGCACTTATCAGCAGACTCGTGTTATAAATACCCTTAGGTTTTACAATTCAGAGGGATTCTTTTTCCAATTTTGGTAGAGGCGGCCAGATTTCTGGAGATCTGTGTGGTTGGAGACAAGTTCATTAATATTTTAGCGGATTCCGGAGAGTTTCTCAAGGGAGATTCAACAAGCATTGATAGTAGAGGATGCGCGAAGAGATTCAACGGCATCTTGACGATCTTGGGATCTTCTCAACCTCAACCATCGGAGACCTATTGCTGGGAGTTAGCTTTAGGATTCTTTATTCTTCTCCTTGTGGATCTTTCATTATTTCAACTTTTATTCTTCATCCATAGAACCCCAATTTGAGGGGAATTGTACATCTATATACTTTGACTTTTGCTTGTGAATCTTTATTGGCAATTTGATTAATCTTTCTAGCTGTTTGTAATTCAAAGCATGATTGTTTAAATGTTATTTTGTTGATGTTGTGAGGAAGAGATTCCCACTCATTAGAACACACATGACTTGTTAGATCTATGCATGCGCTAAAAGATAAAGTATTGCTAGATTTCTGGATTAGGGTTTTATTATCCCTTTTAGAGGAGTTCTTGATCTTAAGGCGAACATAAAAGCTTGGGATAGAGGAGACTTCGTCTTAAGTTCCTAGTGTTTTAGATTTGGTTGCTAAGAGATTGGGACCAGTAGGCCTCTGAATTCCCCTGTCCAATACTAGAACACAACGACTCAATCCTTATCATATGTAATTGCTAAGGAACTTCTCATACAATCCCCCATTCTTTCCAATTGCACTTGATGATTCTCAATTGTATTTTATTAATTAATTTGTATAAGTAAATTAGGTTATTGATTAAGCAAAAAGGAAGTAATAGGAGCCTATCACTGTTCCCTGACGAATACGACCCTCTTGCTCACCCACGAGGATTACTTGATGACCCGTATACTTGTGGTGTTACACGCATCAAAACCAATCACGTGTTTAGCGTGAGCCACAATTCATTACATAAGTATGTTTGTGTTTGATGTCATTCCTCCAACGTGGTAAAATATATAGAGGTGGAATTTATTTCACATTCTTCTGAATAAGAACCTTGTATACGTGTCTACAAATAATTCCTTTAAAGTTAAATAAACTACATGAGCAGTTAATGTCAAATTTGACTTTATTGTGATAAACCTTGAATACCACTTTCTTTCTAAATGCACATTCTTTTTCTTTCAGGATATATGTCACTTTAAATGTACATATTGATCCATTGGAGCTAATAAGAGCAAGATTGCAATATATCATCCCTCTCAACTCATCTTGAAACAACTTAAAAATTTCATTTGTGTAGCCTTCTTGTAGTTGCTCCTCAAAATAACAATTAGTAATATTGGAAAACATGAGTTGAAAGAAGCAAAATCAACTTTGTTTTCCTTCTCAATCTTACTTTTCAGGGCATTATCATATTGCTCTACAAATTGCTTCAATAATGTTGTTGGCCCAACATAACCATCAAAGAAAGAATTAATGCTTTCACTTCTTTGAGTAGTAGACATTTAAGTCCAAAAAACTCCTTTAACATATATAGGAGCCCAACAATGATGATTTTTATATAAAAAATTCAAGCATTAATTTTTTTCAATATTGTAGTCTTTCATCATCTTCTACCAAATGTCTTCACATTCTTCAATATCTATTGCTTCATAAATGATGTTTTTCAAAATGTTCTTTATTGCTTTATATTCATTTAGTCCAGTAAGCTTCTCATGAACCTTTTTCGTGATGTGCCAAAGGCATAGACAATGATGAGCATTTGGAAAGAACACTCTAATTGCATTTTAAATTGCCATGCATTGATCAATAACGATTGCTTTAAGGGCCTTGCCTAACATACATTCCAACCAAATTTTAAACAACCAAATAAAAATTTATGTATATTCCTTTGACAATAAACCGCATCCAAATAATGTTGTTTTCCCATGATACTTTACACTAACAAAAGGAGCAAAAGACATATCATAATTATTCATTAAGTATGTTGTATTAAAAGGGATAACATCACCAAAAGCTTTACAGGCGGCTAGACATTGTATCTGCCCAAAATACATTTCTCAACTGACATATCAATCAAATGAAAATAATTGAATTTTTTTGTTGCATGCAAAAGAAGCAGTTTCCAAGAGCCTCAGCATCCCCAACTCCAAATCTAAATTACATTTCTTTTACAATATAATTTTAAGAATCCTTCTCACTATATGTCAAATTTTCTATCCCCTATTTTCTATTGCCAAGGAATTGAAATTTTTACTTAAACTTATTCCCACTTCAACATTTAATTCAAGTTTTCCTTTGAAATAGGTTTCCATTTTTTCTGTTGTACTTTTGAAAATGAGGCTTTTGTGGGCTAAGTGCATGATTATGTTCAAAGTGAATACTATAAATGGTAAAATTTCCATGGTTTCCCACAACAATATTCATTTTGGCATGATAATTTACTTTTGTAGATAGTCTTGGTTTGAAAGAGATTTTTGTTGTAGATATTCTTTTACAACTTCTTATACATGCAATTGTATAATATTTTAAGTTTTCACCATCACCCAATCTTGAACTTTTTTTTGTGATACCAAACCCTTTTTGCTGTGCACACTCAACATACAAATTATAACCTTCTTCTTCAGAACATAGCAACATGCCAGCTTTTGGAACAACTTTTTAGATAATTCTAGTTGTACCAATTTTTCTTTGTCTAATATTTCTAATCTAGAAAATTGAACTTATGTTTTGTTCCTTTCAGAAAACCCAACCTCTAAATTTTCCATATTGATCTCAATTTAGATCTGCTGATAGACAAGTAATAATAATTTTAGAAATGGATTAAAAATAATTTTTATAGACACACGATACACACTAAACAAAAACTACAACATCATCTCTGCCTAATAACACTAGCATGTTAACAACATAACAACTAATATGAGTAGGTGGAAAACTTCATAAATCAAACACCAGCATGCAATAGAAAGCTTTATATCCCCTTATTTATAACTCTACCAATTCTTTTCCAGGATTAAAAACCAAATGCAATGTGAAAGCATTCATTACATCTTAAACTTAATCATGACTAGTATTAACAATTTTCAAACTAGAGGTGTGTTATGGGCTGATGGGTAGCGGTTGACATGCTACTAATGTTGGCTAACACGCAATGGTCTTTGGTTAATGGGCGACCTGCTTTGGTTGACTAGCGGCGGGCTGCTAGAGATAAACGAAGGACGTGAATAAAAGCAATTGGTTCCAAGATGGTGAAAAGACAAGGATGATGACGACCATTGTCATTGGTTGACAGGCAACCGACGTTGATTGATGGGGTAACTGGTGTTGATTAACAGGCGGCCAGCGTCGGTGGACAGGCAATGTTCATTGGTTGATGATCAACTTGCAATGGTTGATGGTCGACGGTCGTTGGTTAACAATAGATTGTCGGTTGTTGACGGGCGGCTGTTGGCAAGTGGCAGATGTGTGGTTGATGGGCTGGCGGCAAGTGGCGGTTGTGTGGTTGAAGCTTTGTTTTTAGATTTCATTTGTAGACACTAAGTATAATTAGGGGAAATAAAACATTTTGGGCTCTACTTGATTGTCTCTAAGATTACCGGTGGTTGTGGCTTGAATGAAACATTTCTTCTGAATTCTATAAGGATAACCTTTGTGTTCAATGAATTATGTGCTAAATGTCTACTTAACATGCAGAGAGCCTAGCAAGTCACTTTCCAATAATAGCTTGTAGCTGGTTTCATCTTCCAATTGAATAATCAAGTTCCCCAATCTCATTCTAAATACTAGTTATCTAATATCTGTTGATCTTGAAGTGAATAGAATTGGTTGTTATGTAGTGCAACTTGAAAAACTTTCTCACACTAAATGCTAAGAGTCGTTTAATATGTGAATGTAAGTAAATTCATGTTTCACTTACCACTTGAGTAAATGTTTTCCTATGAAAGGCTTTGGCAAAATTTAGTATCCACTATCTCAACTGTCTGATAATTAATTTTCGGCGTCACATTGCCCAAGCCTTTGTCATGGCTGCCATTAGTTTTTTTCTGTTGGAGACTGTCTTTCTCATCTGATAATAATGAATAACAATCAAGTTTCTTTGTGTTGTCGATATTTTTTGTGGGTGTCTTTCTGAAAGGGTGTTGACTTGCAACTACAAAAATTGTGCCATTAAGATTTAATCTTACATTAGTTTTATCTTTGCCTTAGTTTGATTTTCAACGGAGTAAATGCACATAGACTGTTGAGAAAAGAGAGAATATATGAAAATTATTTTATTAATATTTAAAAATTCTTTACACTCTCACTCTCTCACTCTCACTCTTTGCTTAGTAGCTAACTTAACCTTGCTTTCTTGAACGGCTGACTTGCTTGCATGCTCACATTAGCAATGAAACCACCAATTTATAGAGTGATAGGTCAGTGGTTAGAATGATCTAGATTCATGTATTTTTTAAATTTCTGAGGCAATGGCACTTTCTAGGTGCGATGAATCTTCTTGATTTGATGAATCAAGAATGTTCTAGGTGCTGCTCTTCATTATTCCCCCTTAGCACTGACTTTCTCTAAATTGCTGACTTGCTGAATACCCCAAGTTGTGCTCATATATCTTCAACTCTCTTTGTGCTGAGACTTTTAGTGAAGATGTCAGCAACTTGCTCTTCTGTGGGAGTCAGCTTCATATGAATTTCTCCTTATAGGACCTTCCCTCTTAAGAAGTGATAGTGTACCTCAATGTGCTTGGTCCTTGCATGAAACATAGGATTTTCTGCTAAACATACTGTTGACCAATTATCACAATGAAGTATTACCTGTTCAATTGGTTTGTGAAGATCCTTCAGCAATTGCATTAACCAAGTACTTTCTTGTGCTGCCACAATAGCTGCTCTATACTCTGCTTCTGTGGTGGAGAGAGATATGGTAGGTTGCCTCTTACTACACCATGACACTACTCCTGATCCTAAGCCAAAGATGTAACCTGTAGTCAATCGCCTCGTGTCACAGTCTCCAGCGTAGTCAGGGTCACAATATCTAGTTACTTGGCATCTTTCACCTTTATGATATAGAATTCCGTAATCCACAATTCCTTTTTTAAGTATCGAAGTATCCTCCATACTGCTTCCAAGTGTGGCTTCTTGGGATTTTGCATGTAGCGTCTTGCCACTCTAACTGCATATCCTCAGTCAGGTCGAGTAAGAGTTAGTAGATAAGACTACCTACTAGTTGTTGATACATCCGTGCATTTTCCAAGTCTTTCCCTTCTCCAGCACAAATCTTAATGTTTGGCTCCATTGGTGTAGATAGTGGCTTAGACTCCAGCATCCCGTATGTCTCCAATAGATTCTTTGCATACTTTTGTTGACAGAGGAACATACCTTCTTTTGTCTTCTCGACTTCAAACCCTAGGAAATGCTTCAATTCTCCAAGCTCCTTCATCTAGAACCAAACTAAAAGATTCTCTTTCGTTTGCTGGATTTCTTCAATAAGATCTTCAATTAAGATGAGGTCACAGTACACCAGGATTATGGCCATCTTTCCTCCTGTGTGTTTGATGAATAGGCTCAAATCTGATGTTGTCAACCTGTAGCCACTTTATACAAGAAATTTTGCAATTTTCCTGTACCTTGCTCTTGGAGACTACTTCAAGCCATATAATACCTTCTTAAGCTTGTATGCATATTTTGGATGAGTCTTGCTCTCAAATCCTTGTGGTTGTTCCATGTAGATGTCTTTATCAAGCTCTCCATGTAGAAAGGCATTCTTTACATCCATCTGCTAGAGCTTCCAACCTTTGCTTGCAGCTAGTGTCAATAGTACTTGTACCGTTGTTAGCTTTGCTACTAGACTGAATGTTTCATCATAGTCTAGGCCATATTGCTGTGAGAACCCTCATGCCACCAGTCGAGCCTTGTATCTCTCGACTGATCTATCTGCTCGAGTCTTCACCTTATACACCCACTTGCACGATATTGGTTTTACTTCTTTTGGTCTTGGTACCAACTCCCACGTCTGATTTTTCTTTAGAGCTGCTATTTCTTCCTCCATTGCTTCCCACCATTTATCACTTTTAACTTCCTCTTGATAAGTTGTTGGTTCTTTAGCTTCCATGATTAGTGTAGCATTTGCATACTTGGGATTAGAATGCCTCACTTTGGATGATCTCCTTAAGGGTAGAGACATTTCTTCTAGAGAAAACGCAGAGTCCTTTTTAGCTTCTTCATGAACTCCAGTCTGCCAAGAGCTTTTGGTCTTTGATGACTTTGGACTTGTGTCTTCTTCATTTGTTGTTGGAACTTCTTGAGCTTGGTCTTGTAACTATTCCTCTACTATTGTCTCTATCTCCTTTATATTTGGTTGAACTGAGTCTTCTGAAGGCCACCAAGCTAAAGCTTTATCAAAGACCACATTCCTAGATATGTAGATGCGTCCAAATGTTAGATCATAACATCTCCATTCTTTGCTCTCATCATTATAGCCAACAAAGATACATCGTATCCTTTCTTGTTAAACTTGGTATGAAGATGGTCTGCACAAAAACATAACACACATCCAAAGACTTTAAAGTGACTTACTGTAGGTTTGATCTTCCATAGTCTTTAGAATGGAGAGAGAAAGCCCATCTTCTCCTGTGGAAGCCGATTGATGATGTGAGCTACCGTTCTCATGCATTCAGCCCAAAATCTTCCTGGTACATTCTTGACATGTAGCATACTTGGCATATTTTTGCAATATGTCGGTTCTTCCACTTAGCTACACCATTTTGTTGTGGAGTGTTGGGACAAGTCAACTGTCTTCAGACCTTCTACTCCTTCAGATAGGCATTAAACTCTTGAGATAGATATTCTCTTCCATTGTCGGTACGAAGACATTGTACCTTCTTATTGAGCTCACTCTCCATTTTCTTATTGAACAACTTGAACTTGGAGAATACTTTAGATTTTTTCTTTTATGAAAAATACCCATACATACCTCGAGAAGTCATCAATAAAGGTCACCATATATTTGGCATCACTTATAGATGTTTGTTTGACTGGGCCAAATACGTCAAAGTGTACTAACTCCAAAGGCTCCTTAGCTCTAAATTTAGATTGCTGGAAAGGAAGTTGATGATCCTTACCAAATTAACACCCAACGCATACTGTATCAGTCTGTACTTCAATGTCGGACAAGCCTTTGACCATGGACTTCTCGACCATCATCTTCAACTTGTGGTTGCTCGCATGTCCCTAGTCTTGCGTGCAAGAGATCAGACGTCTCATTCTTCTAGGTCTTGTCTACGTTGGCTGATTCTGCAGACATCACATAGATAGACTCCAATTTGTGGCCCTTTATTACTGGTGTGCCTGATGCCTGTAGATTGCGGTACACCTTAACTTCTTATGGCCCAAATACCATATAGTTTCCTTGTGCTGTCAGTCGTGAGACTGACAACAGGTTCTTCTTCATCCCGGGAACATGATAGACATCCTGCAGCTTAATTTGATCTGGACTGAAGTGTGGAGAGATAAATGTCTTACCGATGTGGACGATGGGCAGCTTGGAATTGTTAGCTGTCACAATCACTTGCTTCCCCTTGTACTTCTCATGGCCCTCTAATTTCTTGATATCACCTGTCATATGGTTGGAGCAACCAAAGTTAATGATCCAATTGTTCTCATAATTGATTTTCTTCTACTTTGTTATTACTGTCAGAGCTACCTCCTCTTTCTCTTCTTGCCCCTTCACTTTGGTGGTTACTACTGCAAATGATGCTTCAACATGCCACTCTTCTTCACTATCGTACCTTGAATGATTGGTTCCTTGGAAGCTTTTTAAGGTGGCCACATTTCCTTAGCCTTTCTTCTTATGCCAACAGTCTCGTGCATCACTTCCTTTCTTTCCACAGATATAGCAGCAATCATCTTGACTGTCACCTCCATTGGATAAACGGTTATTGTTGCAAGATCCCCTTAAATAGTTAGTCATCTCCTTCAATCTTCTTTGTTAATTGGGTTTGTTCACCGATGTGGCCTTCTGGCTTTTTCTCCAGTTGCTAAATAACACCTCTTTTTCCTGCTTTAACAAGACACCAGCCATTTGCTTCGCTAAAGCATCCTGATTAGCGAGCATATTTTCTAACTCCAACCAGGTTGCTTGAATCAGCCAACCTCAAATGGAAGCCATAAACCCACTATACTCAGGTTTAAGGCCATTGATAATCATCCTCCTCATTCACTGCTCACTGATCTTCTCTTCAGGGGCGACCTGTGCAATCTCACTACATAGTGACTTTACCTTAGCAAAGTACTGACTAATTGTCATATTTCCTTGTGAGATGGTCATTAGCTCACTTTCTAGTAACTGGAGTCGAGCATCATTCTTCTTTGAGAATAGTGTAGCGAGAGTGTCCCATGAAATTTTTGGAGTAGCAGCATCTCTAATATACTCTAACAGCTCATCTTCTACAGCTGTTCTAAGAACAAACATTGCCTTACCTACCTTGATGCGCCACTTCCGCAGGGCCACATCTTTTGACTTCTCTACCATCAGAGCCTTCTTCTCCTTGGATTTAGTGTCACCAGCAACATCTGATGGCTTCGTTTCTTTAACAGCGACATCTGGTGGAGTCATCTCGAACCTACCCTACAATCTCCCATAGGTCGTATCCTTGTAGATAGGACTCTATGCAGGCCTTCCAATTTATGTAATTATGATTGTTTAACTTCTTCAAGCCACCAGTCGTACTTGCTAACTCCATAGCTGTGTCTGGGTTACTTGTTGTCCAGCAAACCTCCTTGGCAGAATACCAGTACTCCACTTACTCCGACTGGCGAGCTTCAACATTGGTGAACTCCTGATACTAAGCTGGGACACTCGTCGGTAATTCCGGTAGAATCGATCCGACAACCTAACTCTGATACCAGAATTATTGAGAAGAGAGAGAATATACTAAAATTATTTTATTAATATTTAAAAATTCTTTACTCTCACTCTCTCACTCTCTCTCACTAGCACTCACTTCTCTCACTATGCACTCACACTCTCACTCTCACTCTATGCTTAGTAGTTAATTTAGCCTAGCTTGCTTGAATGGCTGACTTGCTTGCATGCTTACATTAGCAATGAAACCACTAATTTAAATAGAGTGATAGGTCGGTGGTTAGAATGATCTAGATCCATGTATATTTTAAATTTGTGAGGCGGTGGCACTTTCTAGGTGTGATGAAGCTTCTTAATTTGATGAATCAAGAATGTTCTAGGTACTGCTCTTCATAGACATAAGTTGGTATAGTGATAGTCCTCCGAAGTCATTTCTACTATCATTTTCTTGATTTTTCTTAGTTACAAAAATTGAATACTTTTCTTGGTTTGGTCAAGTGTTTAATAGTATACAAATTCATGCATGAACAAAACCTAGTTTTGTCTAGTGCATTTCACTGCTTCAATGGGTTTATAGTGATTTAAATCCAATAGTATCATTAAAATACTATTAATACTAGTAGATACTAAGTACTCAAACTTGGAAAAATTGCATTAGCTTGTGTTATGTAATTTGTACTATAATTAAGCTGCAGTGCTATGCTTTACTAGGATGAATACTCTGTATCCTATTTACACCATTGATATTTCTGCATGACTAATTTGTCTGATATAATTATTTGCTTGCACATTATACATAATTAATTTATGGAGAAATTAAAATTTGCATTGGAATAAACCATTTCAGAATTAATCTGAGATATTACAAGTTTAAACAACATTCCTTTTTAATTAATAATTTTAACTTTGTTTTCCCTCCTTAATTAGATGGTATGTATTTTTTAATGCTATATCCTTTTAGTTGATATGATTTTTGTCTTTGAGATGAAAGCTATCTTTGGGAAAAGTGGAAAGAGAGGCTCAAGGAGACATTTGAAGACATTTTTTCATAATTCTTGAATTTGTGATTTGTCTCACTCGAGGCATTGCTAGTCTCAGTTTAATAATATGTATGTACTTTGTAAGTGAGGATGCAATTTTCTTATGCTTTATATCTTTTACTTTTCTTTATTGTTGTGTGTGATTGTATGTTTCTTTAATTTTATTAATTATAATTTTAAAATGTATATGAGCTATATGTAATTTTTTTTATTTTGCTATAGAAGAATGAACATATTATTATTATTATTATTATTATTATTATTATTATTATTATTATTATTATTTGTTATAACTGTTAGTGTAAAGGCACTTTAAGTTGGCATGATTTGACACCTAGTCAAGGTGACATGGTGATAAGTGCTTGTGTTATAGTAACGCGAAGCGTTATTATCTTACAATGAGCATATCTTTTATCAGATTTTATCACTAAATAGTGTGCATTTGTGTATTCTTGTGCATTGTAGGTTTGTGGAGCCAAGTTGGAAAAGAAGAACAAAGCTAGGTCGTGTTCGCCGTTGTTGGGAGGTTTTCAGACCAAGCAAGGAACAAGGCACGAACTTAGACTTGTGAGTGTGTGCCAACCTCCTTTGGAAGGGCACAAAGGCAGTCACATTCACAACAAGTCTAACTCATGTAGCTTAGGAGAACTTCAACAAAAAGGAGACTTGAAGAAATCGGCACGATCTACCATTGATTGTGTGCCCAATTCAATGGCCTCGATGAAGAACAACGTATTCGGGAGCGTTTCGGCGAGTTACTATAGCAGCACTGTAGTTTGTTACTGTAGAAATTAACTGTAGCAAGTTACTGTACATTTTCTGCCGAAGATCAGGTTTCCACAGAGTTCACATGGGCGTGTGGAATTAACACACGCCCGTGTGAATTAATTCCCAGCGAGCTAGAGACTTCACACGGGCTTGTGGAAATTCCACACGGCCGTGTGTAGTAATTTTTCCAAGAAGCCAGAAACGTCACACGGGTGTGTGGAAATTCCACACGGCCGTGTGAAGCCCCGATAAGTTCAAATTTAAAGCCGCACTCAGCCTATTTAAATCCCGATTTGGAGACTTTTTGAGCATCTTTTGACCTATCTTTCTCTCCAACTTCTGGAGAGTGCGGCTAGGGTTTCGGAGAGGACTTTGTGGAGGATTGGAGCGTGCCATCAGCATCGACATCGACGTTCGACGCCCGCACAAGACCACGGCCACACCACACACGGGGAGGGGGGGGTTTCATTGATATTTTTAGTTTGTGCTTTATTTTACACTTTGATGAACATGTATAGCTCCATGAGGAGCTAAACCCCTCGTGGGTATTCGGACTTGTAAAACCCTAGGATCATTATGTTTCTATGACATTGTTATTATGCTTTTCCATTATTGACGAATAAATTCGAGTTTCAGTTTTAATTATCTTTTGCTATTGTTCTTCCTTAGCCGTGACACTAGGGTTGAGAACAATCTAGGTTATCCTTTGGAGGTGTGATAACTCCTATAGGATTAGACTACTTAAGATTGAAGAGGGTTGAGAGGGAGAGTTGTGAGGTAGCAATGTACCCCTTTCCCTTCCGGTGTGATTTCTCCCTGCCTCCGTTTCCTTGGTTAATTAGCGGTTGAGATAGAGTTTTAGGGCTCAATCTAGACTAGGGTTCTTCCACCTCGACCAAAGGGTTAGAACTACATAGAGGAACAAGTTTTATCACTAGGAATCCCTAGAGCTTAAAGCAATCCCACGTAGTGTTAGGGTTAGGAAGATAGACTCCCCTGGGGCTTAGTTGACATGTCAACGAGAGTCAAGGGTTGTAGTGAATCCTAATACCGGGACATAATGTTGGGGTTAGTCACGGTTGACCTTAAGTTTTGGGACCATGAGTTTAAGGATATCCTCGACTCAATTAACATCAATAGGAAAGTATAATAGCATAGTCTTGCACTAGAAGCATAAGTCCTAGAGGTAGCTTGTCCAGATACCCTATTTCATCCATTGCTAGTCTTCTCTTTTAACTTCTACTTGCTTTTCTCTCGTCTTCCATCTCTCTATTTACTTTCTTATTTTTTATTCTAATTGATTCCATAAATTCATTCATCACTCCGATCATTACTTTTCGTACATCGCACGGCTGAATAGCAAATTCTCGTATTTTAAATCCCTATTCCCTGTGGATTCGACTACCCACTCACCAGGGTAATTTTATTACTTCGACAAGCCCGTGCACTTGCAGGATACACGCAAGGGGTCGTGTCACGTGGCAACCATGGTGACGTGGCATAGATGGTAATGTTGAAAGCATGGTGACATGCTAAGGAAACTTGGGTAGGAGGCAAATATCTTGGAAGATCTTGGTGGAGCTATTTTTAGTACGTGTTGAAACTTGAGGAGCAACCATTATGAAGGCTAAATGAAGACATATGTATTTTTGGCAATTAAATCTAGCAAGCAACAACTTGTAGACAAGATCTCATCAAGATAATATTTAGGAGATTTGATTGAAGACTTGATAAGTGCTGGTGTTATAGTAATGCAAAGCGTTATTATCTTGCAATTAGCATTAATTTAATCAGATTTTATCACTAAAAAGTGTGCATTTGTTTACTTTTGTACATTGTAGGGTTGTGAAGATAAAGTGAAGGAAAGGAAGGAAGTTAGATCGTGTTCGCCATTATTGGAAAGATTCTTGGACTAAGCAAGGAGCACGGCATGAGTAGAGACTTGTGAGTGTGTGCCAACCTCCTTTGGAGGGGCATAAAGGCAGTCACATTCACAATAAGTCTAACTGATGCTAACAAGGAGAACTTCACCAATTAGGAGATTTGAAGCAATCGGCACGATCTACCGTTGATTGTGTACCCAATTCAACGGCCTCAATGAAGAACGACGAATTCGGGAGCGTTTCGGGACAATCACTGTAGCAAGTTACTGTAGAAAAATATTGTAGCAAGCTACTGTTCATCTTCGTCCGAAATTCAGAATTCCAGAGAATTCACACGGGCGTGTGGAAATTCCACACGGCCGTGTGAAGTCCCGATAAGTCCGATTTTTAAAGCCGCAGTCAACAATATAAAGAGCGATTTTGGAGACTTTTGAAATATCTTTTAACCTATCTTTCTCCCCAACTTCTGGAGAGTGCGGCTACGGTTTTGAAGAGGACTTCGTGGAGGTTTAGAGCGCGTCATCGGCATCGTCACCGACGTCCAGTGGCTGCATAAGACCACGGCCACACCATACGCAAGGGGTTTTCATCGATGTCTTTACCTTGTGCTTTCTTTTATATTTTGATGAACATGTATAGTTCCATGAGGAGCTAAACCCCTTGTGGGTATTCGGACTTATAAACTCTAGGGTTATTATGTTTCTTTGACATTGTTATTATGCTTTTCCATTATTGATGAATAAAAAATTGAGTTTCAATCTTAATTTCATCTTGTTAATATTTTCCTTTAGACGTGACACTAGGGTTGAGAACGATCTAGGTTGTCCTTTGGAGGTGTGACAACTTCTATAGGATTAAACTATTTAAGATTGAAGAGGGTTGAGAGGGTGAGTTGTGAGGTAGCGAAGCGTCCCCTTTCCTTTCCGATGTGGTTTCTACCTACCTCCGTTTCCTTGATTTCTTAGCGGTCGAGATAGAGTGAAGTGCTAGGTAGATAAACTCCCATGGGGCTTAGTTACGCAAGTAACAGAGTGAAGGGTTGAAGTGAATCCTACGCACTGGGGTTTAATCTAGACTAGGGTTCTTCCACCTGGACCAAAGGGTTAGAACTACACATAGGAACATGTTTTACCATTAGGACTCCCTAGAACTTAAAGAAATCCCAAGTAGTGTGAGGTTTAGGTAGATATACTTCCCTTGGGCTTAGTCGTTCCAGCAACAGAGTGAAGGGTTGACGTGAATCCTAATACCGGGGCATAATGTTGGGGTTAGTCACGGTTGTCCTTAGATTTGGGACCATGTATCTAAGGATTTCCTCGACTTAATTGACATCAATAGGAAAGTATAATAGCATAGTCTTGCACTAGAAGCATAGATCCTAGAGGTAGCTTGTCCGGATACCCTATTTCATCCATTGCCAGTTTCTCTCTATTCTCTTTTACTTGCACTTTCTTATCTTCCATCTTTCTATTCGATTTCTTGTCTTTTATTGTATTAGCTTCTATGTTCACTCATCGATTCTATTCTTATCTTTTCGTACTCCACATAGCTTAAATAGTGAAATCTCGTATTTTAACTACCTATTCCCTGAGGATTCGACTACCCACTCACCGGGGTAAATTTTATTACTTCGACAAACTGTGCACTTTCGCGGTGTTGTTAAAGTTTTTGGCGCCGTTGCCGGGGAATAGGCGTTTTAGATATTTGTTTTTCACTATTTTAGTTATTCACTTCACTTTCTATTTCACACTTTCTTTATCTATCATTGTTCTTATTTTTCTTTCCTTTGCTTTGGCTTCAGGTTATGACCCGCGGGAATCCTTCGATTCTTGTTGAAGGAGATCCGGACATTGGATGAAGAACACATCGCAAGGGTAAAGAACCTGCGCAAGAAGCTTCTAATCAAGCCGATATTGAGACAGAAGGGTCAGAAACAATGGCATAACAGAATGAACAGCAGAGGACATTGTCCAAATTTGCTAGACCTGCAGTTAAGGGGACCCAATCGAGCATTGTGAGGCCCCTAATTACGGCAATGAATTTTGAGTTGAAGTCGTCGTTCATTCAGATATTGCAACAATCCGCACAATTTAATGGGTTGGCCGATGAAGATCCCAACAGTCATATAGAGAATTTCCTTGAAGTGTGCGACATGTTGACGATTAATGGAGTGATGGACGACGCGATTCGTTTGAGAGCCTTCCCATTTTCATTAAAGGGAAAAGCAAGACATTGGCTTCATTCATTACCGAGAGCATCCATCACTATGTGGGAAGAGATGGCCGAGGCATTCTTGGCTAGATACTTTCCGCCGGGAAAGTCAGCAAGGCTCCGGAATGAGATATCATCCTTTGTGCAAATGGAATTGGAGTCTCTATTCGAGACATGGGATAGGTTCAAGGAGCTCCTTCGCAAGTGCCCACAACATGGATTTCCCGAGTGGATGATCATTCACATCTTCTATAACGGGTTGAATCCGAGTACCAAGCAACTCTTAGATGCGGTGGCTGGAGGAACTCTAGGAAGCAAGACTCCCGGTGAAGTCCGGCACCTTGTAGAGGAGATGGCTATGAATAGCTATCAATAGAACTCAAGGGACAAAAAGAAGGTTGCCGGAATTCATGAGGTTGATGCGGTTACATCTTTGGCGGCACAAGTGGAATCATTGAGTAAGAAGCTAGATGCACTAGCTTCACCAAGAGTTGCGGCCATCACTACTTGTAACGGTTGTAGGGGAGGACATGCTTCGAGTAATTGCCCTATTGCGATTGAAGGCACTAGTGCGGTAGAGCAGACTGATTTTGTTGGAAATTCTTATAAAGGACAAGGCCAAGGCAACCCGTACAGTGGAACATATAACTCGGGGTGGAAGAACCACCCAAATTTCTCTTGGAGCAATCAAGGACAGTCACAACAGAAAAATAGTGCACCACTAGGATTTCAAAGTCAACAAGCTCCGAATCTAGAAAGCTGAGTGACCGGGCTAGAAGGAAAGATGACCGACCTTGAGAGAGCACTCAAACGGTTTGTTTCTTCATCGGACGCTAGGTTTCAGTCGGTGAAGGCTACTCTTCGCAATCACACCGCCTCCCTACATAATTTGGAAAATCAAGTGGGGCAAATTGCGAAGACATTGGCGGAAAGGCCTCAAGGTAGCTTTCCTAGTAATACGAAGACTAATCCAAGGGAGCAACTAAAGGCAATCACCTTGAGGAGTGGGAAAGAGATTGAGAGAAATCTCCCTCTAGAGAAGACAAAAGAAGAACCCGAAGTTGAAGAAGTAGGGGGAAGCACCAAATGAGAAAGAGGTGGCACCACCACCCTAGAAGCCGAGGATCCCCTACCCCTCAAGATTAAAAAATGACCAAGACAATGAGCAATACAAGAAATTTCTGGGTATCTTCAAATAATTGCACATCAACATACCATTCGCGGAGGCATTGGCCCAAATGCCCAAGTACGCGAAGTTCCTGAAGAACCTCTTGAGCAACAAGAGGAAATTGGAGGAGAGTGCATATGTGATCCTTGATGCAAATTGCTCAGCCGTATTGCAAAAGAAAATGCCAAGCAAGAAGAAAGATCCCAAGAGTTTCATAATACCATGTAATATCAGCAACTTGGGTGAAGAGATGGCATTGGCCGATTCCGGGGCAAGTATCAACATCATGCCCTACACATTCTTCCAAAAGCTAGGTTTGGGCGAACCTAGACTAACTCGGATGACACTTCAACTTGCAGATCGATCGGTAAGGCATCCGAGGGGGATTGTGGAAGATGTGTTAGTGAAGGTAGACAAGTACATCTTTCCGGTGGACTTTGTTGTGCTTGATGTCGATGAGGATGTCGAAGTACTACTGATTCTTGGGAGGCCGTTCTTGCGCACTTCCAAGGCTTTGATAGACATGGACGGTGGAGAGCTCACACTTAGAGTTGGAGATGACAAGCTAACCTATCGCCGAAGCCATGATGTTAAACCCGGATCCATATGAAGGATGGCCTGACCAAGAGTGGAGATCGAAAGAGAAGAAGTACTTTCGCTTGGTCCAGTCAAGACAAACATCAAGATGGAGAGGGAGCGTATGAAGAAGATGTTTCGGAGGATGAAGAGGTTGAAAAGACGCCACAAGAAGAACCCCAACAAGAAGGGGGATGAGCATTCACGGAGTAACGGTGTTTCACCCTTTTGTGGTAACAAATTCGACAACTCTCCCTCTACTCTACAAAAATTATGTAATGCGTGCTTTCAGGTTGTAGGGAAGAGGGCAACTTCCATTCATGAACCTCCGTAAGGTAAGATCAGGTACGTCAAGCTAAGTGACGTTAAACAAGCGCTTCTTGGGAGGCCACCCAAGCTTTTATAGTTTTTCTAGGACTTAGTTTAGTTTTAGGTTGAATAAAAGTCTCAAGTTTGGTGTTCTGAATTTCATGTGCTTATACTGTGTTTTTCTTGTGGATTCATGATGTTTTCGTGTGCCTAAACGATAATTGATGAAGTTTAAGCTGGCTGAGCATGTTTTCTATGGTATCTGGTCATGTTTTGATAGTTTTCACAAGCTCCAAGCATTGTATTTATGTTTCTGAATTTTTCTGTAAGTCTGTGAATTTTTCTAAGTAAACCAGAGACAACACACGGCCATGTAGAATTTCCACACGGGCGTGTGTTGCCAATTAGGGCTCAACCAGTGAGGGCACAGGGGCGTGTCCGTGCCCCTGTGAATAACCTCAGAAGGGGCACACGGCCGTGTGGAATTTCCACACGGCCGTGTGAGATCTTACAGAACTTAAACTCTTTTCTAGAGAGTCCACAGGGGCGTGTGGGTTCCCCTGTGAGTGCCACTGTGTTAAGACACATGACCGTGTGGAAATTCCACACGGCCGTGTGACACTCTGCAGAAACACCCCATTCATCTCAAGAATACACAGGGAAGTGTGTGTGCCCCTATGGAAGAGCTTACGAAAGGCACATGGCCGTGTGGATTATTTACACAGCCGTGTGGAACACTTAGACAATTCTCGAGATGAACCAGAGAAGTCACAGGGGCGTGTGAGGTGGCCCTGTGACCAGCCTTGTGTTCTTGGTTAGGTTGGTCACACAGCCGTGTGAATATTTCCTGAGACCTTCTGTGTTCTCCCGAGAATTCACAGGGGCGTGTCATTGCCCCTGTGAGCTCCCATGCGAAGGCACACGGGCGTGTGTAATTAACACACGGCCGTATGGGGAAGTCCAGAGAGTAACCCGAGTGCACACATGGGCATGTGTTGGCCCCTATGAACCCTAATTGTATAGGTACACGGCTGTGTGGAAATGCCACACGGACGTGTGAATTCCAAGAACTTCAAAAGCCGCGCGTTTCTCTTTTGGAATTCACTTGTGCCTCTTCATTTCTTCACTCTAAATCACTCTCCGACCTCTCCGTCGATTCCCCGACCTCTCTGAGTTTTCTGGAGGGTTTATTGGAGTTTTTTCGGCCGATTTCTGTAATTTCTTCATCCACTCCGTTGATAAGAACTTCAAGCCCTTTTTCTTTGTTAATTCTTGATTTGATTCGTTCTTTTGGATGATTTCGCTTAAATTGAATGCTTCAAGTGCATGCGAATGTAGTTACAATGAATTTAGAATGAATTTAGTTGTAAAAAATTGAAATTTTAGCTCATGGCCGTGATGCTCTGTCCGCCAGAAGCTCCACACAGGCGTGTGGATTTCTGCAGATTGTGTTTTTGAACTGATTTTTTAACCGTTTCTTTGTCAATCTCGCAAATATGTCTTTTAGGTCTAAGAAAGCGGCTGGAAAGCGCCCTCGCAAGCCTACCCCGCCCCCAGCAAAGATTGACTTCCCATTACCTGAGCATCGGGAACGGTTCAAGCGATTGTCGGACCTCCGTTTTGGACAGAACCGTTTCCCCGACTTGAGCATTTTACGGGACATTCAGGGGGGAGTAGACATGGTCGAGGAGGTCGAGGAACTCCTCTCAGTAGGGAACTGGAGCAGATTGTTGTCCATTCGAGAGCCAGCGATCAGGTTACTTACGCTAGAGGTGCTTTCTTCATTTTAGTTCGACCGGGGTATGATAGTTTCAACGTTGTTGCTACTATTCAGTTCCAGGCCCTCGGTCGACACTTCACCTTGAGCATGACCTAGTTTTCAGTACGGATGGGACTATACGACGAGGCACACACTGAGACAGAGGAGTACGCACTGCTCCCCACAGACTATCCAAGTACTTTGACCCCTCAGCGTGCGTACAGTAGGTTATGTGGCCAGGGACAGTACGAGCCAGGGGTGTCCAAGGCCACATGTTTGACTAAGGCCTCGTATAGATACCTCCACACTATTTTGAGCCAATCAGTGAGTGGTCGGGGAGACAGTACAGGGGTCTTGAGCCGCCAGGAGCTCATGTACCTATATTCGATGGTGGAGAGCGAGCCACTCCACTTGGAGCACATTGTAGCAGACTACATCCGCCACCAGGGCCAGTACCCCAGGGCGGGAGTTATTTTCGTGGGCCCTTATATCACACGACTGATTATGGGATTAGGACTTCGAGACGGAGTTCGCGGGGCCGAGAGGATTTCTACACCGGCTCCATTAGGCATTGAGACCGTGAGGATGATGGGGATGGTCCGCAGATCAGGACTGGGAGTATACACTTTGATCATCCCTCACTCAGAGTCTACACAAGGAGAGCAAGCAGAAGGTTCACAGGCAGCCTTAGAGCCACCCCCAGCAGATACAGAGGCACAGGCACCACCCACAGCACCGGAGCCACCTCCGGTGCGCATGTTCTCACCCTCTCGAGGCCAGGATAGACTGGAGCGCCTCGAGAGTGCCGTGGGTGTCCTTCAGACAGAGTTGGCCGAGGTCAGAGCCACACAGACAGCACAACATACTGAGATGATGGCACGGCTTGATACCATTCAGCGTTTACTTGAGTAGGTCGTGTCATCACCATTTGTGGTCCAGCCTCGGGCCCCTACTCCACCACCACCTTCTCCGGCTCCCACAGCAGCAGATCCACCAGCACCAGCTCCAACAGCACCAGAGGCTATTGCACAGGATACCGACGCTGAGGCGTCGTAGTTTTAGTTTTTACTTGCTTTTGATTTCATTTTTTGTGCTTTTCATTCTATTTTGGACTTGTAGCACTCAGAAAGGATCTTCCTTCTGAGTTTATCCCTTGTTTTGTTTTCTCTTTTATCTCGAGTTGTATTCATTGCTTTATCTTTATATATACTCGAGTTTTTTGAGCTATAATGAACCCTTGTGTGTGTGTGTGTGCGCGCCCAGATGGTCTTGGATGAAAGAAATCTAAGGAATAGTCATAGGCACGATCATGAGACCGTGTGTGCTTCACAACCCATTGGGACTCAACTCTCAATGCACCTAGCTCCATCAAACGCAACACTTGAAGTTCAGGGGAGTAATGTTTCAATTGCCTACTTCCACACTAATTGTTTTACAATTTTTTTTTCACTTGTATTGTGCTTGCATGCATACATTGGGGACAATGTACATCTTAAGTGTGGGGGGGAGTTCGCATTGCACACACCTTTACTTGTGCATTCAATTGCTCATGCTCATGTAGCCTATGGCGGTTCACCTCAGTAGCAACGGTTGCATTCTTAGAGTTTAGGAGAATTTTTAACATTGTGTTCTATCATGCTCTAGTTTCTACTGGAATTTTAGGGAATTTTTGCTCGATTATCTCATATTGCAGAACTCACTCTTGGAATCTTTTGGAAACTCAATCTTGAAGTTTTTAAGGACAAATTTATCATCGTTCTTAGTTTTACATTGGAAAATGCATATATAAAAAAAATGAATGAATGAAAAAGAGAAAAAGAAAAATATGAGTTGTGAATATTTGTTTTGTTATATGCATTTGCGGTGGAAAGAGCTACCACCTATGAAGTATGTAGCTACTCTCATAAGTCGGATATAAGTTATGCCCTAATGAGAGAAAGAGCTATCTCATGGGAGGCGTGAAAACTACTACCCCGGTAGAAAGAGCTACCTCCTCGAAAGTGTGAAATCTACCTCTGGCGGCCGCTGATAAGTGCTCGTGTTATAGTAATGCGAAGCGTTATTATCTTGCAATGAGCTTTAATTCAATCAGATTTTATCACTAAAAAGTGTGCAATTATTTACTTTTGTGCATTGTAGGGTTGTGAAGATAAAATGAAGGAAAGGAACGAAGTTAGGTCGTGTTTGGTATTGTTGGGAAGATTTTCGGGCCAAGCAAGGAGCAAGGCGTGAGCATAGACTTGTGAGTGTGTGCCAACCTCCTTTGGAGGGGCGCAAAGGCAGTCACATTCACAATAGGTCTAACTCATGCCAACAATGAGAACTTCACCAATTATGCGATTCGAAGCAATCGGCACGACCTACCATTGATTGTGTGCCAAATTCAACAGCCTCGATGAAGAACAACGAATTCGGGAGTGTTTCGGCACAATACTATAGCAGTACTGTAACAAAACGTTGTAGCAAGTTCCTGATCACAGTCGGCCGAAAATCAGAATTCCAGAAACTTCACACGGGCGTGTGGAAATTCTACACGGCCGTGTGAAATCCCGTTTTCAGCAAATTTGGAGACTTTTTGAAACATCTTTTGACCTATTCTTCTCCCCAACTTCTGGGAGTGCGGCTACGGTTTTGGAGAGGATTTCGTGGAGGTTTAGAGCGCGTTATCCGCATCGTCACCGACGTCCGGCGGCCGCACAAGACCACGGCCACACCATACGCAAGGGGGTTTTCATCTATGTCTTTACTTTGTGTTTTATTTCATACATTGATGAACATGTATAGCTCCATGAGGAGCTAAACCCCTTGTGGGTATTCGGACTTGTAAATTCTAGGGTTATCATGTTTCTTTGACATTGTTATTATGTTTTTCCATTATTGATGAATAAGAATTGAGTTTCAATCTTGATTTTATTTTGGTATTGTTTTCCCTTAGATGTGACACTAGGGTTGAGAGCAATCTAGGTTTTCCTTTGGAGGTGTGACAACTCCTATAGGATTAGACTATTCAAGATTGAAGAGGGTTGAGAGGGATAGTTGTGAGGTAGCGATGTACCCCTTTCCCTTCCGGTGTGATTTCTCCCTACCTCCGTTTCCTTGATTTATTAGCGGTCAAGATAGAGTGAAGTGCTAGGTAGATAAACTCCACTGGGGCTTAGTTATGCGAGTAACAGAGTGAAGGGTTGAAGTGAATCCTATGCATTGGGGCTTAATCTAGACTTGGGTTCTTCCTCCTGGACCAAAGGGTTAGAACTACATATAGGAACAGGTTTAATCACTAGGAATCCCTAGAACTTAATGCAATCCCACGTAGTGTGAGGTTTAGGTAGATGTACTCCCCTGGGACTTAATCGTGTGAGCGATAGAGTGAAGGGTCGATGTGAATCCTAATACCGGGGCATAATGTTGGGGTTAGTCACGGTTGACCTTAGGTTTGGGACCGTGAGTCTAAGGATTTGCTCGACTCAATTAGCATCAATAGGAATGTATAATAGCATAGTCTTGCACTAGAATCATAGATCCTAGAGGTAACTTGTCCGGATACCCCACTTCATTCATTGTTAAATCCTCCTTAATCTCTTTTTCTTGCACTCTCTAATCTTTCATCTCTCTCTATTTAATTTCCTATCTTTTAGTATAGTTGTTCTCACAATTCACACACGAATCGATTATTACTTTTCCGTACTTTGCATAGTTTTAATAGTGAAATCTCATACTCTAACTCTCTATTCCCTGTGGATTCGACTACCCTCTCACCGGGGTAACTTTTATTACTTCGACAAACCCGTGCACTTTTGAGATACATGCAAGGGGTCGTGTCAAGGTTTTGGCGCCGTTGCCGGGGAATAGGCGTTTTAGATATTTCTTTTTCACTATTTTAGCTATTCACTTCACTTTCTATTCCATATTTTTTTTATCTATCATTGTTCTTACTTTTCTTTCCTTTGCTTTGGTCTCAGGTTATGACCCGTGGGAACCTTTCGATTCTTGTTGAAGGAGACCCAGATATTGGAAAAAGAGCACATCGCAAGGGAAAAGAACCCGTGCAAGAAGCTTCGAATCAAGCCGATATTGAAACAGAAGGGTCAAAAGCAATGGCAGAACAGAACGAACAGCACAGGACATTGTCTACTATTCTAGACCCGCAGTAATGGGGACCCAATCGAGCATTGTGAGGCCCCCAATTATGGCAAACAACTTTGAGTTGAAGCCGTCGTTCATTCAGATGTTGCAACAGTCCGCACAATTCAATGGGTTGGCCGATGAAGATCCCAACAGTCATATAGAGAATTTCCTTGAAGTGTGCGACATGTTGAAGATTAATGGAGTGACGGACGACGCGATTCGTTTGAGAGCCTTCCCATTTTCATTGAAGGGAAAAGCAAGACATTGGCTTCACTCATTACCGAGAGCCTCCATTACTACGTGGGAGGAGATGGCCGAGGCATTCTTGGCTAGATACTTTCCGCCGGGAAAGTCAGGAAGGCTCCGGAATGAAATATCATCCTTTGTGCAGATGGAATTGGAGTCTCTATTCGAGACATGGGATAGGTTCAAGGAGCTCCTTCGTAAGTGCCCGCAACATGGATTCCCCGAGTGGATGATCACTCACACTTTCTATAACGGGTTGAATTCGAGTACCAAACAACTCTTAGATGCTGCGGCCGGAGGAACTCTAGGAAGCAAGACTCCCTGTGAAGCTTGGCACCTTGTAGAGGAGATGGCTATGAATAGCTATCAATGGAACTCAAGCGATAGGAAAAAGGTTGCTGGAATTCATGAGGTTGATGCAGTTACATCGTTGGCGGCACAAGTGGAATCGTTGAGTAAGAAGCTAGATGCTTTAGCCTCGCCAAGAGTTGCGGCCATCACTACTTGTAATGGTTGTGGGGGAGGACATGCTTCAAGCAATTGTCCTATTGCTATTGGAGGCACTAGTGCGGTAGAGTAGGCCGATTTTGTTGGAAATTCATATAGAGGGCAAGGCCAAGGCAACCCGTACAGTGGAACATATAATCCAGGGTGGAAGAACCATCCGAATTTTTCTTGGAGTAATCATGGACAGTCACAACAGAAAAATAGTGCACCACCGGGATTTCAAAGCCAACAAGCTCCCAATTTAGAAAGCCGAGTGACCGGGCTAGAAGGAAAGATGACCGATCTTGAGAAAGCGCTCACACGGTTTGTTTCTTCATCGGATGCTAGATTTCAGTCGGTGGAGGCTACTCTTCACAATCACACCGCCTCCCTACATAATTTGGAAAATCAAGTAGGGAAAATTGCGAAGACATTGGCGGAAAGGCCTCAAGGTAGTTTGCCTAGTAATACGGAGACTAACCCAAGGGAACAACTTAAGGCAATTACCTTGAGGAGTGGGAAAGAGGTCGAGAGAACTCTCCCTCTAGAGAAGACAAATGAAGCAACCGGAGTAGAAGAAGTAGGGAAAGAAGCTCCAAAAGAGAAGGAGATGGCACCACCCCCCTACAAACCAAGGATCCCCTACCCTTCGAGGTTGAAGAATGACCAAGACAATGAACAATACAAGAAATTTCTGGGTATCTTCAAGCAATTGCACATCAACATACCATTCGCGGAAGCATTAGCCCAAATGCCCAAGTACGCGAAGTTCCTAAAGGACCTCTTAACCAATAAGAGGAAGTTGGAGGAGAGTGCAGCTGTAGTACTTGATGCAAATTGCTCGGCCGTCTTGCAAAAGAACATGCCGAGTAAGAAAAAAGATCCCGGGAGTTTTATCATACCTTACAACATTAGCAATCTGGGTGAGGAGATGGCATTGGCCGATTCGGGGGCAAGCATCAATGTCATGCCCTATACCTTCTTCCAAAAGCAAGGCTTGGGCGAGCCTAGACCCACTCGGATGACACTTCAACTTGCGGATCGATCGGTGAGGCATCCGAGGGGAATTGTGGAAGATGTCTTGGTAAAAGTGGACAAGTACATCTTTCCAGTGGACTTTGTCGTGCTTGATGTGGATGAGGATGTCGAAGTACCGTTGATAGACATGGACGGTGGAGAGCTCACGCTTAGAGTCGGAGATGATAAGCTCACCTATCGCCTCGCCGAAGCCATGAGGCATTCTCTTGATTTTGATGACACTCTATATTATCTTGATGCTACTGATGAGTGTATTGATGAATATGTGCAGGAAATGTTAAACCCGGATCCATATGAAGGATGGCCGGACCAAGATGTGGAGATCGAAGAAGAAGAGGTACTTATGCTTGGTCCAGTTCAAACAGACGTCAAGATGGAGAAGGGACGTATGAAGAAGATGCTTCAGAGGTTGAAGAGGTCGAGAAGACGCCACAAGAAGAACCCCAACAAGAAAGGGGATGAACATTCACGGAGTAAGGGTGTTTCACCCGTCTGTGGTAACAAACTCGACAACTCTCCCTCTACTTTACAAAGATTATGTAATGCATGCTTTCAGGTTGTAGAGAAGAGGGCAACTTCTATTCATGAACCCCCGTAAGGTAAGATCAGGTACGTCAAGCTAAGTGACGTTAAACAAGCTCTTCTTGGGAGGCAACCCAAGGTTTTAAAGTTTTCCTAGGATCTAGTTTCGTTAGATTGAATAAGGATCTTAGTTTTGGTGTCTTGAAGTTTTAATGCATGTGCTGCGATTTCGATTGAGGATTATTGATATTTTCGTGTGCCTTAATGATAATTGACGAAGTTTGAGTCGGTTGAGTGTGTTTTCTATGGTCTCTGGTCGTGTTTTTATGATTTGTACAGGCTCTAAGTGTTTTAAAAGACTTTCTGAAATTTTTGGAAGAGTTTGTGAATTTTTCTAAGTGAACCAGAGAAAACACACGGCCGTGTGGAATTAACACACAGCCGTGTGTTACCAAATCAGAGCTCAACCAGTCAGGGTACAGGGGCGTGTGTGTGCCCCTGTGAAAAACTTCAGTAGGGGCACACGGCCGTGTGGAATTAACACACGGCCATGTGGAAATTCGCAGAACTTAAACTCTTTTGCAGAGAGTCCACAGGGGCGTGTGGGTGCCCCTGTGAGTGCCACTGTGTCACGGCACACGGCCATGTGGAATTAACACACGGCCGTGTGGAAATTCTGCAGAGATAAACCCTTCTTCCCGAGAATACACAGGGGCGTGTAGGTGCCCCTGTGGATGAGCTTGTGAAAGACACACGGCCGTCTGTATTATTCACACAGCCGTGTGAAACACTTGGTATTTCTCGGGCAAGTCAGAGAGGCCACAGGGGCGTGTGGGTGCCCCTGTGGCCGGCTTTGCGTTCTTGGCCAGGTTGGGCACACGGCCGTGTGAAATATTTCAGAGACCTTCTGTGTTTTCCCGAGAATCCACAGGGCCGTGTGGGTGCCCCTGTGGATCCCCCTATGAAGGCACACGGCCGTATGAGATGCTCACACGGCCGTGTGGGGTAGTTCAGAGAGCAACCAGAGTGCACACAGGGCCGTGTGTTAGCCCCTGTGAACCCTAATTTCAGAGGCACACGGCCGTGTGGAATTTCCACACGGCCGTGTGAATTCCTAGAACTTCAAAAGCCGCGGGTTTTCATTTAGATTTCACTCGTGCCTCATGATTCTTCCACTCTAAACTCTTCTCCTACCCGCTCTACTCTTTCCCCGACATTCTCCGAGCTTTTGGAAGGATTTTTACGAGTTTTTCCGGCCGATTTCCTTAGTTTTCACTTCACACCGTCGGTAAGCTCTCCCTTTCTCTTTTCTTCGTCAATTCTCAATTTAATTCGTTCTTTTGATGATTTCGCCTATATTGAATGATTAATGAGTATGCGAGTATGTTTAGGAAAGAATTAAAAGGAATTAGATTGTAAATTTTGGATTTTGAGACCCACGGCCGTGATTCTCTGTCCGCCAAAAGCTCCACACGGGCGTGTGGATTTCTGCAGAGTGAGTTTTTGAACTGATCTTTGAAAATTTTCTTTTGCAACTTTGCAGATATGGCTTCTAGGTCTAAGAAGTCGGCTGGGAAGCGTCAGCATGAGCCTACCCCACCTCCCGAAGAGATAGATTTCCCATCACCTGAGCATCGGGAACGGTTCAAGCGATTATCAGACCTCCGCTTTGGACAGAGCCGTTTCCCCGATTTGAGTATTCTACGGGACATTCAGGGGGGAGCAGAGATGGTAGATGAGGTCGAGGAGCTCCTCTCAGTGGGGAACTGCAGCAGACTCCTTTCCATTCGAGAGCCAGCGATCAGATCACTTACGCTGGAGGTGCTCTCCTCATTCGAGTTCGACCGGGGGTACGACAGTTTTACCGATGTTGATACCATTCAGTTCCAGGCCCTCGGTCGACACTTCGCTTTGAGCATGACCGAGTTTTCAGTACGGATGGGGCTGTATGATCAGGCACACACCGAGACAAAGGAGTACGCATTGCTACCCACAGACTACCCGGGTACTTTGATCCCACAGCGTGCGTACAGTAGGTTATGTGGCAAGGGACAGTACGAGCCAGGAGTGTCCAAGGCCACATATTTGACCAGGGCCTCATACAGGTACCTCCATGTTATTCTCAGCCGATCAGTTTGCGGCAGGGGAGACAGTATGGGGGTTCTGAGCCGTCAGGAGCTCCTGTACCTATATTCGATGGTAGAGGGAGAGCCACTCCACCTGGGGCATATTGTAGCAGAGTACATCCGCCATCAGGGCCAGTACCCCAGTGTGGGAGTGATCTTCTCAGGCCCGTATATCACGTGACTGATTATGGGGTTAGAGCTTCGAGACGGAGTACGTGGCGCTGAGAGGACTTCTACACTGGCTCCGTTAGGCATGGAGACCATAAGGATGATGGGGATGGCCGCAGATCAGGACCAGGAGTTTACACTTTGATCATTCCACGTACAGATCAGGCCAAGGGGTCACAGGCAGCATTAGAGCCACCCCAGCGGACACAGAGACCGAGGTACCACCCACCGCGCCAGAGCCACCTCCAGTGCGTATCTTCTCGCCTTCCCGAGGCCAGGATCGACTGGAGCGCCTCGAGAGCGCAGTGGGGCTGCTACAGACAGAGGTGGCTGAGGTCAGGGCCACACAGGTAGCGCAGCACACAGAGGTCATGGCTCGATTTCACAGCATACAGCAGTTACTCGAGCGAGCCATGACTTCACCATTCGTGGTCCGACCCCGAGTTTCCACTCCTTCACTACCAGCATCACCAGCACCAGTAGCAGCAGATCCACCATCACCGACAGAGCCTTTAGCAGCACCAGAGGCTTCTATTCAGGACACTGACGCTGAGGCGTCTTAGATTTTATTTTTATTAGATTTTCATTCTTGTATTTTCTATTTCATTTTGGACTAGTATTACTCAGAAAGGACTCTCCTTCTGAGTTTATCTTTTATTTAGCTTTTCTTTTATCTCGAGTTGTATTTCATTTTCATATTTTATATACTCGAGTTTTTATCGAGCTATACTGAACCCTTGTGTATGTGTGCACAGATGGTCTTGGATGAAAGGAATCTAAGGAATAGTCATAAACACGGTCATGGGACCGTGTGTGCTTCACAACCCTTTGAGACTCAACTCTCAATGCACCTAGCTCCATCAAATGCAGCACTTGGAGTTCAGGGGAGTAATGTTTCAATTGCCTACTTCCACACTAATTATTTTACAATTCTTAATTTTTAATTGTGCTTGCATGCGTACATTGGGGACAATGTGCATCTTAAGTGTTGGGGGGAGTTCACATTGCACACACCTTTACTTGTGCGTTCAATTGCTTATGCTCATGTAGCCTATGGCGGTTCACCTCAGTAGCAACGGTTGCATTCTTAGATTTTAGGAGAATTTTTAACATTGCGTTCTATCATGCTCTAGTTTCTACTTGAATTTTAGGAATTTTTGCTCAATAGTCTCATATTGCAGAACTCACTCTTGGAATCTTTTGGAAACTCAATCTTGAAGTATTTAACGACAAATTTATCATCGTTCTTAGTTTCACTTTGGAAAATGCATATATAAAAAAAATGAATGAATGAAAAAGAGAAAAAGAAAAATATGAGTTGTGAATATTTGCTTTGTTATATGCATTTGGGGTGGAAAGAGCTACCACCTATGAAGTATGTAGCTACTCTCAAAAGTCGGATACAAGTTATGCCCTAATGAGAGAAAGAGCTATCTCATAGGAGGCGTGAAAGCTACTACCCCGGTAGAAAGAGCTACCTCCTCGAAAGTGTGAAAGCTACCTTTGGCGGCCGCTGATAAGTGCTCGTGTTATAGTAATGCGAAGCGTTATTATCTTGCAATGAACTTTAATTCAATCAGATTTTCTCACTAAAAAGTGTGCAATTGTTTACTTTTATGCATTGTAGGGTTGTGAAGATAAAATGAAGGAAAGGAACGAAGTTAGGTCGTGTTTGGTATTGTTGGGAAGATTTTCGAACCAAGCAAGGAGCAAGGCATGAGCATAGACTTGTGAGTGTGTGCCAACCTCCTTTGGAGAGGCACAAACGCAGTCACATTCACAATAAGTCTAACTCATGCCAACAATGAAAACTTCACCAATTAGGCGATTCGAAGCAATCGGCACGACCTACCGTTGATTGTGTGCCAATTCAACGGCCTCGATGAAGAACGACGAATTTGGGAGTGTTTCGGCACAATTACTGTAGCAAATTTAAAAGCCCGATTTGGAAATTCCACACGGCCGTGTGAAATCCCATTTTCAGCAAATTTAAAGCCGCAACACCACATTATAAAAGCCCGATTTGGAGATTTTTTGAGACATCTTTTGACCTATTCTTCTCCCCAACTTCTGGGAGTGCGGCTAGGGTTTTGGAGAGGATTTCGTGGAGGTTTAGAGCGCGTCATCCGCATCGTCACCGACGTCCGGCGGCCGCACAAGACCACTGCCACACTATACGCAAGGGGGTTTTCATCTATATCTTTACTTTGTGTTTTATTTCATACATTGATGAACATGTATAGCGCCATGAGGAGCTAAACCCCTTGTGGGTATTCGGACTTGTAAATTCTAGGGCTATCATGTTTATTTGACATTGTTATTATGCTTTTCCATTATTGATGAATAAGAATTGAGTTTCAATCTTGATTTTATTTTGCTATTGTTTTCCCTTAGATGTGACACTAGGGTTGAGAGCAATCTAGGTTTTCATTTGGAGGTGTGACAACTCCTATAGGATTAGACTATTCAAGATTGAAGAGGGTTGAGAGGGATAGTTGTGAGGTAGCGATGTACCCCTTTCCCTTCCGGTGTGATTTCTCCCTACCTCCGTTTCCTTGATTTATTAGCGGTCAAGATAGAGTGAAGTGCTAGGTAGATAAACTCCACTGGGGCTTAGTTACGCGAGTAACAGAGTGAAAGGTTGAAGTGAATCCTATGCACTGGGCTTAATCTAGACTAGGGTTCTTCCTCCTGGACCAAATGATTAGAACTACACATAGGAACAGGTTTAATCACTAGGAATCCCTAGAACTTAATGCAATCCCACGTAGTGTGAGGCTTAGGTAGATGTACTCCCCTGGGACTTAATCGTGCGAGCGATAGAGTGAAGGGTCGATGTGAATCCTAATACCTTCTTGCAGTCTCTAATCTTTCATCTCTCTCTATTTAATTTCCTGTCTTTTAGTATAGTTGTTCTCACAATTCACACACGAATCGATTATTACTTTTCCGTACTTCGCATAGTTTTAATAGTGAAATCTCATACTCTAACTCTCTATTCCCTGTGGATTCTACTACCCTCTCACCGGGGTAACTTTTATTATTTCGACAAACCCGTGCACTTGCGGGTACACGCAAGGGGTCGTGTCAGCCGCCTAGGAAAGGGCTACCTTCAAGGATGTGTGAAGCTACTACTTCCTTTCCTTTTTACTTTTTTTTTTTGTATATGAATAAGTCCTTTCTAACAAAAGTTTGAGAAGTACTTGTTGGTTCTCTTGAGTGAAATCGCACACACTAACACATTTTCAAGTTTTTATCCTTTTTAATTCGAGTTTTTAGCTAGAGTATTGGTAACCTTATGCAATGTTTTGATTTCCCCTTACTTAGAGAATGCCTCTTTTGCATACTTTGGGTGAACCTAAGGCCGAGCACTTTCAATTGTTCTTCCCAAGTACTTTCACGTTTTATTTTTGCTTGAGGACAAGCAAAAGCTTAAGTGTGGGGGGATTTGATAAGTGCTCATGTTATAGTAATGCAAAGCGTTATTATCTTGCAATGAGCATTAATTTAATCAGATTTTATCACTAAAAAGTGCACATTTATTTACTTTTGTGCATTGTAGGGTTGTGAAGATAAACTGAAGGAAAGGAACGAAGTAAGATCGTGTTCGCCATTGTTGGGAAGATTCATGGACTAAGCAAGGAGCACGGCATGAGTAGAGACTTGTGAGTGTGTGCCAACCTCCTTTGGAGGGGTACAAAGGCAGTCACATTCACAATAAGTCTAACTCATGCTAACAAGGAGAACTTCACCAATTAGGAGATTTGAAGCAATCGGCACGATCTACCGTTGATTGTGTGTCCAATTCAACGGCCTCAATGAAGAACGACGAATTCGGGAGCGTTTCAGGACAATTACTGTAGTAAGTCACTGTAGACAATTACTGTAGCAAGCTACTATTCATCTTCGGCCGAAATTCAGAATTCCAGAGAATTCACACGCGCGTGTGGAAATTCCACACGGCCGTGTGAATTAATTTTCCAGCAAGCCAGAAACTTCACACAGCCGTGTGAAGTCCTGATAAGTCCGATTTTTAAAGCCGCACTCAACAATATAAAGAGCGATTTTGGAGACTTTTGAAATATCTTTTGACCTATCTGTCTCCCCAACTTCTGGAAAGTGCGGTTAGGGTTTTGGAGAGGACTTCGTGGAGGTTTAGAGCGCGTCATCGGCATCATCACCGACGTCCGGCGACCGCATAAGACCACGGCCACACCATACTCAAGGGGGTTTTCATCGATGTCTTTATCTTGTGCTTTCTTTTATATTTTAATGAACATGTATAGTTCCATGAGGAGCTAAACCCCTTGTGGGTATTCGGACTTGTAAACTCTAGGGTTATTATGTTTCTTTGACATTGTTATTATGCTTTTCCGTTATTGATGAATAAAAAATTGAGTTTCGATCTTAATTTCATCTTGTTAATGTTTTCCTTTAGACGTGACACTAGGGTTGAGAACGATCTAGGTTGTCCTTTGGAGGTGTGACAACTCCTATAGGATTAGACTATTTAAGATTGAAGAGGGTTGAGAGGGTGAGTTGTGAGGTAGCGAAGCGTCCCCTTTCCCTTCCGATGTGGTTTTTCCCTATCTCCGTTTCCTTGATTTCTTAGCGGTCGAGATAGAGTGAAGTGCTAGGTAGATAAACTCCCCTGGGACTTAGTTACGCAAGTAACAGAGTGAAGGGTTGAAGTGAATCCTACACACTGGGGCTTAATCTAGACTAGGGTTCTTCCACCTGGACCAAAGGGTTAGAACTACACATAGGAACAGGTTTTACCACTAGGAGTCCGTAGAACTTAAAGCAATCCCACGTAGTGTGAGGTTTAGGTAGATATACTCCCCTGGGGCTTAGTTGTGCCAGCGTCAGAGTGAAGGGTTGACGTGAATCCTAATACCGGGGCATAATGTTGGGGTTAGTCACGGTTGTCCTTAGGTTTGGGACATGTATCTAAGGATTTTCTCGACTTAATTGACATCAATAGGAAAGTATAATAGCATAGTCTTGCACTAAAAGTATAGATCCTAGAGGTAGCTTGTCCGGATACCCTATTTCATCCATTGCCAGTTTCTCTCTATTCTCTTTTACTTGCACTTTCTTATCTTTCATCTTTCTATTCGATTTCTTGTCTTTTATTGTATTAGCTTCCATATTCACTCATCGATTCTATTCTTATCTTTCCGTACTCCACATAGCTTAAATAGTGAAATCTCGTATTTTAACTCCCTATTCCCTGAGGATTCGACTACCCACTCACCAGGGTAAATTTTATTACTTCGGCAAACCCGTGCACTTTTGAGTTGTTGTCAAAGTAAATATGGATGGAGCTTAATTGAAGAAATACCTATTAATGGTAAGATTTGAAGGATATTGAAGATATGATTTGAAAAACCTTAATAGATTTGGTTGAAGACTATTAAGGATATGATTAAAGACATGCCTATTGGTGGCATGATTGAGCTGATTGATTGAAAATCTTTTATAGGAGATTTGAAGACCAAACTTGGATGAATTGAAGATAAAGTTTGGTAAGTTTCATGAAGACGTACAAAGGAGTGTGCCCCTTGCGAGGAGACTGCGTGATGAGGAGCTGAGGAGTTAGGCTAGTTGCCGGTAGTCGGGATAGGGAGATTTGCCTACATCGACTCAAACTAAGCATAACCGAAATGTTGATGGGTCTTGAGGTCACTTCGCAACGTAACCAGAACTCAGTCAAGTCAGCAGTTAGGGCCATGTTGCAAATCGTATTACAACAGAAGTTGCAACAGCTAATTTCGGAAGGTTCTAAAGTTAGTAGCCATGGAGATTCTAAAAGAGGTATGGACTATATTTCGGATGTTGAGGCGTCTATATATACTACTTTGGTTTTAGATTGGGTGCGACTCTTGAAAGAGGGAGTAGGGAGGCACTAGACAATCTAGAGAGGGTAGTATTTTTTGTTTGTGAGAAAGAGTGACAAAGTGTTTGTACTCATCTTTTATCACCTCTTTTAGTAGATTATTTATCTCCGGGATTGGCCCCCAAACGTAGGCGAGTGAACGCCGAACTGGATTATCAACTTCTTGTGTCTTCTCTTGTTTGGTTTGTGTGTGTTTTTCTTTGAGTGTTTGAGTGATCGTCTAACCCACAAACCCACACCGGCGGAACTAACAATAACAATAGTTGATAAGCATTACTTATTAATCCTAATGTATTTCCTAATTATGTTATTTGGAGATGGCATCATGAGGGGGAATCAAGTAGAGGAGATCGATCGACATTGAGTTATGGTGGTTGATCTGTATCAACCAAAGGGTCGATGCATCCTAAGTGTTTGTGGGAGGTTTGTTAGCTACATATTAGTTTCTAACACCTGGCCAAAATTTAGATGCTTTCATGCTTATATCTGAGAATACGGGCAATACTGATGATGAGTCCATCAGCTCATCTCATTTAGCTCCATTAGTTCAATAGTGTCCTTTAGCTTATTCTATTCAACAACCTTTAGCTCCACCGATAACACAATCTCTTTTAGCTCTAGCAGTAACATAGCCTCCTTCATCTCTATTGATTGCATAGCCTCCACTAGCTGCCTATGCTGAGGTATTTGCCCTTTGCCACTGAGGTTGTATAATTATGTAAGTAAATTTCATGTTATAAAATTTTATAATTTTAGATGTAAATTTTCTTAAAAAAAGTTCCTAAATTTTATAATTAAAATATTTATTTATTTACTCCATTTGTTTTTTTTCACCAAAGAATACATAGTCAAAAGAATAATACCCGAATTGGTCCAAGGCCACTTGAGAGTGTTATAGATGGGTAGGAGAAAGTGAGCAAGGATATCCAACAGAGGGTATTCACAACTTTTAGGTAAATATTATTTAATTAAATGTATTAATATCATTTAATTTAATACATTATTTAACTATAAAAAATATTAATTTGGTTAATTTTCCTTTTTTTTTCTTAGGGCATTTACATGTGGGAGCTACACCATGAAACCTTAATCATTTGGCATTATAGCCATGAGGTGAATGAATGGTTAAAAAAGTATATCTACCTTGCAAATACATTTTATATGATTCCGTACAAGTGGATAGTTGTTTCAACTTAGGAGGGGATTTGTAGAAACATTAGGATTCAAAAGAGTCCAAGAAAGTCAGTAAATAAAACAAAGCAAACAAAACAGTAAATGAAAGTTCCTCGATTGTTATTTATTGTGGTGGATCTATTAGCACCACTGTTATTTGGTTTTTGCTTTTGAACTCATTCCTTGGATTTGTTTGGGTGTTAGTTCATTATCTAAATTCCTCAACTTGGAAAAATGGGCATAATAAAAAAATTGAAAAGTTAGGTTAATTATAAACAAAAATAATAATGGTAGTTAAATAAAATACGCACATTACAAGCATCGCACGAGAGTGTGGATAGGTCCACTATGATTGATAACGGTTGTGAAACTTTCATTTAGTATCTTGTTCGTTTTGTTTTATTTATTGATTTTTTTTTTACTCTTCAGCTTCTAATATTTATGCAAATGCCCTCTTAAATTGCATGTGCAAGGAACAAATGTTTTTTTCAACCATTCACTCATCTCATGATTGGAATCTCTTAATGCCAAAAAGTCATGTTGTAACTCCCATGTGTAAATACCCTTTAAAAAAACAAAGATTAATGAAGTTAATTTTTTATAGTTAAACAATGTATTTAATTAAATCATATTAATCGACTTAATTAAAGGATATGTATCCATTTAATTAAGTGATATTTATTGTAAAAGCTGGGAATATCCTATGCCAGACATTTGAAGGCATTTTCCTCCATCCAATTAATGCCATATTTGTTTTGCCTTTTAGTATGGTTATTGGACAACCACTTGCACTTTGACGATTGTTTGTCTTAGTTTATCATGAAAAAGCTGTAGGGGTATGTTATTTTTATTTTTATTTTTATTTTATTTTATTTTTATTTTATTTTTTTATATTTCTTATTCTTTCCGTGCTAAATGTCTTGATAAATTTGATATGTTTTTTTTTTTTTTTTTGTCAATTTGGCAATTTTTCTTCTAGTGGTAGGTCTATTTTATTAGTTTGATTGCACCATGTGTCTATTAGTTTGATCATGCCAATTGTCAGAGTATTATCCTCCGTATCATGTTTCTAAAATTTAATAAAAAATTGAAGATTTTTTTTTAACACAAGACGACAAACGTCCCCCATTTAAGAGTAATCAAGGACGTGCACGTGTGTGGAGCACACCACATTCAATGCCAGCTCAACGCCACACATGCCCTCACCTTGTGTAGACAGAGGTTCGATCCTGGGTCCTCCACGAAACGAACGCCCTATGCAAAAGATCCAATGCCAATTGACCTAGTGGCCGTTGACAATTGAAGATTTTTTAGTAGTTCAAAATTTGATGGTGGACTTTCTTTATATTCACAAAACACGCCCAAAAATTGGATGACCCGACCGATTTGCCCAAAAATCATTTTACTTGGCCGGATCAAATGTTTTAAAAAAAAAAAAAAAGGGAAGTGAGGAAGCCAAGAGTGAGAATGCCGGAGAGGAAGTGAGGGATCGGCTGGGAAAGGAAAAAAAAATTAAAAGAAGGGGCAGGCGGAGAAATGAGTCAAGGGGGGCAGGCGGAGAAAGTAAGGAGAAACGAGTCAGGGAGCGAGAGAGAGAGAGAGAGAAAGGCAGGGTAGCATGCAAATTTTTTTTTTAAGTTACCACGGGGTGAGAGTACCAAGAGAATTATTAGGTTTTTTATTATTTTTTTATTTTTAAAAAAATTAATGATATTATATAAAATTAAATTTTCAAATATTAAATTTAATTGGATTTCAGATATTTTAAAAATAAAAAATACAAATTAAAGTTTTAAATATTAACCTTGTTACTAATATAACAAATTTTCCACACTATAAAAATCAAACATTATATATATATATATATATATATATATATATATATATATATATATATTATGTATGTATGTATGTATGTATGTATAGCTTTTGAAATATAATCCCTAAAAATAATCATCCCTAATGGAAGACTTTATTTCATAATAGGCAACTAAGACAGAGATTATGTAATAATCATTCATTCAATGCAGCGGCAATGATGAAGATGAAAAATGGTTAGGGCGTCTACAGCAACATATTTCATAATCTCTAACTGCTGACGTCTTACAGTTGCCTTCAGGGTAACCCATTTTCTTGCATTCAGCCTTGCAGTCATTGATGTGGTTGCAATCCCCTATACAAAATACCTTTTCAGGTCTATGTCCTCCTTCAACTGCATGCATGGTTGAGGTCACCATATGTGTGTACACACATGCCCAAAATGACGCATAGAAAGAGAGAAATTATTAAATATGCAAAGTTATGCATACATAAGGGTAAAAAAGCAAAATGACAGATACAAAGAGAGAAATTATTGAATGTGTTAAGGTATGTATACATAAGGGTAAAAATATAAGCACCACATTATTCGGGTATTCTTATTTGGGTCACCAAATTATAAAAAATTTCAGTTGAGTCATCCAACTTTAAAATTACGGTCAATTGGGTCACTAGTACTCACGTCATTAACAATGCATTGATATGGCGGTACATGTCACCCATTTACTCACCATATCAGCAATGCTATATGGCTACTAAAAATATCATTTTCTTGCCAACACTTTCATGTGACTAAATGATACCACATGGAATGCCATGTTACTCAATATTGTCATGTCAGCTTAGCATGACAAGGGTGACAAAAAATGACTAACATGGACCTTCATATCAACCCACCGTTAATGGTAGGTATCAATGGCCAAAATAATCGTAATTCTTAAGTTATGTGATCAAATTAAAAAAAATTATAATTTGGGTGACCTAAATAAGAATATTCGAATAATTTGCTGGCTATTTAGGCATATTTCCCTATACATAAATATGACTACCAAATACCAAAAGTTTAAATATATACACAGACATAACTATAAAATGCAAGATCATTGAATATGGTAAGTGAACTTCGTTTATTTAGTTAGAGCAATGTAGAAGGAAAAGATTTAGGTAACTAACCTCAATTAGTTAGGGCTGGTGTCTTATTGTATATGCAGACATAGAGATTGTATAGGTTTAATTTCTTTGTGTCTTTATAGGTAGTTTTATGTTGTTAAATTTTATGTACCATATGTTATTAATGTTCATATTTTTATCATCAAATATTTTTATTATTTGATCAACCTAAGTTCCAACTTCCAATTGGAGTGTTTGGTTGTGGCTTAACCCCAATCCCCTGCAATCAAACATATTACAACTTTTGAAAATATCGCCATTAAACCAATATTTAAAAAGATTCCTTAATCCGAGATTTTTAGTTCCCAAGCAAGCATTTCTAACGAAATTCGGTTTTGAAATAAAAGTTGGTATTTGTTTAAGATTTATAATAATAACAATTTTATAAAAAGAGTTGTTTACAAAGCTACGGGTAATTTCTTTTTATAGAACTCTAAACTATGGCCTTTTTTTTATTTTGGGATCCAAAATTCAATTTGAATTAAAATAGTTACCCAAATTTAATTTTATTTCATCGAGTGATCATCTAAGAGATTTTAGCCTATTTTTGATGATGTACATGGCTAAAATTCTCTGTCATCACATATATGCATGTTGTCTGCTTAGATGATAATTCTATTTCACCTAATGACAGAGAATTTCTGGCATGTACATCATCATAAATAAGTTAAAATCTTTCAAGCGATTTCTCAGTAAAACAAAATTAAAGTTGGATAACCATTTTTTATTTAAATTGAAGTTTAGACCTCAAAATGAAAAAAAAAAAAACCATAGTTTAGTGCCCTATAAAAAAATTTACCCCAAAGCTATAGAGTAAGAAAGGATTTTTGCCAATATGAGAAATTGTCTATCTTGGCCTACCTCCTACCAAATCTCATTGTTTTGCCTCATAAAAATTGCCTCATAAAAAATGTCTAATATGCTTAAATCCAAATCATATGTATAATTACAAAATATTTCTCTATCCTATTCAATATGAAGCTATTTGATTCATCCTTTTACATAAAATCTTGGTTACAATGATATTTATGACTATAGTATGAGTATTTTTTTTTTTTCAATTGGAGAAAAGGAAAGGGACATAGGTTAAAAAAAAAAAACTTTTTAATAGGAAAAATATTTTAGAATAAAATTAAATAAGCAAGCTAGATTTGATTATCATTTCTAAAAAAAAATAGATTTAAAAAATAGATTTAAAAGACGGTGAGCGCATATGTTTATTTTTAATTGATATTATTACGATTATTATTTTGGTGCAAACACATTTAACTAGTTACCAAAAAGACAGAAAAAAAAAATCTAGTTGCATGAAATTAATATCACTAAATAAAAGACTAAAAAGTAAAAAAAAAAGTTTAATAAATAAAAAAATCAGTAACATACCAGAGGTTGAGAGAAGTGACGCCATGAGAACAACTGTGATGAAGAACTTGGCGATTCTCATAGTATTGTGAGCTTTGGCATCCATTAGCACTTCTCTCTGTTTTTGGTTCCAAAGCTTTTGTTTGGTCTTGGTGACCAATTGACCAAATTATATATAAAGTTTGATATCATAAGATTTAGTCCTATTAAATGGTATTTAATTTCCGTCTCATAAAGTAGGAAATTTGTCAATTCTCTTTCCACCATTCATGCCTTCTTGAAATAAAATTTTAGTTTCTATCTATGTGTATTTTCCTTTTATGTCATGTTCAAGTTTTCTTCGTCTTTTCAATTTGTATTTAACATAATTACATTAAATAATTTGTTTAAACAAATAAATGATAAAAGCCAAAGAGCCTTTGGTCCAATAATATTGGTCCCATTAAGAAAATTATTTATTGTGAAATACTCATTATCCATGTTTAAAACACTTGAACGTAATGGCATCAAAAGTCTCTTATTGTGAGTACCGGCTTGTAATCCAATCTCTGCACCGACCAACTTAAGGGTATCTAGGAGGTTCTTTTCATCTCCTCTGTGCACACCCCAGACTATATATGTTATTATCGCATTTTATCAATAAATACATAAACTCATGTACTTTACTCGTAAAGTTAGAAAATACTATGCATACAATATAATATACATTATAAAATTTTGATTTTGGATTACCTTCTGCCTAAACAAATTTCTTCTTTTACGTATTTATTTCATATTTATCCTTTAATTAGATCTACAAACTAAAACTAACTGGCTTATATTATTGTAATACTTTTCTTTCTGTTCCATGATTTTACATTTTTAATTTGTGATTGAATGTTTTTTTCCGCCAATTATTGTCATAGGATTTTTGGGATTTTAAATTTTGAAGGAATGGCTGAGGGATGCAGAGGATTGCTTTTACATGTCTAGAGCGAAATTGGATATGAAATTATGTATAATGCATGTAATTCAATTTTATTTATTTATTTATTTATTATTATTATTATTATTGATAAATATGGACATGCAATCTAATTTTTACAAAATTATTCATTAAAATTTTATACAGTCTACAGCTTATTCTTTGCTTACCTTGTTGACATGCTTATCTTCTCGCTCTTTTTTTTTCCTCGATAAATTAAAAAAATAAAACTCTTTATAATAGAAATAATCTCACTATATGTAAATTTGAAAAAGAAAAAATTACTATTCAAATTTCAGGGTAACATTTAAGAAAAATACCAACGAGTTACTAGACCTTTATGTACTGCCAGGACTATATCTTTTCAAATATATCCTATTAGTTTCAATTTATATTACTAAAAATATAATTAAATATTTTTCATTTTTAAAATATAACGCACATAGTCTATCAATAGTAAACGCGACATACGACCTCTTACTTGTTGGTTTTTTTTTTTAATATAAAACACATTTAAGTTAAATTGGAAAAGAAAGATTAATAAAGGTTTTTTATTTGAAAAAAATGAATTAAAATCGATATGAAATTTTATTGAAAGTAAAACTTGCAATAAAATTCATGCAAAAAATAATAAATTTAATAATTATTATCATTTTGACAAAGTAGATGACAAGCGCCGCCCATCTAAAAATAGTCAAGGACGTACATGTGGGAGAACCACGCTCACCACTAAACTGTGCACTCACCTTGTGCGAGCTGGAGATCGAACTCCGGGAGCCACGCTCCACATACGAGATGAACACCCTACGTAACAGACCCGATGCCAATTGACCTCAATAGCCATTGGTTAATAACTATTTGTCTCAAAAAAATATGTTCTTGAAATATCCATTTATTGGAATGACCACAAAGTTTGTATACAATTGCTCTAACTGAAGATCTTGAATCTTGCATACGCTTTGTATGATGGTTTATGCATTGATGGTGGAAGAATTGAAAACTGTAAAACCAAACCGAAGGTGAATTTTGTTTGTGTGGTTCATGGTAATTTAGAAGCTGATATTTTTATTGTAATTATTTGAAGTTTATAAGAGAAATTCTACACATGAGCAATGAGAAGAGGAAATAGATTTGTGTTTGTTTTGTGCAATGAAGTTCTTTTTTCTTGAATGTGCTTATGAAAGGGATACCAAAAATTGCTTTTTGCATAATGATGATAATAATAAAATTGTGACCTTCAGTTCACTTTGGCTTGTATTGAAAAAGTTAGAAAAACAACAGGGGAAAAATAATTGAATTTAGGATTTAGAAAGACTTGTCTCATAATTTGATGACAAGGGTTTAAGCTGCTGCTACTGTAGAATCACAGTATGTGTCACCACAATTCAATGTGCTCTTAAAAACATACAATTTCAGACAATGTTTATATTTGTCTTTAAATTAAATTTTAAGAAATAAAATATGATACATGTGTTTGCATATAAAAACAATTTCCCTCCAACTAATTTATATTTCTAAATTAAAATATTATAATTAATTTAATTATTTATTGAGGATATTTTGATGTTCATAATTTATTCTTATAATCTTTGTATGACTGGTAGGCAAAATGAATATAACAACTTAGGGAGCCATTTCTATTGCTCAGGGGTCTGAATTGTTTGATTGCACAAATGCCGCAAAGCCTACTAATCAGCCTTAATTGTTAATTGTTAATTCCTGCTGATCAATATATATGCTGATTGTTTCTGCATGACTGGTGACATTTTTTTTTAAAGAAGGCAATGGCATGTTTGTTTTGACTCGATATAGCCCCAACTCCTACCCCAGAAGCATCTATTTCAATGGTGAATGGCTTAGAAAAATTTGGTAGGGCAGGTGCTGACATGATAGCCAATTATAAAGCCTTGAAAGCCTTCTCAGCTTCAGAATTCTAGTGGAAGTTGTCTTTTTTGAGAAGATTAGTCAAAGGTCTTGCCAACTGAGCATAATGTTGTATGAACCTTCGATAATATCCCGTTAACGCCAAAAGGCCTCTCAATTGCTTCAAAGCAATTGGAATTGGCCACTGAACTATAGCCTGCATTTTAGCTCCATCCATTTCCACCCCATGAGCAGACACCAAATGGCCTAAATATACCACTTTTTGTATTCCAAATTGACATTTGAAAAATTTGGCATATAATTGATGTTTCAACAAAGTATCTAAAACTTGTTCCAAATGTAACAAATGAGAATCCCAATCCTTACTGTACACCAAGATGTCATCAAATAACACCAACACAAATTTTCTTAATGCACAATGGACAACTTGATTCATAAGAGCTTGAAATGTTGCGGGGCCATTAGATAGCCCAAATGGCATGACTAGCCATAGAAAGTGGCCATGGTGAGTGTGAAATGCTGTTTTATGTTAGGTAATATCGAAAAAAAATCAAATAACATCATTAAAGGCATGTGGAAGCAATAATAAATTTGTGATATGTTCTAATTGTTTTAATGAACACCATAATTTAATTAAAAGGCCTAGAAAATTACCTCTTAATATTTGAAAACTTTCTTTGATATGCTAAATTTGCCTCTCGGATTGTCGTAGATCTCCTCACATCGAACGAAAAGTCCCACCCCTCTAGATCACACGCTGGAATTAAAAAACAATCTCCTCTTCTTCTCTAAATAGCAGCTAGGGTAAGAGAGGAAGAGAGAAAGCTTGGGGATTTTTTTCATTAGAGAATTAATTGATTTGTTCTAGGGTTAAAGAGGAGTCATATTTATAGAGACTTCATAAAATATGATAAATATTATTCAATTATGAGTCACATTCGAAATATGAACTTTCATAATATGATAAACATTATTCAATTATGAAGTCCTATTCAAAATATGAACCTTCATAATATGATAAACATTATCATAGAAGTTCTATTAGAAATATGAGTGTTAATGTAACGAAAACCATTTTTGTCTTTGAGTCCTTATGATTTTGATTATCTATTCGACTCCATCTAACTTAAATCAAAATTTAAACTTAAGACAAAAACCCTAGACCAATTTATAATTTCACTTATCTCATGAAATAAAATTTTAACTTGACGATTTTATCCCTGCACTCAAAACGAGACAGATTCTTTATCCCTTTAAGCGTGACTCCGTAGATTCGTTCTGATTGAAAATGGGAGGATACCAAAGGGCATGGGTGACACCTAGCCAGTCTCGTAGCCCCACGTCATAACCCAATCGAACACGAATGAGTAGATCATTATGAACCTTTTTTATTATGATTACCATATGTGTATAAACATTTCGTTCTTGTATCCCAACCAAGTGAAAGCCGTGGTAATTGTCAAACTCACTAAACTCGATCATATGCAAATAACTATAGTAGGGTGAGATTACAAAACTACCCTTTGTGTCCCACACCATTAGTTTGACTGCCTTGACTAAGGTCTTCTAATCTTACATACTTATAATTGCATAGGATACTAACTCGTTTACTTCCAAGAAAACAAATTTCTTCTTCGTGATCACTCATAACTGCTACTTACCCGACATAGTCGCACTTCGAGGTTAGCCAACCAAAAGGTAAACTGAGCCTAACGACTCTAGTAATAGACTAGTCGTCACAAATATATAGTGATCATGATGTCTCTGGTCTAAGGTCCACTCATATGATCATAACCAACAATCCTAATCATTGATTGTCAAAGAGTAAAACCCATGTGATTAGTTTGTTGCGAGTCATGTTCAAATACACCAATCCCATTGATGCATTTATGACATATGCTGCCACTATTTCATACTGTTCAACTAGCACTCTTTGTTAAAGTATATGTCATATAAATTTTTTATGAACCTTTAACACCCAATTAGAGGTTCTCCAATTTCCGAACTATTTAAGTGTATAAGTACCAAACCCTTCTAGTACTCTCCTCTTTATCCCACAAAGAGTAGAAGGTTTAACTTAATACACATGGACTATGATATTCAAAATTAATTATAATGTCATCACAAGATTTATATGAACATCAAAACAAATGCCTATAATAAGAATGTATAATACAAATGAAATATCCTAATTCAAGTATTCTCATTGGCATTCGAGGGCATAATCCTAACATTTTATACATGTCCCCTTGATGTAACAAAATCTAATGATAACCTGAGCGAAGATCAAATTTAGAAAAATAAGTAGCTCCCCATAATTCATCCAGCAATTCATCAACTAGTGGAATTGGTAAAGAGTCCTTAATGGTGATGGCATTAAGAGCCCTATAATATGTACAAAATCACCATGATCCATCTTTCTTTTTAACTAATAACACAGGTGAGGAAAATGGGCTTATACTTGTTTCAATTAAACCTTCAGACAACATATGTGCTACCATTTGTTCAATCTCAGTCTTATGGCAATGGGTATATCTGTAAGGTCAGACCTTTACTGTATTGGAATTTGGCAACAGTTGAATTCGATGATCACAACTTCTTGAAGGAGGCAATCCATGAGGAATTTGAAAAACTACAAAATATTTCTTCAGAAGCTGTTGCAAACTTAATGGCATCTTAGGAGGTAGAGAAAACTCATTTGAATTCATATTTTCCTCCGATGATAGAATCAAATGTTCCTGATCATCTAATATGGAATCTTTTGACAGAGCAAGTGTATAACATGATGCAATGGCATGTGTTGAACACAGTCAGTATAATTGAGGAACCGAAGTCATTTAAGGTTTTCTTTGACTCTCACTTGTTAAGACAATAAGTTCATTATTGCAAAAAAAATTCCAAGGTCCTGTTGCTGTAATCAATAATATATGGCACCAAAGTTGCAAACCAATTAGCTCCCAAGTTAATATCTACACCCATAATTGGTAAGAGATACATAGAAAATTTAAATTTGTGGTTCTGAATTTGCACTTCTAAGTCCCGGACCAATCCTTCCACAATTAAAGCATTGCCATCACCGACTAGGACTTTAAATTGCTTTGTTGGAAGAATAGACAATTGTAAAAGTTTAGCCATTTCTGGTCTGATAAAGCAGTCATCAATGCCTCCATCTAGCAAAATATGTACAGAATGCCCTCTAATCATACCAATAAATCTCATTGTATCTGATACCCAACTGGTATTCATAGCATTAAGAGATAAACTCTGTGATTCCTCTCCTATTTGTTGTTCTGTGACCTGTCAAAATTCTCCTGAATCCTCTTGAATATCTGGAATCTCTTCATCCCAATGAAGTAATAGCAGTCGTCGATTGCCACATTTATCCATGGGAGAAAACTTTTCATCACAATTATAACACAAGCCCTAAGTCCTTCTTTACTACATTTCCTTGAAAGACATTTTTCTAACATGAGAAGGAGGTGTTGTGTTAGTAGATACTACTGGAATTTTAGCAGTAACTCACATAAGACTAGGTAAAGCCATGGGAGGAGGCCCAATTGGTGGTAATAAAGCTAGTTTGGTTGTACTTAAATGAGGAGAAAATCCTAATATAGATTTCTTGTGCACACTGGACACTTCAGTAATAATTGGACTTTTACTCCTATGTAAACAATCTGCAAAAGTAGGCTTTTCTTATATAAATGAGCCAATTGGACTGCCTTGGTAATAGAATCTAGATTCCAAGGAATAATGTCTGACAAGTGCTCGTGTTATAGTAATGCGAAGTGTTATTATCTTGCAATGAGCATTAATTTAATCAGATTTTATCACTAAAAAGTGTGCAATTGTTTACTTTTGTGCATTGTAGGGTTGTGAAGATAAAATGAAGGAAAGGAACGAAGTTAGGTCGTGTTTGGAATTGTTGGGAAGATTTTCGGACCAAGCAAGGAGCAAGGCGTGAGCATAGACTTGTGAGTGTGTGCCAAGCTCCTTTGGAGGGGCACAAAGGCAGTCACATTCACAATAAGTCTAACTCATGCCAAACATGAGAACTTCACCAATTAGGCGATTCGAAGCAATCGGCACGATCTACCGTTGATTGTATGCCCAATTCAACGGCCTCGATGAAGAACGACGAATTTGGGAGTGTTTCGGCACAGTACTGTAGTAGTACTGTAGCGAATTACTGTAGTGAAACCACTGTAGTAAGTTACTGTTCACAGTCATCCGAAAATCAGAATTCCAGAAACTTCACACGGCCGTGTGAAATCCCGTTTTCGGCAAATTTAAAGCCGCGACTCCACATTATAAAAGCCCGATTTGGAGACTTTTTGAGACATCTTTAGACCTATTCTTCTCCCCAACTTCTGCGAGTGCGGCTAGGGTTTTGGAGAGGACTTCGTGGAGGTTTAGAGCGCGTCATCCGCATCGTCACTGACGTCCGCATCGTCACAAGACCACTGCCACACTATACGCAAGGGGGTTTTCATCTATGTCTTTACTTTGTGTTTTATTTCATACATTGATGAACATGTATAGCTCCATGAGGAGCTAAACCCCTTGTGGGTATTCGGACTTGTAAATTCTAGGGTTATCATGTTTCTTTGACATTGTTATTATGCTTTTCCATTATTGATGAATAAGAATTGAGTTTCAATCTTGATTTTATTTTGCTATTGTTTTCCCTTAGATGTGACACTAGGGTTGAGAGCAATCTAGGTTTTTCTTTGGAGGTGTGACAACTCCTATAGGATTAGACTATTCAAGATTGAAGAGGGTTGAGAGGGAGAGTTGTGAGGTAGCGATGTACCCCTTTCCCTTCCGGTGTGATTTCTCCCTACCTCCGATTCTTAGATTTATTAGCGGTCAAGATAGAGTGAAGTGCTAGGTAGATAAACTCCTCTGGGGCTTAGTTACGCGAGTAACAGAGTGAAGGGTTGAAGTGAATCCTATGCACTGGGGCTTAATCTAGACTAGGGTTCTTCCTCCTGGACCAAAGGGTTAGAACTACACATAGGAACAGGTTTAATCACTAGGAATCCCTAGAACTTAATGCAATCCCACGTAGTGTGAGGCTTAGGTAGATGTACTCCCCTGGGACTTAATCGTGCGAGCGATAGAGTGAAGGGTTGTTGTGAATCCTAATGCCGGGGCATAATGTTGGGGTTAGTCACGGTTGACCTTAGGTTTGGGACCGTGAGTCTAAGGATTTCCTCGACTTAATTAGCATCAATAGGAAGGTATAATAGCATAGTCTTGCACTAGAAGCATAGATCCTAGAAGTAACTTGTCCGGATACCCCACTTCATTCATTGTTAAATCCTCCTTAATCTCTTTTTCTTGCACTCTCTAATCTTTCATCTCTCTCTATTTAATTCCCTGTCTTTTAGTATAGTTGTTCTCACAATTCACACACGAATCGATTATTACTTTTCCATACTTCGCATAGTTTTAATAGTGAAATCTCATACTCTAACTCCCTATTCCCTGTGGATTCGACTACCCTCTCACCGGGGTAACTTTTATTACTTCGACAAACTCGTGCACTTTCGGGGAGCCTGTCAATGTCACATTGCAATTCTGGTTATAATCCACAGATAAACCAATCCAAAAAAGCCTCAGATAATAAATCATGTGAAAGCATTATAATACCCTACCACTAAACCCTCCTTAAACAATTTAAAAAGAGAAGAACAAGGATTATTGAAAACTAAAGAACCATAAGTCTGTTTAATTGGTTTGGCAAAGCTTTTCCATGACACAATACTGACTGATTTCTGGAGCATTTGGAACTAGGGAACCACAGGTCCATCAAAATGGATTGAAGCAATCTTAAGGCGGTAGAAATTAAAAGTCTCATATAAATCAAAAAACTGCTCTACATGATAAAGCCATTGTAATGCATTGGACCCATCAAAACGAGGCAAATCCATTTTAATAGATCGCAATGGAGAATTTATAATAGATATGGAATCAGATGTAAAAGGTTCCTGCAATATAGAAGGTGATGAAGATATCTGATTCAAGCTGACCTTTTGTTGTAGAGATTCCATACATTTAACCAAAGAAGTGACTGATTGTTCAATCATAGAAAGCTGATCATCCTTCAATTTATCTTTCTCCTCTTTATCACCCAACACCGCTAATACTGACTCCATCTTTGCAAAAAGGTCCTTCAATCTTATATTCTCATCCATCAGAGAAAAAGGTCAATGAAAGCACCAAAAATATTATGAATGAAGGCCCCAAAGACAATTCCAACCCACAACCCCAACCCAAGCAAGAGCTCACCACTCAATTTTCATTGAAATCAATCTCATAAATTCACAAAGTTCTTCAAATATATTAGATCTGACAATAGATCAAAGAAATTCCAGTAGGAATTATCTCATATAAGAGTAGATCAACATAGTATCAAACAACCAAACCACCAAATCAACAAAGCGTTAATGGAGTATTTAAATCTCAGAATTTATTTGCAACAGAAAGAAACATAACCAGAGAATTTTCCCGCAAAATTCCTGGTCCTTATCCCTCCTTCCCTACGGGGCCTCAAGCTTTCTCTCTCTAATCTTCAATGCCCTCTTTTGTTTACTTTCCCCTTCTTTTATATTACCTTTTTCTCCCGGTCAGTACATAGCCCTCCAGATGTGAGTTTACTATTTTCTCCCTAGAGATTCTTTCCACCATTTCCTGAGGCGGTGATCTTGTAACTATTTACTCTATCGACCCATTGCCTCTCTTGGGACTCCACATTGTGACCCACTATTAACCTCTCTTGATTTGCAATGAATTCATCCAGGTGCTCCACTTGGCTTTCACCCTGTAATTTAAGTTGAATTAAATGTGGAAATATTATAGATTGCACATGTAGAGAAGAAAAGTGAGATTTGGGCAATGTTTGCTTCGATGGCAAAAGCATTGTTCAACCAGGACAAGTTTGGGGACTCAAAGAGGTGTTTGGAGATTGCTTGTAGGATTCTTGATAAGAAAAAATTAGTGTCACCTGAGAAGGTTGCAGAGGCATATGTAGAGACATCGTTGTTGTATGAGGCTATGAATGACTTTGAAATTGCTATGTATTTGATGAAGCGGATGTTGGCAATAATTGAGAAGCTCCCAACAACTACATTTGGCTAGAAGTATCTCAGCAAGGTTGTTGTGGTTGCTTCTATTGACAAGGAGAGTCTCTGATGTTGTTCCTTTGCTTAAGGCTGCAGTTGATCAACTGAAGGGAAGCTTTGGGCCAAAGCATTATGGATTGGGATTTGTATATAAGCATTTGGGGTAGGCATATTTGGACATGAATCAGGCACAGGCAGCATGAAGAATGCTGCTTCTTGGGAAGAAAATAATAGAGGAAACTTTTGGCCATGACCACGAGGATTCTATAGATACATGCTAGTGCATTGCTAATGCTTATGGGGCAATAGGAAGGTATATTTACACTCTTTTTTCCCTTGATCAATTGTCAAATATTATATGTTTGTATAAGTCATGTACCATTATATTTTCTTGATTTTTAGCATTATATGCTGGCCATATGTTTTGTGAGAGATATTTCTTGAACTATTAAGGCCATCTCTTCGAAGGAATATGATCTTCATGACTAGTGGATATCTTGATATATTGATTTCAATGTCTTCTGCACATGCACCTTAGGCCCCCCACTGTTTGAAGTGATGCTTATTAAGTTACATAGTCTTCAATTTTCCTTGATTAGGTTTGTAATTTTTTTAATGTGAGGCCATTAGATTTCAAACCTCTCACGGAAGGAAGGAACAAGGTTCATTTCTCATATTTTTCATGTCTTCCACAAGTGGTAAATAAGCTTAAGTTGCATAGGTGAATGCTCTATGCTTTACTTGCAAAGTTGCTAATGTTACAAGTAGCAGTTTTGTAGGTACATTAACGTAATTATAAATTATACCTTGTGTATAGTATGTTTATTAAAAGTAGAGAAAAACATATTCCCTTTGAGTTTTAAATGATAAATAGCTATATTTCCTAGGATTGGATCATAGGTTTGAAAGTTATATTTTAGTGTGCATATAGGATTCATCTCCTCCACATTGATGATTGACATAGAATGTTGCCACATGGATGCAAAACTCCACCATATTGATGATTGACTAGGAAACATTGTTCCATCTCTTTGATAGTGATAAATCGTCACCTTCTCCACCACATGGATGGAAAACAACGTCAGTTTTCCATTTCTTTAATGAATTATGAAGGATGTAGCAAAGGCAAGAAATGAAAATTATTCACTTCACTTTGCATCTTCTTTCCTTCAAGCCTCCAAAATTTCAAAAGTTGTGAATCTTTGTTCTAAAATTTGAGTGTGGGACTGAATTGAAAACTTAGAGGTATGTAGAACTTCTTATTGTTTGGATATTTGCATGATTTTTTTATATTTATGCTCAGAAGTTGTGAATCCTTGTTCTAGAATTTGAGTGTGGGATTGAATTGAAAACTCAGAGGTATGCAGAACTTCATATTGTTTGGATATTTGCATGATTTTTTTTTAAATTTTTGTATTTTGTTTATTTTCATAGTGTGTTCTGGAATGGAGATTATATATGGAAATTTGTTGTGTTTCAATTCAGTGGTATGTAGAACTTCTTATTGTTTGGATATTTGCATGATTTTTTTATACTTTTGAATTTTGCTTATTTTCATAGTGTGTTTTGGAATGGGAATTATATATGGAAATCTTCTTTGTCCCTTAGTCCAGCCATCTCCATTCTTTAAGACCTCTACACTATGCAAATTGGCCAGTTAGCTCTGTAAAATCAATAGGAAGACATGATATGAGAATTATTTCAACAAAAGAAAACAATAAGCTTAATATGTAGGCGAACCTTAATCCTATAAGCTTTAGAAAGTTCTTTTTGAAGGTTCATCTTATCTCTTATACTTGCTGCCAACTTCTTTTACAAACTCTCAATCTCTTGCTCCAAACCAGCTGTCCTGATAGAGCTTCAGTTTGAGCATAGGAAATATTTCCATCATAAATTCAATTCAAGATTGAAAATTAGTGTGTTTATATAATTCCATGTTGTGATTTTTACTAATTATAATTTTAATTTTGTGTCTTTAGGTTGTGTAAATATCTAATGATTATGTTTAGGTATGGGAGAGGATTCAAGGCATCAACTAAGTCAAACAGAACCAAATGGGTCTAGTTTTACAAATCTTTTACTCTCCATTAGTCCCTCTGATGAGGAAAATATGATAGAACATGAAGATGAAGAGGAAAATGTGAACCAATGTGGTTATGACAATGAGAAGGTTAGTTTACTATTAATTATTACTGTAATTACATTCATAAAATTTATAATTATGAAGTAATACATAACTGAATTTATTTTTTTCCAACAGAATGGTGACGATTTTTATGATAATATCCCCAAATTGAGTAAAACCTTTGGTACTGAGGAAGAATCATATACATTTTACAATGCATATGCATTGAATATTGGATTTAGCATAAGAAAACATTGGGTTAAGAGAAACAAAAATGGTGTGGTAAATAGTAGGAGATTTTGTTGTTCCAAAGAAGGGAAATGTGCTCAATACAAGAGATATGAGAATTTGAAAATTCATCGGGTAGAGACACGAACCGGTTGTTTATCTCATAAGATAATTTCATGAGAAGATAGCAGGATGTTTACAGTATCAAGTTTTGAATGGCAACACAATCATGAACTCGCACGTAAAGAGTTTGCACATATGCTACGATTGCACCGGAAAATTAGTGAAGCTCAAGCAATACATGTCAAATTAGCTTATAAGGCGGGACTTACACCAACAAAAATATACGAGTTGCAGAACAAGATGGCTGGAGGTCAGTTGAATATTGGTTTTATGAAAAAAGATATTGAAAATCATTTAGGGAAAAAAATGGAGAAACAAGTATAGAAGGGTCTCCATAAAGTGATAATGCAATATTTCATAAAGATGCAGGTTAAAGACCCTGGATGATGAAGGAATGATTACAAAATTTTTTTGGGCTGATGGAAAGGAAGATCTGATTATGAAGATTTTAGTGATGTAGTTACATCTGATACTACTTATCGAACAAATAATTATGATAGGCCTTTTACTTCATTGTTGGGGATCAATAATCACTGTCAAACAATAGTCTTTGGTGCATCTCTTTTATATTAAGAGAATGTAGAGTTGTTTGTTTGGTTATTTCAAATGTTTGTAGGGGTGATGAATGGGAAGCATCCAACCATTATTCTAATTGATCAGAGTGCTGCAATGGAGAAAACAATGCTGATAGCCTTACCAACTACTCATCATCGCCTTTGCATTTGGCATATATACCAAAATGCGGCCAAACATTTGGCACATGTATTTTCTGGTATATGCACTTTTGTTGTTGCATTTCAGCAGGTTATATATGACTATGAAGATGTCTATGAAGATGAAGCATCTTTTCTTGAAGCATGGGAAAATTTACTTGAAAAATACAACTTAAGAGAAAACCCATGGCTTATAAAATCATTTGAAGAAAGAAAAAACTGGGCAATGATATATGGTCGGCATATTTTTTGCAGAAAGATGATGAGCACCCAAACAAGTGAGAGTTTCAATGGTGTACTAAGGAATTATTTGACATCAAAACTTGGGTTAGCAAGATTTTTTGAACAATTTGAGAGAATTCTTTAAGATAGGCTGTTTACAGAGCTTCACGAGGATTATAAGACGATGGATCAATCAATATCATCAAAAGAGTTGTGCCCAATTTTGAGACAAATGGTGCAAATGTATACTCTGAGTATTTTTCAGAAGTTGAAGGATGAACACAATAAGATCCTTTATGTGATGGTTGAATTATTAAGTGAAGCAAACAATTTGAAGACTTACAAGGCAGTTCATGTTGATGCTCCCCGATATGCTAGCTTAGTGACATTTGACCCCTCAACTAAGACAATTGAATGTAGTTGTAAAAAGTTTGAATTTTTAGGGATTCCTTGTATGCACATGTTGCATGTTTTAGATGTAAATAAAAAAAAAATTCTTCCTGATAAGTACATAATGAAAAGGTGGACTAGGAAAGCACGAGATATGTATACTTGCATGTTTGTAACCACCACAGCAGAAGAAGACCCTAGGGTGGCAAAGAGCAAGAGATACATGGATATGTGCCATCGTTACCAAAAATTAATTTCAGAAGCATCTAAATATGAAGAAGCTTATAAAGAGGTTGTGCACCATTACTTTGTGCTTGATGTGAAGGTGAAGGATATTGTGAAGATGTCTCGTTTGGGAAGAGAAGATTGTCTATCAACAGATAATATATGCAATCAAAATTCTTCTTGTGAATATTTTGGCCCCAAAGGATTGGCTATAAGGCATAAGCCAAGTCGTGGAGGTCATAGTACTAAAAGAATAAAAGGGGCTTTAGAGCAACAAAAGGAGAACAAAAAAACAATAGGTCATTAATTTTTTTTTTATTGAATTGATTTTTATTGGCTTGCAGGTGGCTATGGATCTTTGTTAAATTTTTTTTTTTTTTTTGTTGACTTGCAGGTGCACTGTTAGAAGGGAAAAACTGAATTGATTTTTATTAAGGAGTTAAGGGTTGTATGCAAGTGGCTATAATTACTTAATTTGTTCATTTTTATTAAGTATTTCCAGTTATCTATCTGTTTTTAATGATAATTGTTGATTTTATGTAGGTATGAGTGTCAACAATTATAGTGAAGAATGCAACTTGTATGCAAGTGGCTATACTGAAAAATGCAACTTGCAATTTTTATTAAGAAATCTTGTCTGAGCAACTTGCTATAGTTGTGTTTGGCAATGGAGAATGCAAAATTGAATTTTGGTGTAAGTTGCTAGTGTAATTTAATTTAATGCTTGTTAGTAGCTGTGATATTGACATGTTTTTTAATTACTTCAGTTGCAATTTGATTCCTGCAATTATGATTTATTTTCATTAAATCTGCCAACAATACTTAATCTAATAGGTTGATGTGCCAATCCATTCCCACACTTATTCATCAGAATTTTTTTGCCAGAATTCAGCTAGAAATATTGTGAATTTCATTAGTGATAACAACAAAATTAGATATAACCAAACATGACAGCCTAACAAGTTGATGTGCCAACCCATTCCCACACACATACATAAGAATTTTTGTAGAACTTTTACTGCCAAAATTCAGCTAAAAATACAAGGGTTACACTTGCTTTGACAAGAGGGAGATGAAGAAGTTTGAACTAGTTAGAGTTCAATTGCAAGTATGCAGATCTATAATCACTGCAACAGAGAAGTCCCTGATGTAGCTTGGAATAAGGCTTCTAAATCTCTCTTGTTTAGCTGTATCCCTAAAAATCAAAGGGAGAAAGATGGGAAAAAAATCGATAGAGTATATCAGATCTAAACATGCTTAAATAAATTAGCTTAAGTGAAGAGATGCTTTTGGCCATATCAAAGCTGCAATCCAACAATTTGGAGTTCAAGGTACATAGTCTTTGACAGAAAATCAATGCCAATGGTAGCCTGTGTATCATCAGAATAAGAATTACACATGGTGCAAAACATAACACTAGATGAAGAGAATTCTTGCACCAAACAACAGAAAAAATGTGTAGGCAGTCTTTAAAAAAATTGAAGCTCCCAAATCATAGAGATGGTAGATCATGTCTAATAATGGTGCTTTCAATAAAGAAACTTTTCCGGTGAACAATGAATTAATTACTGAAACCATATATACTAACTTATGCTTAAATAAAACAGAGTTACATTGCTCTGCAACAAGACAATTGCAAAGGCATCAAAATCTAAAAATTTGAGTTTTTTTGGATGTTCATGGATCGGATAATTAAAAAAATACAAAAATAAAATCTAAAAATTTGAATTTTTTGGATGTTCATGGATCTGATAATTAAAAAAATACAAAAATAAAATAAATGATTGAAATCACGAAACCCTAAAAATATCAAATCCATGAGGAAGAAAGTACCTGGTATGTATTATAATCGAGAAAGGAAGGATTAAGAGCAGCACCTTGTACGTATTATCGAACTTATCATACATGAAGCTAGTGATGATGCTGGTTTTGCCAACGGATTGGTGGCCGAGAAACACCAATTTGTACTATAACCATTGATCCTGCAACGACAACAACTAGGAGAATGGAACGGTTTGCTGACCTTCAAACGGCCCCAAAGAAGCTTCCTCGAGATGAAACTCATTCCAAACCAAGCAAAAGAAGAAGAAAGTGAATTCAAAGTTCAAAAAATTTTTCAATTCCCCTTTGTTAAAAAGGTGATGATTTATCACCGTCAAAGAGGCAAAATGACATTTTCTAGTTAGTCATCAATGAGGTGGAGTTTTGCATCCACATGGCCACATTCTGTGGCGACACGCATCAAGCCGCAATTGGAGGACCTGGGAGTCCCCTCGTTCCAAAACCAGGGGAAATGAATCCGGCCATATATGCTTATCAGACACAATGTAGACCTTGTTGGTTGAAAAGAATAAGGAATGGGGAAATTCTTAGAGAGACATTATGAGGGCCTTGCTTGCTTTTAGCTCAGAAAAATGCCAATTTTTAAATTAGACAACGGAACTAGATAAAGAAGAAATGATGATTGTGACAAGAAAGCGAATATGGTTATCTGAATGTCTACATAGGAATGGAAAACATGTGTAGATGGATGGTTCTATAATTTGTGGAAATATTTAGAACTTCTGATTATGCAGTTAAAGAAGTACCTTAAGTCCATGGTTATTGTAGTGGCTGTTGAAATTTAAATATGGAAGAGTTAGTATCGCTTTATTTTAATTTGAAAGGTCACTAGTAGTAATAGCTCGAAGGACTACTCACCAAATCTGTTAATCATCACTTGCTAAAGAACAATCAGTATTTTGATTCAATGTCATGAAGTATCTCTCTTTAGACATCCCTTTTTGGCAGAAATTTTGTAAGCTTATCATACAAATTTCATTGTTGCAAAGTGGATCATAAGAAACATAATCACTAAACTTTCCATCCATAGGTTATAAACATGAGGATGTTGATTGCTTTAGTTCTTCTTTTAACAAGAGGATGTTTATTGTTATTATTATTAGTTATTTTCATCCTTATGTATATAACACCGAAGAATTTGAATCAGTGATATGTTTCGGTGATTGTATCTTCTCCTTATGGAAATGATTCATCCTTATATAACATTGTAAAATTTGATAGGAAATCATGCATCATTTTCAGTTGTTTTTCAATATTATCTTGCAGATATACTACAAAATAATTTTTGAAATCTTTTTGCTTTGCATCATGCCATATCAATACTTTTACAACCATCAATGAACCCGCTCATTTATACTATAATTTTGAACTTTTGTATGTTTATTACCATCCTCTTTATGGAATGCAGTTATGTTCTCTCATTATAGTTCCAAAAGCATGCTATTGACTCATGGGAAAGACATGGGCCTAATGCAAGCGTTGAGTTAAGGGAAGCTCACCGACTTCTTGAGCAGTTAAAGAAGAAAGCACAAGGATCTCCGTCTGCTATTTTTCCTGCAGGCACATTACCACATTCATGGCATAGTTGATCTAGCTACAGAAATCATTCAAAATGGTCATTAAGGTTAATTCTAAGGGTACGTTTGGTTCACAGAATAAGAATAGAATGAGCATGAGAAAGGGAATGGTAATGAAACTGTAGAAATAGGAATGTGAATGAAAATTGTATTTAGTTGAAAAAATATTTCATTGGGAATAGAAAAATAGTGAGAAGGGAATGTGATAAAATTATTTTATATCCTTATGCACATAAATCTGATTACATGTAATTAATGATAAATAAATTTTTTATTTAATTTTTTTTTAATATTATTATTAAAAATAATTATTATAACTAAATATTCACATTAAATATCTCATTTCAATTAATTATTAGTGTTACGGGAAAAAAATGTCATTTTACTTTCATTATTAGAACTGGAAATTGCCAAAAGCATCTCCAAAGTTTGCAATATGCACAGATTCTCCCCCTAAATTTGAATATTCATAAAAACCCCTTCCTTTTGAATACACTAATTTTTAAACCCCCAAGCATCTAACGGTGATTGACAGAGTTAATTTTGAATTTTTTGGACGAAATTGTCCCTTGCATGGGAAATTGTGGCAAGTGCGTGTAATCCCAAAAGAACATCATTAAAGGCGCCTGTTATTTGCACTCATCGCCTTTTCAACTTTTTTCTTTCCAAAGTTGTCATTACCTGGGCATCTCGTGAATAACTGAAATTTCATTCCACCATTATCTTGAAAGAGAACTCCCGCTCAACTCTTCGGCATTTCATCAGTTTGCATTCTAAGTTATTAAGGAGAAGTGGACACCGTTGAAGAAGTTGTGCAGTTTTCTTTTCTTTTTACATTTTGTGTATTGTTTTTGCTCATTTGGTTTGTAAAGTATTCTGTTAGAAAGAGAAATTATTGTTTTTGCTCATTTCATCAGTTTTTACACCGTTGAAGAAGTGGAAAATTGTGTTTAAAACATGATGTTTCTATTTAAGAAACAAGGTTTCTGTTTAAAACATGAGGTTTCTGTTTAAGAAATGAGTACATGCATTACTCTTCATGCTAATCTAAATTCTTTTGTTTGTAGTTATAATGTAATCATGCTAACCTAAAATCTTTTCCACAAACTTGTTAAATTTTTCATGTAAATATCGTTGTCTCCATATAATAAGAAAAGAATGCAAAACGAATGCAAAACGAATGCAAAAAGGTATGAAAAAAGGTTTGACGAGGAAGGAAGTCATGTCATAACGTCTGGGTAGCCCTGAGGTCGAACAAATATGCTCGGAGAATCCGAATACTTGCTAGAATATCATAACTTTACAAAGAGAAGAAAAATTTAAGCGGAAACATAACATTTTAAACGGAAAATGGAAAAGTTAAACAGAAACATAATATTTTAAGTGGAAACATAATATTTTAAACTGAAACTTGATAAATTTAAGCGGAAACCTGGATGGGACAAGGATATTAAAGCAAAATTTATGTTCTTGCTTTGTTTTAATCTGAAACTTATGTTTTTAGCGGAAACTATAATAATTAAGAGAAAACATATACTTTTAAGCGAAAAATGGCATAATTTGTTTAAGGAAAAGCAAAAAAGAATGCAAAACGAATGCAAAAAGGTATGGAAAAAGGTTTGATGAGGAAGGAAGGCATGCCACAACGTCTGGGTAGCCCTGAGGTCGAACGAATACGCTCGGAGAATCAGAATACTTGCTAGAATATCATAACTTTACAAAGAGAAGAAAAATTTAAGCGAAAACATAACATTTTAACGGAAAATGAAAAAGTTAAACGGAAACATAATATTTTAAATGGAAACAGGAGAATTTAAGCGGAAACATAATATTTTAAAAGGAAACTTGATAAATTTAACCGGAAACTTGGATGGGACAAGGATAATAAAGCAAAACTTATGTTCTTGTTTTGTTTTAAGCGGAAACTGTAATAATTAAGAGAAAACATATACTTTTAAGCTGAAAATGGCATAATTTGTTTAAAGAAAAGCAAAAAAGAATGTAAAACGAATGCAAAAAGGAATGGAAAAATGTTTGACGAGGAAGGAAGGCATGCCACAATGTCTGGGTAACCCTGAGGTCGAACGGATACGCTCGGAGAATCTGAATACTTGCTAGAATATCATAACTTTACAAAGAGGGCATACACGTGACACATGCGTTAGAAGCCAATCTCATTTTTTATTGGACAAACCTTTTTATGTGGAACTTTACTTGCGAGGAAAAGATTGTTATCTTTTCGAGCAACCGGCAGAACTTCAATCAAACATACCAAATGGGGAGAATTTGAAAAACTCCAACAATCCAAGGTGATATGAGTCTTCCAAACTTTGTTTTAAAAAAAAACAAAAAGGAATGTAAAAATGCATGCAAAAAGGTTTGATATGATGTGATTGGGCGGTTTTTTTCCCACCATTTTTAAGGGCAAAGAAAGAATTTCACAACATGGACCCAGTCTGAGTGATCTACAAGGGGCAAAGAGAAGTAAAACAATAACGGAAGGGCTGTCTGGGGTATTTGAAACTTGCAAGGGCTGATTGGGAAGTTTTGAAATGGGTAAAAATGTCATTTCAAAAGTTAATACTATTTATATATAATTTTTTATTTAAATTATTATTTAATTCAATTATACTTAATTATTTAATTTTAAAAATGGGTAAAAATGTCATTTCAAAAGTTAATACTATTTATTTCTCCCCAAACAGTCATTCCTCCCAATTTTGGGGAAGTACCACTATTTATTCTTTACACCCCATTCATATTCTAATAGTTATACATCCAAACATAGGTGTAAAATACTGTTGATAATATTTACCATTCTAATAATGTTTATTACCATCATCCAAACACACCGAATTTAGAATCTTCATCCCCAGTTTTGATTCTAGCAATAGAATTGCAGTATCTATTTTTCTTTTACTCACATAAAATACTTTTAATCATTTTTCTATTTATATTTTGTGAAACAAGATTCATAGTTACCAACAACCAAGTGGTCTATTGGTAGCCGGGTCCCCAATAGAACCCTTCACAAGTGGTGAGAGTTCGAATCTTGGGTGAGGGCACATTTCTGGGAGTGTGAATAGTGGTTGTGTGCAGGTGGTCCCTACGCCCATGTGTGCACGGGCCCCGCTCCCACTTGCTCCGCCGAGGCTTGTGCACGCCCCTGTCTTAGCGGCTAGACCGCTCGTCTTGGCAAAAAAAAAAAAAAAAATTTCATAGTTGAAGGCATAACTCCAGTGTATTGGAATCCCATGTAAAATTCTTTTTTTCACAAATAGCAAAAGTATATGTTAAATTTAGTCTTTTCATAATGAAGGCAATATCATTGTCTAGGTTCGCTGCAGTCGGACCTCCCCTAATATCTATCTGATTGATAGTTGTTAGAGTTGCCATCCTCTGGAGTTGGTACCTTCAATACTAGTTGTTGGCTCTCCATAATCATTTTCTCCTCTCCCTTGGACAGCTTTGATTGAGACTCTGCAACTATTCTAATGATATGGATGTTTGTTTGACACCTTACATAATCCAATTTTAGTTATGATAATATGATTGGAGCCTAAACATAAAAATTCACAAAATTCACCATTTAGTTCTAGACACACAGTTTATATATGTACACCCACTTCAGAATAGAATATCATTTGATTGTAGCATTAGTTTTCTTCAATACAATCACGGACAAACAATGCAGCTTACCAAACTACAGGAAACAAAATTGATATTATTGAGACTTCCATAAGCCGGCATTCGAAAATATTTTATTTCAAAATCAAGGCAGGTAAGTAACCTCACTTTCATTTCTTACCACACATTATATTTCTTCAAACCTATTGGCATTATATAAAAAACATAGTCCGTGCCACTTAAGAGTGTGATTTGAGGTATACCATTGAAACTATGATGTACTGCAGATTCCAACTTAGTTTGTAAAGAGTTAATGATGAACTTTGCCTTAAACATGTTGTTCAATGTTTCTCAAACTCATCAAGTTTCAATGTAGAGTTGCCAAGAGAGGTCAGCATTCTGTACTCATTATTAGTATATACATTGTATCTTCTGCCACTGCATCTAATTTTTTTTATCTGACACCATGTTACTTACATCTGCAATTACAACGTGAAGAGCTGTAATTACTGTTTAGTGATTTGTTAATTGAGATGCTTGCTGTGGTTTATTTATTTAACTTTATTTTCTTTCCTATATATTTTGAAAAGAATCACTTGAAAGACTCAGAAGAAAAGTCCTTAAATTGAAGTAATCCAAGCAGTAGATTTTCTGATGAACTGCTACTTTGAGATGACGTGTTGACTTAGGAGAACTCCCTTTTTTTTTTCAAAAATAGAAAGACAGAGAAGCTCTTGTTTGATGACTTGGTCAGAGTGATTTGTTTGAGAATATTCAAAGTAGGGACACTCTGAAGGACTTTCTTTGGATGTGGAAAGACTTAGACACATGGACATGGTCACCCTTCTCCAGTAATGACAACTGCATTCATACTGTCATCATTTCTAATAGAACCCTGAACTTGATCATTTATATTTTATTAAATATTTATATTTCTAGAAACAGAGAGAGAGAGAAAGAAAGAGGAAGTGGTGGAGTTGGAGGCAAACAAGAAGAAAAACAAGACCATGTGCTAAACTGCAAGTGATACTGTGTGTTATCAAGTCAAAAAGAGAGTTGTGAACAAGAACAGGGACAACAATGTTGCCTCTCTGACCACTTTATTTCATTCTAACATGGACTGCTGGCCATGCCAGCTACTTATCCAACCCTTTTATTAGTTCTATTTCTTACTTTTTGTTCTTATGTTTTTTGCTGTTCTGACTTTCCACTCCCATTGAGTGTTCGTTTTTCACTGTTTATTGAAATATACTTGATTTTTTTTTAATCAGCATGTGTTTATTAATGTTATCATTTAGAAATTTTTATACATTGAAGATTTATCTTATATTTAAAAACAGACATATTTTTTAATCAAAACGTTTAGATCTATTTTAAAAGCTTGCTTTATCTTTAACATAGTACTGCCTTTTAATTTTCTAAGGTGGACTACGTTATTTTTATTTTTATTTTTTTTTATAATTCATGTTGACACGAGCACCATGCAACTTATTAACGGTAATAATAAATACATGTTTATAAAATAAAAATATTAATCTATCCTAAATGTACATTAAATTTGATATAATGACAAAATTTTAACTATTATTTTTATTATTTTCTATTTCAAACACAAACATTTATATATTTCAGCTCTTCTTCCATGATAATTAATTAGCCTTTTGGTACAAGTTGACACCCATATCTTTACCATTTTCATGTATCCATCATAAAGGTAGTAAAAAAAACCACAAAATTTATGCACAAAACCATTTCCATTCCCAATCACAAAACATCATTCACCACTTCTAAATTTAAAAAAAAAAATAAAGAAAAAAACTTTAAAAACAAGAAGAAAAACAAAATGTGAATTTTGCATCACATCTTTCAAACAATAAAAAAAAAAAAAAAAAAAAACCTCAATTTGTACATCACTCTCCCTCAAAATTTATTTTTACAAACCAATCTAACAATCTATAAATCTATCAACTCAATCAATTACTCCCAAAAAAAAAATCATAAAATTCTGAATTCTATAAACTTAAAAAAAAAAAAAAAAAACCAACCGTGTTTCTCACACGCAGAGTTCACATCTCAAACTGGATAGGAAGCACCGACGAGGTCCGAGAGCTCCGGCCATGGCCGAAGGAGAAGAAGGAGCGGCGAACCTTAGAGCCACTACTCCCAATAACATCCTCATCCTCCTGCTCCTGTTCCTGGAAATGGCGGCCGCGCTGCAGAGCTTGCTGAACGGAAAGATAGAGCTGGCGATCGGCGGAAGAATCCATAGAGAAAGATCTCCTGATAGGTTGAATGGAAAAGGTGTCATCTTTGAAAGGTCTAAGATCAATGCATTCATGGCCAAAGCTGGGAGCTTTTCTGAGGGGAAGAAGAGGACGAGGAGGAGGAGGAGGAGAAGAAGGAGAAGAAGAGGTTGTAAGTTGGGGATGCATGGTAGGTGTTCGATGAAAGTCCTGAGAGAGGATGAGGGAGCGGCAGAGAGGGCAGTTGGGGTGGGATTGAAGCCAGATGTCGATGCAGTCGATGTGGAAGGAGTGGGAGCAGGAGGGAAGAAGGCGGAGGTGTTCGTTGGGTTGGAAGTCAGTGAGGCAAATAGAGCACTGGTTGGATGATGATGAAGAGGAGGATTTGGAGAAGCGGAGAATGGGGAGGGATTGGATAAGAGAAGGAGGAAGGCCAAGAGACTGAGGTTGGGGTTGGAAGAGAGGTTGGGAAGGATGGGGATTGGTGAGAGGGAGGCGAGAGCGGCGCCAGTTGAAGCAGGATTTGGTGACAAAGAGGTAGTACGCGAGGAGGAGGATGGAGGTGGTGAGGATGCCAAGGATTGAGATTGCTAGGATTGGGAAGTTGTTGTCTGAGGAAGAAGGTGGTGGTGGTGGTGGTGCATGGTTCTGTGTTGTGGACATTATGAGACTTGAGATTGAATGATGATGATGATGATGATGATGATGATATGAAAGTGTTGAGAGTGGTGTTGGAGATTGTATATGGAAGGTAGAAGAAGATGCAGGAGGGTGAGGTTGAAGAGGAGGAGAGAGGACTAGTTCAAAGGGGTGACTTCAAAGCTTTTATGGGACATGATGTTTTATAGTGATGGGTTTTGAATGAAAAGAATTTATTGTTTATGTGTGTAGAGAAAGAGGGAGAGAAAGTCAAGGGAAGTTCATGTAGTTTGAATAAGGACAGGGATTGTGTGTGTATATATAGAAGTGAGAAGTAGAGGGTGGAGTTTGAGATTACAGAGAGAAGAAGAACAAGAGGAAGAGTTGCAAGGAGATGTGGTTATATATATCTATATATGTGTTTGTAAATCAATTTATGAATACAGTTTTGTAAGGTTTCATAAAAGGGAATGAAAAGGTTGGGGTTGTGAGAAGAAAGGAAGTGGTGAGGATACATGAACAAGAGGAATTGGAGATGTTTTTGAGTAGTGTTAGAGATTTTCTATATCTACACATATATTCATTATGCATGTCTATATGGCAAAGTGTGAAAAAGAGGAACATGGGTGGAGGAAAGTGATGGAGAAGACATTAATGGCAAACACTTTTTTGGAGAAAAAGAGAGAGAGATTGTATTGACAAGAAATTGTGTTTGGTGGGATGGACTTACTTGTTTGAGTTTTTTTTTTAAATTTTATTTAAAAGGTGAGAAATGAGTTTTATGCAACTCACCCTTGTGTGCTTTTTATTTGTAGTCAATTATGGCTGTTTGACATTGTTTCAACAAAATACACACTTTTTTTTTTCCAAAATATTTCAAGCTTCTTTATAATTTGTGATATATAAATACATTTGGATTAAGTTCTTTTAACTTTCTAATAGCTCATTTTCTTAACATATTCTCTCCTTATCTTAAATGCTGACGTATTTATTTAATTTATTTTCATTAATATTATTGGATTCCAATTCTTCCAAATAAAAAAAAAATCATTGTATTCCACTAAAAATTGGAATCCAACGACTGGTCATGATCATAAAAATTTAATGGAAAATTTTGTACCTACATTGACTTAATGGCAGGCACTGAGTAGAAGATGTTTGGTTTGTACACAAGATTTCAATGTCCTTGAAGAAATTAATGCAAATTATTTCAAGTCCTCTTTCTTTCACAAAAGCAGGTCATTGATAATTAATGGACAATGACAACCAAACTTGATTGCCAAAACTCTTGCAAGCTTAGTGTTTTTGAGTGTGATGCAAATACAAAGTCTTTGTTTGTGTGGGTCAATCCTTGCATCATCTCAAGGTCAATGATCTTAAATCATTGTTGTTATAATATTATTATAATATAATAACATTTAGAGTTTTGTGAAAATCATGTCACAAAGACTTGAATTTTGAACTAATGATTAGGTAAACTCGCATATTTCTAAACACAGAAGATTTTTGCAATAATAACTTATTAAATACAAAATATTTTTTAAATAATAATATTACTAATCATATTTTTATTACCTCTTTTATCTTGATTGCCTTGCTCTTCATATTAAAACCAACAAATAATATCAATCGTGTCTTATAATTTTGTTGAATAAAAATTAAAAAGATTGATGGACAAAATAATGTACCGAAAGTATAAACTAGATTTTTATAGAAAAATAACTAATGGTAATGAAGAAAAAAATAAAAAAAAAACATAAAAAAATTTATGTGAAAAATCATTATGAAGTAATTTTTTAATGCTTAGTTTGTTTAAGTCATTTTATCGTAATAAAAGCCTTAGACATGTTTACAGTCCTATACCTCTGCTGCCACTATAGATCCTCAAAGATTTTTTTATAATCTAAAAAACCACATAAGTAACACTAGGCCTTTTTTGAATTATATAAAAATAATAATTCGAGCCAAAAACTTTAACATTTATTGTCCAACTAATAGAAGAACCAGGGTACAACTATATATATATATAGACAGATATACATTTACTCTTTTCTAACCAGAAGTTAAACCATCACAAAACAATATGGCTAAAGTCCAAAATTTCTAATTATCGCTTTAGCCGAGATCTACCACACAAGTGATCAAGCTTAGCTATCCTTCAAAAAGGATTTCAATTATTTGGAGATAAACTTGGGGCCCTTTCACAAACTTTTGGGCATACTTAAGAAAATAAAAAGTGAGATCTTGCCATACTTATGGTATGTATGGACCCAACTTGCACTATAATTAGTGATGTGATTAAACATAAAAGAGAGAGAAAGAGAGCTTTCCTCAAGTCAAAAATGGAAAACTTGAAACCAAGACAACCCTGCCGTCCAACTTGGGCTTGATTGGAAAATTATATGAATCACAAGTCCCTCCAAAAGTCCATTCTATGTCCATTAGATTTGCTAAATAATGTTGGATTATATAATACTTCACACGCTTCATCAATAATGTCTTTTTCCAATTTGTTTTTGCTTTCTTTTTCTCACACTAACGATTAGTTTAAGAGACCTTCTCATTTGTTTTTAAGTGTTTGATGTTGATTGCTATAAAACATTGGTTTAGAAGGAATCACTCTAAAGTTTAATTAGCTTCTTTGAAAATCATGTTAATATGTTTTAATTAAAATTAATAAATTATTATTAATTATATATATTTTTTTAGAAAAAAAAGTTCTTTTCTTAAGTTGCACAAGAAAATCAAGATTGATGAACAAAGGCAAGATTCATGAACCAATAGTTTTATTGTTGGAAATAATATTGACCAATTTAGTTTGTGGGAAAAGTATTTTTAAAATTTAAAACCGTTATTGGCCCTTCTAAGTAATGATGTAGTGCAATCCATAAGCACATTACATGAGAAAGTTGGACTAATGGTCTAGAAAAGAAGTTCATGTAGTTTAATCATGAAGACACATAAATATATAAGATATTAGTATATGCAAATCAAACATGATTTCACTAAATATTTTAAATAAACAAAACAAAAAAACTTTAATATTACAACAAATACAAACCAAATATATTATTTAGAGTCAAGCCAACTCAAAAATTTAAGTAGCTAGAATGAAAAGCCCAATCTTTTATATTAAATCCATATTTCACTATTATATAATAACAAAAATTACCCTAACTTTTAAGCATCAAAGATGATTTAATCGTATTTCCAATTCATCTGGTCATGTGCAAGCATAAATAGTGACTGAATTAAACTTGTGTTTTTTCATATATTATTAAAAAAACAAAAAACAAAAAATTGCTTCACATCATTTACCAAGTGCATCAGGAGATCATTTAAGTTCTCAAACTCCTTCCAATGGCAATAAAATTTTTTAAAATAAAGCTCTCAACATTTTTATCCATCTCAGAATAGATTCATATAAAAATATTTTCAATTTTTTTTTCCACCAATACATTTGTTTTAATATGATATTAAATCAAAAAGGAAAGTATGAAGACAACCGACAAACAACTGTGGTGATTTTTTTTTTTTAAGTTAAAAAAGAAAGAAAGAAAAAAATATGCTTAAGAGTAGATGCGTGTGAGTGGATGAATATTGTTTGTCATGACACGCTTTCAACAACCCATCTTCTCAATGGACATCAATGGAGAAACTTAGGGCCACAATGGACTTGAATAGGTTTTAAAAAACATGAAGGACATAACCTAATCCCCAAAGTCCAAAGTATTTTATCTTCATTATAACTTTATTAATGAATGATAAGTACATAAATTTCATAAAATATTACTCAAAGCCCAAGCATCAGGATGCAAAGCAAATAAATAAAAAACAGGGAGAGAAACAAGTGCCCATAAAAAGTCATAAAAAAAGGTGTAATCACCGCATTAGTCCATTTATAGTTAGAATATCCATTTTGTCCCTCTATCATTTTTTTTCCACAAAAAAAATTATTATTATTCATTTTGAAAAAAAACTTGGTTTCTCTTAACAATAGTTAGGTTTTCCGTTAAAGTTGCTAGCACAATATTAAGTAATATTAAATATAACAAAAATATTAAAGTATATTATAAATTTTAAAAAAATAAATATTATTAAAATATTATTATAAATTTCAAAAATTTAACATAAAATAATAATTTAATAAATGATAATTTAAAAATAAGTAATTTTTATGCTTTATATTTATATTTATTTATTTTATTAAATGAAATTTCTAATTATACAATGACAACAGGAGCTCTCGGGAAAATGTGCCACTTGCAGCAAGCAGACGATATTCTAGTCCTAACACCAGGCAGGGTGGAGAATTTGAGAATCATCAAGCACATTTTATACCTTTTTTAAGGCATGTCAGAATTAGCCAAAAACTCTCAAAATCAAAAGACTAGCATTTATGAGGTTATTCCTAGACAGCCATTAGACAACCATCTTTCAATCACCTTGAAACTGTAATAAGGGGGGGGGGGGGGGGGGGTTTCCAATACCTTACATGGGGGTTCTAATTTCGGGTAAGTGTCCACTAAGGCCGGATTGGGAGACCCTAATAGCTAAAGTGCGAGCGAAATTGTCAACTTGGAAGGTTAAATTCCTCTCTTTGAGAAAGAGACTAACCCTTGTCAATTCGGTTCCTTTATCTATCCTAACATACTATATGTCAATCTTTAAACTTCCATGCTGTGTGATTGAGGAAATTGATCGCATTAGGAGAGACTTCCTCTAGTCAGGAACAGACATCAAACACTCGAGGCCTAGATTGGTAAATTGGAAAAGGTTATGTAAATCAAAAGAACAAGGTGGGTGGGGCATCTTGAACTTGGAAGGCTTTAACCTAGCATTACTTGGCAAATGGTGGTGGAAACTATCAAATGGAATCCCATGGTGTAGAGTATTACTTGGAAGGCTTTCAAACCTTTCCCTCATGGAACCTGTTATAATCAGCCACCTAGAAGCAGATTGTTCTTTTGGAGTGGAATTCTTAGTTGCCTACCTATCTTCAGATCTTGTATCTCCCACGATATTCAGGATGGTGGCGCGCCCCTCTTCTGGTTTAATAGATGGCTGAATAATTGTGCACCTGGATTTCTTTTCCTAGAGTTGTTTGGAGTTTCACGACAATCTTTCGGAACAATACAGGATCTTAGAACTACCTTACGATCTCCCGTCCCATATAGATCCGGTAGTTCTAGAAAGAATTAATAGGTTCCCAACACTCGCATAGAAATCCCATGATAGTAAGCGTTGGTGCTTCACAACAAATGGGTGTTTCACTACCAAATCCTTCTACACTTTTATCAATCAAAGTGGTACGATCTGCTTGACAACCAGATTGATCTGAAAAGGGGCTTGTCCAAGGAAAATCAATCTTTTAATTGGCTTACCTAAGATAATCGAATACTCACTTTGGAAAATCTAACATTTAGACGAAGCAATTGGTTACCAACTACTATATGTGTGCTTTGCCATGTGGAGATCAAATCAATAGATCATCTTTTTCTCCAGTGCCCTTTCGTTGATCGTGTCTAGAGTTACTTTTCTTAAACTGCTAGATTTTTTAAAACTTTAAAGGGGTTGTGGGACTCATGAAGACCCCAGCTTTCCTCAACCCTTAAGGATATTGGGGATCTAATAGCTAGGGCCATCATTTGGAACATTTGGCTAGAACGAAATGCACACATTTTTTACGATCATTTTTCTCCGCTCGCATTAATTATTTTTAAAGTCATTCTTATGGTGCTTTCATGGATTTGTGCAACTCCAGAAACCATAAAGATGAGATTGGAGGACTTGATTGCCACAACCAAACACAGCCTTGAGTTCCTAGGGAACCATATAGAGTCGGGCCATGATTTCTGAGAAAGCTTTCTAGACAAAGTGTGGTGCATCTACCCACTGGTGTTCTTTTGTTCTCCTTGGTCTTATTGTTTTTGTTGTGTTCTTGTTTACCTTGTTTATTTTTTCTTGCTTTTAGTAGTCTTTTTTTGTGTCTATACTCCTTAAATCCACTAGAAGTGGATTTTTTTTTTCTATCTTTTGTTGGTTTTTATTGTTGTCAGCTTGTACTTTTGGTTTCTCTTCTATTTAATTTATCGTGGTTTATCCAATTTTTTTTTAAAAAAATATTATACAATAAATGGCTTATATACCACAAAAAAATTTATTTTCTAATTTATCTTAACTAAGCTTTGAGGGGTAGCTATAAAATTAATAAGATAAATTAGAATATAAATTCTTTTGTGGCATACAAACCATTGTTATATAATTAGAGAAATCATTCAATAAAATAAATAAATATAAATGTAAACATAAAAATTGCTCTATATAAATTGTTATTTATTAAATTATTATTTTATGTTAACTATTTTGAAAATTTTAATAACATTTTAGTAATTTTTTATTTTATTGAAAATTTTTATAATATTTTAATAATTTTTTGTAATATTTTAATATTTGTTAAATATTATTTAATGTCACATCAGCAACCCTAATGGAAAGCCTAATGATCGTTAGACCGAGGGATAAACTTTTTCCAAAATAAATAAACGATGGACATTTGGTGGATGAAAAATATTAGAAGGACGAATGAGTCATTTTACTAAAATAGAAGAACTAAATAGGGTATTATATTTGAAAAGGTGCATATAGATTTTTTTTGTTTTTTAACCATTGAATTGAAATAATTTGGTGATCAAACAAAAAAAAAAATATAATATAAATCTTTGATTATTGCAATGTCATGCATACTTGATCAAGGTATTCGCGATGAGCTCAAATTTGGTTTGAAATTAGAAAGGAAAGTGATTCTATTGAAGATAAAAGATGCTGACATGACAATATTTGAATGAATAATAGTCAAAATGAAGCTCTGGTTCACAAGGCTGCACATGACTTTTGTCAGAGATTAGAAGACTATGATTGATCATCAAATATGGTTACTTACTAAGATTTTTGGATCAATATGTGGGGAGTCTGTGCCAGGCCAGGGGATCAAGGCCCATCTTGAGCCATGCTTTGGGAACTCATTTTCTTAGTTTCAAGCTCTAAATTCTTCATTAAGCCCTCAACTATATTTAAAGACGCCGGATGCTCATTTGCTATACTTCAATTCTTCTTATAAAGTTGTTGAGATAATACTAACTTTACAACTAAAGAGCAAATGCTAAGATAAACTTGTCCCGTAAATGTTGAGCTAGCTTCTATAAATTTTCTTTGAGATATCCACCTTCCATCTCAGCATTGACACTCTTTCCATATTACTAAAATTAATAGAAATTGTCCTTTTTCCTGAATTTAGCTTAATTATAACTTTAATAGGTGTATATGATTGATTGACTATAACTTAATTAATAAGTTAATCACTTTTATGCATTTATATGCTTTCAAAAATAATACTGGATTATTTGAAATTAAATTTATTTGAAAGTGAATGTCTTTCATCATATCAAACTATTTTAAAAGCTTAAATCTATTTTAATGGTTGTTATGGATTAGTTATAGCGAATTAGTGTGAATTATATGTCATTATTCCATATTTTCCAAATTACAAATTATGAATGTGAAATGAATTGCCAATTATGATAACATGAACAAGCAGACCTCCTCCTTGTCATTCCTCTTAGGGGCCATTTGGTTCGCAATAATGTGAAAACATTACCGCTTGTTACTTGGTAATCTTTTCATATTACCATGTTTGGATTAATGAACGTGGTAATATTGATGGTAATCTGTGATTACCAATTTTGAAAGATTATCAAGAAACTTGGTAATCTCATACTATCAAAATTGGTGGTTATGTTGGATTACCAAATGGGTGGTAATCTGAAATATTTTTTTTTGGATAAGTAAGCCTTTCATTTAAAAATAATAATTTTTATACTTTACTCGTTGGATAAAAATAAATAAATTTGAATAACTTTATTTTGGAAATATGTTGAACTTCAAAAGTTTAATATTTTTTATTTAAAATTTTATTTTACTTTAAATTTAAACTTGCACAAAATGGGTAGACAAAAGGGTAGTTTGGGAAATTTAGAATGTTACCAAGTTGATTACTATGTAATATGAGTTTTCAACTAAACACGGTTATCATAAATTACCACAATATTCTTGGGTATATAACATTCCCGATTTCATTACCACGATAATCTCATTATGTGATAATATATCATTACCACGAACCAAATGACCCCTTATTGTGAGGACTCTTATTGCAGACTTGATGCTAGGAAGCCTCCCTTGAGCTTAGTCTAGGATGACTTGAGTTATGCTTCGGTCATAAGCTAACTTGGGTTGATTAGGGGAAGCTTTCGCTACCAACATTGAGCATCTCTATAGAAGCTACACCCGTGCAAAGCTTGTTGTTGTTGAATGGTAGGTGCAATCTCACTGGAAGAGCCTTCCAAACTATGCTCATGACAATTAATGACTTGCTTAGAAATATGTAGAAAACTTTAAACCTAGAAGCCCAACTTTCTATTCCTTTACAATAATAAAAGATGCCACTCCCTTAGCACATATTCATATAGGGAAAAGCATCCTCCGCTGCCCACCCTTATCCCAACACAACCACCACTTCCTTCTTCATCCTTCCTACCATTTGAGCTTCAACTTGGATGTAAGCTGCATAAAATACACTCATATGAACAACATTCTCTAGTTTCTTTAGTTATACTAGTAGGCCCCATGTCTAGTCCTTGCTTCGGGTTAGATTTCAATTTAAGGCTTGGCTTCAAGACTGATTCATGTAGGAGCCTTACCTCTTGAGGCTACATATTCATGCTATAGGCATAAGTAACCTACCCATCAATGCTTTGGCTCTAAACATACATTCCATTCAAGTTCTAGTTCACAGAGAAGCTCTAATCCAAGCCCCTGTTTATGATGCAATGCTTACTACATTTATGGATTTGAGAAATATCCTTATTTATAATTTTTTTTGGTAAGGTCATGTACCACCTTGATTGCTATGAGCAAGGTAGGGAGCTCCAACATGATCTTTAGACCTCTACTTTTAGATATTGCTATAGCTATTGGTTCAAAGCCTAAGGTAAAGCACAAGGTACCCGTTAATGCATATAATATTGTGTCCAAGGTATCAGGTTATATTAAACGAAGACTTACAGATGACATAACTACAAAGCTAGTGTGATATTTTGGTCTTTTCTTGTGTGTTAACTCAAACTTGGATAAAGTTTCCCTAGTAAACGATTTAGTAGGGCTTACCGAGTAGTTTGGAGTGCTTAAGGGCCGGTTGGGTGTTGTTCTCGGCTTGCACAGGCGAGCATGCGCTCCTCGGCTAGCAGGCTGAGTGACCTACTGTATTCCCGCATAAGCCGGCCAGGCGGCGTGCTGCTTGCCCATGTGCCCGCATTGTAGCTCTACTATAGCACCAAGGGATCCTACTTTTACCTCTTGTTTCCTTGGTTTGGAATAGAGTTGATCTCCATGGAAATTACTTGGAATTCATTGGACTCAATTATGTGTCAACCTAAGCCTCCCTTAGAGGTGCATTGCATATAGGTTTAGGGTTTTCTTTTATGCATCTCTTTTTCATGCTTTCCTTGTTGCTTATCTTCTAATTGTTTTAATCGCCTAATGGAGTTGTTCTATGGCTATATCTTGTTGAATCGATGTTTCACTGATTGAAATGGTTTACTATGTTATTGATTTTTATATGAGAACTATGGACTTATGAACGAGTATTATCATGATTTTTACTTATATTTGTAGACTGGAATGGTTTGTGAAACCTCCTTTTTCGTATAACAGTGCATTTGATACTTTATGGTTATGAAAAAGGTTTTATTCCTAAAACACCGATGTTTATCCTGAATGTGGATATTATGATATGCTTGGATATTGATTCATATTATACAGTTATTTAAAAGCTCCTAAACATTTACACAAAAATGTTGGGGTACAACCTTGATGTTCTTGACAGATTTTGATAGTGACCAGGGTCTCAAGCCCCAACCTACTGCAGTGGGAGGGAGTCTCCATGATCCGGCCTATAGGGGTAGCGTGGGAGGTCTCATTTATTGTATACATTTTGGGTAGCGTGGAGAATTCCTGATTGGGCAATACATCGTTAACCGGGGGTCGCCACACGGGGTCACAGTGGGCCTACGTCAAGGGTATGAATACCTTGATGGCTCTGGACTTCGCCACAACAGCGGATAAAGCTGGAGAAGTCTTCAGGCTATTGTGTTTGAGAATGATGTTACATATCAGATTTTGAAAAACCAAGATTTCTTGAAGTAGACTTTTAAATTGTGTACCTCCGTTATGCCTTTAAACATCCTTTTTAGGAAGGATGGTTTATTGATGATTTTGTGATGGATTTTGATTATAACTTCATTTGAAATATTGTATTATGCCAAAAGCTTACTTGTGAACTTTAGAATTTCTATTCAATTTCGGAATGCCAAAGTGTGTATTGTTCTTGTCCTAGAATCTATAAATATATTTATGAACAATTTCATACTATATGTATTTCTTGTAAAAGCTTATCTATTTGGATTTAATAATGTGGTTTCTTGCCCTCTTAGGACCATGCTATTCCACTCATTGGGTGACTTAGTTACTCACCCATCTGCCCTTTTTCCAGTCTATAGTATTTAGTGTCATCGCGGTGACTTGAAGTGCTTGGCAACTACTCGTTTCATCCTTCTTAACCTCGAGGCTTGGTGTATGTTTGTTTTGATCATGATTACATTGTATAAGGAGCATGGTTCCATTGGTGTCTTTGGTTCTATGAACATGTATTAGTTGCACACTTGTCCTTTTGGAAACCATAACTGTATCTTGTGATTTGTATGTCTCTTTGAGCTCTATTGTTATACTTTATGAAATTCTTGCTTCCCTTGCGCTATTATTGTTTTCCATGTTCTTTCAAATTATACTTTGTGGCTTGTAATTTATTATTATGTAAATCCAGGGAATTAGTAAGCCTTGCAGCGATTCCAAGGTCGGGTAGTGTGTATCTTTTATCGGATTATTGCAGCAGTTGTCACATGTCAGTCTTGTGGGATGAGGCGTGACAATTAGATAGTTTTATCCTAGACTATGATAATTATTTGGTTAAGTATACATATCATAGGATATGTCACTATTGCTAAGTTGGTTGATCCCAATCTGTTTAAGTCAAGTGCCCTTTCTCATTTATCTCCATCTTTGGTAACTTTTTATGGCTAGCAAACTTTATGGGCTCACCCTTATTTGTTACTCTCTTTTAGGCCCATATCATGGAGTGGTACATGAATAGTGGCCTATCTTAATTAGCCAACCTTATGTTACTCTTGGTTTTGGTCCCTCATGCTAATTACATCAAATTTAAAATATGTCCAGAACAATGTCTCTCTCAATGATTTAAACAAGATTAAGAACCTGACAGACTTTCCATAGGCCAGTCTCATCTTTATTGCTTTAGATGTTTCATAGCCTTAACCCGGTCAGTGATGTCAACAAACTGGTTGCATACATATATGGGGAATGAACCCCACTTTATATGCAAGATCTCAAATAAGATCTTACTTACAGGACATGTAATAATATAAACTGCATATAAATTACAGTAACACTTCAAGATCCAAAAGTGAAGATACATAATAGGTCCAAATCTAGATATTACCCCTTGAATTGGGAGTGGGTGGGTACCCCCATTGATTTTGAGACATTGTGCATCACCTTATGAGTGATCTCAAAAGCCAATGCCAAGGTGGGCTTAATTTTATGTTCGAAATGAATAACTAGTCTCGGTGGTCCCAATTCTTATCTCTACAGCATTTGGTTTGGGGATGATTTGTTGGCTAACCATTTCTTATACTTGATTTTGTATATTAATCTTGAACTTTGGCCTTTAAAACTTCATATTAAATTGTTTACCATACAAAAAACTTATATCAATTTCTTTCTAGTTATGAGACTATTTTTAGAGATATTATTTTTTAAGATGGTTAATTTTCTTTTTGTAATCATTGAGAAACTATTTAACTACTCATTGAGTAACTTTGTTACTCATCCATTCTTTTTTCCCATTTTTCTAAGGTGGTGATTATTCAAGCTGTTATGTTCTAGGGTGTGGTGCTGTGCTTCATCTTTCTTATATTTTCTCTTGAGTTTGTTTTTCGGTCAGACTATGTTTTTGTGTTCAAACTTATTCTAAGTGGATCGACTATTGTATAATTAATGGTTAATGGATAAGTGCATAATACGCACAATGTTTACATGTTATTTGACTACACTTACCTTACCTTCTTTCATAACTTTTTCTTTTATTTATAGTTCTACTTTTGGGTATTTTATGTTTGAATAATGGGGCAAACAAGTTTTGGGACAAAAGAAATAAAATTCATTGTGATTTAGAGCTAAATGAGTAGAAAAACAATAATATGGAAAACAACACTGCCTAAGTACGAATGTGCTTAAGCCATGTATATCACAGGAAGTGAGAATTCAAAGAACATAGTACAAACACGGGCTCACCCCTCCTTATATAGCCATGCTCAAGGTTGTGCAGATCATCGGATATTGCACTTTAGCATGATTTGAGTCCTGTATTTTGTCAGTACAGTGCACAGGCTAAAACACCCCCTAAACACGATCGTGCATTTGTCGTATCTGTAGTTAAAAGCTCTAGAGTTCAGTTTTGAAGCGGACTTTTTTGGTGGGGAATCAATGAGCCCACTAGGGTTTGAAGAGGAAGTTGATGATAACCATACAAAGACTGATTAACACTGTTCTTGTGGTACTAGGGCATCAAGATTGATGACTTGGTCTCCTTTAACCTTGGAGTTTCCATTGCATTCATTGGGAGAAGTTTGAGGAAGTTTTACTATGAATGCAAATTTGTTTTTAATTTTGGATTATAATTAGTTGCTTCTTAATATGAGAAGTTAAACCCTCATTTGGTGCCTCAAATCATGAATCTTTTGAAAAACATCAACCACTACCAACTCACCTTTTTTTTGGGATTAATTTATGGCTTGAATGAGTTTCTACCTGGAGATCTATCCTATAGTTTGGACCCTGGCCTATAAAAAACAAGAAAATAATAAATACTAATAACAACTAAGAACTAATGACTAATTTCATTTTGTTCATGAAAATATACATATAAAACAATAAAAGACTCTTCTAATCGAACTCTCTCACTCCACTGGTTTAAATTATTAAACTGATGTTCAACTACTCCAAACATGTTTAAGACCCACATAAAACAACTAATTGTGCTGAAATTACCTTTAATTGGATTTAAATCTACAATATTTGAGCTAAACCCAATTGAACTGGATTGAACCAACTCTAATTGAACCAAACTAGCTTGAACCAGCCATAATTCTCATATGATTCCCTTGAACCGGGTTGGTTTAATAAAATCCACGCCTTATTAAACTGGTTTAGCCTAATTTTATTGAACCAACACATGAACCAAGTTCAACCTTTAAGAAAATTGAAGTTAACAGGATTAGGTCAACTGAACCCGAGCCCAAACCGGCTCAATTGAGTCCAACCAAGTTAAACCAACTCCGCTCTACTTAATTTGGGCCCAAACAATCAAACCAAAATTGAACTCGCCCAACAACAATATAAGCCAACCAAAATGACTAAGAGTGGCAATACACTATCCAAACCCCCCCAATCCGGTTCTGTTCGACCCGGCATAAAACAGACTTAGACAGAAGTTATGCTAATACATGTCAGGTCCAGACATGGCTTGGTTGTCCGGATTTTAATCCAGGCCGGATCAGGACATAGGAATTTTGACAAACAGACCCTTTTATCTCTAAAATTTTAAAAGCCCACAATCTTAAACACACATGTTTTAATCCCAACCTTCCAAAAATTTCAAACATATATAGTTTTTTTCTATTAAGACTTATATTTTTGTATGAGTTGAGTTGAGTTTTGGATTATTGACATTGTTTTTTTTTTTTTTGCATTTAATGTGAATTAAAATATTTTTGTATAATTTAATATTTGAGTGAATTTAAATGTAGCTTATAGAGTTCAATCAAATTTAGACATCCAAACAACCTGGTTTTAAAATAAACTAGGTTTGGATAAGTTAAGTTTGTCCTGATTTAAAATCGGACCGGGTCCGAACAATAACTTTATCTATTTATACTAGTAGTTGTCAGAATCCGGTTTTGCCTTGACCTGGATTTTCGCCATCCCTAAAATTAACTACACTTGCACCCAAGTTTCAAACCAAACATTAAACACCAACTTAGCCATCTAACCAATCATTACATCTCTAAATCAACGTTAACTCCTCATCCTGAATAATCTCACCACCACCCCCTTCATCCTTATTCTCATATTCTTCTACTCCTCACCGTCATCAACATATCATTATCATCATCATCAGACAAGCATCATTATCATCAGATTACATTGACATTTCACCTACATGCCTTTACATGCACATACAACCATTTCATGTTTCCCATCCTCCATACAACCATGCTTAAGCGTACGAACATGTCTACATGGTCGGTAGTGGGGGCAGCTGCCCCACTAAATTTTGAAATATCCACTATATCTATAGAGTTTATATTGCATATATATGATAAGTGCTTGTGTATAAATATTACTAAGTATACTTTTCTTACATTGATCATCACTTTTATCATATTTTATGGCTCATTCATGTATATTTGTGCTTTTTTGTGCATTTAGAGTTGTGGAGACAAGTTTGGAATTAAGAAAGCAAAAATAGATCATGGACGAGATTTTTGAGGAATCTCTTGTATCAAACAAGGATTAAGACACAAGTTATGTTCATCGGTATGTGGGTGTGCGCCGACCTCCAAATGTGCAAGTGAATATATGAATTGGAGAGGCACAAAGGCAGTCACGCTCATATGCTCCGACTTGTGTAATATTATCAAGAGCTCCTTCAATAGGCTTGAAAGCAAGATGCGACGTGATCTACCGCATGATTGTGTGCCTAACTTTGCGGCCTCGATGAAAAAAATGAATTCGAGAGTACCTTGCTAAGTCTAACCCTAGTGACACTTCATTAGGGTTAGACTTAGCAAGGTTGAAGAGGGTTGAGAGGGTGAGTCGAGAGGTTGAGTGCTAAGAGACAAACTCCACTGGGGCTTAGTTATGTGAGCAATATAGTGAAGTGTTGGGGTTTAATTGTGATTAGGGATCTTTCGCTTGAGCCAAAGGGTTAGATCTAAGTTAGGGAATAGGATTTATCACTTTGAATCCTTAGAGCTTCAAGCAGTCCCACACAGTGTGAGGTGTTGAGAGTACCCTTTCCGAAGGGACATAGTGTAGAGGGCTAGTCACGGTTGACCTTAAGTTTGGGACCATGTATCTTTGGATTTCCATGACTCATTAAACTTCAATTAGGAAGCATAATATTAGTCTTGTACTTGAAACAATAGTTCTAGGGAGAGCATTGTCCGGATAACCCATTTTATCATTGATTACCTCTGTTTACTCCTTTTGCTATCTCTTTTCTTGTTTGCTTTTCTTTGCATTAATATCTTGAATTCACTCATAATTGGTTTTCACCCTAGCTAAATAGCAATACTTTGTGTTTCTGAACAACTATTCCCTGTGGATTCGACTACCCACTCACCGGGGTATTTTATTACTTCGACGACCCATGTACTTCCAGTACACACACGCAAGGGGTGTGTCAATATAATTAATTATTTTTATTTTTTAACATTTTCCCCGCTAAAATTGAAAAAATAAAAATATATATAGTAAACTTTGCCCCCACTAAATAAAAATTATAGATCTGTCAATGGGTGAGTGTACTATTTATCCCATCTCCATGCATGTATAAGGCCATAACTCTATTAACTCCATGCATATATTAGCCTAAATATCTTACTTTCTATCAATCATTCACACACCATTCTTACATCCTCTTCATCACAATCTCAAGCATAACTTTTATGCATGCACATACAATCAAGAAAGCAACACCACGTTTGGTTAAACAACTATGAATATCTATAAATATATTTAAAGTAGTTGTATAATGTGATTAGAGAGGGGTTCGAGAAAAATTTTTAAACTTTTTTTTTTTTAAGAATTTCTCCATTGCATTTAAGTTTTTGTTTGTATTAAATGCAATATTAGTAATGGGAAATGTTATCAATTTATTTGTTAGCATTAAATATTCCATTAGATATTCCAAACAAATTATAATTGTTAAAAAATATTTTTATTTAGTTAGAAAATTATACCAACAGTTTATGTATTGTTTTGAGTATAATTATTAGAATCAGCTCAAACATCAAACTATTCCAAGCTCTGGGTCCTTGATAAATGGTTGAGTTAGATGCTAAGTTGATAAAAGCAATTTTTAAATATTATTTTAGAATTATAAATTATTTTATAATTATATAATATGTATTATATAATATAATATTTATTACTATTTGTTAATTATAAAATAAATAGTTTTAAGGGAAAAATTATTAATCAATTTTTGTTTATATGAAATATCAAAATTAATAATTAAAAATTTAGTTCCACTTATTTTTTGTACATTAAATATTCATGGGACCTTTTAAAACAAATTATGACAATAGTTTTCATTATAAAGAGTTATTTAATCATAGTTTACATTGTATGCTCATATAATATTGATTCAAAGCCCTCAAAGTTATATAAACTCTATGTGAAATGGGGGAATTCACCTAGTATCAACCGCGATGCCACATGGTGGAGAAGGGGCGCAAATCTCAAATTATAAGGGGGGCAATTGCCCCCCCTATAATTTGAGATTAAGTTAATTTAATATTAATTTAATTAGTTGATGTCCTAATTACCCCCATCTATTTTACAATTGACCCCCTTAGCTTTTTACTTGTTAAAAAATAAATAGAGACTAGTCTCATTTTATCCAACAATGAAGCTGTGATTTTTTTTATTAGAAATTAAATTTATTTAATTATTTATTTATTCAATGTTTTAATTTTAGCTCTAATTTTACCAATTGCGACTACAATTATGGAAAGGGTTTTTTCTGTAATGAAGATTGTGAAACTGTAATAGAATTTGTAATTAGTTCTTGCTTAGTGACATACATCGAGAAAAATATCTTTGATTATATAGATATATAATGAAATAATTCATCATTGTTTTCAAAATATTAAAACTTGTAGTACTTATTTATGTAAACAATTATGAATTTGCTTTTGTTGATGTTTTGTAGTACTTATTTATGTAAAGACTTCTTTTAAAAATTAATTATATAATTTTGATTATATTTGAACTTTGATTTATTAAGTTTAATTTATCGTCCTTATCTATGATTTCTGGCTTCGCCTGATAAATGCCTAAATGTGTGTATTTTATATGTATATTTGTTGTACTATTCACATATTTATTGATGAATTGATGCCATTTTTGTGGTTTAATTGGTCTTATTCATGTTACAGGCCTCAAGGATGCCCAGGAGAGCTCGACGATGCAAGTAAGAAAGAAATCAACACCGAAAACTACGTTTTAGAGCCCTGGCACTGTAGCAACAATATAGCAAACAGTGTAGCACAAAGGAGTTAGCAAACGTCGAAGTCTCTAGTTTTGTTGACAAGCTTTCTAACAACCATGAAGACACCCGTAAACTGGTTGAAGAATGCGCAGTTTACTGTAGCATTTCATTATAGCACTTCACGGAAATTTTGGTAGAAATCCCAAGGCTCTTACGGGTTCCTTCACGCCCGTGAATTAGACCGTGAAGCTAACCTTGGAATGGTTTTAAAAAAGGTTTTTAGGGCTTTTTTGTCTATTCATTCTCCTTTTACCTTAGAGCCCTCATCTCCTTGGAGTGAAAATTGAAAGGAGAAGCAAGATTTGGCAAGATCTCCCATCATTTCCTTGTGTAGAGCCTTGTAGAAGATAAGGAAGCCACCCCTTTGGTGGTGTGTGTGGAAGCTTTCCACGGCTTGTCACTCCATGTTCATCACTTGAGGGAGTTTTATGTTGCTTTGTTAGGTTATTTTTATAGATTTGAGCATGTATTTTGTTAGCATGAACAACTAAACCCCAAGGTCACCGGATGTCGGTGAATCTTGGGGTGAACTTGTGTAGTTGGATGTTTTGATCCTTTCTTATTGCAATTGGTGTGTTTGAGATTTAAGTTTGGTGTACTTTGATGCAATGGTATACATGAGAACTCTGTATGTCGATTTCTAGGTTGTACTTGATTGTGTGACTAACACCCTTGTACTAAATACACTTGTCTTGGAAAAGAGTCATGTACAAATATGCAATGACTATTGGGTATTTTGTACCCCTCCAAATATTAGGATTGGAGCTAGTTTGAGTATCGGCCCTAATTAGAGCTTTCCCCACTTTTAATGCAATTGTGGGAGGATTTGGTCGGAAGATATTCCGTATTAATGCTCGTATTAGATTAAGGGTCAATTGCCGTGACCATCGGGTTGATCTATCTTAGGAATTTCTTGTTCCAAACAACCAGTTCCATGGTAGCCTTAGCATCCTTCTCACTTTAGTAGCCCCAAGGGAATCCACATCCATGACTAGTTTCACCCCTTTTATCTCGACTATAGACTCTTTCCTTAGTTCTTTTTAGTTTTTTTGGTAGTTTAGATCACTTAACTCAAATCTGTAGGCTAGACAACACGTGAAAAGGAAATAAGGGTAGCTCATTGGGCCTTGGGAATATGACCCTCTTGTGCTTGCACGAAAGGTATTACTTGACGACTCATGCACTTGTAGAGTCACAACCACCGCCACTACCTAGTGTGTGTATATATAGATATATATATATAACCCACCTTCCACTATCATACTTCTCCACAAGTTCTAGCAAACAACATTCCATGTATAGCTCTCTCTCTTGGCTAAGGTTTTAAAACAAAATATTCCCAATATTCTTTTATTTTTGGGTTAAAAGAGCCACAATAGTAGCTTAATTTATTAGACCAAAGCCTGAAAATGATAGAAAACAAGGATAGTAAAAGACTAAAAAAGAAAAAAACAAACATAAAGGGTAAAATAGACCAAATTACAAAAAGAACCCCTCTTGATATAATTTCTTCATTAACCATTTGGGAAGCTCCAAGAATCTGTGATACAGAGATAATTTATGGCTCATTCGCCCTTTGGCCGCTAGTTTGTCTACGATCACATTTCAAGCTTTGGGAATTAACTCCATCCGAATTTCATTCTGCTCTTGCAGTTGCTATATCTTAGATACCCTTCTTTGCTTTCTCCACAAATTATCACATTTATCAGGATAGAGCACATCAACATAGTTAGTTAAAACAAATTCTATTCTTATCTCTTTAGCTCTTACATATCTTAAAGTAATAACAAGGGCCTCTACTTCTGCTTCAAAACTCAAACTAGCACGTATTCTGCAAGACCCTGTAGTATAGAATTGCAAGTTAGTATTGGTGATGTGAACACCCTCAAGTGCACAGGGTTATCAAGTAATACCTTGTGAGCAACACAGGGGTCGTATATCACGGGGCCAAGGAGCTACCCTTATTTTCTCTTTACTTGTTGTTTAGCCGACAAATCAGAGTGCAAGTGTCCTAAACTAGCAAAATGGAATAAGAACTACTAAAGAAGAACGCATATATACTAGGATAAAAGAGTGAGAAATCTAGAGGAAAGGACGGTCACGGATGCGAATTCCCTCGGGGCTACTAATGCTCGAGAATGCTAAGGTTGCAAGGTAGTGATGATTTTGGACCAAGAGATTCCTAAAATAGGTAATCCCGAATCCCTTGGTGATTACCCCAAATCTTGTATGAGTATTGGTCCGTAGTTTCTTCTGACCAAATCCTCCTACGATTGCAATAGGGATAGGAAATTCTCAAATTAGGGTCAAACACACAACTAGGTTCATCCTTAATGGTTAGAGGGGTACAAAATACTCGAATCCCAAGGTGTATTCGTAAATGGATCCCTTTTAAGCTATGTGAGTCTAATACAAGGGTGCATCCCGTGTATCCAAGTATAGTCTAGGAGTCGAGCCACAGAGTTCTCATGCAATTCGACATATCAAAGAACATAAAACTTGAATCATAAAATCAAATCACATGCATTCAAAGCAAACTAAGCAATCATACAAGCAAGTTCACCCCAAGGTTCACCGACATCTGGTGACCTTGGAATTTAGCAATCCATACAAGAAAATACAAAGTCATCATGGTTAAAACAAATAAAACAATTATAAGCAAAACTCCCTCAAAGGTTAGAAGCCGAATAATGCTTCAGATTGCATGAAAGCTTCCACACGGGCCACAATGGGGGTGACTTCCTTTTCGTCTCTAGGCTTCTATAAATAGGATCAAGGGTGGATTGATAAGAGCCTAAATTTATGTATTTATATGCAGGTTTTATGTATATTTGCATGCATTTTTTGAATGAATCAATGCCCGTTTTATGCCTAAATTAGTAAACCTTACTATAGCAAGGGAATAGGGTGCTGCAAGAAATGGACTGTAAACCTCATGAAGCCCATGAGACTCACTGAAGAATTGTTTGTTCAAGGTTGCAAGAAGGGTATTTCCCATTTTCTAAGTTTTCAGGTCCATACGAGCTGTATACGGCCTGTATAGACCATTGTCGAGAGAAGGGCCATGACGCTCACAGCCCATTGGGCTGTGAGTCTTCTCACCAGTGAGGCGATGCGTGAGGCTTACGGCCTCATGGGCTATGTTCGGCCAAAAGGGCTCACGGGCATGCGCCCATGGCGCTCGTGAGGGGTGTTGGCGATGGGTGCCTGCGCTCGCGCACCGCACAAGCTAGGGGACCTTAGAGGTGCCATGTGTCCACATGGCCCCCGCACAACTAGGGGCAACCTTAAGTGGTTGCCCCCTCTCCTTCTTTTTGCACTATTCATCTTCTCCTCAATTTCCTTGGATCTCCCTTATCTCTCCTCCAATTCTCCTCATTTCTTGGCTGTTTTTCATCATTTTTTCCCTCCTCTAATCTTCTCTCCTACACCTTGCAACCTCAATCCTACCATTTATTTGGAGTTTTACTGGCTTTTCGCCAGATCTCATCGTATAAATTTTTCAAGTCCTAACTTGAGGTAGAAGTTGAACTTGAATTTTCTTGGGATTTCTTCTCACTTTTGGATGGTAAATCTTGTGTTTGATTGTTTTGATGTGGTTTGCCATGATTTTGTATGATTTTTAGCATCTTTTGTAAATTTTTGAAAGCTCTATGAACAAGGGAGACTTGCAAAATTTTTTCTTGCCATTTGATTTTTTCTTAGTTGTATGGCACCATTGTAGTCTCCAAAGCTTAATTCAATTGGATTTTTTGTTTGATCTCGTGTTGTGTGGTTTGTAGTTATGCCGAACAAACGCATTGCATCCAAGAAACCTAGGCATGAAGAAGCACCGACTAGCAAACCATGCTTCGCACAACCACAACACAAGGCTCGGTATGGAATTTCAAAGACCAAACTGTTTAGTATCACCCGGACCATCGAATGGAATGACCTCGAAGCTTTGGGTTTAGCCGAGATAATTTCAGATTTGATTTCCTACAAAGGGTGGGACAAAGCGCTATCAATAGAGGAACAAGTCTACTTCGAGCTCACATTAGAGGTCTTGAGCACCATTGAAATAATTCAGCCGTCTAGGGTGACTTTCTAGGCGTTTGGGATAATGCGCACTATGAGTGACATGCAATTTGGTTGTTACTTGGGATTCTATGATGATAAATTCATGAACTCACCTTTCTCCCGCAACCTTCCCGTGGATTTCTGGGCCAAGATGATATATAGTACCAGGGTTATCACGCGCACTGATCTACTCATGATGTACAACATGATAAAGCGCTACCCGATCAACCTCAGACACCTCTTCGCCACCCTATTTGTACACCAGGGTACCTTCGCATGCCTCGGGGCTATTTTTGCTGGACCATATATCACACGTTTGATTATAGGCATGAGGTTGATTGCACACACCCTGGATATGCATATTGTCAGTGGTACTGCTTCTCTCAAGAAGTCTACGTTATTCACTATAGGACTTGTGGAAAAACATGGTGATACATTTGTCCTCATTCGACATTCAGTTACAGGAGAGAGCATTGTTGACTCTCCCTTGCAGTCTGAGTCAGAGTTTGAGGAGATGGCACCGATTGAGCTTTACCTACAAGAAATTCATAGTGAGATCCGGTCCCTTCGATGCGGACATTAGGAGACTGTGCGAGGTTTTTTTCCTTTATACAGGGATCATCATCTTCTGCGAGGTTTTTTTCCTTACTTAGGCAGTTGTCGAGGGACATGTGCGAGGTTTTTCCTTTGTACGGGGATCATCATCTTCTGTCGGCACCACCTTAGGAGCCACCACATCTACAGCACTAGCAGCACCTGTGGATACATATCACCGGGACGAAAAGCAAGATCTTCTTGACCTTTATTGTTTCTATGTTTGTTTTGTGTGTTTTAGTGTGTTGATGTTTTGTACTCTATAGTTAGCACGGGTTCCCCCCTGCTAAACTTATCTTTTCTTGTTATGTTATGATGTTTTGTTTTCTCCCTATATTTCCCACTAGAGATGTGATATGCTTGTCTATCTTTGTAGGAACATAAAGATGTGAGTTCTATTCCCTTCACCTTCTACAAGCCAGACCACCCCATGTTTTATACTCTGTAGTTAACATCTCTCAGGGATGAATGGGCCAATCATTTTTTATCCTTATCTTGCATTTCACTTTCATATATGTTATTCTCCACCATTTACTATTGATTCTTGTACATTGAGGGCAATGCACTACTCTAGGTGTGGGGATGGGGTAATTCATACTCTTGCATGCTTATTTAACTAATGATGGCTATGATTTAATGTTGAGAATTTCCTAGCTTGAAAGAATAATAGATATGAGTTGTTATTCTTGATGATGCTTGAAATGAAGTACTACTCTTCCTTTAGTGCTTTTTGTACACTTTTGGCACATACTTCCACATTGTTTATCCCGACTAACCCCATTGCTATAGATACGGTGTTAGGTTGTTAAATTCTACATTCAATGATCATTTAAGAGCTTTTGGTTCTTATGCTTCTTTTAATTAGCCTTAAGTGAAGTGTTGCATATAGGAGGCCAGGAGACATGAGATAGAGTATTCTTATTGTTTTTGTGTAAATAAAAAAAAAGTCTATGTTAGTATTCCTTTGCTAGTATAACATGAATGCATCTATGTAGGCTTGTAATCAAGTAAGTTGGGTGCCTCTTGTGCCTAATCAGCATATCCATCATTCGAAAAGATTTTGTGCAGTCTACATTAGGCAGACTAAAAGAAAAAAAGGTTTTTGATCTCCTGAACTATATCATGCATTCGCTTAGAACCTAAAGTTTTTACTATTGACCGAAAGACTCCTGGTTGATCATTGAAGGGTCTAACCCTGGTAGTCATAGCACGTGGAGTGATTAAGGAAATCAAGGGTAGAAATACGCACACACTCATGAGAAAGCACTCTAGGTTGGCTAGGACTATCTTTAATGTGTTGATTGCTTTGCAACTTATCATCTTGATTTTACTTCATTTATGCTAATGGTGTTCTCTACTCTTAAGCTTGAAGTCATACATTTAGCCTCTTATTTTATTCTTTTGTTCTTCATGTTTTGTTTGCTTGAGGGCAAGTAAAAGCTCAGGTGTGGGGATGTTTGATAAGAGCCTAAATGTATGTATTTATATGCAGGTTTTATGCATGTTTGCTTGCATTTCTGAATGAATCGATGCTCGTTTTATGCCTATATTAGTTATATTTGTGTTATAGGTGATAAGTGGTCCTGTTAAAGTAATACGAAGTATTATTTTCTTACATTGAGCTTTACTTTTCTTAGATTTTATCATTAATTGTTGTGCATTTATGTTTTTTTGTGCATGTAGGGTTGTGGAGTGAGCTTAGAGAAGAAAAAGCAAAATTAGGTCATGTTCGCCGTTGTTGAAGAGTTCTTGGACCAGGCAAGGAACAAGGCACGAGTCTAGACTTGTGGGTGTGTGCCAAGCTCCATTAGAGGGGCACAAAGGCAGTCACACTCATAAAAGTCTAACCCATGTAGCATTGGAGAAATTCGCCAATGAGGAGAAATGAAACAATCGACATGATCTACCATTGATTGTGTGCCCAATTCAATGGCCTCAATGAAGAACATGAAATTGGGAGTATTTTATGTGTGAGTACTGTAGTAGTTATTGTAGCAATTACTGTAGAAGTTCACTGTTCACTGCGCGCCAGAAACCCGATTCGAGAGAATCCACATGGGCGTGTGGATGCCTGATTTCAGTCGATTTACAGCCATGACTCAGCACTATTTAAATGACTTTTTCAGGACTTTTTAGGGATCTTTTCGCCTATCTTCTGGAGGGTCTCGACTAGGGTTTGGAAAGGACTTTGTGGAGGATTGGAGCGAGTTCACGGCATCGACATTGAAGTCCATTGGAAGATAGCTATTGGGGGAGCTTTCATCGGCATCGATCCGATGAGGTGTGCCATAGGCTTGACAAGGGGCTTGGTGGAGAGGACGGAGCGACCTCACAAGACCATCGCCACGCATCACAATGGGATTTCATCTATGTTTTCTATTCTTGTTTATTCATATACACTAATCGATTTATATAGCTCCATGGAAAGCTAAACCCCTTGTGAGTATTCGGACTTGTAAACCCTAGGATGACATTGTTTCTATGATTTTTATTATACTTTCCTAATTGATGATTTTAATTGAGTTCCAATCTTGCATGTCAATTATAATTGATTTTCCCTTAGCCGTGACACTAGGGTTAAGAGTCATCTAGGTTATCCTTTGGAGGTGTGACAACTCCTATAGGATTAAACTACTCGAGATTGGAGAGGGTCAAGAGGGTGAGTCGTGGGGTAGCGAACGTCCCCTTTCCTCTCTGGTGTGATTTTTCCTACCTCCGTGTTCCAAGAGTTCTTAGTGGTCGAAGTAGAGCGAAGTGCTAGTTTATGAACTCCCCTGTGGCTTAGTTGCGCGAGCAATAGAGTGAAGGGTTGTAGTGAATGCTAGTGTTGGCGCTTAATTGAGACTAGGGTTCTTTCACCTGGACCAAATGGTTAGAACTATACTTAGGAACAAGGTCTATCACTTAGAATCCCTAGAATGTAAAGCAATTCCACGTAGTGTGAGGCTTAGGAAAATGGACTCCCTTGGGGATTAGTTGATAGATCAATCAACAGAGTGAAGGGTCGTAGTGAAACCTAATGCCGGGCATAATGTTGGGATTAGTCACGGTTAACCTTAGGTTAGGGACCGTGTGTTTTAGAATGTTCACGACTCATCAAACATCAATAGGAGAGCATAATACATTGTCTTGCACTAGAACATTAGTTCTAGGGGGAGCTTGTCCGAGTACCCCTTTTTACATTGATTGTCCCTCTCTTACTCTTTGCTTATACTCTCTTGTCTTTCACATTTTTCTTTTACTTTCTTGCACACACATTGATTCTTCTCACCACCATTGTATTCTTGCACTAGCTAACTAGCAATTTCTTGTGTCTCTAATCCCTACTCCCTGTGGATTCGACTACCCTCTCACCGGGGTACTTTATTACTATGACAGCCCGTATACTTTTGGGCCCTTGTCAATAGGCCTCAAGGAAGCTAAAAGGAGCTTGAGAATGTAATTGGGGAGAAATCGGCACCAAAAATCCCCTTTTTGAAGAAAGAACATTGTAGCAAGAGAATCAAGTGTTGTAAGAAATGGACTGTAAACCTTATGGGCTCCATGCTCCGGCATGAAGCCCGTGAGACTCACTGAAGAATTTGGGACTAGTTACTGTAGATAAATCACTGCAGCAAAGTACTGTATCACCAACCCAATTTCGTGAGCAGAAAAGACAGTGAGCCTCACGGGCTCCATACGGCCCGTGAGGCTCAAACGGAACTCTTTAAAGATAAAGTTAGGGCTCAAAGTAATGGAATCTGCTCTTGACACCCGAAAAACCATAGGAGGAAGCAACTTCACCACGGTATTTAGTGGCCAAATATCATAATTTAGAGAGGGGGAATTGAAGAGAGAAGCATTATTAGGCAAGATCTTAACCAATTTCATCTTTGGTAAGCTTGGAGACGACGAGGGAAGCGACCCCCATAGCGTCGTCCGTGGAAGCTCTCCGTGCCATTCCTTCTCCTCTTCTTGTTTCCATCATTTGAAGAAGCTTTATCATGTATTTTATAGTTGTTTCCATGAACCTATCTCTTGTATTTGGTTGTATGGACGGCTAGACCCCAAGGTCACCGGATGTCTGTGAACCTTGGGGTGAACTTGTTTAGTTGAATGTTTTGAGTTGTTTAATGCATTTAATTCACTTCATGGTTTAAGCTTGGTGATCTTTGATGTGTTGATTTGAATGAGAATTCTATATTTCAACTTCTAGGTTATACTTGGTTGCGTGACCAACGCCCTTGTACTAAACACACTTAGCTTATTGGGGATTTTTGTATGAATATGCCGTGACCATCGGGTATTACATACCCCACCAGCTATTAGGGTTGGACATATGTTGAGTATCGACCTTAGTTAAAGATTTCCCTACGTGTATTTCAGCCGTAAGAGGATTTGGTCAGAAGAGTTTCCGAGCCAATACTTGTATAGGATTAAGGGTTATCGCCCTGACAATCGGGGTAATCTATTTTTAGATTTCTCTTGGTTTGAACTACCACTTGCTTTGCAACTCTAGTATTCTTCTAATGTTAGTAACCCCAGGGGGATCCACACCCGTAACCACCCTCATCCCTTGATTTTCACCTTATCACTTGGCGTGTAGACATCATTTCACCTAGTTTTAGTCTAATTAATAGTTGTAGTTCCCGAACGTGATTTGGTAGGTTAGACAGAGAGTAAAGAGGAAGTAAGGATAGCTCCTTGTGCCCACGTACGGAATACAACCCTCTCGTGCTTGCATGAGAGGTATTGCTTGATGACACTGGGCATTTGCGGGACGTTCATCATGGATCTTGCAGAATCTTGCTTCTTCCTTTGCTTTCCACGCCTAAGGATGTCGTTTTGAGCTTTCTTTACCCCAGATTTGGAGATGGAGAAGAATGGTGGGAGGTAGGAGAAGAAAATCTATCTAAAAGCCATAAAACCCCCCTTTTAAGTCCTCAGGTTAGCTTGCTACCCTTGTTCATGGGCATGAAGGAACTTGTAAGAGACTCGGGATTTCACAAAAAATTCCGTAAAGTACTACATTAAAATGCTACAGTAAACTACAACAGTAACTGCACATTCTTCAGTCGATTTACGGGCGTCTTCATGACTGTCTAAAAACCCGTCAACAAAACTTGAGACTTTGCCATTTCCTAACTTCTTTCTGTAACAATGACTGCTACATTACTGCTCTAAAACCTGCATTGCCCTCACCAGAATTTCAAATCCATGATGAATCAAAGAAAAGTATAAGTTTTGAGGGTTCAAATTTCATCAAGATAATCAGTGTCTAGCTCATTTTATAGTGCACCTCCTTCGAGTATTCTTCAACATGGTCGAAAGCTCTAGCCACAATCCAATGATAATCAAGCTAAATATTTTGAAAGGCTAAGTTGCAAAGAGCCTTCCATGGAAGCTAGGCTATCACTACTATAATGGAGGCTTCAAATTCCAACTACCCACCAGAGGAGAAACCACCTGGGAAGTAAATAGGTTTCCTAATCCTACCTTCTATTTCCCCTCAAACACATTGGGTCTTGACATAGATGTCAAAAATGTGATCAATGTTTTCAATACTAAGGCCACATAACATACACATATCGGCAAAACTAAGGTTAAGTGACTGTAAAAATTGAAACGTCTTGAGTCAGTTGTTAAGTGCTATATTATACATATCTTATTGATTATCTTTTGTACTTAAGTGATCCTTAAGAGTATTTTTATGGATTATTTGGTACATCATTTGTTCCATTTATACTTATAAGAGACAAATAAACCACAATAGAAGCTAAAAGAATGAAATTGGGAGGAAAACAGGGCCGAAAAATAACAAACAGAGAAATACACTAGCAAGGTACACGCCTGTGTTCCTTTGATAAGTTCTTGAGTAGACATATTTATTTATATGTTTTACATACATTGAGCATCGATTTTATCATGGTTTATGTCTCATAAATTTTATTTGGTGTTCTTTTGTGCAAATAGGTTATGAAGGCCGCGAGAGAAGAAAATGGAGCAAAGATAGGTTATGAAGGCACTGTGTGAGAGTTTTTGTGCAACATAAAAGTCAAGACGTAAGAAGAGTTCATACACATGGGGGTATGTGCCAACTTCCAAAATAATTCAAGCTAGACTTCGAGTTGGAATGGCACAAAGACAGTCACACTTTTATGTTCTTACTTGTGTGATGAATGCAAAAGCTTTCCCAATGATGATTTGATGACGAGAAGCTTCATAACCTACCACATGGACGTGTGCCCGACCATATGATCTCAAGAGAAGAGTGTGTGAGCCTTGTTTATGAAGACAACTATAGCAAAGGACTGTAGCAAATCACTGTTCACACAACCGAGTGAAATTTCCACACGGTCGCGTGGGTATTTCTGCAGCCCACAAGGGCGCATGGAGGCACGTGACAGACATGGGGTTTTTACTATAAATAGCCTGTTTGCTTTATTCTTTGGAGACTTTTTCCTATTGTTGAAGCGCAAAGTGGCTAAGGTTTGGGAATGAGTCTTTGGCGAATTTGGGGGGGTGTTCTTCACCAACTTTGATAGATTCTTTCTCCGTTATAGCATCAAGGAGCCATCGGCGACCTAGCTTCGGAGAGGAATCCTTTAAGACATTGAGCAATCCATCAAGGTAATCATCGTATTGATCTTTGTGGTTGATTGGTTTGCAAGAGTTGTTTGCCTTGGTGAGAAAGAGGTCTCCATTAGGGTTAGAACCTCAAGTTTGAATAGAGTTGAGAGGGTGAGTCATGAGATAGTGGAGTGTCTCTTTTCCCCTCCAATTAGTACATCCTATCTCCATATTTAATATACTTTATGCAACCATATTTGGTGTGAGGCGTGAGATTGAGAGATTTCTCTGTTGGGACCTTGTAGGGGGTTGGGGATCTTTCACCTAGAAGTAGGGTTAAATCTATCTTTAGGAATTGGGTGTACTCTTTGGAAATTCCTAGGGTCTATTGCGGTCATATGTGGTGTGAGGTGTTGAGATTAAGCAATTTCTCCACTAAGACCTCATAGGGGACTAGTATCGGTGGCCTGAAGGTAGGGATTGATCATTTCTTGGATTTCCTCAACTCATTTAACTCAGTTTAGAAACACTTGTAAGTCATGCACTTCATGCTAGATCCTAGGGGGAGCAGTGCCCGGGTACCTCATCTTTATTAATTGAGACTTCCCTTACTCCTACTCTTCCCTACTTGCTTGAGACATTCATATTATTACGATTGATCGTTTCATTATATTCTTGATTCTGACTAGTTAACCGAGAAATAGTTACTACTAATCCTTCTGTTCCCTGTGGATTCGACTACCCTACTCATCGGTTATTTTATTACTTCGACACTCGTGCACTTGTGGTACACGCACACAGGACGTATGTCAACCTTCCTGCCTATCCTTTGAGTATTGGCAAGATAAACATCCAGAGAAATACATAGACCATGCATATGGCCTTGTACATGATCGTGCACTCCTCAGCCTAAAGGCCTATCGAGAAGAACACGCGCATGTATGTACTGTACATTCCCGTGTACATCTAAGAAGCTATAAAGCATGATCTAGAGGAGAACACATGCTGAAGTGAAGTGCACGCTCGTATATCTCAAGAGCTGAAGAGAAGAGCATTCAGAAATATACAGGACCAAATGAAGAGATACATGACTGTGTATATGAGGTTGTGTACCCCAAGGATCATGGTTTTGATTCATCTAGAGATCTACACGGGCAAAGTACATGCTCGTGTACTTACCCGTGTATTTACTTGATTTTTGGGGGTATAAAGAGAAAGGTAAAAAGGATTCATCATCTAGGGTTTTGAGAAAGAGAAAGTGACTTTGAGGCCGATGACTAGGGTTTGAAAGCGAATCAAAGGAAGAAGAAGGAGACTGAAGGAGTAGCCGGATTGACGATCAAGGCAATGATATCGGCTCACATTTATTTTGTCTTTGAAGACATTGGGAAGGGGTTTCTTCTTCCATGTTTAGTGTCCTAGGGTTTTATTTCCATTGCTTTGATTTGAACATTGACACCAAGGAGGGGTGACTTCCTTGTAACTTGGGATTCACACACTTTATTATTGCTTTTAATATAGATTTCCTTCAATTTGTTGGTTTCATCTATGTCTCTATATTGTTAATCTAGCGTAATGAGAGTAGTTATTTCAATTTGATTTCATGATTGAGATCGAGAGATTCATCATGTGAGATCACCATACATGAAGTATAATACCCTAAACCTTTGGATATTTGTTAGAAAATTACATTCAGGGTATTACCGTAGTGGCAGTAAGATTTTTTGACAAAGCTTTTTTGTTGAGTAACCCAAGTGAAAAGAACAAGGACCTAAGCCAAACCCAAATGAACCAATTCCAATTCCTTAATCTCATCCAAACCCAAATGAACCCAACTCACTTCAACTTGACTAAACCAAATCAAATCCACTTTACTTGATATGATCAAGCCAACTTAACCATATCAATTAAACTTAACCAACTTACTTCAACTTGGTTTGATCCAACCAAATCAATTTGGCTAACTCAACCAACTGCATCAAACCATCTTCATTAGCATCTTAATCATCATCATCAACTTAATTAATCAAGCCAAACCCTAATCTGGTTGTTACAGTAATCTACAGTAAATCTGAAAATTCATCCTCCATTCCGAGCAAAATCCCACTCAAATACAAAAATTTTTCCAAAGAAATTTATAGCATTCATCAACTACAACCATTAACCATGTTTTCCTACTCAAATCCATCATTTTCTTCATCAAATCAACCATGCATACATACATACATACATGCACACATACACCCATTCATGAGAAATACACCAATAAAATTTTTTACCAAACCAAACCATCCCTTCGGCGAGCTGCCTCCAATGATCTCCAAGTTCCTCTCCTTAAAACCTCCATTTTTTCCTCCATTTCTTCTTTTTTCTTTTCTAGCATATTATGGTGAAAAAAGAGAAGAAGACCATCCATTTCTAGATTTTTCTCTCAACTTATGCTGTTTACCGAAATTCACTTTTAATCCCTGGAAATAAATTTTTTACAAAAAATTCCCTGTAAAGTCACCAATGGTCCCTATGTCATAAAACAGTATTTCCAAAAAGCCACTGTAAACTTACCTTTTAGTCCTTGGTCTTTGAAAATAGTTTAGATCAAATCTTTTTAATTACTTGTGAACCCAAAATCTACAATAAACTCTTACACTTAGGTCCTTGTTATTTCCACTTGGGTTTCTCAACAAAAATGCTCTGTCGAAAAATCTTACTGCCACTATGGTAATACCCTGAATATAATTTTCCAACAGATATCCAAAGGTTCAGGGTATTACAATCCTTCCCCCTTAAGAAAAATTCATCCTCGAAATTTCCTTAGCAGGCATCAATCTGACAACACTGAACTCACTTGTTCCAACACTTGTTCTCGTTTTCCAAATATACTCAACAATACACAAAAATCCTCTGAAAGTATAATCAGGTATCTGCCGACGATCAAGGTGAACCTGATATCTCTTATACGGTGTTGTACACGCTATACAACACTCTTCTGCTGTGCCACTCTGATTTCCTTACTTCCAGCACTTGGACAATAAAACAATCTTGTAATTTTCCACAATCTAGGAGAAAAGCAATTTCTTATTCACAAAGAATACAACATACTGGAGATACACTGATGGAGTACAAACATCTCAAGCACACAAGTGATAATACAAATTCATTATTCCACTATTAATAAGTCCTCATACAACTATTGAATCTCATCCTTGTCTACGGTAGCGACGCTGTAACCTTTCGTAGTTCAATTGTTCAACTGCTTCACCATAGTTAAGAACTACATGGGCATCATCATATGTTGTTGCAAATTCCTCAAGAACTCCATACCTCATTCTCAATTATGGCATGTGTGTATCGTCAAGGTGAAAACGTTCCATGTAAATATTCCTCAACTGTGAAGCAACTATGGAGCTAAAATCTCTAGTGTTCATGCTCACCACATAACGAGCTCGTGGGACATATACATCAGTCATTGCTTGTTCATGGTTACCAGGAACAGTAGTAGAACTAGAAGATGCTGAGACAACAAGAGTAGAGCTAGAGGGTACTTGAGTGTTAGTTTGGTTTTCCCTCTCTTCTTCCCTCTTTCGCTTCTTCTCTCCCCTCCTCTGTTCCTCTTCTTCTCTTCTCTACTCTTCTTCCTCTCTTTGTTGCTCCTCCAAGAAATATCTCTCCACTCTTTCTCTATTAGACATTGGAGGAGGCCCTTGGCTCAATCGTCTCAATCGCCTTGGTTTTATTACTCAAAAATGCTTAAGACACTCAATATTCCATTGATGAAAAATGAAGGTCTAATCTTCTCTATTTAAACACAACTAAACCACACTTAGAGGAACTGGTTATAACATGTCCAAAGTTTGATAAATCAAAGCTCGAATCAATGTCACATCATAACACACCTTTTAAGAAACAACAGAAAGGTGATAAAGAAGGCTGGCTATCCACGCGCTAAACCCTATATCTTAAGCAAGGGTCTGTCCAAAGCACTTTTCAAATAACACTGTAAATTACTATGCACCAGTCAACAAGGAGCATGCCAAACACCCTCTTTGGCATCTTCAAATTAACTTATTTTGAATAAAACCAATTTTGACAAATATCACAACCCGTGATTCTAATCACAGTACCATGCTCAATACTCTGCCTTAAATGTCAAAACCTAGTATTAGTCCTCGTTTGTCATATGCAACTTAGGTTTTAACCCGATTGGAAAGTCTCAATAGTTTTTACTAGGCCCTTACACTACGTTCTAATCACTACTAAACCTCTAAGCTTAGACTTTAACTTCTCAACTTAGGCTCAGATCACAACCCGCTCTACCAACCAGGGATATCTCAACCTGAAAAACTGTAGCACCCATTATACCAAGGTAAATGTAGCACCCATCAGTTAAAATCCTTTTTAACTGAAAAAACTGACACCCCTAAAAAACCAAATCAAACTTACAGAACATGATTGACAACCTATAAACAACTACAGGTTCAAATACATAAATACAAAACAAAATTATTCTAACATGTGGGTACAACCGCTATAAAATCACAACACAAACAATAGAAAGAAATGAGACCCACTGCGACCCTAAACTCAGCCCTGACTGGTTCTACAAGCAATCTAATAGGGTCCTGCTCCTGCAACTGTAACACATTTCAATTGGTTGATAGTGGCTCAATAATTCCAAATAATTAAATATATATCATATATAAAGTACGTAAACATCAATTTCTTAAATAATTTCCCAACTCTCCCAAATATTAGAATTCCGGCAAAATACAACTTTAAAGAGCTTTTAAAATATAAATTCATCATGAATCATCATTAAACCAATTTTTCAAGAAAATATAATTTTATCATGAATCATCATTAAATCAATTTTAAAGAGATTTTAAAAGATTTTTGTGCAGTCTACGTTAGGCGGACTCAAAAAAAAAAAAAAAAAAAAAAAAATATATATATATATATATATATATATATATATATATATATATATAGGGGGAATAATTGATCTCCTGAAATCTATCATGCATTCGCTTAGAACCTAAAGTTTTTACTGTGAACCAAAAAACTCTTGGTTGATCATTGAGGGAGTCTTTAGCAAGTCTAACCTCGGTAGTCATAGCACGTGGAGTGATTAGGGAGAGAAAGGGAGGATGCACGCACACATTCATGAGAAAGCACTCTAGGTGGGATAGAGCAATCTTAAATGTGTTGATTGCTTTGTAACTCATCATCTTGATTTCACTTCATTTGTGCTAGTGGAGATCTTTACTCTTGAGCTTGAGGTCATACATTTAGCCTCTTATCATTATCCTCTTTTTCTTCATGTTTTGTTTGCTTGAGGGCAGGCACCTACTTGTAATGGATTTCTCAATCTTCACACAAGCAAGTCAAATGTGAAATTCTAAGCTCTCACGTAGTAGAAAATCATGGCAATAAAGCATGCACGGTTAAATTTCAATCAAAGAACAATATTGGAATGATTAACATCCAAAGTCTAGTACAAGATAAATCCTAGGTTCATTTATGCCCAAATACCTAACAAAATTAGTTCCTCATATTGAAATCTACTGAAGATCTTCTAATATCAATGTTAGGATCTCTCCAAGAATGGCTTCCTTAATTTCCTAACTACCTTTACTGGCCATTGATGAGATTCAAATGATGAGCTTTTGTTTTCTCCTTGCTCACTCACCCAAACTTTCCTCTTCCAAGGATAGGTAAATGAGTATGGCTCAATCAAAACACTAATAACTGTCCCTTTTATAATAGGCCAATTACAAGACATAGCACGGGCGTGTGCTAGGATGTAAAAAGCATGTATTCGAAGATTCCACAATCAAAATAGGCACTTCAAGGTACTACACGTGTGGACCCCATTTTTTATTTCATTTTATTTAATTTAAAATTTTATTTTAGTTAAATATTTTTTAAAAAATAATAGGTCATTATCTTATCCCAGCCTCCCGGATTTGATTTGCGGTTCCGTAACGCCAAGCAAATATCTTCGCGTGATTTTTGTTTTGGTTTTAAAATTTAAGAGTCGTAAGCCAGAGAAAACCCTAGCTCATCTCGTGCTCGTGGTGCCTTTGGCGAAGAGATCTCAATATAGTTTTGGCGTTGAGAATTCAAAGTAGGTGCTTGTAATTTTTTTTTACTTTGGTTTGGTTCTCTGGTTTTGATTTTTAAGGATTCATGGAGATTTATATGAGTGATTAATAAAGGAATGATGACCATGACTTTATATGCATGTAGATGGTTAAACTATGTTTAAAATTTGGCTTGGGGTTTTTGTTTGAAAAACATGTTCTTTGTTATGTAGTAGGAGTTGGAATATTTTGTTGTATGAGAAAAGAAATAAGAGGTAATGGTGGTGGTTGCGTAATTGTTTTGATGTCAACCTGCGGCTAAGACTAGGTGTGTTCATAGGCATATATTCATAGGCATTAATAAAACTAGGTGCATTAGAATGGATTGTTTGAAGATGTTTTGACCTACCGTATCAAGGACTAAACTATTATTATTATTATTATTATTATTATTATTATTATTATTATTATTATTATTATTATTATTTTATTTACTTGTTCATTTTTATTTTTATTTTTATCACATTTAGAACATGTGTTATGATAATTGTTTTGGCTTGGTTTTAAGCTACTGATAGGTTATATTTTAGCCTTTAGGATGTAAATATTAGAATGGCCAATTTAGTCACTTGTATAACGACCCCTTAGTGATTTACCATATAAAGTGGGGTATAACACGTCGGGTAATTAATTTGGATCTAGCACTTGCGCCCAAGATAATATATCAATGACCACAACCCTACAATGGTAAATGTCCTCTGTCTTGCAACTCTAGAAAGATGGAGAATACGGCGCCTTTCATAAAGAACCCAGTAAACATTGGATGTATAGTACTACAGCATAAGGGGTTCAATCTTGCATCATTCATGTACCACTCATGGTTGTCTTCTAATCTTAATTAAGTATCCTTATTTTAACCAAACCGGTGGTTTTGTCCTTATCTAAATTTGTTTTTAAACCAAATCGATTTTGTCTTTGTCTAAATTTGTTAGAAACAAAGAAACGAGACCTTTTCATGGGTTTCGCTAAAACCATTGGGGTTTTTATTTGATATTCTAATCATCTTCAATGATGTTAAATTTTACTTTGGTCTGCTCAAATGATGTTATTTTACTATTACATAATTAAGATATTTTGCAACTATTTTTATGATGTGAAATAATATAGCAAAAATAGGATACAATTAATTGATCCATATTAGTTCGCATTCCGTAGTGATAAAATTAATCATGTTACTTTGAGAATTTCCCACAAATATATAACTATATTTTAACATCATATAATGTAAAAGTAGGAAACTAAATCATTTTAATTTGGCGTGCAACACCTAAAAAGTGGTGGTAGGACCAGAACCGTCTCTCAATATATAAACCCTGGTTAAGCAAATCCACTAGTTTCGCGAGTTTGAATTTAGTCACTTTCATAGCACGAGTTTGTTGTGGATAAATTATAAATTAGTGACCACTTGTGCTGAAGTTTTTATTATTTGATTAATTATGTCAACAGAAGCCAATCCTTGACCTTGTAAGACAAATATTTCCCACATAAGATGGACTTAGATTCAATGAATCACCCTAAAGTTAAGCAATGTTAGCAAACATGCATCTTCAAGTTCAATGCATTAAACTCTTTCCTTAGAGGAGAGAATGAGATTAAGATGCATATCATGATGATGATAATAATAATGACTTATGAGACCTAATGATTAGAGATTAAGAATATTAATTCCATTCATCAAATCATAAGTACCTGTGATTTTTTTGTCAGTGATGTGATATTTTGGTGGCACGCTTTAAATTTGTGTCCAGTTATCATGCAAGTCAATGTTTATATGGAAACTGTGTACTAAAAAAATTACTTGGATTGGGGAAAAGGGCAATTCAAGATGCAATGGACTTGTTGATTAATTGAGTGCCTTGATATGTAACTAGAGGGAGAACGAACCATGATTTGGTATGCCCCGGTCCGGAGCAGTCCTGTCCAAACTGCGGGGTCAGCTCAATCAGCTGGCGGGGTTTTTTTAATTAATTAAAAAAAACATAAGTTTGCCTCAAATGAGGTCTGAGCCCTTAACCTCCACCACATCAAAAGTCTTAACTAACTCTCCTAACATATTTTGGTGATTAATTATAGAAAATATATATAAAAAATTATTCAATGTTGACTATAAGGCCTTAAAATTCATTAAGAAGGTCATACTGTGGCAAAAAAAAAATTTGTATCATATATATATATATATATATATATATATATATATATTTGTGTCCTACACACCTGTAATATGATTAGTAGACATTTAATGAAAGTGGAAACATGTTCGATACAATGAGTTCCCAATCATCACCACTAAACATTGAAATGTAAGTTTGCACAGATGATTGGAAGAGTCTTTTAAGTTGGATAGCAAGAAGCAGAGGTAGGAAGCTCTGAAGCTAGTTATTTCTTCCTCACTGATAATATGATGTGCACATAAACAGCAGCTCCTAAGAGCTTGGGAGTGAAGCTAAGTCTTAAGCAGACATCAATGATGACAAAACAAGTAAATGAGTGGTAACTTTAATTTAAAGTAAAAGAATTACATGAGTTTTATTTCTCTCACACCTAAAAGAGTATATAAGCAAGTTAATTCGATAGTTAAAACGATTTCCGTGTAAGCCCTTCATATTTTATTTAAATTATTTTGAATTATTTCGAGTTGTCTCAAATTATTTTATTTATTAAAATTATTTTTAATTTTTTGATTTAAAAAAAAACTTGATTTGAGATTTCTTTTTATTTAAGTTTTTTAGTAGCAATACACTAAAATGGTATAGGATGGTTGGTTAAAGTGTTTTGGGGTGTTTAAAGCAAAATTACCGGACATTGAACCATTTCAACGTTCTAATCACTGGTTCACCGGTTTAACCACGGGTCAATATAAATATTAATAATAAATTATTATATTATGAATAAATAATATATTATGGTAAATAAAATACTAATTTACAATAAAATATAAACAAGTTACAAACAACAAACTTGAAGTTTTTAACATTAAAAAAAATTATTAAGAAAAACACATAAAAAAAGTCCACTTATCATCAACACATCTATTAACCATGTAACAACAAACTTTAACCATTTAACATACAAAAACTGAGATTAAAAAAATAATAAAAATCCACAAAATATCAACACATATTTCAATCCACATCCATGCGACAACAAACTGCTAGTGGTAGGTTTTATTTTTTACTTTAATTTATTTTGTAGTCAAAATGACATAAAAGACCTTTGTTTTAATCATATATAAAGAAGCCATTAAGGATAGTATTGTTATTTTAAGGATTTTACAAAACTAGGTTATTCAACGGGTAATTAATTAAACTGGCCGTTCATTATGGTTCATCCTTAATCAATTGCAATAATGAGTCGATTACAAAGTCCGATTGGTTCAATTACTTGTTCACCAGTTCAACCTATCGGACCTGTGGTTTGTTCCGAACAGGTTTTGATAACAATGGTTTGAAGTGCCAAGTTTGATTGTCCCACATTACATTCAAGTCATTTTTAATCTAATGATAAACAATTATTTAAAAAATAATAAAATATATTTGAAAAACCGCCAGGTTGGGAGGCCTGGGCTCGGACCTGGTGGGTTGTAAGATCAGTCAAGTTGGTTACAAGTCAAACAAAAGTCTATCTAGACCCCGGATTCGGACCGACGGGCTTGGTTAATTGACTTGTGTCCATTTCTATATTTAACATGAAGGCATGTGATAAGTATATATTTGATATCATTGAATATAGTTATGTACACTTATTTGGTATATATTGGAGTATCTTTGTGGAAGATGATGCTAAATATGGTGAAAATCATATTCTCAGGTATCGGGCAGTGCTTAAAAAAGGGGATAGAGAAAGCCAAAAGAAACAATTCAGAGCTAAAACGTAGGAGATAAAGCTCTCTTGACATCACAACTGAAAAATAGACCAGACAGAGCACCTTACGAGCATCTTATGGTCGGACTTACGACCGTAAGCCTCAGTTAGAGAACTTTGCGGGCATGCTTATGCCCCTAAGGAGGAGCATAAAGATCAAATAAAGGGACTTACGGGTAAGACTTACACTCGTAAGTCAGACAGTAAGGGTTATCCAAATTAAGGAGATTATAAGGAGAACTTACTCCAATAAGAAAAGGAGGGGGGAGGGGGTTGCAAGCACCATCAAAAGAATATTATGACCCAGCACTTATGCTGTAAGCTGGGCCATAAAATCGAGACAGAAGGCCTTACAGGTGGGTAGGGGTGGACATGGGCCCGGCTGGGTTGGGTCTGGGCTGGGCTAGACTCAAAAATACAATCCATATATTCGGGTTGGGCTGGACTGGGCCATGTTCGGGCCAAATTGTCTTGGTCCAAACCCGACCCATTTGATTGTCATTAGGCCTAGCCCAATCCAACCCAAGAAATAAATAATTTTTTAATAAAATAATTGAAATAACTAAATAAAACGGCTACTACAATTAGATGAAAGACCTGAGCCCTCAAACGAAAAAAATCAAAGACACAATTAGATGAAAGTATGCCATGCACAGATCCCAATACATTTTATATATTAAAAAAAAAATCAAAATCAGAGGCTAAAAAGCGGCCTAATTTTGACTATTTTCAAACCTATTATATATATATTATTTATTTAATCGGGCCAAAACATTTGAGTCCAACCCAGCTCTTTGGGCCAACTTTCTAAACTCAGGCTTTGTATTTTTTGGGCTGGGCTTGGGCCAACCTATGGGTCTCCCGACCCATGTCCAGCCTTACAGGTGGGACTTACAAATGTAAGTCTACTGTAAGATACATGATTCATCATCTTTAGTTCCTTACGCCTAATTCTTACGCTTATAAAGTGCTTGTAAGTGGCTAGGTATAAAAGATTCTGACGAGTGTTTTGAAGCAATTTTTTTACGGCCAAACTTAAAGAAAGAGGGGAAGAGTTTCTCCATTTTTCTTAGGGTGATTCATCAAGGAGAGGGTACTTACCCACCTTCAAGGAGGAAGATTAAAGCCATCGAGGAGCACTTTGGCTGCATTTGTGGAAGGAAGGGGAAGTTCACCAACAATCTTGAGGGGCACAATAGAAAAGGAGTTTTATGCTTTTTAATCATGCTTGTTGTCTCTTGTGAATTGTTTGATTGTTCTCCTTTGATGGAAAGCTAATTTATAGGTGTTTGAGCATAGATGAAATCTAGGCATATGATTTGATTGAGTTTGGTTGTGGATCTTTCATGTTTTACATTGATTTCTAATTGCAATCCTTTATTGTTAAATTCAATTGCGTGTATTCATTGTCTTGAATGCTATTGAGGCGAGAGCCCTAGATTCTTGTTTGATATGCCTGTGTGACAAGTCTAGAGACCCACCTAGAATAAGAAAGCCACAATTGAAAGAGATTGTGAGTAAACCTATAAATATTGTACTTTAGAACCGAGAATTCTCCTCCCACAATCCTTCAGAGTAAATTGGCAAATAATTCCACCCTCTTTGCAATCATAGGGATTAGTTTTAGAAAGAAATCTCATTTCTACTTTGTATGGGATTAGGGGTAATTATTTTAAGAAAATATTGTCTATATTTCTTAATGCTTGTCTATTATTGTAAAAGTTCATAGAGTGCAATGAGGTCGTAGGGTTATCTGTATTAGCACCACACTAGATTAGTTACTATTCACCTTGAAAATGGGATAGTATAATCTAGGAACTCTCTTGGTTTAATTAGGATTGCTAGATTATTGATAAGTGCTTGTGTTATAGTAACGCGAAGCGTTATTATCTTACAATGAACATATCTTTTATCAGATTTTATCACTAAATAGTGTGCATTTGTGTATTCTTATGCATTGTAGGTTTGTGGAGCTAATTTGGAGAAGAAGAACGAAGTTAGATCGTGTTCGCCGTTGTTGGGAGGTTTTCGGACCAAGCAAGGAACAAGGCACGAGATTAGACTTGTGAGTGTGTGCCAACCTCCTTTGGAGTGGCACAAAGGCAGTCACATTCACAACAAGTCTAACTTGTGTAGCTTAGGAGAACTTCGCCAAGAAGAAGACTTGAAGCAATCGGCACGATCTACCATTGATTATGTGCCCAATTCAATGGCCTCGATGAAGAACGATGGACTCGGGAGCGTTTTGGTGAGTTACTGTAGCAGCACTATAGCTTGTTACTGCAGCAAAACGTTGTAGCAAGCTACTGTTCACTTTCGCCGAATTTCAGAATTCCAGAGAATTCACAAGGGCGTGTGGAATTAACACACGGCCGTGTGAATCAATTTTTCAGCAGACAGAAACTTCACACGCTCGTGTGTTAATTCCACACGCCCGTGTGAAGTCCCGATAAGTCCAAAATTTAAAGCCGCACTCAGCATTATAAAAGCCCGATTTGGAGACTTTTAACATATCTTTTGACCTATCTTTCTCCCCAACTTCTGGAGAGTGCGGCTAGGGTTTCAGAGAGGACTTTGTGGAGGATCGAAGCGTGTTGTCGGCATCGACATCGACGTTCGACGGCCGCACAAGACCACGACCACACCATACGAAAAGGGGTTTTCATCAATGCTTTTGTTTTGTTCTTTCTTTCATATTTTGATGAACATGTATAGCTCCATGAGGAGCTAAACCCCTCGTGGGTATTCGGACTTGTAAACCCTAGGATTATTATGTTTCTATGACATTGTTATTATGCTTTTCCATTATTGATGAATAAATTCGAGTTTCAATTTTAATTATCTTGTGCTATTATTTTCTTTTAGCTGTGACACTAAGGATTGAGAACAATCTAGGTTATCCTTTGGAGGTGTGACAACTCCTATAGGGTTAGACTACTTAAGATTGAAGAAGGTTGAGAGGGAAAGTTGTGAGGTAGCGATGTATCCCCTTTCTCTTCCGATGTGATTTCTCCCTACCTTCGTTTCCTTGATTTATTAGCGGTCGAAATAGAGTGAAGTGCTAGGTAGATAAACTCCCTTGGGGCTTAGTTGCGCAAGTGACAGAGGGAAGGGTTGACGTGAATCCTACGCACTGGGGCTTAATTTAGATTAGGGTTCCTTCACCTGGACCAAAGGGTTAGAACTATACATAGGAACAGGTTTTATCACTAGGAATCCCTAAAGCTTAAAGCAATCCCACGTAATGTTAGGCTTAGGTAGAAATACTCCCTTGGGGCTTAGTTGCGTGAGCGACAGAGTGAAGGGTTGACGTGAATCCTAATGCCTAGACATAGTGTTGGGGTTAGTCACGGTTGACCTTAGGTTTGGGACCGTGTGTTTAAGGATATCCTCGACTCAATTAACATCAATAGGAAATTATAATACCATAGTCTTGCAGTAGAAGCATAAGTCCTAGAGGTAACTTGTCCGAATATCCTATTTCATTCATTGCTGGTCTTTCTCCTTCTACCTTTACTTGCACTCTCTTATCTCCCATCTCTCTATTTACTTTTTTGTCTCTTATTTTAATTGATTCCATAATTCTCTCATCAAACTGATTATCACTTTTCGTACACCGCATAACTAAATAGCGAATTCTTGTGTTCCAAATCCCTATTCTCTGTGGATTCGACTACTCACTCACCATGGTAATTTTATTACTTCGACAAGCCCCGTGCACTTGCGGAACACACGTAAGGGGTCGTGTCAATTATACAACCATTGTCTTGGACTTAACAACCCTAGACGAAATCTATGCCCGAGCATCCCTTTCCATTGCTTGTTTTAGCCGCATTTCTTTTAGTGCTTTTGTCTTTTATTTCTTTTTTAATTTGTTTTCATATCACACCATTTTGATTGGGCTAGTTTTCGGACTAATGATTAGTACTAGTAAACTTTGTTTTGACTATGGATTGATACCTTACTTATTAGCATACTTTATTACATTATCGACACATTCACTTGTATCCCTATCATCATGCTAATAATGAAGTTAAGATATGCTTATGGAGTAGATATTAATTATTATTATTATTATTATTATTATTATTATTATTAGTTTACGAAATGTGACAAGTGCATCTACAAATGTGTACCAGCGTGGAACAAATTCAACAAGTACTTATGCCCTCACTTTGTATGGACTTTGTCTTGGATTCAATTTTAAGTTCTCTCCTAAATGAAGACTTTAGGTAAGGAATTCGGTTTGAATATGTTAAAAGGCTACTGATAATTTTTATGATACAAATATTTCGTTTGTGAAAGGCCTTTCTTGGAAAGGTTGTGTAATCAATGCAATGTTTGAATTTCTCTTGCACTTTTTCCCAAATTAACTCTCCTTTTTTATAATATTATCCAAATGGCACTAGGCCCATCACATGCCTAGTTAGCACCCATGTGCTGATTGAACTGTTGAGTGGGTTTTTTTTTTTTTTTTTTTAAATTCTGCTTTTTTACATTTTAACCCATCATCTCTTTTATAATTATATAAATAAATTATTTGTGGCTTTTTTAATCCAATTTTTTTAAAAAAAAAGTTATTAAAATAGAAAATATTATTTGAAATTAGAATTATCCTTATTAACATGAGATTTATTAAAAGAGAAATTATTTAAAAAATTTTTATTAATATTTTGATTATTATTAGAGTTGAAATTAATGAAGTATTAGTTATTTAAAATTATTTTTTATTATTATAGTAAATTATTATTATTATAACGGGAATTATTTTAAATTATTTTATTGATAAAATCACGTATGGATCATGACTTTGACCAGAGCTCACTAAGCCGTGCTATGCCTTTCGCAACAACGCTGGTGTCCCACTTGGTTGGGTGCGCTAAGGGACACATGCGGGGCTCCCCATTGTTCGGGACATGCCATGTCTGGGTTGCTATCGGTGAGCCACCTAGGCCCTGGGTAACGCAGCCGTGCTCGTGATTGTGGCACCTGTCCTCCGGTCACTGGTTTTGCTGGATTTGACGAAATTTGATCTGAGAGGGTTTCATGTGGTGCCAAGTACTCCCATAATAATAATAATAATAATAATTTGCTAATAATAAAAATAATTTTAAATAATTAATAATTTATTAATTGCCACTCTAACAATAATCAAAATATTAATAAAAAAAATTAAAATAATGTCTCTTTTAATAAATCTCATGTTAATAATAATAATTCTAGATTTGTATATTGTTTTATATTTTTAAAACAATTTTTTTAAAAAAAAAAAGGTTAAAAAAGTCATAAATAAGTTATTTATTTAATTATAGAAGAGATAAGGCGTTTAAAATGTAAAAAAATTTAAAATATACCCAATTAGCAGCCTAGTCAATATATGGGTGCTGAATGGATATTGATGTGATGGCCCTAAGACTATTTTAATAAATAAAATGAGTGTAGAACCATTTAGATAATATTATAAAAAATGAATGTTAATTTTGGGAAAAAAAAAAAAAAAAAAAGCCCATTTCTCTTTCTTAATAGTCTAAAGTTTGGGTCCTTCCTAAGACTTGACATTTCATGAGGTGGTGTTGGAGGCTTGCTATTTCTCCAGCAGTTCCAAACAATTCAACATGAATGTGATACGCGTTGGATTCCATTTAACATAAGAAATATTTTATACACATTTAAACCATTACGGAAAGAAATCAGTAGTCAAATAAAACAAATTTATGGTCCCAAATAATCATTAGTGAAAATTCATTTTCTTTAAATTTTAAATGAAATATCATAATTAACAAAAAGCATTGGCAAACATTTGCTTTTTCCTTATGAAAGTTATTGAAAATTCAGTCAATTTTAGACCAAGGTTACAAAATCAAAGAGAACATGCATTGGACTAAATCATTCAAGTGATGATGTCATTTAAAAGGCTTTGATGAAGCTGCAGACAAATCCCAAATTCACTTAATCTTAACCTCACTCTATTTTTTTTTAAAAAAAAAGATAAATTATAAATATCAACACGAGGTTAAATGGCCAATGGCCAAAAAGGGGTCCATACATGGGACCTATTTAAGTACCTTAACCCCAAGACAACATTGACATCCATGAATAAGTACTAAAACTCTTCCCATTCATCCAAATTTAAATGAGGAGTTTTTCTACACAAAACTAGCTACTTTAAAGTATCCCAAACAATGGAAGAAGGTGAAGGCTCTTCTCCAAAAGCTAAGGAAGGAGAAGTCAGGTTTAGAGGAGTTAGAAAGAGACCATGGGGAAAATATGCAGCAGAGATAAGGGATTCCAATAAGCATGGAGCTAGGATTTGGCTTGGGACTTTCAACACTGCTGAAGAGGCTGCAAGGGCTTATGATAAGGCTGCCTATGCTATGAGAGGCCAACTAGCTGTCCTTAACTTCCCTGATGAAGTTAGTTTAAACTTCCCTTCTTTTTCAATGCCAACTTCTTCTACTGTGCATGTGGAGAGTGAGTCAAGAGAGAGTGAGAAACAAGTGTTTGAGATTGAGTATTTGGATAATAAGCTCTTGGAGGAGCTTCTTGAGTTTGGAGAGAAGAGTAAAAAGGAGTCTTGAAACTCACTTTCTCCAGCGTTTGAATTCTCTAATTTAGTTTTCTATGTCTTCATGGCCTTTTCATTTGTTTCTTCAAGCAGCCTTTTTGGTATTAAATTTTTAGTAATTTTACTTTTTATTTTTTACCAATGAGCAAGAAATTAATCATATTAAGTGTGATTTTTTTTAGTAAACCAGTTTTTCACAAAAAAAAAAAAAGAAAAGGGTAGGTCTTGAATTCTAACACAGAATTATTTAAAATGGTTCCCCCTTGAAATAATATCCGATTTGAGGTTAGGATATAATAAGATCTTGTTGTCTAATTAAGTTTGAGTGATGTGTGATGTGGTGGACTAATAATTGACATGTTGTATATGTTGGGGGCTTCCGATTTTTAAACAGTGAGAAAAACTGTGAAAACAATGTAGCAATGGTACTGTAGAACCGTTACTGTAGCGGATCACTGTTCATCGGTGCTGTAGCAAATCACGCGGTCTTGCACACAGGCGTGCAGTTGCCCGCGCATTTCACTGAAGTCCCAAAAAAACTTCCTTGGAGCTTCAAAGGTCTTTCAAAGGTTTTCCCAAGGCTTCTACAATGGTTCTAGATTTCAAAATAAGCTCAAACAAGCATAAAACCCCGGAATCCTTGTGAGAACAACATGATCAAACACACATTCACACAACACAACAATTTTTAGCGTGGAAACCCTACGAATCGAGGGAAAAACCACTGGACTCCTAAGAGCCTCTTAAACAAGTTTCACTATATCAACTATGGATGACAAAAGTCTTCTCTAGATACCACTAGAGGAACAACAATGCATCAACACACATTCAACAAGAGGATTTCATCATCATAACAATGGATCTACACAACAAACATCAAAAAGAAGGTAAAATGAGGAAGCAAACCCTAAGACCGAGGAGAGCTACTTGCAAGGATCACTCCACAAGCTTAGATGAACTCCAACACCGGTTTGCCGATCAAACTCTTGCCCTAACTCAATCCTCTTTACTTCCTCACACTCTCTTCTTGGTTTCTCTTCTCTCTTTTTTTTTCCCAATCCAATGAACAGTCACACCCTTCAATCATATAAATGAAGAGAAAACTTCATCCAACTCTCTTGTCAAATTCCACTTTTGCCCTCCAATAATTGACATAGTTTTTGTTTTGTGTTAACTTGGGCCATGAAGCCCATTATTTCATCCACCCAAATGGGCTGGACCCAACAGTATATTATAATTTTTTTTTTAAATTAGATAAACTACATATATTAAAACAAAAGAATAAAGAATAAATTTTGCAGTCGAACCGCTAAAAAAAAAAAATAATAAATAAATAACAATCAAAAGAAGAAAAAGTCCACATATAAAAATCTGTGGTCAACATCAATTAAATTAGATTGTAATGTTTGCTTGCAAGTCAATGGAATCATCATGAACCAAGTCTACATTTGAATATTTCTTTTTGTTATTAAAAAATGGTCACAAAAAATTACACAACTTTTTTTCTTTTAATCTTTTATCTTGAAAGTGATGATTTATGACCATTGCACGTGGATGACTTTGTTTATAAATCATTTCATCCAACAAACTCAGGTGTGTTTGGTTCAACGAATTTGTATTAATCTAAAATTCTCTTAAAAATAGGATATGTTCTTTACAAAGTTTAATTAAAGAAATATAAAGCTAACTATTTTCTAATTTTAAAAATATTATATTATTGAAAAATATTAATTATTAATTAATATAGAGGAATGCACCTATAAACCCTTCTCAAAGTCGCATATCACCACTTACCTTTTCAAATGCCCAAGTCCTTTTTTAATTTATTATTTTTTAAAAAAATAATAATTCTACTTTTATTTGAAAGCTTTCTCCTGGAGAGCTCGCTGGCCATGGCAAGATCCTGTAGGGATTAGGCTAGTCGGCCGGGCCCAATAAATTGCTATGAAGTGGGACAAGGTCTTCCACCAAACATGGGAATGTAGGGCTAAAGATGAGCATAGTAGTGCATGGCGATCTCATTGAAGTTCACCTACATGGTATGGACTGGCCACGGCTCGAGCAGGGACTCTTTGATGCTAAGCAAGCTGGTTGGGGCTTACCCGATCGTATAGGATTTTATTGTATTTGAGTTAGAGGGAATAGTATTATCATGTTATTTAGAGAAATAAAAAATAAAAAATAAAATAAAATAATGTGTAAAATAATAAATACATAAATAAATGGGTGATATATTTTAATATAAACAACCTAAATAGTCTTCTATTTTTCATCCATTTAAATTTCAATCATATAGTTTTAAGAAGTTGCAATTCGATTCCCTACGTTTAGTTTTTATTACAATAAAATTATTTGAATGTACAATGTTAATGATAATCATATGTTGCTTATTGTATTATAAACTATATAGATTTTTAGGGGTGACATTATTGTAAGCCACGCATGATTGTCGTTAATAATGTAAGCTCGAGTGACCTTATTATATGTTGGCTACCAAATCATTATTTTTTAAAGCTGAGTGAGAGAAATAAAAACATAGCGAAAAGTAAAAATAGTAAAACCACCAAAAAGTGAAAACTATTTATGTTATTTACCTAATTTTTATTTTTGAAAAATAAAAATTTATTGTAAATGAAAAATTTTGTCATCATCCAAATTAACTCTTGAAACTTGGCAGATATAAACAACTACTAAATTTTTTTTCTCATTAGAATTATATAAATTTAACTAAAAATTTTTATTTTAACTATATTAATTATTTCAAATTTAGACTAATTTCATATTTTTAACTCCAAAACATATTAAGACATGAAAAGCCTCATCTCCTTTAATGCCCAATTTATTAACAAAAATTGTATCCTCCAATAAATAAGGATTTATAATATATACATATTATTAAATAGATGTATAATCTAGTGTCACTCTCATCATTTGGCATAAGGCCTACAGACTGGTCCAAGCTTGGCCCAATCCCAATCTGAACCCGATCCAAAATCAATGTTTGATGGGCCAATCCAAGTTCGACATAAACAAACCTTGGATTAGATATAGATATCATTTTTAAGTGATGCCTCCTTTTGGACTGATCCAGCTGGGTGACCAATGATTTGGGCCATTGGATTTATTACTAAATATTAATAATAAAAATTAAAAGAATATTACAATTGATTGATTAATTTAAACAAGGCCATCATACAAGGGAGCTAACTAGTTAAGTGGTTAATTATCATGGGCAATCTCATGAGTCAAGTCATGCCAATTGACTCCCTCCATGATTAGTCTTGAAAGAGAGTTGTATTTTCATTGATCAATCAAGTACATAATGGTCCAATTTTATGCAAAATGAAAAAAATGCATATGATTGACAAATGAGTTGGTTCTAATCTAGTTTGGAAGTACTTATATTGTAGTGATGTAGTATTTTTCTCAAATAAAAATATAATAATACTTATCAATTAATAAAATTATTCATTTTTATTTTTTTATTTTTTTATTTTTTTATTTTTAAATCATTACAAAGTTTAATAAAATAAAATTTTTTAAAAAAATAACAATGAGCCGATTTGAGCCAAATCCAACGGGTTGATTCTAACCTAATTCAATGATTGATCCAAAAAGCCAAGCCCATGAGGTGGGCCATGGTTTTCATATTTTAAATTTGGGCCGGCTCAACCTAGCTCAAACTATTCATGAGGTCCGTTAGATCTGGGCTTAGGCCAGGTCAAAACCTTAATTTTTTGGGATAGGCCACCCCGCCCCGGCCCAATTATGACAGTGAATCTAGGGTGCTTCAAAATATAAATTTAAATATTTTTTACAAGAAAGTATTGAATCATCCACGAGAAGTTTGCACTTTTCCTCTAAATCCCTACAAGTTTCCCATTTCCTCTTTAGTCCCTCATTTATTAGGCATTTATTATTCAGCCCTTATTCCCCAAACGGGGTTAGATGGAGTGTTAAATGGCGGTGGAAATTACCAAACTCCACTCCATGAGAATGTCCTCAAAGATCTCGGTAACAGCGCACGGTTGGACAATTGGATTTGCTAAGCGTTAGGATTCGCGGCCGCTTTTCTCCAATGGTGGCGTAACTGTTCGTCTTATATATATCATGGTGAAGCCAGTGGAGAACCCTTTCCCTGCAGTTGTCTTCCTCCGGAGCATCGCCTTTCATCTTCTCCAAATATATTATTCTCCCATTGAAGGCCGACCATTGATGAAGTTTCTCCAAGGAAATCGCAACCGAGGTGCGAAAATGGGCCTTCAAGCAGGAGGACGATAGTGCTATGCGTGGTATTTAGATGCTTATCTCATGTGTTTACAGTTTGGATCTTTATCTCCTACATAGCATTGGTTCCTTTTGTGTGAAATACGACATTATCATGATGCGTATTTGCTTAAGTTTGTAATTTACTTTGTGTATCTTACTGTGTAATATTTTTGTTCCTGTGTAAAATAAGGTGTTCCTGTGTATAATATCTTGTTCGTGTGTAAAATAAGTATGTTCGTGTTTAAGATATTGATGTGTTTTTTGTTTCTATTTTCCACAACAGAAGATAGCGACGACGCTTGTAAATGCATGGTGTTATCTTGCTCCTGTTGTGGAACTGATTTCCTCATTGAAGAAGAAAATGAACAGTTGACACTGGGAGATACTCCGAGGCACTCATTTTTGTCATTTCATGGATGTCACACCCATCATGAAGGAGAGAGGGGTGCTTGACGTGCTACTGAAGGTGTATGATGATCGCAGCTAACGCTTTGAGATAGGATAAAGCATGTTGGCATTCAGGCCAGAAGACATGGCATTCATTCTCGGCCTCCACTGCTAAGGGGATATCGTATCGTTCAAGCACGAGAGGGTCTAATGCGAGTTTGAGGAGACATTACTTAGTAAAATTCATAATCGTCACCGTGGCATAATTAAACACAACCTATTCAGACTTATGTGAAGGAAAGGCGGTGATGAGGAGACATTTGTGAAGCTTCTAGTGGTCTACTTTATAACCAACATCTTCTTCACCAGCACTTCTCTTGACGCTCCAATATTTGTGGCTAGGTACGCTGATGATCTTCTCTCACTCGGCCATTATGCTTGGGCCCATGCCATTCACAGGTGGCTGATAGTTGATCTCCCAAAAATGGTGGTATGTGTAGAAATGCGTTGTAAAGGAAACTATACCACGGTAGGTTATTTGAAAGGATATGTCGTATCTTTCATCATTTAGTTCTACAAGGTAACTGGTAATGTGAGGAAACAGCTGTTAAGAAGAACACCTCATATTATGTGTTATGGGGAAACGAGTTACATTAAGGCAACTTCAATTGGTCCTTTGTTAAAGTCTCTTAAAGGGAAAGAAGTAAGTTTGTGATCTACTTGTGTGAAATTTTTGCAAAAAATGTGACTTGGGTTATTCCCTATGTATAATATAGTTTTCCTGTGTATAAAAATGTTTTCATATGTATAATAATTTCTATATCTGTAGAAAATAGTTTTTATGTGCATAATAAAGATTATCTGTGTGACGAAACATTTTGATGTGTAATATTATATGTTCCTGTGTAGGATAAATAGTTTGTGTGTATCGTTAAGTTTTTCATGTATATAATAAGGCTTACCTGTGTAATACATGACTAATTTTGTAGTTCTACGACTTGTTCCAGCCAATGATGAAGAGACTGAATTGGTTGATATTGCAAGGCAGGAGAACAGTAAGCAAGGGTATGAGAGGACATCCAAAGTAGGCAATAGAAAGAAAAAGAACAGACGACACCCCCGTCAATGAGTCATGTGGAAAGAAAGCAGGCCCCTTCCATGGAATCCTCTGTAAAAACAAGCCGATAGTCGGCAAGGAAGCAATCTCGTGAGGATTCCCCCCAACAACTTATCAAAATTCTTTCCCCATTAATAACAGGGAGACGACGATGATGCGCGCAACCTTTTGCTGTGGGTATTAGAGAAATTTTGTGAAATGCGTGCGGGTTTAGACGAGTGCGATGTGAAGGATGAAAGACGGCTTAGAGCTGTATCAAGATCACCTGTAATACACTGAACCTTTGGATATCTATTGGAAAATATATTCAGCGTATTATCATAGTTGTAGTAAGATTTTTCTGCAGAGCAGTTTTGTTGAGAAACTCAAGAGGAAAACTCAAGGACCTAAATATGAAAGTTTATGGAAGATTTTGTGTTCACAAGTAATAAAAAGGTTTGCTCTGAAGTGTTTCCGAAGACCAAGAACTAAAAGGTATGTTTACAGGGACCTTTTGGAAATACTATTTTATGACACAAGGACCATTGGAGAGTTTATAGGGACCTTTTTGTAAAATTCTTTTCTTACAAGAACAAAAAGTGAATTTCGGCAGAAATCAAATTAGAGATAAAAAGTTTGAAAATGGCTGGCTTTTATGATGGGCTTTCATCTTCTTCAATGGCTGCAACAGTATTCTAAGAAAAAAAATGAAAAATGGGAGGATTTGAGGAAGAGGATTTGGAGATCACCGGAGGGAGTTCGCCGGAGAGTTACATTGCTTGGTAAGAATCTTCTTGGTTGAAATAATGCATGATGTTTGGTTAAAAAGCTTGAGTAACCAAGCTAGAATTTTTAACATTTTTTTTTTTAGATTTGGGCTTAGATTTGAGTGGTAAAAGCATGGTTTATTGTTGTAGTTGATGGATGCTTCAAATTGTTTTGAAAAAACCTATTTATGATGCATCTTACTTGGAATGTTGGAGAAATTCTCGGTTTTACTGTAGATTGCTATAGCAACCGGGATTAGGGTTTGTTTTGATTCATTAAATTAATGATGATGATGATTAAGATGGTGATGATAATGGGTGGAGATTAAGTGGTTGAGCTTAGCCAAATTGGTTGAGTTGGTCTTGATCAAATCAAGTGAAGTAGGTTTGATTTGAATTGGTCAAGTTAATTCAATTGGATTAGAGTTGGGTTTGTTTTGCCAAGTTGAAGTAGGTTGGGTTCATTTTGGTTTGAATAAGAGTAGAGAATTGTTTGATGCAACCAATTGAGGATTGATTTGATTTGGACTCAATGTGTAATTGAGTTGGGTTGAATTTAGGTTAAGTTGGTTGAGATTGATTAGGGCTTGGTTCAAATATTGAGCTAATAACTTTGGGGTGAACCAATTCAAGGAGAATTGGGTTTAGTTGAACCAAGCTAGTTCAAGAGAATTTGTATAAGAATTGGAATTGGTTCAATGCTGGTTGGTTAAATTGAACTTGGTTAAGTGAAATTGAGGTTGGTTCAGGTTGGTTCAGGAGGGTTTAGCCTAAATTGAGTTGGTTTAAGTGGAATTGGAGACCAGTTTAATTATACAAGGTTGGATTTTAATCGGTTGGAGTGAGTGGGCCTAATTAGAGAGTTAGTTATTGGTTTCTTGTATTTTCTTTTAGGTTAAATTTCGTCATTAGCTTGCATTCAATTTATTTTATTCGTTATCTTGTTAGGTGGGGTTCAAGCTTTGTAAAGAGTTCCAGATTTAGCGAGAAACCTAAGGGATATCAGGTGAGTTGGTAGTGGCTATTATTTTGAATAATTGGTTAATTGTTATTATTTTGAAATAATTATTTAATAGCTAGTATTTTGGAAATAATTATTTAATTATTTCATTTTATTATGTTTAATTATGTATAATGTTAAAGGATACTTATATTTATTTGTTGTAGTTGTGCTATGACAATTTTATTGATACATTTGGTTTTGTATAATTATACATAGTTTCAACTGTGGAAAATACGTGTATATATGATTTAATTATTCATTTTATGTATTTATTTTAATGGTTATATTTGCTTTGACTTTGAATGATTTGTGAGACCATGTGTGCATATTAAAATGATTTTTACCGGCAATGCTTGTGGAATTGGTTTTCATTCCTCGTATAGGAATGGTATCATGGATCTGGACTTTACGAGTATTATGCATATATTGTGCTATTGAGCTTTCACACGATTTTAATGGTGACTACGGACTTTAGGGTGCGTTTGGTTCATGGAATGGGAATGGAAGGGAAATGAGAAAGGTAATAGTAATGACACTATAGGAATAAGAATATGAATGAAAACTATGTTAGTTGGAGGAATATTTCATTGGGAATGGAAAAAATTTTAGAAGAGAATGTGACAAAATTACTTTTATACCCTTGATACACAAAAATCTGATTAGTGATAAATAATTTTTTTATCTAAAAGAAAAATTTTGAATATTATTATTAAAAATAATTATTATAATTAAATATTCACATTAAATATCTCATTTTAATTAATTATTAGTTTAATGGGAAAAAAATGTCATTTTACTTTTATTATTGTAATGATAAATAATAATTTTTATTTTAATTATTATTTAATTTAATTATTATAGTTAATTATTTAATTTTATAAGTTTTATTTAATTAAATATTCAGTGGGGCAAAAGTGTCATTTTAAAGGCTAATACTATTCATTCCTCCCTAGATAGTTCCATTCCTCCCAATTTTGGGGGGAATACATATGCATCCATAGTACAACTATTCATTATCTACACATTTCATTCACATTCTAACAGTAGTGTATCCAAACATGGGTATAAACTATTATTGACAATGATTGTCATTTTAACAGTGTTTATTACCTTCATCTAAAACATTGCAGTGGGGATTCCACAGTCCGGCCTGATGATAGGCGTCGTGGTCAACCCTAAATTTACCCCTGGTCAAGAGGTGCGTAAAGCCATTGATTGGGTTTCGTTCTGTTGAGAAATCCCAGGTCACCACATGGGGATCTCAATGGCCAACATTAAGGTTACGAAGAGCTTGATGCATGTCAACCTAGTCACGATGGCTGCTAAGTCGGGGAGTGTTTTTAGGCCAATGATTTAGTTATGCAAAACATGTTATTTGAATTGTGATGAGGGGACGAAGCCCAGCTGTCGCTCTTAGAAAGGCAATCCCTCACAAAAATTTATATTTCCTTAGAAAATTGATTTGATGATGATTCATGATGAGTTTATGTTTTGAAAGCTCTTAAAAGTTATATTTTGCCAAAATTCTAGTTTTTGTGAAAGTTGGGAAATTATTTGAGAAATTGATTTTGATATAATTTATATACACTATATTTAATTATTTGAAATTATTGAGCCACTATCGACCAACTAAAATGTGTTACAGTTGTAGGAGCAGGACCATACTAGATTGCTTGTGCGAGTATAGAGCCAGTTAGGGTTGAGTTTTGGGTTACAGTGGGTCCCTTTTCTTTCTATTATTGGTGTCATGATTTTATGGCACTTGTACCATATATTGGAGTAATTATGTGTCTTGTACTCATGTATTTGAACCTATAGTTGGTGTAAAGTCGACAATCATGTTTGTAAGTCTGATTTTTTTTTTTTACAAAAAAATGTGTTAGTTTTCCAGTTAAAATAGATTTTAACTAGTGGGTACCACATTTACCTCTGTAAAGGGATGGGTGTGACATCACCGCCGCTGGATAGTAACATACAGCGGAAAGCAATCGGATCATTCTCCTCTTATTTGTTCAGATAAGAGGTTCAAGTGGGTAATACAGTGTTTTAGAGGCTGGGATGGCCATAATTGGGAAATGGATACTTTAGAAACGGTCGCTGAGGTTCCTGATCCTGATGACACTCAAGAAGAGATATCTCCTACTGCAACACCTCTAAATGAAAATACCATTCCTGATGCTCCAACACCTTCCCTTGGTGTAGAACCTGCACCTCTTGCAGAGCTTGCCCCTGTTGCAAAGACTTCCACTACCGAAGGTGGTAAAGTTGATATACCGCCAAGGCGGGTAATGCGTCGCACGGCTAAGGCAGACATACCTGAAGCTGGCCCAGTGAGGGTTCCACCCAAGAAAGCCCAGTGAGGGCCTAACGAGGAAGGCTTTACTGAAGAGAGCTCCGGCAAAAAAATCTGCACTAAAGAAAGCCGCACCGAAAGGAGTACGAAGTATAAGGACCCGTGGTCCATAAAACCATCCACCTGCGCGAGTCCCACCGAAAAGAATGTTCCTACTTGACTCCAGTTCAACTGATGTATCAAATATCGAACTCGAGGCCTTATGAGAAGTCAAGATACTTGTAGAATCCTTGACTGGACTAAAAAATAGAACACAGGAAAACAATTTACAATTTACTTGCAATAGTGCCATACGAGGGTCTACTAAAAGAAGTGACCTCGGAAGTGAAGATCCCACCTAGTTTCCTCTCACACAAAAAGAACTATGTAGGCTTCGGGAGGTTGAACCTGTTGGAGTGGGCAGTTGTTATGCATTATTTGAACACCCGAGTGGACAGGTAATATATGATAACTGTGTATTATCCTTGCTTTCATGTGTATTATAAATATTACTTGTGTAAAATAACAACGGCATGTGTAAAATATACTATACATGTTTAAGATAGTGTTGTAGTATGTAATATAGGTTGTACCTATTTAAGATATATTATATGTGTGTAATATATGATGAATATTGAACTTTTTGTCTCATTTTTTTTTTCTGTTCAGTAATGTGGAGGAACGACTGCAGGTTTACAATGCGTGAAAGCATTTACGTCCTCCTTGAAGGCAAAGATCAAGTCCCCAACGATGTCATCGACATCGTGGTCTTCATCATGCTTGACTAGTTACTCTCAAATCCCTTCACATTCCGAAAACAAGGCGTCGTTATGCGTCATTTGGCGCTCACCATGCAGAAGTCAGAATCCACTGTGGACCAGGCAGTATATATGATAGAGGATATCATATTTTGCCACAAAGCCGCTGACATTATCCTGATGCCAATCATTTTCAACGCCCATTATTATTTACTCACGATTGACTTGGAGAATTAAAGATACATGCACTACTCTTTCCTTTAGTCATCTATGTATGACTTAGATACTGTTGACATGGTAAGTCTTTCTCAAATGCTTGGCATTCCTCATTTGATATACTCCTTACTGATGATAGGATATGATGCTTCAGGGGATCTCTTTGAACTTTGTTTAGAGATTAATTTGGGCCACAACAAATTTAGAGATATACCTTTATAGCATGTGTGCGACTGGCACCAATAACCCCTTGGAAGAAATGACTATCCAACATTTTTCATTCGCTACTTGGAGCAAATTTTGAATGGAGAATGATTGGACATATCATGGAGAGGACATCCCATATTTGAGCTTGTGTTATGTCTCACGAATATTGCTAGATGAAACGTGAAGAAAAATTATAAATAACGATGTCGGGAATATTTCTAACACAGCAGCGGATGCCTGCGGGAGAAGGATGATGCCAAGGCTGGAGAGATGCAGACGAAGGCTGCTGGTGACCAATATGCTGAACCTAACATAGATACTGTGCAAAGCATTGTACCTACCGTAGAGACTATAACGAGCACTGAACCTACCGTGGAGATTGCCGACGACACTGATACTGCCCATGATGTTGAAACCTACCTCGGAGACTACAGCAAACACTGAACCTTCCATGAAGACTGCCGAAAACCCCAAACCTCCTAAGGAATCAGAAGCAGACCATATCAAAGATGTAGAAGTAGCCAGCGATGCAGACAAAAGCGAAGATGCCAAGTATTGAAAACATTTTCTTACTGTTGAACTAAATATGCAAAAGTTTATACTTAAATCATTTATATATCATGCCTGTGGGTAAAATCTTTACTTTGAAATGTAAAAATCTACGTAAATAGAAATCCAACTTAGTATGATTTTACACATTAGTATGATTTGGTACACACATAACATACGTTACTGCACAAGAATGGATCTTTTTACAAATTAGAATGGTTTCTCTACACAATAATGACAACCTTTACATAGTAACACACATTACTACACAAGAAAATGATATACCACACAATTACAACTAAAATTAAACAAGAACAAATATGATTCCCCAACATACATATAAAAGACACATACACCCCTACATGTGAAGCTACACTTACACATTATAAATCTTCGAAAAAGGTAAAATAACTGTATAATGGAGTTTTCATAGCTAGTCCGCAATGACTGCATTAGAAGATCGTCGATTATATCCACGTTGCTGACACCTTCCATAATGTAAATCGTGCACATCAAAGGCGTGTACTCGATCCTTTTCCTTCGCGGACAGCCGAGTTGTTTCTTTGCTATTGATGGTCGCATTTGGAGTTGACAGGTGTCATCGGATGGCTTGTCAGTGTTAGAAATCGAGTATATTGGTTCGGCATATGCACGACGATACGATTCAATTGTAAAATATTTGTCAATGTAGAAGTGTACATTTGTGTATGCTTGCATAATTGCGGTAGTTGCATGCTTACACAGGAGTCCATGTACTTCTCATCTCCTACAGGAGCACTTCCAAACACGTAGGTTGACAGCATTGTTATGATCGTCAACCACTTCATAAGTGTCATCGCTTGATTAACCCACCCACAAATATACTGCCTTCAATGATTTGTTCGACCTTCTTACGTATCTCAGGGCAAAGATATGTATCCCACATGGCAGACACTTTGCACCGCTCAATCAGTATATTCATACGTTTAAATTTGCGCGTTAACATGCGAGAAACCAGTTAAGAGTTAGTAATTTATATAAACATAATTTGCTACACACGAATTTGTAATCATGCATAGCAATTCACGATTTTACACATTAACGTTACATAATACATAGATTTTGGAAATATTACATGTACGTAATATTGCATACAATAACTTAAAATAATACATATAAAAACATTATTTTATACATTAACATTAGATACTAAATATGTATTAACAATATTGGACATGAACAAGTATTTCTACATATAACCATTGTTTACTACACAGGGACATAAGGTTTTACACAATAATGACAACTGTTATACAGCAACGTTGATTAGTACATAGTAAACATTGAACTGTAGATTTAATCTTATCATATAGAATTGACCATGCTCATTACCGAAAGATGCCTTGCCTTTTTCATCCAGGCATTGAAAGACTCCGCTACATTCAAATACATCTCGCACCACCGCATACTCTTGAGCAAATAGTTACACCAATGATCAACGTCGGACTTGTGTAACAACTAATAATGTACATTGGCCAATATAGCTGCAAGTTCATTGACTGCATCGTCAAACTCTTTAGATGTGTACGCGTACGCAATTTTCATGATTACTACCCAATATTGTTTTTTCAATGATTTCCCAAGCCTACCGTTAGCCTTCATGAAGTTGGCCTCCAAATGGCGCATACAATAACTATACGACGATGAGGGGCACACTCACGCAACTACGTTAACAAAACCCTACGACCGATCCGAGATTAATGTAATAATTTCCTCGTAATCATCTTTATCGTACAATGCCTCCCCGAGCATAGCAAGAAACCTTGTCCAATTATAGTCTGTTTCGTTGTCAACGACATTAAATGCTACATGGAAGATACCCTCATTGTCATCTTTGCCAGTTGCATATAACAGAATTCCACCGTACTTGCCAAGCAAATGAGTTCCGTCAACAAAAACTAATGGCATACACCCTGACTTGAACCCCAACAAACATGCCCAAAAAGAGAAGAAAGCGCATTTAAATCGCTCACCGTCATTCTCAACGATTACAAAACTGTTGGGATTAATTCTTCTCCATCACTTTGTCAGCATACAAGAGAAGCAAATCGTAGCTACTAACCTCGTTACAATGAATGATGGCCTATGCAACCTCCTTCCCCATCCAAGCACACATATATGGTAGGTTAACACCGTGGTCCTAAAATATATCTTTCTAAATGTCGACAGCTTTATATAATGGGTGTTTCTTGTGTTTTTGCATTACACAGTGAGAGACCTTTTTTTTTTGCTTTAGGGTGCGTTGCTTGCATTGTCTTCACCTGGAAGGTGTCAATGTTTTTCTCTTTCAATGCATGCATATGTCACTGCCAATCTGGAGCAGAGAACTTGACGGTCAGCAGAAGTTTATTATTTTTTATAAACATAAAAATCAAAATTTTGTCTTATGGCATTGATGCATAGGCAATCTTTGAACTGGTGACCATTGTCAAAGTGTTTGCACACTTTTAAGGTCAATCCATTAAGTATTTACGAAGACTGAACAATATTGAGCGTCCTCGCAGGAGGATGTTGGGACAGATATGTCTTTACATCGGCATTTATACTTGATGAGAATGTGTCCCTGCACGATAATAAATAACATAGACAATATCAATAATATGGTTTATTACACAAAAAACTTGAAACCTACAAAAGAATGGGTAATATTACACAAAAACTCATAATATTACATAGAACGAACATTTACTATAAATAATACTATTTTAATACACATGAAGCCAATTTAATAAACATATAAGCTATTAATTACACAGTAACACAAATCAAAGGTAACCACCAATAGTTATCATTGTTATTACGATGGAATCAATGAGGCCGAGTTGACATCCGCTGGCCCACTTGCGTCCTCGATGGTGATGTCGACGACAGTTTTGTTGAAAGTATGATGTATATGACACATGCGTTGAAAGTCAGCATTCAACTCAATTCTACAAAGTGTCTTATACGAGTTAGGTGTCGCGAACTTCACCCTGACCCGAGAATGGTCCAGTGTCCATCGCTCACATATGTCACCAATTACTATTTCCCATGAACTCAATACGATGAATTGAAGTATACGCAATTATTCTTTGTATCGCGCTACGACACAAAAAGGTTTCCATTGATTATAAACACCTGCATGGAATTTTAAAAAACTACAAATGTTATCTGTTGTTACTTACTATAAAAGATGAGAAGATAAAGAACCTCAAAAAATTTTCCCCATGGCCTCTACAAGATAGAGAATAAAAAATGAGGCAATGACGAACCTAACAAAACTCTTTTCTGGGCCTCAAGAAAGTGTACAAATACAAAGAGGATAATGAAGAATCAAATGGGGACAAAAAAAAGGTAGGCTTTAGCACCAAGAAGAAGAAGAAGAAGAAGAAGAAGAAGAAGAAGACTTAGATAAAAAAAAAATGAAAAGGTTCTGACATTGACTACTTCCTTGGGATTTGCTTTTAACTTTTTTCTAAAAGTGGATGTGGCATGGAAAGAAAAATCTCTCAAATGTTTGCTTTTGAGACAAGGGCAAGCTTAACATTTCACAGCCAATTAACTGACGGGTTTAATGGCAAGGACTGAAAAGGAATGAAAACAATAAAAGAGGGACTATATGAAATATGGAAAGTCAGACGGACTGAACAGGAAGAATGAAACTTCCCACGGACAAAAAAGTAATTTTCCTTATTTTTTATTACATTAAAACTTTATTATATTAAATAAAATATTAGTGATTCAAAAAATTAAGTATAAAATTTATTCATTTGTATAATTAATATTTATGAGACGTTTCCAAATTAAAGTTTACAAATACTTTTTATTGTACGAAAATTATTTCATTATGTTTTATATATAACATTATCTAAAAATTTTTAAAATTATTAAAACTCCAATGTGGAGAGAAAGAATCCGTATAATAAAACTTAATTTAACAAAGAGGTTCATGAACTTTGCAGAAAGTGCCTAAGAAAGAGTAGCTGAACACTGATACCTAAATAATTGGATATTAAATGATATAATTTAAATAGAGAGAGAAAGAAAGAAGGTTAGAAATTTGGAACGGTGACAAGATTGAAATGGATAGGATGGGCTGAGCAGTCTGTCACAAACTTTCTCACCTGTTTCTTATTTCACTCATGTGTATATAATTGAGTATTTAAGAACATTATTTACAAATTCTGTTCTTCATGCCACTGCCGCAATAGATGACCCGCAGTACGACTAATATAATTTTTTTTTTTCAAAAGATTAATTTTTTATTAAAAGAATATATACTTGAATTATGATACATGTGGGTAGCTTATCTATATTGTTAAAAAAAAAAAAAAAAAAAAAAATCTATTGTTTATGTTTACATTTTTGTTCTAGAATATGAGTACCATTGATCCATTGATCCCTATTTCATATGAGGCATCACTAATTTGCTACCACTAGGATTATGAGTTTTTCTTTAAAATAAAAGAAATATTAAGATCAGATAACAACTAAACAAATTTTTTTTTTAAAGATGGATAAACCACTTCAATTAAAACATAGAACTAACACATACAAAAGACACAAACGACCACTAGCTGTGGTACAACACACAAGGACTAGAAACAACACAAGCATTGGAGAACAAAATAGTCAACAAAAGAAAAGAAAGCAAACAACTGGCTGACCCCTAGCCCTAGCGATAATCAGACACCAACTAACCCAAGATCTGATGAGGCGCCTCCTCGGCAGTTAAACCCTCACCGGTGTCGTCTGATCTCTGACCCAACAACTCCCAACTACACGTGATAGAGTGCATTGGCTCTTCGAACTTCTTTCTGTAACTTTTTGCAATCGCTTTCTGAGGGTCAACCTTTGCCAGAACCAAACAAATTTACAACGATTCTGATGCACTGAGTTTTATTAAATATAATTTAATATAAATCTCTCTATAATAACAAAATCATCAACAACAACAATAATAATAATAATAATAATAATAATAATAATAATAATACACCCAAATATGAATGATAAAATAACAAAGGGCATTTTCCCGAACACGTTCTGTGGAATTTATATTTGCCTAATCGCCCTATTGCCATCGCATCATCTGACTGGAATGATGATTTAGTATTTTAAAATCAAAATGACTGATTCTTTTTCATTTTAATCTTTTCTTTTGTATAGTTAATAAAACGATTTATTTGTGGTTTTTTAACTCATTTATTTTTTAAAAAATTATTGTTCTTTTTTTAATTTATTAAAAATTTTAAAAATCTTTTTCCATTTAAAAAATCTATAAATACTTTTTTGAATTGCTACAATACCAAGCATTAGCTAAAAAAAAATTAGGACATTAGATGTGATTTCTTTTGAAATTTTATTTCCCATGTTTGACTAATAAAACTTACGATGCAAAATACAAAATCTATTTTAAAATAAACAATAGCCGCTCGAGCCAATTGATTTGATGGCTCTAAAATTATTTATGCAAATATAAAATTCTATAGAGTTGGGAACAAGTTGAATAATAAAGTTTTATTATATATACAACATTGTTAGTGCGAAAGCACTTTAAATTGGCATGATTTGACACCTAGTCAAGAAAACGTGACAACTATTGTGACGTGACATAGGTGATGACATGGAAAGCATGGTGACATGGCAAGGAGTCTTGGCTTGGAGGAAAATATCTTCGAAGATCTTGGTGAAGCTATTTTTTTTATGTGCTACAACTTGAAGGCAAGATCTCATCAAAACCATATTTAGAAAATTTAATTAAAGACTAAATATGGATGGCGATTAATTGAAGAGATCTATCAATGGTATGATTAAAGGCTATTGATGGTATGATTTGAAAAACCTTAATAGAGATGATTGAAAACTATTAAGGGATGATCTGAAAACATGCATATTGTTGGCATGATTGGAGTGATTAATTGAAAATCTTTCTTGGGAAAAATTGAAGGCCAAACTTGGATGAATTGAAAATCAAGTTTGGTAAGTTTGGTGAAGACGCACAAAAGCGTGCGCCCCTTGCAAGGGGACTGCGTGATGAGGAACTGAGGAGGTAGGCTAGTTGTTTGTAGTCGGATCGGGAGATCTGGCTACATCGACTCGGACTAAGCATGACCGGGAGGTTGATGGGTCTTGAGGTAGCTTTGCAACATAACCAAAACTCAGTCAAGTCCGCAGTTAGGGTCATGTTGCAAAATCGTGTTACAATAGGAGTTGCAACAGCTAATTTTGGAAATTTCTAAAGCTAGTAACCACGAAGATTATAAAAGAGGTATAGACTATATTTGGGACGATGAGGTATCTATATAAGTTACCTTGCTCTGAGATTGGGTGTGACTCTTGGGTGAAGAGAGTGGGAAGGCACTAGACAATCTAGAGAGTGTAGTGATCTTTGTTTTGTGAGGAAGAGTGACAAAGTGTTTGTACTTATCCTTTATCACATCTTTTAGTGGATTATTTATCTCTGGCCTTGGTCCCTAGACGTAGGCGAGTGAATGCCGAACTGGGTTACCAACTTTTTGTGTCTTCTCTTCTTTGGTTCTTGTGCAATTTCCTTAGTGTTTGAGTGTTCTTCTCACCCACAAAATACATTGGCAGAACTAACAAACATGCATCCGTGCATAGAGGAACTTAAAACACCACATCGATCATGCTATAATATCGATGGAGACTAAATCATTGATAATAAATTGGACTTGAGTTTTTTTTTTTTTTTTTCTATTAGGCCTTTTTTCTTTAATATTATCCAAATGATTTTAGGGCCATCACAATAATGTACAGTTAGCAGCTGATTTGGCTGGTAATTGGTTTTTTTTAAAAAAAAAATTACTTGTTTTTTTGCATTTTAGCCCCCCCATATCTCTTTTATAATTATTAAATAACTTATTTGTGACCTTTTTAAACCAATTTTTTTAAAAAAATATAAACATTATTTGAAATTAGAATTGTTTTTATTAACCTGAGAATTATTAAAACCAAAATTATTTTAAATTATTTTTTTAATACTTTGATTATTATTAGAGTGGTAATTATTGAGATAGCAACTATTTAAAATTATTTTTATTATTATTAGTAAAATACTATTGTTATAGTGGTAATTATTTTATATTATTTTATTGATGGAATCAGGTCCTAATCAGATCGTTCTTGGGTGATAGAGTGATTGAGCGGCATGAACCCCCTTGGGTCATGTTTAGCCGAGGTAGGCAAAATCGAGTTGTCGGGGGACGAGCGCCGCTGTTGCAAGATGACTGCGTTGCCTCGCGCCCGAGTGAGATTTGTGTGACTCATCAACAGCCCCTAGCGCACCTAGCGAGAAGGACATTGGGCACCACTATTGACGGCAAAGCACTGTTGGGGCCCTCCCTTGAGCAAGGGCTGGTTAGCAAAGAATAATATTTTTTAAAATAAATAATAATAAAATCACCAATAAAAAAATATAAAATAATTTCTATTATAATAATAATATTTTACTAACAATAATAAAAATAATTTTAAATAATTCCTATTTCAATAATTACCACTCTAATAATAATCAAAATATTAATAAAATATTTTAAAATAATTTCTGTTTTAATAATTATTGCATTAATAATAACAGTTCTAATAGCAAATAATGAATTACAATTTTTTTAAAAAAAATTTAAGTTAAAAAATAAGAAATAAGTTATTTAATAATTATAAAAAAGATAATTGGCTAAAATTAAAAAAATCAATAATTGTTTTTTAAAAAAAACCAGTCATTAACTCAGCACCCACATGAGTGTTGGCTGAGTATTGATGTGACCTTAGGACCATTTTAATAATATTAAAAAAACGGCCTACTAGGGAAAAACCCACTAGTCTTTGATTTATCAATGTATTGAAATAAAATATAGAATTTATATAGTTCGGACAAACGCTTGATAATAAAATTTCCTCGTGAGCAAGCTGCAAGCAAGTGCCATATATATAAATACTTAATTAATTTGTAGCAGGAATCAGTCAAATTTATGAACAGATGATGAGTGTTAATTCATTGTTCCTGCCAAATTTATAACTTCAGCAATGACGTACGAGTTTAATAGGGGACGTATCACACACATCAAATCCCTTGATTTATTCTACCTCATAATTATTGATTCCATGCAACTAGTTTGATCACGAAAGTTAATCATGCATCATTGATCCTCCAAATAAAGCCTATGATCTGTATACTCTTTTACTGTTGCAAATTTGGCCGCTCATCCGCAAACAAAAGAGATAGACAATAATCACGCATCACCAATTTCACCTGCTACTGTTTAAATTGCCCATATTGATGTGACAGAATATCCCATTCCGCTGTAAATCTGACCACATGTTTTGAAAACTTTGGTTTAAAAAATTTGTTATTCATCAAATAAATTCAATAAGATAAATATTTATTTTTTGGGAAAATTACTATTTACTCCTCGGGAATTTCCAAACTTCCCGGACAGCCCCTGCAAGTTTGTAATATCCCAGAAAGCCCTTCCGTTAGTGTTTAACTTCTTTTTTGCCCCCTGTCGTTCACTTGGACAGGGTCCATATTGTGAAATTCCTTGTTTACCCTTGTAAGTGGTGGGAAAAAACCCGCCCAGTCACATCATGTTAAACTTTTTTGTTTGGCTTTTGGCAATATTTCTTCATTCCTTTTTGCGTTCCTTTTTAGTAACAAAGTTTGGAAGTCTCATCCTGCGAGAAAATGACAATCTGTTGCATTATTTTAAACTCTATTGCAGGTTGGCCGATAAGGTGAGAATGTATTTGTTTCCCTCACCTTGATCATCCTTGAAGAGAGAGTAACAATTTATATTTATATGCAGGTTTATTATGAAGAGTTTTTGTGGAATTGTAAGATACAACGGGGAGGGACGAGTGTTAGTATTCACGGCACAGACTTGTTGGGATTCAATCTTAGCTGAGATATATGAGCGATGGGGTCTTGATGTTTCCTGTGTTAGGGTGAAGTTTATCACACCTGATGGTCATAAAACGATTTGTCCAATAGAAAATAAGGTTGACTTCCAGCGCATGTGTCATGTGTACTCCCTCTTCAAATGTGCTGCAGTCGACCCGTCGTGGAGACAGATGATGTGTTATTGTGGCGTCATAGTCAAAACGAATTCTTGTCATTGTAAAGTTCTTATCTTTTATCTTGATTATTATAATCATATGTTTCAGTTTAATTATTATAGTTTGCGTTCAAGTAATATGCTTGTCGCTTAATTTTTAACGTTTTCGGTTAATTATTCCATGATACGTTTAAACAAATAAGTTCCCATTTAAACCAAAAAATTTTGCATTGTTATCGTTCACACCCCAGTTACTACTTAGTTAATTTTACGTTTAACTTATTTTATTTCAATTTAACATAATATTTTTTGTTTGAATATATATGTTTCCGTTTGACATTGTTTTTTTCGAATTATCTAACTGATTTTCCCCTCGTAAACTGAAGTGTCAGCAGGAATTCTGATTCTGCCAGCACACTTGTTCCATCTCATGGCGACCCTGACGGTACGACAACCCTTCCGTTCTCCTCGGATCAATCCGAAGTGTTGTCATTGGATATCGGATAATGTTTTGTAGACGTTGAACATTTCAGAGACGCACTTCGGAATTTTGTAATCAAGCGGAATTTTGACTTCAAATTCATAAAGAATGAAAAACACAGGGTGATTGTACAATGCGCGGCCGTTGGTTGTGACTGGTGCCTTCATGCATGAAAGGAGTACAATAAAAATATTTTTAGAATCAAGACAATACACCTGTCACACACTTGCGGTGGTGGAATTGGCTCGGTGTCTCATCCGAAAGCGTCTAAAAAATGGGTAAGCGCACGAGTGATTCAGAAGCTCAAAGACCAGCCCTTGTATAGGCTCATAGACATTTAGAAGGACATGTTACGGGAACATGGTGTCAACATTCCATACAATCAAGCTTGGTTGGGTAAAGTGTGTGCCCTGGTGATTCTCGACGGCAGCGACGTCTCCAGCTACGATTTGTTGCTGTGGTACGTGGATAAGGTGGCTGAGACAAATCCCGGCAGCATTGCGATTGTGGAAAGAGACGGTGAGCTTTTTAAACGTGCATTCTTTTTGTTCCGTGCGTGTATCATGGGATTCAAGCGGGGTTGCAGGCTACTACTGTTTGTTGATGGTACCCACGTTCTTGGAAAATATCGGGGTACGCTTCTGGGCGCCACAGGCAAAAGATGGAAATAATGGTTTTTTTCCACGTGACCTTCGGTATTGTCGACAACGAGACAGATGTAAATTGGACGTGGTTCATTTCCAAGTTAGGTGATGTGTTATACGATGACGGAGATTACGAAAAGATTATTACATTTGTCTCAGACAGGTCTAAGGGCCTTGTGAACGCCATTGCAAGAGTCTTCCCGTCTTCGCCGCACGCATACTGCCTTCGACACTTGGAGGCCAATTTTATGAAAGCCAATGCCATACTTAGGAATGCATTGAGGGAGGACTGCTGGTCCATATGCTTTCGTATAGCGTCGGCTTCAACGTCTAAAGATTTTGATGATACGGTGAGTGAACTGCAGGCCACATCACAAGAAGTGTATCGCTAGTTGCTTGAAAAGTCAGATATGTCAAATTGGTGTAATTATTTGTTCATAGGTGAACGTTGGGGCGAGATGTATTCAAATGTAGCAGAGTCCTTCAATGCGTGGATCAAAGAAGCTCGCCATTTACCTGTTACGGAAATGGTCGACTCCATACGATATTTGAATGTTTGCTATTCTTTCTGATGAAATATCTTTTTTCCTCTTTAAATATGTTTGTTACCGTTTACGTGTACGTTTTTCTGTTTAGCTACCGTTTTGCTCATTTAAGTAATTATGTTTATGTTTAAATATAGTGTTCTTCGTTTAATATAGTATGTTACTCTTTATCTTTATTTGTCTCTGTTTAAATATGTTTGTTTCGCCTAGTTTGACAAACAGTTATATTGTGTACTTATACAGGTTCAAATTAATGCGCATGATATGCACCCGTCGCGAGCAAGCGAACAAATGGGAGACCTACTTATGCCCCGATATACATAAAAAGGTCGAGGATCTTGTTGCGGGAAGCCGAAATCTTTATGTTGGTTGTTGTGTCGATGATTGTTATGAAGTCATTGACCACTGCAGCAACTCCGTAGATCTATCGATTCAAGTATGCTCATGTCGCAGGTGGCAAATTTATGGCATCCCATGCACACACGCTTGCGCCCGGTCATAATCAATGTAAATTTAAAATTAAACGATCATATGTACATATAATTTCACATTTCAAAAAGAAAATACTTATTTAATTGTGAATCTTTGTTTATGATACATACAGATAATTAGTTATTTAAATAAAACCATTGATATTTAAACATAAACAGTTAAAGTCACACTGTATAGTTTTAAAATACCAAGAAACAATGATAGTTAAACGGAAATGTAAAAATGTAAACAATAACAATATAGTTTAAACGGTAAAAAATGAAAGTTAAATAGAGACTGCCAAGTATAAAGGGAGCCGATATTTATTATATGGAAACAATGATATTGACATGAACAAATTTCAGAAGCTATTGCAAAAGAATGTATGTTACAAAGTTTATATTAAAATTAACAAAGAACTTTATACAGCATTGGCTGTCGAACTTGTCTCGCCTTTGTCACTGACGCTGGCTGCCCTCCCATCCAAAAGTATGCGTGCAGCGTACTTTAGTCGTAAGTACGGTACCCGTAGCTTTTCATCAGCAAGAAGTTGCTCAATGAACCGTATCACATACACTGAGCAGTCAACACTTCCTCGTTTTTGTCTTGGAGTGCTCCTTGTAAAAATGTACAAGGACGTCGCCGCCTCGCCAAGTTCCATCTCGACACAATTATCGAATAGTTTCCGCTGTAAACAAATAAATTTTAAAGTTAACATGGACAAATAGGAAGTACGATATTTCTATTATAGTTAACGAGAGCTTACCATATCATTGGCGTCTCTATCATATTCCTCGCTCTGGGAAGAGAAGTAGTGCCTGTACTCTTGTGTTATGTTGTCCAGAACGAGGAGATGAAAATGCTCATGCAAAATTATAGGCATGATTACTATGTCGAATTCGTGGATGTTCCGCGCAGCATCGTCTATCACGTGGAGAGTGTCTTCAGCCGTGTCGTTCGTTTGGGAGTGGAATAGTGCAAGTGGACGGGTAATGGAAGCGCGCTTCTTATAAGGATACGGTTCAAGCTTTAGCGTCTTGTGAATGATGCAGACGAAGGCGTTGACGACATCGTCTGTCACCGTCTCCTTACTCTCCACCAACGTGAACACGGCCTCTCGTGTAGTCTGAACTGCCTCAGTCCTCCATACGACAGTCCTAATGTCAAATAGTAACATGCTTATTTAAACAATAAACTTCATAATTAAGTGGAAACTAATATAGTTAAATGCTAACGTACAAAGTTAAACTGACCGCACAAAACTTTAAATATTAACAACAAAATTTAAAAGGGAATTATATATATTTAAGTGATAACATAAATATATAATACTTACGAGTCCATAACACAGTTGAGGAAGATTCTTATTATCTTCTCTTTGAATTGGTCGAGAGGCGACATTCCGGCATATTTTTTCTTCTTCGGAACAAATTTTTTCTGTTCGTCATCGATCTGGCTGACGTCTCTTTGCCCTTCCTTGGCAGCCTCTTTATTCGACTCCGGTACTGCCACAGAGTCTTTAATCGGTGATGGTGCCGATAAGGCCACAACGTCTTTATTTGATTCAGGTGCCAATGTGGGCTGAGTCGACTCCGATAATGCCACAGAGTCTTTATTCAATTCCAGTTCCATTGTGGGTAGGTTTGTGTTTGCCTTCGACGCGCAACTGTCGTATACCGGTGCCGGTGCCTCCAACACAGGGAGTTCATTAACAAGGGATACAATTATCCTCTGGACATCGGCAGTCGCATCATCAGGCCTAGACATATCCACTGCAGCCGGCGGAACCACTGCCTGTCCTTTTTCCAATGGCGCGTTCGGAGCTAAAGTTGGCTCAGCCTTTGCCATTATTGGTTCGACAGCAGTTGGCACTTCTATTGCATCGACGTCAGCCGGCGAAGGAAGAAACATCGTTGAATTCCTCTACGCAAGCCTCTTCCTACGCGGGACTCTTTCGAATGCTCTCGCAAGAACGTCATCTTTGGTAAACGTCGGGGCTGCCGGAGATGGTATCATAGTTAGCCGCCGGAGGGAGCGACGTCGTCTTGGCCTGCGAACGTGCCTCCAGAGCGACCACGCGAGCAACAAGACGGGGGAACTCTTGCACCATTATCTCGCACGCTTGCAATAAACGTCTGGTCAGGTCGTCGCCTGTTACTGTCTGGGGGTGTGGAGGGGGGCTTGCCCATCGGCGAGTAGTCCGTGTGCGGGGAGGGCTCCGAAAAGGTGATCGGCGTCAGACGCGCTTTGACGATGTTGGCCGATCATCTCTCTTTCTCGCAGGCGGAGCAAGAGTCTTACTCGCTAGTGGAACGGGACCAGCAGCGGGAGCAATATCACCTCCGTGGCCGGTGGCAGCTCCGCGACAGGTGACCCCAACAAATATTTCTTCGTCCGGGTTCGCGGTGACCAGTTCGGGAAACTAACAATTGTTAAAAATCCAATATGTTAAACAATAAACATATGATGTTAAATGTTAACAAAATAATTTAAAAAGTAACAAAATTGTTTAAATGCGATTTATTAAAGTTAAACACTAAAACCTTTTGTTAAACACAAAAACATATATTTAAACGACAAAAACTAAAGTTAAATAGATTCATTACCTCTTTTCCTTCAAGTGATGAAAATAAAGTTCCTGCCGACACTTGCTTCCGGTAGCTATTTTCACCGTAGCACAGGATCCTTGGGGTCTTTCCAAAATGCAATTTCTTGCCGGTGCCGGTGAGCTCATAGAATCAGGTGGTCAACGCAACCGAGCACCCTTTGACGTACCCCGTGTTGGTCTTGTTCCTGACACATCTAGCTTGCACTCAAGCGGCCGCTTGTAGAACGCCCTCCATTAGCCACTTGTGGGTCACTTGGGCCCATGCATATCATCCCATGGCCGGTAGGTCATTGACGTAGTCAACGATCCAAACAGGAACAAAGTAGGAAGTGTTTGAGAAGAGGATAGTACCCATGAGGTACACCATGAGGAGCTTTAAAAAATTCTCCTCTTCCCCCCTCTCGCGAACTATCCGCTCAAGTGTTCTCTTGATGGAGTATCTATTTCTCTCGTAAGATCTTGAAAAATACCTCAGCTCGAACGCCGACTGTGTTTTCTTCTTCTAGAATATGACTGCGTTCCCATCACAGCGTAGACCGAGGATGAGAACACATCTTGAGGCCTGAAACTCATGAGGCTGGCCCCGATCCTGAATTTGTTGCTGCGGTCATCGAACCTCTGCAACAGAGAATCAATGAGGGCTCTTTCTTGGAGGACGGCTTCAATCTCGGTCAAAGCCACGAACGGCGCCCTTATGATGATCTCCCAGTGTCGTCCAATCATGTGAACTTTCAATTCATTCAAAGTCTGGACAACCGGTGTCAAGTAGCATCGGCCGTTAACTAGATTGACCGCCATGACCAAAACCCTACAAGAAGAACAATACATCCGTTTAGAGTCATTTATTAAACAATAACTCTATGTATTAAACAGAAACATTTTTTTGTTAAATAGAAACCTCATTTGTTAAAAACAAAACCTCGATACTTAAACGGAAACCAAACTTGTTAAACGTAAACGACATGTATTCCACAGAAAATCCAACCATTACACTAATACTTTTAAACACAACTCAAACCCATATCAAATTAAAGGGGAAACATACATTATAAACATTTGAAAACAAAATGAGTTTGCATAACCATCGAAAAATCTCCTTCACCACAACAATCTCGTTTTCGATCCTGTGCACAGACAAACAAAACCCTAGCCGGAAAATCTCGCTGCAAACTACAATATCATCCAATAAATGAAAGCATGAAAACGTACGGCCAAAAAACAACAGAGACGATACTTTACAAATGAAATGGCGTAAAACAAAAGAAAAACCGCACAACTTCGTCGCCTCAATACCTTGGTTTGAAAACTGATGAAATGTCGAAGACTAGAGCGGGAGTTCTTGTTTGAAACACTACCGAACAGGCGATGATAGCAAGATGCCCAGGCGATGAAGCGGCGATAATAGGAAATAACCGGCGCCAGTAATGGTGTTCTCTCGGGATTAAACAAATAAAAATAAACCGCTTCCTCTAAAAGCGGAAACATTATTGCACACAAGGGCATTATAGTTAAACCACGTCGCAAATGCCACAACTTCCCACGTAAGGGCAATTTCGTCATATAAATTCAAATTTAACTCCGTCAATCAACATTACAGCCCTCGGGGGTTTAAAATTCTTTCAATTCAAAAGGAGGGGTTTTTTAGGGATATGCAAATTTGTGGGGTTTTTTTGTGCATATTGCAAACTTTGGGGGTTTTTCTGGTAATTTCCAGTTATTTTTTTTTATAATATGGATAAACCACTTGAAGTATGTACATTTTATTATTTCTCATCAGCCATCTATATAATTATTATTTAATGTATTTTATTAGAGTTAAATGTCTTAACTACTAGGCCATTGTTTCAATAATATTTAATATAAACTATAATATATATATTGTTGTTAAATGATTAAAAAAAATTATGTAACTAGAGTATTAAAATTTAGTTTCCTGCATATTTTAAAAAGTAGGGTTTTGTTAGTAGAGGTGAGCAAAAAATCATGATTTGATTATAAGAACTAGTATTCGAATTGTATAAGGAATTTTTTTGGCTACCTGATCCAAAAATTGGATTACGTACTCGATTCTAATTTTTATGATAAAAACCGGATCAGATTCGTTTCAAGACAAAAGAAAAATAGGATACCTGGATTCAATCTGGTTTTCAACATATTTTTATATATTAAAAATTTAATATTATTTTTAGAATGCATAGGCTTGGCCAATTCTTCCATTAAAATTTGATAACATATTTATTTGGTTAGTGAAAATATAAATTCAAATAGAAGTTTTTTAAAAAAACAATTATTAAAATTGAAATATTTATAATTAATAAAAAAACTGAATGAACATGAGATATAAACTATATAAAATTTCTAAACATGAGGAATAAAACTTAGAACATAAGTATTTCGAAAGAAACTCTTTGAGTAAATGCACTATTGTCTAGTGATAATTAAAACAATATTAAGAACTCTTATTCTATGCTAGTAAAAATTATTTTATTTATATCATCAAACTAGTTGCATTATTAAAAAACAAATGTGTTCTCTATTTCCTTTTCTTTTTATTGAAACAATAAATTTGCTTAAATCAAAACAAATCTTTTAGTGAATATGAAATTAATTACATAAAAATAAATATTCCGAATTAAGTGAAACTTAAATTCGGATTTGGATATCCTATATATGATATGGTAGCCTATCCAGTTTTCAAAATCGCATCAGGTCCATGGCATTTTGGATTAGTAAAAACTTGATACGATATCCGATCTGGTTTAGTTACTAAAATTATAAAATTCATTAAATTTTATTCTAAATCTACTACAATTAAGACTTTGCTAGATACTACTTGTGTTGAAAACCTTAAATCGCTTGAAATAAATTTCAACAAGTAAAAAAATATAGAGAATTCTTATAAGCAAACAAGATCCTCAACATGTAATATGACAGAAGTTTTAGCTCAGTTAATAGCTTAAATTAATCCACCCTATTAAGTGTTTCTTGCTCAGGTTTCACTATATTGATATAAGAACAGTCTTGGCTGTCTTAATTAAATTAATCGCTTCAGTGAAATTTGACAAGATGTGTGTGAGCTTCGATAAATCTTTAGAATTATGCCAAAATGGAGCTTAATAGTGCTGTATGCGATTCTCCGCTGTCCAATGATGTCATTGTGAGGTTTGAAACATGAAATGCAAAATATATACCCCGTGATCAAAAGAATGCAAATATGTGCTAGTTTGGCACTAAAATGATAGAATGACATGCTAAGTGCACTAAAAATGATGTATATAATATACACAATCAAGCACTTATCATCTCACTCACTTATGAGACCTATAAACTGTAGAGTTAGTGAAAAGAGTATATATATATATATATATATATATACATATATAAACTTGTGAGGCTTAGAGGCAAAAATAGCTATCTCTTATGAAATATGAAGCTACTCTCATAAGTCAGATACAAGTTATGCCCTAACGAGAGAAAGAGCTATCTCATAAGAATATTTAAAGCTACCGTGCTAGATTTTGTTGTGGGTAGAAAAATCTACTGCTTCTAAAGTGTGAAAGACACCTTAAGGGCCATTAAGGAAAGGGTTGCCTCAAAAGACGTGTGCAGTTACTACCCATTGTTTCCTATTCATCATTTTAGGTTTTAGTTGGGTAAAAGAGTGGCTAACAGTTAACATGAGCAGAGCTTTTCATACACATGCCTTTGGACTTATCTTTATAGATTGAGTTTTTGCTAGAGTGTGTTTTGCATCTTAGTGTTAAATAGACCCTTCTTAGACTTTAAAATCCTATTTATGTACTCTCAAGTGAACTAGAGAACAAGCACTTATTTTTCTTCACATGTTTGCATTTATTAGTTTGTTTAAGTACAAACAAATGCTTAAGTGTGGGGTATTTATTTGATAAGTGCTTGTTTATATATGTTATAAGTTAGTACTACATTTAGATTAAGCATGCCTTTATTAGTTTTATGCGCTCATGTTGTGTATTTATGTTCCTTTTGTGAAGCTAGGGTCATGAAGACCTCTCATCTTTACCAAGAGTGAGGCAAGCACAAGACGTTGAGGGCATCAAAGGGATCGTTACTGGGAAGATCTCGGCGGTATCATCGGCACCATTCAGAGTTACTATTTAACTGAGGAGGTTTTGAGTCTAGAGCAGTTTTCGTCTTCTTTTTGTGCATTTTCATTCCTTGGTGTGTGTATATGTTCCTTTCTCATTTTGAACTAACTCATTTGTACATTTGGAACCCTAGGATTTGTATATTTGTATGATTAACTTTTGTTGTTTTTTAATTTGAGATGTTTGTTGAGTTTCATCCTTGTGTTTCTAATGCCATGCAATCCACTTTAGTGAGAGCTCGATTGTATGTTTGATTTACTCTAGTGAAGAGAGAGATCATGACAATGACTCGATTTGTATGAGTAAATAAATAAGGTTAAGTCTATATATACCGCAAGTGCATAAGTTATCAAGTAATGCCTTGTGGGTGAGCAAGAGAGTTGTATTCCTTAAGGAACGGTGAGAGACTCCTATTACTTCATTTTCACTTAATCAATAGCTTAACGTCTGATACGCCCTTTGCGTAACCGCAAGTGCATGGGTCATACAAGTAGTAAAGTGTACTTGAATGGGTTGGGTAGTCAAATCCATAGGGACTGGTAAGTTTTCAGTACTCGTTGTTCTTCTAATATCTAGCTGGATCAAGAAGGGTAAAATAATAAAATGGACTAATGGCTCAAGTAAAAGTAGGACTGGAGGTGAATTGGGTGAGGATCAAGGAGATAAAGTAGTGCCCTAGACTAATCCCCTTAACAAATGCATTGACTAGGTAATGATTATATGTACATCTTCTTGGATAGTGGTGAGCACCTACGGAGGGTTTGATAACATACGTCCTCACTCAAGACTCGGAGTGGACTCAACCCCTTCCCTAATGTGTGTCCTATCTAGATGAATAAAGCTAATCCTCTAGATAGTGAGAAATCAATCTAGGGTTAACATGCACTCTTGACTGCAATTGCAACTACGATGAATATTACCCGCTACATCAATGCTCACACAGATAGCAACAATCCCCATATCAAGTTTGCAACATACAAACATCAGTGACAATCAACACAAGAAGATAATCCAAACATGCATAAGGGAGACCACAAGGAAACTCAATAATCGCATGCACTAAAATCAACACATCAAAGGTCAAGATTAATAATCTGGGGTACCAAAAGATGGTTAGTCCCTTATAGTTTTATAAACACATGAAATACTAAAGAAAACAAAAGAGAAATAATGCATGAAAAACTCCCCTTTTGTTTCCAAACCACTTCGATGATACTCGATGAAGTCTCGCCTACGTTGCTCCACTTTACTCGGTATTCTAGAACCTCATATCCGCCTCTAATCCATGGAAGATGAAGTCCAGCCACCGCCTCCAAGAAGATCTGAAAGAAAGCCCGGCAAAAAATCCCTTTGAAAGTCAACTTTGGGGCTTAAAAAGGCATTCTGGAGGCAAGCACGGCCGTGCTCTTGACCGTGATCTTTTCGGGAATCTTGGGATCAGTCTTTGGCACAAAATAATCAAAAACCTGTTAAACACAAGGGTGATGTGAACCCAAATCCCTCGGTGTATCTATACATGGATTCCTTTCAAGCTAAGTGAGTCTAATATAAGGGCGCATCCTGTGCATCCAAGTACAACTTAATAATTGAACCACAGAGCTCTCATGAAATCTAATACAACAAAGATCACAAAGATTGAACCACAACTTAAACTAATTGCATTAAAGTAAACAAAGCATTCAAACAAGCAAGTTCACCCCAAGGTTCATCAGCATCCGGTGATCTTGGGGTTTAGCCGTCATATAAGCAAATATAAAGTTCAACATAATGAGAACAACTAAAACAATCATAACAAAGACTCCCTTGAAGATAAGAAGCTGAATGATGAGTTGGATCGCCTGAAAAGCTTCTACAAACGCTATAATGGGGTCGGCTTCCCTCGTCGTCTTTAAGACTATACAAGTAGGATTAAGTGTGAATCTTGCCGAAGTATGCTTCTCTCGTCAAATTTTACCTTAAAAATGCCCTCAACCGTCCTTCTTTACGTAGGATCAAGATTGGGAATTGGGGAGTTGGAGAGCTTAAGGAAGGGGAAGAAGATGATGACTCCATGCCCTAGAAACCTTTTTAAAGTTCTTCTTGGGATAGCTTCATGGCCTGGCTTGTGGGCGCAAGGATGCCCGCAAGCCCCTCGGGATTTCTGCTGAAATTTTAGTAAAATGCTACATGTATGCTATAGTAAATATGCTATAGTAATTGGTACACAAAATCTCCAACTGGCTTGCGGATTTCTTTACGGCCGCAATGTTAACCACAAGGAAACCCGAGGCTTCACAAATTTTTCACCCCGTTGTGCTATAGTGTTTACTACAGTGTTGCTATAGTACCATCACTCAAAAACATCATTTTCGTTGTTGATTTCTTCTTGAATTGCGTCATCAAGCTAACCTTGGCTTCTTTGAGGCCTGTAACACAAAAAGAACCACTTAAACCACAAAAGCACATCGATTCACCAAAATACACATGAATAGTGCAAAACATATACGTATAAAATACACACATTTAGGCATTTATCAAACATCCCTACACCTAAGTGTTTGCTTATCCTCAAGCAAACAAACATGAAGAATAAGGGCAAGAAGATAAACAGCTCAATGTATGACCTCAAGCTCAAAAGTAAAGAACTCCATAAGCACGAATGAAAAGAAATCAAGAAAGTGAGTTATTCTATAAGAAACCACGTAACGATAGTCCTGTTTTATCTAAAGTGCTCATGTGAGTGTGTACGAACCTCCTACCTTATCCGCCTTACCCTGGTTTACCCCAGGGTATCCATTCACCCCACACAAAATGATAACCAAAACACCCTCAATAATCAATCAAAAGTCCTTTAGTTCCTAAGTAAAATTTAGCCCTTATGTGAAGGCAAGACAGGTTCCAGAAGATCAATAGGTCTTTTTGGAGGATGCACATGCTGATTAGGCACAAGAGCCATCCAGCTCAGTCAATTACATGTCTACATAGACTCATTCATGCTTTACTAGCATAGGAGTACTGTCATAGACTCCTTTTTCATCTTTTTCATCTCCTTTTTTTTTTCTTTACACACACACACACACACACACACACACACACCATATCTCATGTCTCCTGGTTTAATACTTGCTACACTTCACTTAGGCTTCAGATAAACAATAAAGGAACCAAAAGCTCTAAAAAGAATATTGAAAGTATAAGTTAACATTCTAACACCAATATCAAAGTGATGGGTTGCTAGAGTGTACAAGGTGGAAGTTTTCATTACAGAGTGTGAGGATGCACTAGAGATAGAATAAGACTTCCATTCAAGCATAGATAACAAATACAACTCACATATATCATTCTTTCAAGATAGAAAGTTCTTAACTAGGTATCACAGCTATCATAGGCAAGTCAAGCATGTACAAGTATGAAATACCCCCATTCCTACACCTAGATTTGTACATTGCCCTCAATGTACATAAAAGCAGTGGTATATGGTGAAAAATATGAAATAACTACAGGGATATGGTGTACAGAAACTTCCCTATTTTTCGGTGAGAATTGTACAATACATGCATGAATACAGGGTAAGTTCAATCCTTGAGGGGTGGTGAGAGTGAAGCTCCTTTCCTAATAATCCTACAAAGTTCAAGAAATTGATCATGGCTCAAAACTCATAAATGGGGAGAAGCATGATGACAAGAAACAAAATGAACAGAGTTTAACAGGGACTGAACCCTTACTAACTACAAAGTAAAAGATAACAAGTACACCACAAAAAACAACAAAGTAGTGGAATGGCAACATAAACAAAAGAAACTCATGCGCGTTAAACAACAATCAATGTGTGCTAAGTGTCAAGAAGAAAAGGTGGTGCCATGGATGTTGTCGCAGCCGATGTGGTCTCGACGGATGAAGAAGACCCTCGAATGAATGATAGGACCTTTAACATTTCCCTGGACATATGATGTAATATTGTAAATATCTCCTGCTGTCCTCGGTGGAGAGACTTGACCTCGTGCTGCATCTCATTGAACCACTACTTAATTGGAGTAGGGATGTCCTCAGATTTTGACTTTGTTCCATGTGAAGGCCCGACATCGCTCTCTCGCATGCCCTGGTGTTGGGCAAGAACATAAATACCATCCTTCTTCTCTACTATCCCAATGGAGACCAAAGTTGACATCCTAAGTGGGGTGGTGCCACCAACAATATGCATGCCCTTAGTGTACTCTATCAAGCCCATGCCTCAAATCAAACGCGTAATGTAAGGTCCAACAAAAATGGCTTCGAGGCAGACAAACTGTCCCTAATGAGAGAGTATATTACCAAATAAGTGTCCTAGGTAAATCGGATAGCACTCGAATATACGGTAGAGCATCAAAAGGTCAGAGCGTTACACGACTCCTGTAGAGTCCAGTTGATAAGTGCTTGAGTAAACATTATTATTTATATGTTTTACATGCATTGAGCATCATTTTTATCATGTTTTATATCTCATAAATTTTATTTGGTGTTCTTTTGTGCAAATAGGTTGTGAAGGCCTTGAGAGAAGAAATAGAAGCAAAGATAGGTTATGAAGGCACCTTTTGGGGGTTTTTGTGCAACATAAGAATCAAGACACAAGAGGATCTTATATACATGGGGATGTGTGCCAACTTCCAAGAGAATTCAAGCTAGATTGTGAGTTGGAAGGTGACACACCCCTTGCGTGTGTGTACTGCAAGTGTACGGGTTATCGAAGTAATAAAGTACCAAAACGGGTGGGTAGTCGAATCCACAAGGAATAGACTCAAAGAACAAGTAATATTGCAAATTAAGCTAGATGCCAAATGATTTGTGTAATGTGATCAAAATACTAACAATTAAAAGATGCAAGTGAGTAAGGCAAATGCAAATAGAAGGAGGATCAATCAATGAAAGAGTAGGATACCCGGACAATGCTCCCCCTAGGTTATTCTTGTTTCAAGTGCAAGACTAAAACTTTGCTTTTAAATGAGTTGTGGAAATCCAAAAGCACACAGTTCCTTGCCTAAGGTCAACCTTGACTAGACTTAAACACGCATTCCGGCTTAAAGGAATATTCTCAACACCTCACACCGCGTAGGATTAACTGGGGTTCTGAGGATTCCAAGTGATAAACCCTATTCCCTAACCTAGATCCAACCCCTTGGTCTAGATGAAGGATCCCTAATCACAACTAAGCTTCAACGGAATGGACTACTTGACGCTTCACTATTATGCGCCTGCACAACTAAGCCTAGTGGAGAAAGTCTATCAACATTTAACTCTATTGCGATTGCAAAGAACTCTTGGAATGTGGAGGTAGGATAAATTACATCAGAAGGGAAAGGGGACTTTTCGGTACTTCTCGACTTACCCTCTCGATCTTCTTCAACCTTGCCGAATCTAATCCTAATAAAGTGTCACTCATTCAAAAGGATTATCAAATAGATTCTTAATCCTAGTGTCACTCTAAGGGAAAATCAAGTAATAAGCAAACAAGATTGAAACTCTATTAAAAACTCAATTAAGGAAGCAAAGTAATAGTCGATGAAACAAGAAACAAAATCTAAGGTTTACATGTCAGAGTACCCAAAAGGGTTTAGCTCTCTATGGAGCATTACATCTTCAAGAATGAAATTGAATGATAATACAAATATTCCATAAAAGATAACCCCTTTTATTAGTATGATGATGATCTTCAAGGCCAGCCCTTCCTCCTCCAAGGGATTCTCCGTCAGCCTAGGGCACACTTTTGGCGGAGCAAGGTCGTTGGTAGCTCCCCCAATAGCTCTCTTCTGAAGATAGTCAATATTGATGGCTGGATTGTCCTCCCAAAACCTTGCAAAAATCTCCTCTCTAACCTTGCCTCAGCCTCCTCCAAAAGTAGAAAAGAAGACCCCTTAAAACCCTTCAACTCATGTATTTAAAGTCTGAAATCGGGCATCCACACCAGTACTTTCATAGCCACATGGCCGTGTAGAATTTCCACATAGGACCCTCACACGCCCGTGTGAATGCTCTGGATTTCCACACTTAGCACAATTCTGTTGTAGGCTTCATTTCTCTGTTCATTAAGACCACCCGGGCTAGCACATGCCCGTGTGGTAGACTGTGTGATCTTTTTAACCTTCAAAATCATTAGAGAAGCTCTCGAAACTCTTACACAAGCTTGGTCATGAATGTGTAACTGCCCTAGGTGTCCTTCTAACTCTCTTTTGTCTTAAAATTCATTGGAAGTTGGCACACACCTCCATGAATGTCACATGCATTGTGCCTTGTTCAATTTATCCTTGCAAGAGAACTCCAAATAGATGCTTCACAGTCTATTTTTTGCTTCTTTCTTCTTTAAGACATTCTCACAATCCTGTGCACATAAAAGAACACAAGTACACAACAATGAGCCATAAAATTTGATAAAAACAACGCTCATTGTAAATAAAACATGGTCAGTAATATGCATATACAAGCACTCATCAAAAGGGCACAAAGGCAATCACACTCCCATGTCCCGACTTGTGTGAAGAATTCAAGAACCTTCCCAATGATGATTAGATGACGAGAAGCCTCATAACCTACCATGAGGACGTGTGCCTGTCCATGTTCTCGTCCACGTAGCAAAACAGTGTAGCATTAAGGAAGCAAAGCGGCTAGGGATTGGAAATGAGGTCTTTGGCGAATTTGGGGGACATTCTTCACCAACATTGATAGTTTCCTTCTCCGTCATAGCAAAGCCATCGGCAACTTAGCATCGGAGAGATATCCTTCAAAACGTTGAGCGACCCATCAAGGCCATCATCAAGAATTCAAGGGGGTTTTATTCCATGGTTTTCATTGATTTACATTGCAGTAATTGTTTTGTAATTTGCCTCATGGAATGCTAACCCCTAGTAGATATTTGGGCATATGAACCCTAGGATCTTATTCTTCTATTGATTTACTTTGTGCTTTCTATTAAATTCGAATTTAATTAAGTTTTAATCTTGCTTTTTCATTGCTTACTTGCCGTATTGATCTTTATGGTTGATTGGTTTGCATGAGTTGTTTGCCTTGGCGAAAGAGAGGTCCCCATTAGGGTTATAACCTCAAGATTGAAGAGGTAAGTTATGAGATAGTGGAGTGTCCCCTTTCCCCTTCGACTAATACATTCTATCTTCATATTCCTTAGGCTTTATGCAATCATATTTGGTGTGAGGCATGAGATTGAGAGATTTCTCCATCGGGACCTTATAGGGGGTTAGGGATCTTTCACCTAGAGATAGGGTTAGGTCTGTCCTTAGGAACAGGATGTACTCTTAAAAATCCTTAGAGCCTATTGTGGTCATATGTGGTGTGAGGTGTTGAGATTTAGTGATTTTTCCACCGGGACCTTTTAGGATACTAGTTTCGATGATCTAGAGGCAGGGACATATTTTTCTTGGATTGCCTCAACTTGATTAACTCGGTTTAGAAACACTTGTAAGTCTCGCGCTTCATGTTAGATCCTAGGGAGAGTATTGCCCGGGTACCTCATCTTCATTAATTGATACTTCTTTCATTTCTAATCTTTCATGTTTGATTGTAATATTCATATTCTCTTGATTGAGTTCATTTCATTATATTCTTGATTCTGACTAGATAACTTAAAAATAGTTATTACTAATACTTCCATTCCCTTTGGATTCAACTACTTGACTCATTGCATATTTTATTACTTTGACATCCATGCACTTGTGGTACACGCACGCAAGAGGTATGTTACCAGTAGACCGCCAATCCCTCTAGTCAAAAGTGCGTGGATGTAGTGATGGGCGGGGATGCCGATTTGGGATACCTTCTTTATCTTAGACCCAGCAATGGTAGTCCAATACAAGTCATGTGAAGTGTGAGAGGGGAAGTCCACGGGTAAGCACGGAGACTCAGATGTTCGCGTGTACGCCTCTTTATAGAGTACCAAAAATATATCCACTGTAGCAGTTCTGTAGCAAAACAATGTAGCAAGTTACTGTTCACAGTCCGCCAAAAATCAGCAAAACAGAGAATCCATATGCCCGTGTGGAAATTCCACAGGGGCATGTGGAAAATCCACAGGGTCGTGTGAAACCCCGATTTCAGCCTATGAATAGCCCGTTTTCAGATCTATTTTGGGACCCCCCTTCTATCTCTTGCCTATCTTTTTGAGGGGCTTTCGGCTAGGGTTTGGAGAGGTTCTTGGAGGTCTTTGGAGGCAATTATACGGTATCGGCATCGACATCCTTTGGAAGATAGCTATTGGGGGAGCTTTCATCAGCATTGATTCGGTGAGGTGTGCCCTAGGCTTGACAAGGGATTCGTGGAGAAGACGTGATCTACAAGGGGGTTTTCTTTATGGTTTTTATGCATGTATTCCTAAACTCTTTATTGATTTTCTATTGCTCCATGGAGAGCTAAACCCTAGTGGGTATTCGGACTTGTAAACCCTAGGATGATATTGTTTCTATGACTTTTATTATGCTTTCTTTATTGATGAATTTAATTGAGTTTCAATCTTGATTTATTCTTGTATTGTTTTTCCTTTAGATGTGACACTAGGGTTGAGAGGCATCTAGGTTGTCCTTTGGAGATGTGACAACTCCTATAGGATTAGACTACTCGAGATTGGAGAGGGTCAAGAGAGTGAGTCGTGAGGTAGCGAAACGTCTTATTTTCCCTCCGGTGTGATTTTCCCTACCTCCATGTTTGAAAAGTTCTTTGCGGTCGAAGTAGAGTAAAGTGCTAGGAGATGGACTCCCTTGACATAGTGAAGGGTTGTAGTGAATCTAGTGCTGGGGCTTAACTGAGACGAGGGTTCTTTCACCTAGATCAAAGGGTTATAACTATACTTAGGAACATGGTCTTTCACTTGGAATCCCTAGAACCCCAAGCAGTTCCATGTAGTGTGAGGCTTAGGAAGATGGACTCCCCTTGGGCTTAGTTGACAGGTTAACGAGAGTTAAGGGTCGTAGTGAAACCTAATGCCGGGGCATAATGATGGACTCCCCTTAAGAATTTTCATGACTCATTAGACATCAATTAGAGGGTATAATACTAGTCTTGCACTAGAAGCATTAGTCCTAGGGAGAGCTTTGTCCGGGTACCCCATCTTTATATCGATTACCTCTCCTACCCTCATTACTCTTCTTGCGCTCTCTTATTTTCTTTTATATATATATATATATATATATATATATATATATATATATATATATTTCTCTCACCATCGACTTCCTTTATAGATAAATAGCGATAACACTTGTTGCTGAACACTATTCCTTATGGATATGACTACCCACTCACAAGGGTATTTTATTACTCGACAACCCGTGCATTTGCTACAGTACTTAGCTACAGTACTGCTCCCGGTAGTAACTGCAACAGTACTTCGCCGAAATGCTCCCAAATTCATCGTTCTTCATCGAGGCCGTTGAATTGGGCACACAATCAACTATAGATCATGTCGATTACTTCATTTCTCTTCATTGGCGAAGTTCTCAAATGCTATACGAGTTAGACTTTTGTGAATGTGGCTGCCCTTGTGCCTCTCCAATGGAGGTTGGCACACACCCACAGGTCTAGACTCATGTCTTCTTTCTTGCTTGGTCCGAGAACTCCTCAACAATAGAAAACATAATCTATTCTTGCTTCTTTCTTCTCCAAATTGGCTCCACAACACTACAATACACAAAAACACACAAATGCACACAAATTAATGATAAAATCTGAGAAAAGTAATGCTCAATGTAAGATAATAACACTTCACGTTACTATAACACGAGCACTTATCACTTGCCGGACAAAGTTATAGTGCTTGACCATTTCTATTGTACTTAACACCTCTAAAGTGAGGTCACGGTAAGTGGGCTCGTCTATAGAATGATATTGTCCCAACCATCATGGGAGATATTCTCTAAGATGATTCCATCCAAGCCCAAGGTTTCTAAGACATTTCAATCAATCTTCGAGACAGTGCCAAAGGGCTTTTGGGCTAATAATGCATATCTTGTTTTGTGCATATCGTGTTTGAATTGTAGTTCATGAACTGGAGGTGCGTCATCCTTCCATGCTCTTTTAGAAGCTGTACGTTTCATCGGCATACCTACAAGACAAAATGCCTAAGATTAAACAAAAAACAAGAGAAATTATGGTTTATCATGGTGGGGGTGTTAAAGAACTCAAAAGAAGTTAGAAGACCCCAAAAAAAAAATTTGCAAGAGTTTCCGTTGTACATGGAGCATTTAAAAATTTTACAAAGCTTGCAAATTGCTCAAAATAACCACAAAAACCACAACCAAACATTCACTCACAAGATTTGCATCAATAAGAATTGAAAACACAAGAGAAAAAGATGAAGAAAGAAGCAAAACTTGATTTAGGGATTGTGAAAGTGCCCTACTAAAAAGTTGGTGAAAACAATGGCAAAACTCCAAATAAATCATACAAATCAGGTTGCAAGAAGTAGGAGAGGAGTTTAGAGCAAGAAAAATGAGAGAAAATGCTGAAAAAAATGAGGAGAAATGGTGGAGAAATGAGAGAGTTTGAAGGAGAACAATGGAGAAGAAGAATAGGAGTAGAGATAGAAAAGGTGGCAGCCCACTTATGGGGCTGCCGTAATAGCCTTTGAATTACCTCATGGGCAAGCTGTCCCTTGAGTCTCTTGGCCAAGGATCATGGTGAGCCTTGAGGGGGCATGAGCGCTCGCATGAGGCTTGGGGAAGCCTAATGGCTAAGCTTGTGGGTGCAAGCTTAGCAGCAAGACCTGGAAAAAGTAGCCTTTGCACATGTTCCTCCTTGAAACCTTCATACAAAATGATGAACAACAATTTCAACATCATATCAAACAAGAAATTACACTCGAATGACCCCAAATCAAAGGATAAACACCAAGAGCTCGAAACACGCATGAAATAACAACAAAAAGAACAAGAAAGGCAAGATTAATCACACAACAACAAGCTCACAACCAAGAAACAACTAACCAACCAAATACATAAAGAATATAAAAAAATGAGAATATTACAAATTTAAAAGCTTAGGCTGCCTCCCAAGAAGTGCTTGTTTAACATCATTAGCTTGAGGTAACTTTTCTTACCTTCATGGTGGGTCAAATGGAGTTACCTCTAATTTTCTTGAGCATGTCTCCACATGGAAGATTCATTGAAAGGCATGAGAAAATACGAAATTCACCTCGATCATTGAAGTACAATTGATCTATCTCCTTTGGTGGTGATAACGTGAGATTCATGCCTTTCTTATGTTTTTCGTTTGCTTTGTGCCATACTTTCTTCAAGCTCTTCTTTTTCTTGCCACTCGGTGATGGATTTGTTGCCACATAGTTCACTTGTTGCATTGGCGGGGGAGTAGAAACTTTTTCTTTGTTCCATTTGCTATCCAAATCCTCCAAGTAGTCCTCCAATGGGTTCATGGCCAACACTTCCTGCACACAATCTAAAATGATCAAGTTAGTCTCACCAATAAAGTATAAGGTATCATCATGATCTAATGTGTGCTTCATAGCCTCCGGGAGTGTGAAAACTACTTCCTTTTCCCCAACCATCAATATCATTTTTCCTCCTTTACATCACTAAGGGCACCCAAAGTGTTAAGGAATAGGTACCCAAGGATCAAGGGGACTTTAACATCATCATCAACATCAAGTATGATGAAGTCCATCGAGATGATTAGCTTATTTACTCTCACCAAAACATCCTCAACAATCCCTCAAGGTTTCCTCACTAATTGGTCAACTAGTTGCAAGGTCATCTTCATGTGTCTTAAGTCTTCCAACCTTAGCTTTAGGAACAACTTATAAGGCATCACATTTATGCTGACCCTTGAATTAGCTAAGGCTTTCTCTTGCATTCCTTCCCCAATTACACAAGGGATGATGAAACTTCCCGGATTAGTTAACTTCCATAGTGGTTTCTTCTGGATTACTGTTGACCAATTCTATGAGAGAGCCACTATTTCTAGTTCCTTTAGCTTCCTCTTATTGTTGAGAAGGTTTTTCATGAATTTTGCACACTTGGGCATTTGTGACAATGACTCCACAAGAGGGATATTTATATGCAATTGTTTGAATACATTGAGAAACTTTTTGAATTAGGCATCCTATTTATCTTGCTTTAGCCTTGCTGGGTAGGGAATAGAAGGTTTGTATTCTTATACCCTCAGTGTTGGTGGTTGAGGGTATGCTTCATTTCACTTGTTTTCGTTTCCTTCAACTACCGGTTCAGCTGACCTAAGGTTTTCCTAAATGGTTGCCCTATCTTCCTTGATACTTGGGCCTTCTTCGGCCCTTGTCTCCACTTACTTCCCACTCTAAGAGTGATGGCCTTCAAGTGCTTTCTTGGGTTATTTTCAGTATTACTCAATAGGCTACCTAGAGAACACTTGGAATTTGCCCTAGCAAGTTGGTCGACTTAGTTCTCAAGTGCTTGGATTAAAGCTTGGACATTCCTCAGTATTGTATTGAATTCATCAAACCAGGTGTTTATGTTTTAAAATTTTGCTTCCATGTTGATCACAAACTTTTCTAGAACATCTTTGGTAGTGTATTTACTCTCTTGTTGTAGGGAGAGGGAGGGGGAGGGGGATGGTTGATATTGAGTCCCTTGAGGCTGTGAAGGTCTTTGTTGTTGTTACCCCTGATTCCATGAAAAATTTGGGTGGATCATCCACCCCCGGATTATATGTGTTACCATAAGGGTTTCTCGAGCCCCTAACAACGAAGATTGGACATTGTGTAGTTTGATAAGTGCTTGAGTAGACATATTTATTTATATGGTTTACATGCATTAAGCATCATTTTTATCATTGTTTATGTCTCATAAAGTGTATTTGGTGTTCTTTTGTGCAAATAGGTTATGAAGGCTGTAAGAGAGAAAAAAAGAGCAAAGATAGGCTATAAAGGCACCATGTAGTAGTTTTTGTGCAACATAAAGATCAAGAAATAAGAGGAGTTCATACACATGGGGGTGTGTGCCAACTTCCAAGAGAATCCAAGCTAGACTTTAAGTTGGAATGGCACAAAGGCAGTCACACTCCCATATCCCTACTTGTGTGAAGAATGCAAGAGCTTCCCAATGAAGATTCGAGGAAAACCTCATAACCTAACACATGGACATGTGGCCATAAGAGGAGTGTGTGAGTCATGCTTATGAAGAGAATTATAGCAAAATGTTGTAGTAAATCAATGTAGAAGCACTGTAGCAAAAACACTGTTCACTTGACTGTGTGAAAATTCCACGTTGTCATGTGGGAATTTCTGCAGCTTACCCGGGCGTGTGAAATCTCACACGGTCGCGTGGAGGCACATGACAGACGCGGTTTATGACTATAAGTAGCCCTTTTACCTTATTCTTTGGGCACTTTTTGCTAGCGATTGAAGGGTGAAGCGGCTAGGCTTTGAAAAGGAGGTCTTTGGTGAATTTGGGTGGCGTTCTTCACCATCTTTTCTCTGTCATAGCATTATGAGAGCCTTCGGCAACCTAGCTTCAAAGAAGGATCCTTCAAGACGTTGAGCAACCCATCAAGGCCATCATCACAAATTCAAGGGAGTTTTATTCTATGGTTTTCATTGCTTTTTATTGCATTATTCTTTGCTTTGTAATATACCCCATCGAGGGCTAAACCCAAGTAGGTATTTGGGCATGTAAATCCTAGGATCATATCTTTGTATTGATTTACTTTATGTTTTCTATTAAATCCAAGTTTATTTGTGTTTCAATCTTGTTTTCTCATTGCTTGCATACCGTATTAATAATTGTGATTGATTTATATTGAATGATTTGTTGCCCTGGTGAGAGAGAGAGAGGTCTCCATTAGGGTTAGAACTCCAAGATTGAAGAGAGTTGAGAGCGTGAGTAATGAGATAGTGGAGTGTTCCCTTTCCCTTCCGATGAGTGCTTCCTATCTCCGTATTCCTTAGGATTTATGCGACCATATTTGGTGTGAGGTGTGAGATTGAGAGATTTCTCCGCTAGGACCTTGTAGGAGGTTAGGGATTTTTCATTTAGAAGTAGGGCTAGATCTATCTTTATGAATCGGTTGTACTCTTGGGTATCCCTAGACTTTATTGTGCTCATACTTGGTGTGAAAGTGTTGAGATTTAGCAATTTCTCTACTAGGACCTCGTAGGTGACTAGTATCTGTGGCCTGGAGGCAGGGACCGATTATTTTTTGATTACCTAGACTCATTTTACTCAGTTTAGAAACATTTAGTAAATCTTGTGCTTCATGTTAGATCCTAGGCGGAGTATTGCCTGGGTACCTCATCTTTATTGATTGAGACTTCTCTTATTTGACTTTCCCTTTACTTACTTGTGATTTTCATATTTGTGCAATTGAGTTCATTCCATCACAATCTTTATTCCGACTAGATAACTGAGAAATAGTTACTACTAATACTTCCATTCCAGGTGGATTCGACTACCCTACTCACCGGGTATTTTATTACTTCGACACCTGTGCACTTGCAGTACACACACGCAAGAGGTGTATCAAGTTTTTGGCGCCATTGCTGGAAAACGAGATATTAGGAAAACCAGGACTTTGTTACTTTAGTCATTCTCCTTTTCATTATTTTTCTACTTCATACTTGACACACCCCTTGCGTGTGTGTGCCGCAAGTGCACGGGTTGTCGAAGTAATAAAGTACCTAAATGGGTCGGTAGTCAAATCCACAGGAAATAGGCTCTAAGAATAAATAGTGTTGCTAAATAAGCTAAATGACAAATGATTGGTGAAATGCTTTGGATGCTAATAATTTAAAATGCAAGTAAATGAGGCAAGCAACAGACAGGAAGAAGATCAATCAGTAGAAAAGTATGGCATCCTGACAATGCTACACCTAGGTTGTTTTTGTTTTAAGGAAAAGACTAAAACTAAGCTTCCTTAATTGAGTTTTAAAGAGTCTTGGAAATCCAAAAGCACAAGGTCCCAAATCTAAGTTCTACCATGACTAGCCTCTATGTATACCCTTGTGAAAAGGAAGACTCTCAACATCTCACACTACGTGGGATTGCTTGCGGTTCTAGGGACTTCAAGTGATAAATCCTATTCCCAAATCTAGATCATACCTTTTGGTCCAGGCAAAGGATCCCTAATCACAACTAAGCCCCAGCGGAGATGATCTCTCAACACTTCATTCTACTGTGACTACAAAGAACTCTTGGAATGTAGAGGTAAGATAAATCACATCGGAAGGGAAAGTAGATGTTTCGTTACCTCTCGACTCATCCTCTCAACCCTCTTCTATCTTGCTAAATCTGACCCTAATGGTGATGGCCACTCGTCAATAGAATGATTAGATAGATTCTCAACCCTAGTGTCACTCTAAGAGAAAATCAAACAATAATCGCACAAGATTGAAATTCAATTAAAAACTCAATTAAAGGAACAAAGTAAGAGTCAATGAAAAAAGTAAAAACCTAGGGTTCACATGTCCAAGTGCCTAAAAGGGTTTAACTCTTCATGGAGCAATACCTCTTCAAGAATGAAATCAAATGATAATACAAGTATTACATAAAGAAAACCCCCTCTATTTGTGCGATGATGATCTTCAAGAATAGCCCTTCCTTCTCCGAAGATCTCTCCGTCAAGCTTAGGGTACACTTTGGTGAAGCAAGGCCGTTGGCGGCTCCCACAATGGCTTTCCTCTGAAGGTAATTGATGCTGATAGATGGATAATCTCCCCTAAACCTTGCAAAACCCTCTTCTCAATCCTTGATGCTGCCTCCTCCAAAGTAGAAAAGAAGACTCCTTCTAAACCCTTCAAAACAGATATTTAACGACTGAAATCGGGTATTCACACCAGCGCTCACACGGGCACATGCACATGTGGAATTTCCACATAGGCCACCACACGGCCGTGTGTATTCTCTGGAATCTAACACTTTGTTTTTAGACTTTTCTTCTTTGTTTACTGAGGCCACCCGGGTGGGCACACGCCTGTGTGTTAGACTGCGTGACATTTTTTATCTTCAAATTCATTAAGAACTCTTGAAACTCTTGCACAAGTTGGGTCATGAATGTGTGACTGCCCTAGGTGCCCTTCCAACTCTTATTTAACTTGTAAATCATTGGAAGATGGCACACACCTTCATGAGTAACACAAGCATTATGCCTTGTTCATTCTATTTTTGCAAAAGAACTCTAAATAGATTCTCCATAGTCTATTTTTGCTTCTTTCTTCCTTAGGACGCCTTCACAACTTTATACAAATAAAAGAGCACAAATACACAAGAACGAGCTATAAAATCTAATAAGAGCAATGCTCATTGTAAAACATACTCAATAATGTGCATACACAAGCACTTATCAATACTTCTTTCTTTCTCCATTCTCATGTTCTTTTTTGTCTCCTATCTCTTTTTGTGAACAGTAATTCCTGGTTTTTCTTCCATTTTAGGACCATGTTTAACGAAGCATAAAAAATTAAAATGTTAAAGGACATGATGGTTTCCAGTGAGAAGAAGATGGAGCAATTTGTAGCATGCCTTGATTCAATTGAGCAACATGAGAGTTTGATGGCAGCTGAATAGCAAGAGATAAATGAGGAGTTTGGAATGTACTATCAAGGAGCTGAATTATCAAGCTTGTTTGATTATTTTGAAAAATCTGCATTTATTTCTCTCAAAAATGGGGTAGAATGCTATTTGGAGGAGATTCCTGCGTCTTTCTCCATGGCATTTGCAGCAAAGTGTCTTGAATCTAAATCAAAGTCAGATGTACAGGATAAACCCATAGCTTGTGTTGAATCAGTTTCGTCGAGTGAAGTGTGTGGTTTGGATATTCAAGTGGGTGATGTGGACAGTGTGGAGATGTTAGAACTAGACAAATTAGTACAAGAGACATTTAAAAATGAAATAGAAGACACCTCTAAGGGATTTGAGCAACTTGAGCAGAAACAAGCAAATTGGCTACGACCTTCAGTGGAAGAGCCTCCTGAGTTAGAGCTATCATTGCCTCAAACCTCTCATCTGAGCAAAAAGGACAGCTGGTCATTATATTGAAATCACACAAAATAACTATAGCCTAGAAAATTACAGACATTAAAGGAATGAACCCATATTTTTGTACTCATAAAATTTTGATGGAAGACAATTACAGAACTGTGATTCAACCTCAATGAAGATTAAATCCAAACATGAAGGAGGTAGTGAAAGCCGAGGTGGTGAAACTTCTTGATGCAAGAATTATTTACCCCATCTCGAATAGTGCTTGGGTGAGCCCAGCACAAGTAGTACCTAAAAAGGGTGGCGTGACGGTGGTGAAGAATGAACAAAATGAGTTAATTCCCACAAGAATGGTAACGGGATGGCGTGTTTGCATTGACTATCGGAGATTAAACGATGCTACAAGGAAAGACCACTTTCCATTGCCATTCATTAATCAAATGTTGGAGTGCCTAGCTAGCCACAAATTCTATTGTTTCCTAGATGGTATGTCGGGGTATTTTCAAATCCCAATCACCCCCGAAGATTAAGAGAAGATAACCTTCACTTGTCCTTTGGATACTTTTGCATATAGAAGAATATCATTCAGGCTTTGCAATGCACCGGCTACTTTCTAAAGATGTATGACGCCCATTTTTGATGACATGTTAGAGAATGTGATGGAGGTTTTCATGGATGACTTTTTGGTATTCTGAAATTCTTTTGAAGCATGCTTGATGAACCTTGAGAAAGTGCTCATGTGGTGTGAAGAGATGAACTTGGTTCTTAATTGGAAGAAGTGTCACTTCATGGTTCAAGAAAGAATTGTTCTTGGTTACAAAATTTCTAGCCAAGCGAATGAGGTTGATTGGGCAAAAATCAAACTATTGAGAAATTTCCTTCTCCAACAAATGTCAAGGCAATTCGGAGTTTCTTGGGGCATGAGGGTTTCTATCGCTGTTTCATCAAATACTTTTCTAAGATAGCTTGACCATTAACCAAGTTGTTGGAAAAAGATTCTCCATTTCAATTTAGTGAGGAATGCTTGCTTGCTTTCAACTTGTTAAAGGAAAAACTCACACAAGCACCTATTCTTATTTCATTGGATTGGAGTCTTCCTTTTAAGCTTATGTGTGATGCTAATGATTATGCCATGGGGGCTGTTTTGGGCCAAAGGAAATATAAGCATTTTTAGCCAATTTATTATACAAGCAAGAGTTTGACAAGTGCCCATGAGAATTACACCACCACTGAAAAGGAATTACTGGTTGTGGTATTTGCATTTGACAATTAGATCATATCTTATTTTGTCACAAGTGATTGTTTTCACGGACCATTCAGCATTGTGGTATCTAATAAACAAGTCTGATGCAAAGCTAAGGTTAATTCGTTGGGTATTGCTGCTGTAGTAAATTGATGTTGAAATCAAATACAAGAAAGGGTCTGAACATGTGGTTGTAGATCATCTTTCTTGCATTGAAGGTTTGGAAAAAGATGGATTATGGAAAATAGAAATTAATGATTCATCCCAAAGGAACACTTGTATAGTATGCGGGAAAATTTCAGAATTGGAAACACCATGGTTCGCCGACTTCATAAACTACCTCTTAGGGAAAATTCTTCCTAAGGGATTCACATTCCAACAAAAGAAGAAGTTTGTTGCTGATTTGAAACATTTCTCTTGGGAGGATCCATACCTTTTCTGAATGTGTGCAGACCACATAGTGCGAAGATGTGTTTCATGAGAAGAGGATGGGACATTCTAAGTCATTTCCATTTGGGGCCAGTTGGGGGCCATTATGCTTCAAGCAGGATAGCTGAAAAAGTCTTGGCAGCAGGATTCTATTGGCTAACCCTATGCTAGGATGCTTGGCAGTTTGTGCAAGGTTGCGATACATGTCAACAAGTAGTCACAGAATCTAATTCAGTTTGTGAGGTTTTTGATGTTTGGGGCATTGACATCATGGGGTCATTTCCTAATTCTAATGGGAATCGCTACATCCTAGTTGCCGTGGATTATGTGACAAAGTGGGTGGAGGCCTAAGCTCTCCCCACAAATGACTCTAGAACTGTAGTAAAGCTCCTCAAGAAATTGTTTACTCGTTTCGGGAACCCGAGGATCATTATAAGTGATAGAGGGACTCATTTTTGCAATTCCCAACTTGAGAAAATTCTGAAAAGATATGGCGTGAATCATTGCCTTACTGTTCCATATCATCAACAAACAAGTGGGCAAGTTGAAGTAACCAACTGGGAACTAAAAAGAATTTTATCAAAATCGGTGGAGCATAATCGAAATGATTGGTTGGAGACGTTAGATGACACATTATGGGCATATCCTACAGCGTACAAGACCCCGGTAGGTAGCACACCCTATAATTTGGTTTATGGGAAGGCATGTCATTTACCGGTGGAGCTCGAACACAAGGTATATTGGGCAATTAAGGCAATGAATTTCAACCTTCCACTGCCCGGAGGACAAAGGAAGCTCCAACTGAATGAATTAGATGAATAGAGATTGAGGGCTTATGAAAATGCAAGAATTTACAAGGAAAGAATGCGTCAATGGCATGAGAAGCACATTAAACTGGAAAAAGACTTCAAGGTGGGCATCCAAGTGTTACTTTTTAATTCTCGCTTGAAGTTGTTTTTGGAAAAATTGAAGTCAAGATGGTCAGACCCTTATGAAGTTACTCAAGTATCTCCTCATGGTGCTATTGAAATCACTCATCCGGAGAAAGGAACATTCAAGGTAAATGGGCATAGATTGAAACCTTACTTTGAGGGTGCAATGCAAAGTAAAATGAAGGAAATTTGTCATCTCCATGAGCCACCGTGTGGTAAGGATAGGTACATCAAACTTAGTGACGTTAAACAAGCGCTTCTTGGGAGGCAACCCAAGTTTTTAATTGCTTTCTAGGTTATATTTTTATTTTCTACAATAATAAATTCATGAGTATGTGCCTTGATGAATTTTTGTTGGTGTTGGACTTTTCAAGAAAAATTTTCAGTGATTTAAATTGATTTTCATGTATATGGCATGGTTTAGGGTGTAATTTATGTTTATAGTCGAAGAATTAGTGTTTATTTGGAAGATGAATGCATGTGTGGACTGTTTGCAAAAATTCTGTAGCCCACACGGTCGCATGGGACTTCCACGCGACTATGTACAGTACCCACGTGGGGGTGTGAAATTCCACAAACCCATGTGGCTTATAAAAATGTGAATGGGCACTATTCACCTTCTTCAACCCACAAACCTTTCAATTCCCCATTTCTCTTTCTTCAAGAGTTCCAACATTTGGACTCCAAAACCAATTTTCTTCAACTTCTTGGAGATCTAGGAGTGTTTTGCCAGCCTTTAGACCAAATTTTCTTCTACGATTCACGCTGGTAAGCCCTCGTCTTTCCCCATCTTCTCATTGCCCTCATTCTCAAATCCATGAAGATTTCTTGGTTTTTAGATGCTATTTTTCATGGAAAATCATGTTCAAACACTCTAGAATGCATGTAAACAACTTTGATATGGTGTTGGAGCCCGACCATGGCTTTCTAGCCATGGTCAGGCGCCCATGTGACCTAGTGGGCTGGCTAAATGCGGCCAGAGCAGCCACACGACCTCGTGGCCCATTTGCCAAGCCAACCAGTAGGCACGCGACCTCGTGGCTTGGCTATGCAGTCACGTGGCCCCTCTGCTGCGCTAGAATGCACTCACGCGGTCGCTTGGCTAGCCCACATGCTCACGTAGGCTGGAAACATGGCAAATAAAACCACGCGGGCTTATGGCTTGCCCACACGCCCGTGTGGAGCCCTGCACTCACTAAATTCATGCTGAATTGACTTTTTTTGATGTTTTACTCACAGGTATGGTACCTAGGACAAAGAAAGTAGATCACAAAAGTCTTTGCCAAGATAGGGAACCAACCCCACCACCAGAGATTGAATTTACTGAACTTGAACATCAGCAAAGGTTCGAGTGTCTCTAGAAGCTCAATTTGGGTAGTCACGCTACATCGATTAAGGTATACTTGAGGAGATCAGACTCGCTGATGAGGTTCAAGAGTTTATTGATGTGAGGGATTGGGACCAACTTCTTACCATTTAAGATCCCGTCTAGCGAGATATTACTCTGGAGGTTCTTTTCTCGTTCTCCTTCGATTGCTCCAAGGCAGATACCAATTTCGACAAGGAGGACACTATTCAATTATGAGCTTTTGGTCAACCCCATGGGATGTTGTTGACCAAGTTTACAGTGTTACTCGGCTTGTACAATGAGGACTATATTGACACAGTAGACTATTCACAGCTTCATACCGATTATCCTATGATAAGTGCTCGTGTTTAAGTAATACGAAGTATTAGTTTGTTACATTAACCATTACTTTTCTCAGAGTTTATCATTAATTGGTGTGCATTTGTGTTCTTTTGTGCATGTAGGGTTATGGAAAAGGTTTATAGAGAAAGGAGAAAAATTAGGTCATGTTCGCCGTTGTTGAAGAGTTCTTGGACCAAGCTAAGTTCAAGGCACGAGTTCTAAATTTGTGAGTATGTGCCAACCTCCATTGTGCTCAAATGGTTCTATGATTTGGAGGGGCACAAAGGCAGTCACACTCAATAAGTCTAACCCGTGTGACATTGAAGAATTTTGTCAGTAAGAAAAAATGAAGAAACAATATGATCAACCATTGGTTGTATGCCAAATTCAACGGCCTCGATGAAGAACATGAAATCGGGAACATTTTGTGCACAAGCACTGCAGCCATACTATAGTAAATCACTGCAGCAATTTACTGTTCACTTGCGCCAGAAATTCGATTCCAGAGAATCCACAAGGGTGTGTGAAAATTCCACACGGCCGTGTGGATGCCTGATTTCAGCCTATTTAAAGCTGTGACTTAGATTTACTCAGGGACTTTTCGACCTATTTTTCACCCAACTTCTGTAGAACTCACCGCTAGGATTTGGAGAGGATTTTGTGGAAGTTTGGAGCGAGTCTACGACATCAACATCGACGTCCTTTGGAAGATAGCTATTAGGGGAGCTTTCGTCGGCACCGATCAAGCGAGGTGTGCCCTAGGCTTGATAAGGGGCTTGGTGGAGAAGACGGAGCGGCCCCACAAGACCATCGCCACGCATCACAAAGGGGTTTTATCTTTGTTTGCTATGCTTGTTGATTCATATACATTGATGATTTTGTATAGCTCCGTGGAGAGCTAAACCACTCATGGGTATTCGGACTTTTAAATCCTAGTATGACATTGTTTCTATGACTTTTATTATGCTTTCTTAATTGATGATTTTAATTAAGTTCCAATCTTGCATGTTAATTATAACTGATTTTTCTTTAGCCGTGACACTAGGGTTAAGAATCATCTAGGTTATTATTTGAAGGTGTGACAACTTCTATAGGATTAGACTACTCGATATTGGAGAGGGTCGAGAGGGTGAGTCGTGAGGTAGCGAAACGTCCCCTTTCCTCTTCGGGGTGATTTTCCTTACCTCCGTGTTCCAAGAGTTCTTTGCAATTGAAGTAGAGTGAAGTGCTAGGAGATGAACTCTCCTGGGGCTTAGTTGCGGGAGCAACAGAGTGAAGGGTTGTAGTGAATCCTAGTGCTAGGGCTTAACTTAGATTAAGGTTCTTTCGCCTGGACCAAAGGGTTAGAACTATACTTCAGGACAGGGTCTATCAATTGGAATCGCTAGAACGCCAAGCAGTTCCATGTAGTGTGAGGCTTAGAATGATGGACTCCCCTGGGGCTTAGTTGAGAAATCGACAGAGTGAAGGGTAGTAGTGAAACCTAATGCCGAGGCATAGTGTTGGAACTAGTCACGGTTAACCTTAGGTTTGGGACCGTGTGTTTAAGGATTTCCACGACTCGTTAAACATCAATAAGGGAGTATTATACTAGTCTTGCACTAGAAATATTAGTCCTAGGGGAAGCTTGTCCGGGTACCCCATATTCGCATTGATTGTTTTCTCTCTACTCTTTACTTGCACTCTCTTGTCTTTCATATTTCTCTTTCTTTTATTTACAAACACATTGATTTCTCTCACCACCCGTATTTCGCACTAGCTAAGTAGTAATTACTTTTGTCTTGAATCACTACTCCTTGTGGATTCGACTATCTTCTCATCGGGCTACTTTATTACTTCGATAACCTATGCACTTTCGGGCCCCTTTCACTCTACTGGTATTACTCCGAGCCAGGTATTTAACGATTTGTGCGGCGGCTATCAGTTTGTTCCAAGCCAGTCGAAGGAACCTCTGTTTTCATGACTAGCACATAGGTATATACATATTGTTCTCAGCAGATCAGTGACTGGTCATCTTGATAGTACAGGCGTACTCAGCAGGTTAGATCTTCTGTACCCATACTCCATGACTCAGCGATAGCTTTTTCATCTGGGGTACATTGTAGCTGACTACCTTCGTCATCAAAGTCAGTACTTACAGATAGGAGCACTCTTCGTTAGACCCTACATAATTCAGTTCCTTTTCAAGATGGGTCTTTTGCGTTCAATTGAAGGGGATGATGGATCAGTACCCTTGCACCTTTGGGACTGGTTACTCTCTGCCTAATGGGTATAGTGATGCACATTGGTACATGTGGATATGCACTAGTAGACCCATCTTCCAAGGAGTTAAGGAAAGATGATGAGGCACCTGAGCAAGATACGGGTGCACCACCTAAGAGAGAGCCGATGAACACAGAGATAGTTACAACAACACCGGTAGCATCAACAGATCCTACTACATCTTCCACTCGAGTTCACAAGCCTTTGGCTAGACTCGAGGCTACTATGGCTACCATCCTCGAGAACCAGGGGTGGATTCTGGAGCGTCTTAAGAGCATACAGCAGATCCTAGACGAGGATATCACCTTCAACTCACCAGCAGCACCAGCACCGGGCATTGATGCTTGAGGCGTCCCACTCATGAGACTACCTTTTATCTTCATGCTTCAGTTTGTTTTGCGAGTTTGCGCTTTATTGCTATATATATATATATATATATATGAACTCGTGTATCTTTTCTATTTTGTTGAGCTTTACTGAACCCCTTGTATTCTTGCAGATGGCCTTGAGAGTGATGTTGATGATGTTTTTGTCATGAACACGACCATGTGATATTGTCACACGGTCATATGCGCTTCACAACCCATTGAACAACACACACCCATAAGTTAGACTTCACCAAACGATCAATGAGTTTAGTGGAGTATTGTTTCAATTGCGTTCCCGCACACATTATGCTTTTATTGATGATATTTTTATTGTGCTTACATACATACATTGAGAACAATGTACATCTTAAGTGTGTGGGAGGGTTCATGACACGACCCCTTGCGTGTATCCCGCAAGTGCATGGGCTTGTCGAAGTAATAAAATTACCCTGGTGAGTGGGTAGTCGAATCCACAGGGAATAGAGATTTAAAACACAAGAATTCGCTATTTAGTTATACGGTGTACGAAAAGTAATAATCGGAGTGATGAGTGAATTTATGGAAGCAATTAGAATAAAAGACAAGAAAGTAAATAGAGAGATAAAAGACAAGAGAAAAGCAAGTAGAAGTTAAAAGAGAAAGACTAGCAATGAATGAGATAGGGTATCCGGACAAGCTACCTCTAGGACTTATGCTTCTAGTGCAAGACTATGCTATTATACTTTCCTATTGATGTTAATTGAGTCGAGGATATCCTTAAACTCACGGTCCCAAAACTTAAGGTCAACCGTGACTAACCCCAACATTATGTCCCGGTATTAGGATTCATTATGACCCTTGACTCTTGTTGACCTGTCAACTAAGCCCCAGGGGAGTCTATCTTCCTAACCCTAACACTACGTTGGATTGCTTTAAGCTTTAGGGATTCCTAGTGATAAAACCTGTTCCTCTATGTAGTTCTAACCCTTTGGTCCAGGTGGAAGAACCCTAGTCTAGATTGAGCCCTAACACTCTATCTTGACCGCTAATTAACCAAGGAAACGGAGGTAGGGAGAAATCACACCTGAAGGGAAAGGGGTACATCGCTACCTCACAACTCTCCCTCTCAACCCTCTTCAATCTTAAGGAGTCTAACCCTATAGGAGTTGTCACACCTCCAAAGGATAACCTAGATTGCTCTCAACCTTAGTGTCACAACTAAGGGAAAAACAATAGCACAAGATAATTAAAATTGAAACTCAATTTATTCATCAATAATGGAAAAGCACAATAGCAATGTCATAGAAACATAATAATCCTAGGGTTTTACAAGTCCGAATACCCACGAGGGGTTTAGCTCCTCATGGAGCTATACATGTTCATCAAAATATGAAAGAAAGAATAAAGTAAAAGCATTGATGAAAACCCACTCGCGTATGGTGTGGCCGTGGTCTTGTGCGGCCATCGAACGTCGATGTCGATGCCGATGACGCGCTCCAATCCTCCACCAAGTCCTCTCCGAAACCCTAGCCGCACTCTCTAGAAGTTGGGGCGAAAGATAGGTCCAAAGATTCGTAAAAAGTCTCCAAATCGGGCTTTTAATAGGCTGAGTGCGGCTTTAAATTTGGACTTATCGGGACTTCACACGGCCGTGTGGAATTAACACACGGGCGTGTGAAGTTTCTGTCTGCTGAAAAATTAATTCACACGGCCGTGTGTTTCCACACGCCCGTGTGAATTCTCTGGAATTCTAAAATTCGGCCGAAAGTGAACAGTAGCTTACTACAGTGTTTTGCTACAGTACCAAGATACAGTGATGCTACAGTACTTGCCGAAAACGCTCCCGAATCCGTCGTTCTTCATCGAGGCCATTGAATTGGGTACACAATCAATGGTAGATCGTGCCGATTGCTTCAAGTCTCCTTCTTGGCGAAGTTCTCCTAAGCAACACGAGTTTAGACTTATTGTGAATGTGACTGCCTTTGTGTCCCTCCAAAGGAGGTTGGCACACACTCACAAGTCTAAGCTCGTGCCTTGTTCCTTGCTTGGTCCGAAAACCTCCCCAACAACGGTGAACACGATCTAACTTCGTTCTTCTTTTCCAACTTGGCTCCACAAACCTATAATGCATAAGAATACACAAATGCACACTATTTAGTGATAAAATCTGATAAAATGTATGCTCATTGTAAGATAATAATGCTTCGCGTTACTATAACACAAGCACTTATCAGTTCACCTTATACATGGCTTTTACTTGTGTTTATGAGATGATGCTCATGTTGCCAATGAGGGTTCACCTTAGGATTGAGAGTTTAATTCTTAGTTTTTGGAGGTTGTAAGCATTAGGTTTTATCATACTCTAGTTTTCATCCAATTTTCTTGAAATTTTTATCCGATTGCCACTTCATGCACTTTTCTCACTCATTAAACCTATGGAAACTTGCTTTAGTTCATTATTTTTGTGATGCTCTAGTGTTAGTTTTATCTGAAAAAATAAAAAAAATTAGAAAAAAAAAATTTTAGAATTTTAGTCTTGTTTGTTTATAAATAGGGGGTGGAAAGAGCTACCATTTATTTTATATGAAGCTACTCTCATAAGTTGGATATTTGTTATGCCCTAATGAGAGAAAGAGCTATCTCATAGGATGAGTGAAAGCTATCACCTTCGGTAGAAAGAGCTACCACCTCGAAAGTGTGACAGCCACTGGGGAGGTCGCTTAGGAAAGGGCTGCCTTAAAAGATGTGTGAAGCTACTACCTATTCTTTTTGTATATAAATAAACCCCATTGCAATAAGAACTTGGAGTAGTGGACATAGTGTTGACATGAGTTGAGTTCTTCACACACACACGCTTTTGGATTTCACTACTTTCTTTTTGATTGGATTGTTTGCTAGAGTATTGATTGCTTATCTAGTGTTCGACTGTCTCCATGATTTTAGAATTTTATTTTTGTACCATCTTGGTGAACCTAAGGCCAAGCACTTCTCTTTTCTTTCTATGACTTCAATGTTTAGTTTTGCTTGAGGACAAGCAAATGCTTGAGTGTGAGGGAGTTTGATAAGTGCTTGAGTAGACATATTTATTTATGTGTTTTACATGCATTAAGCATTATTTTTATCATGATTTATGTCTCATAAAATGTATTTGGTGTTCTTTTGTGCAAATAGGTTATGAAGGCCGTTAGAGAAGAAAAGGGAGCAAAGATAGGCTATGAAGGCACCGTGTGAGAGTTTTTGTGCAACATAAAGATCAAGACACAAGAGGAGTTCATACACATGGGGGGTGTGTGCCAACTTTCAAGAGAATCCAAGCTAGACTTTAAGTTGGAAGGGTACAAAGACAGTCACACTCCCCTGTCCCTACTTGTGTGAAGAATGCAAGAGCTTCCCAATGATGATTCGACGATGAAAAGCATCATAACCTACTACATGGATGTGTTCCCGACAATTTGGCCTCAAAAGAAGAGTGTGTGAGCGTGCTTATGAAGAGAAATGTAGTAAAGTGCAGTAGTAAATCACTATAACGGCAAGGGTTTGAAGAGGAGTTCTTTGGCGAATTTGGGGAAGCGTTCTTCACCAACTTTGATAGATCTTTTCTTTATCATATCATCAAGGGAGCCTTCAACAACCTAGTTTCGGAGAGGGATCCTTCAAGACGTTGATAGATGCATCAAGGCCATCATCATGAATTCAAGGGGGTTTTATTCCATGGTTTTCATTGCTTCTTAATGCGTTATTCTTTGCTTTGTAGTGTGCCCCATGGAGGGCTAAATCCTAGTAGGTATTTAGGCATGTAAACCATAGGATCATATTTTTGTATTGATTTACTTTATGCTTTCCATTAAATCTGAGTTTATTTGAGTTTCAATGTTGTTTTCTCATTGCTTGCATGCTGTATTAATCCATGTGATTGATTTGTATTGCATGATTTGTTGCCTTGGTGAGAGAGAGAGATCTCGATTAGGGTTAGAACTTCAAGATTGAAGGGGTTGAGAGGGTGAGTAATGAGATAGTGGAGTGTCCCTTTTCCCTTCCGATGAGTGCTTCTTATCTCTGTATTCCTTAGTCTTTATGCAACCATATTTGGTGTGAGGCATGAGATGGAGAGATTTCTCCGCCGGGACCTTGTAAGGAGTTAGAGATCTTTCATCTAGAAGTAGGGTTAGATCTATCTTTAGGAATCGGTTGTACTCTTGGGTATCCCTAGAGTTTATTACAGTCATACTTTGTGTGAGGTGTTGAGATTGAGTGATTTCTCCACCAGGACCTCGTAGGGGACTAGTATCGGTGGTATGGAGGCAGGGACCGATTGTTCTTGGATTACCTCGACTCATTTAGCTCAGTTTAGAAACATTTAGTAAATCTTGCGCTTCATGTTAGATCCTAGGGGAAGCATTACCCGTGTAACTCATCTTTATTGATTAAGACATCCCTTATTTTACTTTCCCTTTGCTTGCTTGCGATTTTCCTATTTATGCTTTTGAGTTCATTCTATCACAATCTTGATTCTGACTTGATAATTGTGAAATATTACTACTAATACTTTCGTTCCCTCTGGATTTGACTACCGTACTCACAGGGTACTTTATTACTTTGACACCAGTGCACTTGCGGTACATGCACGTAAGAGGTGTGTCATAGTTGCATGCCACGCCATGTATGTTTCACAATATAGGACTGCCCTAGATTTCAAGCTTGAACCTATCATAAACTAATCCATTCTTTGTTTCAATATCTCCACTTCTACAACTAGAGCAGTGGTGTCATTCACTTCATAAATTCCTGCCACCCTTGGTGGTTTCTATCGAGTGCTTCAATGGCATTCGTTACTTGCCATATCTCTTTTTAATCAGTTCTACTTAAGATGAAATCTCTTCCACCCTAATCTCCTATATCTGCCTTAAGTTTAAGAAATCCACTAGAAGGGCTAATTAAATCTTAATCCAGAAATCTAATCAAACCCTAATCCAGAGATCTAGCAATACCTAACCTCTTAGTGAATGCATAGATCTAACAGAGCATGGGTCTTATAATGTGTGGGTATATCTTTCTCATCCACATTAGCAAAATATCATTAAGCAAACACACAGTGATTCACAAAAGACTAGAAAAAATAATGAATTAGCAATAAATAAGCACAAGTAACAATAAAGGTGAATTTACATGAAATTCCCCTTGAATTGGGGTCCTCTAATGGATATAGAAGTATTGCTCAATTTATAACAATCATCCAAAGGAAATAAATTAAAAGAATTTCTAGACTAACTCCCTCCAATATGGTCTTTAATGGTTGAGGTTGAGTAGATTCCAAGATCGTCAAGAGAATACCGAATCTCTTTGCACACCCTCCACTATTGATGCACAATAAATTATCCTTGGAAAACTTATAGTAATTTGTTGAAATTTTTATGGAAATCGTCTCCAACCATATAGGTCTCTAGAAATCCAGCTGCTTCTCCCAAATTTGGCAAAAGAATCCCCTACTTGAATAGTGAACCTCGAGTTTTTATAGTATTGAGTTCTCCACGGCCTTACCACACCCTTTGTAGAGGCCATGGTGAGTAAGTTATTGCTTGGGCTCCAAGTCAAGTCCTAGTACGGTCTTTTCTGGGCATTGTGTAGATTAGTCATGGCTATTATGATTCACAACAGCCATTATTGAGCCTGTTATGACTTCTGTGTCATTCTCAGTAAACAAAAGAATGAAATTGTGTACTAGTTTGGTGCTAAACATGCCAAATCTCATGCTAAATGCAGTGTGGATGATATGTAAAATATGCACTTTTAAGCACATATCAGATCACTAGTCGGGGTGGATCTACTAAGTTGAAGAAGGTTAAGAGGGTGAGCCGTGAGGTAGTGGAGTATCCCCTTTCCCTTTCGATTCGATTTTCCCTACCTTTGCATTCAATAATCCCTTAGGAACCATACAAGTGGCTTATAAGCATACATGGCCAGCACGAGACACTTCGCCGCCAAGAGATTTGGAGTTTGTGGTATCGGAACACTAAGAATGGTTTAAGTGCCTCAAAAATCTGAAAGTTGGACAAAATTGAGTAGTTTCTTGGTGGGCACTCGAAGCTATCGGCCTTGATGACGAGGAGGCCTTCCTAGCACCACAAGCACCACTAGAACCACCAGTCGTTGATGCCACAACTTGAGACATTTCATCTGTACTTTAGTTTTTTTTATTTTAGACTTGTGCACTGATAAGTGCTTGAGTAAACTTATTTTTTTATATATTTTACATGAATTAAGCATCATTTTTTATCATCTTTTACGTCTCATAAATTGTATTTGGGTTTTTTTTTTTGTGCAAATAGGTTGTGAAGGCCGTGAGAGAAGGAAAGGATGCAAAGATAGGTTATGAAGGCACCTTTTGGGAGTTTTTCTGCAACATAAAGATCAAGATGCAAGAGGAGCTCATACACATGGGGATGTGTGCCAACTTCCAAGAGAATTCAAGATAGATTGTGAGTTAGAAGGGCATAAAGGCAGTTACATTCCCATGTCTCTACTTGTGTGAAGAATGCAAGAGCCTTCCCAATGATGATTAGACGAAGAGAAGGCTCATAACCTACCACATGAACGTGTGCCCGACCATGTGGCCTCAAGAGAAGAGTGTGTGAGCCTTGATTATGAAGAGTGCTATAGTAAAATACTATTCACACGACTGCGTGAAAATTTCCCACGATCGCGTGGACATTTCTGCAGCCCACACAGGTGCATGAAGACTCACACGATCACGTGGAGGCATGTGATAGACATGGGCTTTTGACTATAAATAGTCCTTTTGCCGTAATCTTTGTAGACTTTTTTATATGTTTGAAGGGCAAAGTGGCTCTGGTTTGGAGAGGAGGTCTTTGGTGAATTTGGGGGGCGTTCTTTACCAACTTTGATAGATTCTCTCTTCGTTATAGCATCAAGGAAGCTATTGGCAACCTAGCTTCGGAGAGGAATTCTTCAAGACATTAAGAAACCCGTCAAGGCCATCATTACAAATTCAACGGTGTTTTATTCCATGGTTTTCATTGCTTTACATTACATTATTCATTTTGTAACTTGCCCCATGGAGGGCCAAACCCTATTAGGTATTTAGTCATGTGAACCTTAGGATCTTATCTTTGTACTGATTTACTTTGTATTTTATATTAAATGCAAGTTTAATTGAGTTTCAATCTTGTTTTATCATTGCTTGCTTGCGGTATTGATCTTTGTGGTTGATTGGTTTGCGTGAGTTTTTTGCCTTGGCGAGAGAGAGGTCTCCATTAAGGTTAGAACCTAAAGATTAAAGAGGGTTGAGAGGGTGAGTCATGAGATAGTGGAGTGTCTCCTTTCCCCTCCGATTAGTACATCCTATCTCCGTATTTCCTAGGCTTTATGCAACCATATTTGGTGTAAGATGTGAGATTGAGAGATTTCTCCGCCGGGACCTTGTAGGGGTTAAAGGTCTTTTACCTAGAAGTAGAGTTAGGTCTATTCTTAGGTACTCTTAGGAATCCCTAGATTCTATTGTAGTTATATGTGGTGTGAGGTGTTGAGATTGAGAGATTTCTCCACCGGGACCTTGTAGGGGACTAATATTGGTGGCCTGAAGGAAAAGATCGATTATTTTTGGATTTCTTTGACTCAATTAACTCGGTTTAGAAACACTTGTAAGTCTTGTACTTCATGTTAGATCCTAGGGGGAGAATTACCCGGGTACCTCGTCTTTATTGATTGAGAATTCCCTTATTTCTACTCTTCCTTGCTTGCTTGAGATATTCATATTCATGTGATTGAGTTTATTTCACCACATTCTTGATTCTGACTTGATAACTGAGAAATAGTTACTACTAATACTTTCGTTTCCTAGGGATTCGACTACTTGACTCATTCAGTACTTTATTACTTTGACACCCATTCACTTGCGGTACATGCACGCAAGAGGTGTGTCATGCACTTAGAAAGATTCTATCTTTTGAGTTTTAAATTATGCTTTTGGCTTGTTGAGTTTGTATTTCATGCTTATCATGTTGTAAACTATTTTATTTCTATTTTCATTTTGTTGAGCTCCACTGAACCCCTTTTCACCCCATGCAGATCATTTTCTTTGAGCAATTATTCGAGTAAAACAAATGGACGTGTGATGTACTGGCACGGCCATGATGTCGTCACATGCCCATGATGGTTCACTTTAAGATCTAGAGTGACATTCTTGACCTTAGAAGAACTTTGAACACTAGGAACCATATTTACTCTAGTTGTTATTGATTTTTGAATTTTTTATCCCATTTGCTACTTGTGCACGTCACTTACTTTTTAAACTCCCCGGACACTCAAGTTTAGTGAAAAGAAACTTAGATTTATGCATAGTAAAAAAATTTTGTTTAGAGGGTGGAAAGAGCTACCACTTGTGATGTATGCAGCTACTATCATAAAGTCAGATACTTGTTATACCCTAATGAGAGAAAGAGCTATCTCATGGGATGTGTGAAGGCTACCACCCTAGTTAATTTTTGGTAGTAAGAGCTACCATCTCTAAAGCGTGAAAGCCCCCTTGAGCAGCCGCTAAGGAAATGGCTACCTCAGAGAATGTGTTTAGCTACTACCCATTCTTTCTTGATTCTTGGTAGTTAGTCAACAAATAAGTCTCTTCTAATAAAAACTTGAAGTAATGGGAGAGGAGTTGACTTGACTTGAGTTTTTTCACATACATGCTTTTGGATTTCATTTTTTCTTAAATAGATATTTCGCTAGAGTTTTGTTGGCATTCCTAGATTTTAGAATCTTGCTTTTTCTATTCTCTTGTGAACTAGAGGCCAAGCACTTCTTTCTTTTCCTTTGGTTGCATTGCTAGTTTGCTTGAGAACAAGTAAACACTTAAGTATGGTGGAGCTTGATAAGTGCATGTTTGATATATATTTAAACACAACTTTTATGCAATTTGAACATGATCCTATTTAGATATTATACCATGTGTTTTGTATTCGTTTGTGCAATTAGGGCATGCGAAGGGAAATAATAAGAAAAGAAGCAAAGAAAGGGTTGTGGAGAATTTTCTGAGATGATTTTGCAAGCTTTAAGAGTGAACACTCAAGTTGGATCATCTACATATGAGTATGTTCTAACTCCTAGGAATTTTAAAAGATACTTGACACTTCAGGAGGACATGGAGCAATCATATGCTCGTGTACAAACTTAGTTACAAATTTTAGGATGTATCTTAGCTTTTTCAAATCAACAGATTTCCACACACCCTTCCATATGGCCATGTGCTGGGCCTTGTGGCCTCACACAAGCATCCACACAACCATGTACTATTGCAGATGTCACTATAGTAGAGTTACAGTACCTTAGTATTGTAGTGAGTCACTATGGCTGAGTTACTGTAGTGAGTCACTATAGCAGTCAAGCAAAAAAGCACACCGGCACCGACACAACCCTATGGGAGACCGTGTGGAGCCTTGACTTTCAGATTTAAAAAGCCGCTCAAGAAAGTTTATTTAGATCTTTTTTCACAAGTTTGAGGAAGGAAAGTAACTAGGGTTTGGAGAGGAGGTCTTTGCACTCAAGGGAGCTTTTCTTCATGATATTTCACCAATTCCTTCTTCATGATAGCCATCGAGCGAGCCAGCGATGACTTGATTCAAAAGGGTGTACCTTAGCTTCGTCGGAGAAACTCTTGTAGAAGTTGAAGAGGCTCTTGAAGACCATCATAACAAATCAAAAAATGGTTTTTGTTATAGATTTAATATGCTTTTATTCTCTATTTGATTACACACTGTATTGCTTTATGGAGAGCTAAAACCCTAGTGGATACTTGGATATGTAAACCCTAGGATTCAATCTTTTATAGTCTTTTATTGTATTTCTTTTAATTGAGATTTAAAGTTGAGTTTCAAGCTTGTGTGCTTATTGTATTGCTTTCTAAGTGACACTTAGATCGAGAGCTTAACCTAATCATCCTAGTGAAGAGATAAATCATCACTAGGATTAGATTTGCCAAGACTGAAGAGGGTTAAGAGGGTGAGCCATGAGGTAGCGGAGTGTCCTCTTTTCCTTCCGGTTTGATTTGCCATACCTTCATATTCCAAGGACTCTTAGTGATCATATGTGGTGTGAGGCATTGAAAAAACTTTCTATCGAGACCTCTTATGGTATTAGGGATCTTTCACCTAGATCAAAGAGTTTGATCTACTTCTAGGAATAGGGATTATCACTTGGGATCCTTAGAACTCCAAGCAATCATATGTGGTGTAAGGCGTTGAGAGATTTTTCTCTCGGGACCTCATAGGGGACTAGTCATCGATTGACTTAGTTTAGGGATCGGTGTGTATTTGGATTCCCACGACTCATCTATTCTCAATTAGGAAACACAATATTAGTCTTGCACTCATTATAGAATTCTAGGGAAGCATTGTCCGGATACCCCATCTTTCTCGATTGGCTTTTCCTCATTTTCCTATTGCTTTTTTACTTCTTGTATTACTTGCTCGTAATTTGATTATCTTTCACTCATTGTTTTAATTAGGCTAATTAGTAAGGTTATAGTTATTACTAATATTCCTATTATCTGTGGATTTGACTACCCAACCCTTTGGGTACTTTACTACTAGATGACTAGTACACTTGCAGACATGCAAGAGTGTGTCAAGCTTTTGGCACCATTGCTGGAGAATAGGATATTAGGAATGCTTGTGCTTTGTTACTTTAGCCATTCACTTTTTTCATTATTTTTTTTATATCACACTCTCTTTTTCTTCCATCATTCTTACTTGTTTTCTTTTCTTGATTTCAACTATAGGTTATGACCTAAGGGAATCCTTCAAAATTAGTTGAAGAATTCCTAAAATTGAATAGCAATTTAATAGAAAGGGAAAGGAACTTGCATAAAAACAGAATTTTTTAGCTAGAATAGGGGTCGAAGAATTGAAAAATATGGCTGAACAGAATGAGCGACAGAGGACATTTTCAGATTATACAAGACCTATAGTTTGTGGCACACAATCGAGATTGTTAGGCCACTCATTACATCTCAAAGTTTTGAGCTAATGTTGGGGTTCATCCAAATGGTTCAGCAGTCCGCACAATTCAATGGTTTGTCCAATAAAGATCCAAACAATCACATCGAGAATTTCCTTGAGGTATATGATATGCTCAAAATCAATAGAGTTATGGATGACGCCATACGGTTGATTGCCTTCCCATTTTACTTGAAGGGAAAAGCCAAGCAATAGCTACAATCATTACTGAGGACATCTATCACAAGATGGGAGGAAATGGTGGAAGCCTTTCTTGCTAGATATTTTCCTCCCGGGAAATCAGCAAAGCTTCGGAATGAAATCTTTATTTTGTGTAATCGGAGTTAGAGTCATTCTTCGAGATATGGGAAAGGTTCAAGGACCTCTTGGGGAGATGCCCTCAACATGGATTTCCCGAGTAGATGATTGTTCATACCTTCTACAATGGGATAAATCCCAGTAGAAAGCAATTATTAGATGTCATTATAGGAGGTACTTTGGAAAGCAAGACCCTAAAAGCTGCTCGACAACTTATTTAAGAGATGATTATGAATAGTTATCAATGGAATACTCGAGACAAGAAGAAAGTGGTTGATCTTCATGAGATATATGAAATTACCTAACTAGTAGCCCAAATGGAAGCATTAAGCCAGAAGTTAGACACATTAACTTCACTAAGAATGGTAGCAGTGATGAATTATGAAGGTTGTGGAGTGGGGCATACCTCATTAGATTGCACTATTTCTATTAGGAGTTTAGCACATGATAAATGCTATTTTATTCATATTTTATTAATTTTATTTAGCACTTAATGAACCCTAAAGAGCATATTTTTATGGATAACTGGTACTTAGTTGTTTCATTTTGTATTATAGGTTAAAAGAAGGACAACAAGAGAAAAATGAAGAAAATCGAGAGTAAATCGGTGCCAAAATCATCAAATAGAGAGATACAAGGTTATGGTACACGCCAGTGTACCTGCCCATGTACACTTCGATAGAACATCACTCAAAAATCACATGGACATCGTGTGATTAGCAGCAGACCTCCTGATCACTTTCTTACCGAGGAGAACATGACCATGTAGATAAAGAACACCCCCATGTATATTTGAAGAGTTGAAGAGCTTTTTCCAGACGAGAGCAAAGGCAGAAGGGAGATGCATGGCTGTGCAACTCAAAAGCTATAGCGAAGAGAAGGCTTGACAGTTACATGGCCAAAGAAAGAAGTACATAGCTGTGTATATTCACCTGTGTACATCAAGATTTCAAGAATTTGGTATTTTTCCTGGGAGTTATATGGGCAGAGTACACGGCCGTGTATTTGCCAGTATACTAGTCGGGTTTCTAAAAGTATAAATAGAAGATTTCAATGGTTTTTAGGGCATCAGAGTTTTGGCCAAATTTGGTGAAAAGGTTCTGGAGATGATTAGCTGTGGTTGAAGAGGGCTTTGAAGGATTGAAGGAGGAGTTCGAAGGCGTCACCGGAATGACGATCGATTGGCGATGATAGCGGCTCACATCATTCCCAACACATGACATTGAGGAGGGGATTTTCCTTACATGTTTAGGGTTTTAGATATTGAGATTTACTTTGTAGTGATGAACATGGGCCGCATGGAAGGCTAACTTCCTTGGGTTCTCGGATTGATGTAGCTTGGGAATACTTTATTTTTTGATTGCTTTTTAATATTGATTACCTTCCGCTTTCAGATTTATCCTTGTGTTTCATTGTTGGTTTTGCATAGTGAGAGAGGTTTTATCATTATGATTTCACTTGTATATTGAGAGGTCCTTGTGAAGAGATCACACATGGATGAGTAGGTATCACTGATGCTCACTAGAGATAGGGTGCCATGTACCTTTCGATTGGAATTTCGGTAATTTATTTCTGATTCTTGACATGGAAATCCTAGAGCTCATTGCAACCGTACGAGGTAGAAGTAGGAGAAATTCACTTCCACCTTTAGCATAGGATTAGACACTAGGGAGTCTTGTGAGAGCACTTAGTGTAATCTTGATTCCTTCATTTTGTTTAGCCAAGGTTTAACCTCTATTGAATTTTAATTATCTTAAATTATTAAATTCCCAAGTGAAGCCTATCTGGGCACTACTTTATTCATTGTTCCTAGTTCCTTATCCCTCTGTTTTGATTCCTTGTTTCTTTTATTGTTTTCTTTTGAAATAGGAATTGAAATTGATCTTTGTCATATGGTTAGCTAGTGAAGATAGAGCCATGACTTCTATTATTTATTTTATATGGATTCAACTTTGCTATTTGCATGTATTACATTGATTAATGTGTACACTTCTGTACATATTACTTTTAGTTAATCAGCATCTGTTGAGCAAGTGGATTATGTGTAACATGTGATGAGAGGGTAAGGTAACCCCTACAGTAATACCATCCAAATTGTCATGGAGTAATCAAGGATAGCAAAAACCATCTACTCCACCAAGTTTTTAGCAACCACCATCATTGAGTGTGGATGGTAGAGTTTCTGAATTAGAGAAGGTGTTAACCAAGTTCATTCAATCCTCCGAAATGAGATTTCAGAATGTGGAGGTGACACTTCACAATTATACAACCCCGTTGGACAATCTAGAGAACCAAGTTAATTGGTCAAATAGCAAAGTCATTGGTGGAGAGACCCTAAGGGAGCTTGCCTAATAACATCAAAACAAACCTAAGGGAGCATGTGAAAGTGATCACTTTGAGTAGCGGTTGAGAAGTTGAAAGTAAACTCCCAGCTGAGAAAGTTACACAAGATATACCCATTGAGCAAGAGGATAAGGAAAAGAGCAAAGGAAAGGAGGTGACTGTCATACCTCCATTTAAGCCAAGAATCCCTTAACCCTCTATGCTGAAAAATGATCAAACAGATGAGTAATACAAGAAATTTCTGGGTTTATTCAAGTAGCTGCACATTAATATTCCATTCATTGAGGCGTTGTCACAAATACCACATTATGCAAAGTTCTTGAAGGACCTCTTCACCAATAAGAGAAAAATGGAATAAAGTGCAGCTGCAATCCTTGATGCATCTTTTTCAGCAATACTCCAAAAAAATCTGCCAAGCAAGATGAAGGATCCAAGAAGCTTTATCATACCTTGTGACATTGTAGGCTTGGTTGAAGAAAAGGCATTGGCAGATTGAGGTTCCAGCATTAATGAAATGTCTTACAAATTTTTTCAAAAACTGGGAGTAGGAGAGCCATGACCCACCCGGATGACACTTGATCGACGTGAAGTAGATGCACACAAGCTAACATGTCAATCAAAATAATACATGCAAAGCAAGGTCGAATCCATAGAGACTAGATAGTACTATTACTAACCTTATCTTGGTTAGCTAACTAAAACAAGAACCAAGATTTAACCAAATTTAAAGAAAAGAACAATAAGAATAAGTAAAAAGGCCTAAACACAAGGAAAGCAAGTAAGTAATTGAACTCAATAAGAGAAAGTGGTCATCGGATCAATTTCACTTAGGATGATAAAAATAAGGAGATTGTAATTTAATGAAGAATAAACCTTAGCTAGCCGAAACGAAGGAAACCAAAAATAAAACAAGTGCTCTCTCGAGACTCCCTAGTGTCTAATCCAATGCTAAGATATGAAGTAAATCTCTCCTACTCCTACCCTTGCATGATTGTCATGAGCTGTAGGGTTTCCATGACAAAAAATTGAGAGTTAACCCCGAGATTCCAATCAAAAGGTACATGGCGTCGTTACTATCTCTAGCTAGAATTAGTGATACCTATTTAACCAAGTAAGTTCTAATTGCAAGGATCTCTTGACACTTAAGCAATAACAACATGGTAGAGCCACTCTCGTTATGCAATTCCACCAAATACAACAAGGTTAAATCCAAAAGCCGAAGGCAAATTCTTCATTAAAAAGCAATAGAAAAGGTAAAGCAATCCGAAGCTACATCAATCCGAGCACCCAAGTAAGTTAGCCCTCCATAAGGCTCATGTTCATCAAAACAAGATAAAACTCAATCCTTAAATTGCTAAACATGAAATGAAAAACACCCTTTCTCAATGTCGTGTGATTGGAGATGATGTGAGCCACTATCATAGCCAATGGATCGTCATTGATGGATCAACCGCAAGTGCACGGGGTCACCAAGTAATACCCCTCACGCACGCGTGAGGGGGTCATATTCCCAAGGGCCCGAGAATCTACCCTTACTTCCTCATTGCAATGTTGTTTAACCGATACAGCTTGAGTTAAAGAAATCGATGAAAAGCAAACAAGCAAATATAAAATAAATGCAAGATGACTAAGGCAAAATACGGGAAATTCAATGGTTAGAAGTGGTCACGGATGAGGATTCCCTTAGGGGCTACTAAAGTGCGTTTGAAGGCTTGAACTAACATGCATGTGGCAATGATGGACCGAGAAAACCCTAGACTAGGCCAACCCGATGGTCATGGAAATTGACCCCTAATCCGGTATGGGTATTGGAATACGGTATTTCCACCGCTATGGTATTTCTACCGCCCAAATCCCCACACGATTGCTAAGGGTACAATGGCTTTCTCAAACTAGGGTTAAAGCAACAACTCGGTACTTAACCCTAGGAGTGGAGGGGTACAAATACCCGATGGTCACGGCGTATTTATATGTTTTTCCCTTCCAAAGTTGGTGAGTCTAACACTAGGGCAATGGTCATACAACCTAGCATTTCCTAGATCAATTGATACATAGAGTTCTCATACATATCAAGCAATTAAAACACCAAGCAATGGATCACAAACATGCCACAAACAATGAATTAGAACAAAGCATCCAAAATACACAAGTTCACCCCCAAGGTTCACCTACATCCAGTGACCTTGGAGTTTAGTTCCTCATGATCAAGAAATACAACACAAAATACATGAAACCAAACACCAAAAGCATAAGAAGAACTCCCTCAAGAGATGAAGGCTGGAGAAGTTCCAAAGACGCCACACAAAAGGGGTGGCTTTCCTTGTCTTCAACCTTACAAATCCAAGCTCTAGGGTGAAGATCCTTCCCAAAACCTTGCTCTCCTCGCCAAATCCTTGCCTAGATCGCCCTCTAAATGCTTCTCCTTCCTCCGAATTTGAGTGGTGGTGAGCGCTCTAAGAAGAAGACACTTGATGCCCCTTGAAAACACTAGCCAAAGTCCCTTAAAAAATGAATTCGGGCAAGTTCACGGGTGACCTCACGGTCCATATACGGCCCGTGAGGAAGCCTGTAATACGGGCTATAAGAAACCGCAAAGTTGTGATTTTGCACAGTAACTACTACAGTGACTGCTACAGTAAACCTGCTCGCGGACGACCTCACGGCCGTGAGCCTGCCTATGAGAGTTTCCAGATTTCATTTTCCTTCCAACTCTTCGCGCTTCAGGCAGCTACAGTAATGCTACAGTACTCATTACCCTAAAACGACGATTTCGGTGCAGATTTCCTCTCAAATCGCTTCGTTAGGGTCACCAAAGCATATAATGTACCTGAAACATGAAATAAAACAATTTAGACCGAAAAGGGCATCGATTCATTAATAAAACACAGAAATACATGTGCGTACATATGTGTAAAATACATACATTTAGACGTTTATCAGTCATTCTGGTGACTCCTTTAAACTCCTTCTTCAATCTCTCAAAACTCTCCTTCAACCATAGGCCAAAAAGCTCTCAACTTTCTCCCCAAAAATAGGCCAAGACTTGGATACCCTTAAAACCCCTTTAGGGTTTATATTTATACCGACTAAACCCGATCAGTACACAAGCAAGTACATGGGCGTGTACCTTGCCAGTGTAACTCCAAAGAGAAATCCCAAAACCCTTGAAACTAGATGTACACGGACCACTATACACAACCATGTTCTTCTAACTCTGGCTGTATATCTACCAGGAATTCTTCTTCTTCTTCAGCTCATTAGTTACATGCCCCTTCAACCATTCCTTTGCACGTGCTTTTATTTGGGACGAGCTCTGTTTTCATTCAAATGTATATGGGCATGTACTTAGTTTACATGGGCGTGTTCTCCTCGATAAGACATGACGGAGAATCTTGTGATTGATCCATATAGTGCTCGAGCAGCTACTTCTGCCGAGATGTACACAGGCTATTATACGGGTGTGTACCCTAGCCGTGTATTTCACTGTTTGCTTGTTTAAGCACCAAAATACTCTAGAATTGCTTCCCTTGGCTCTTATTGTGCTTCCTTTAACCTGTGGAACAAAGTGAATAAATAAGTACCAACTATCTGTACAAACAAAACCTAAAATAGTTGATTAAATGCTAAACAACATGGATCAATTATGTACAAAATAACATTTATCAACACTTTTGCTAGCTAATCGAGCAATTAGATGTCCGAGGCGGATAATTGAAGATGTCCTAGTCAAGGTTAATAAATATATATTTCTTGCAGACTTTATGGTGCTTGATGTAGATGAGGATGTCGATGTGCCATTGATACTTAGGAAGCCCTTCTTGTGTATTTCCAAAGCTCTTATTGATATGGATGGTGGGGAAATAACTTTGAGAATTGGGGATGAGAAATTGACCAACAGCCGTGCTAAAGACTTATAAGTGTCTAAATGTATATATTTTTATTATACATATTTTATACACTTAGCATGTATTTTGTTGAGGATTTATGCTAGTTTTATGCTTAATCGAGTATTATTTGCTTTGTAGGGCACGGAGAAGCCATGGAGAATATGAGGATACAATTAGGGAAAAAAAAAGAAGAAGAAAGCCAGGTCGTAGTTAGTGTATTTGATCTTTAATGAACTAAAAGAGGTTGTTTGTTTTGATATGTGATAAGTGTCTAAATGTATATATTTTATTATACATATTTTATACGGTTAGCGTGTATTTTGTTGAGGATTGATGCCCGTCTTATGCTTAATCGAGTATTATTTGCTTTGTAAGGCATGGAGAAGCTACGGAGAACACGAGGATACGATTAGGGTGTAAGTGAGAAGAAAACCAGGTCGAAGCACTGTAGCAATTTTACTATAGCAACCATTCTAGCACCTGGAGGATTTTCGAAACAGAGAGTTTGGCCTAGTTCAGGCGGCCTCTATACGGGCCGCATAAAGGCCGTATGGGCCCTGTCAAGCCACGAATGCTCCTCATTTTGAGCCCAATTTCGCTCCCCATACGGCCCCTATACGGCCCCCATACGGCCCATATACCCCGGGGGTATAAAAGCACACTTTTAGGGCAAGAAAAAGAGTTCTTTGTCCAGCATTTGGAGTAGGGAAAAGGAAGAAAGAAGACATCTTTTGGAGGCGACATTCTTGGGATAGAGAAGGAGACAAGGGTTAGATCATCCAAATTGAGAGCTCCATTGTCAAGGAAGGAAGGTTTTAAGACCGGGAAGCGGCCTTCGGCTAGGGGAAGCGTCATTTGGCACTTCTTGGACAGGGGAAGAATCATTTGGTAGGATCTCCATCTCCTTCTTCATTATTTCAACTAAGGAGTGTCATCTATGAACTCTTTTCATGCTTTTCTTTGCTTTTTTGTTTATGCTTGTATGATGGCACACTAGACCCCTAAGCCACCGGATGTTTGTGAACCTTGGGGGGTTTATCATGTATTTTGGATGATCTTTACTTTTGCAATGTTTGGGTTGATTTATGATTTAGTTCATTGTACTTCATGCTTAGAACTACTCAATGGAGAGATCTGTAGTTTTTTCTTGAGTTATACACATTGATGTGACCTACTCTCGTGTATTAGATCTTTAATGAACTAAAAGGGATTTCTTGTATCAATATGTTGAGAAATTGGATGTCAGTAGCCTTCTGATCTATAAGGGTAAACTTGGTTAAGCGTACCCTTATCTTGGGATCTCCTTGTAGTTAATGCAATCGTAGGGGTGTTGGTTAGGAAGAAATTCCAATCGACATTCGTATGGGATTAGGGTTTAATCTCCGAGAAATTGAGGTTGATCTAATCTTGAGATCCTTCGGTCTAAATCATTCATGCCATCTTTTGTTATCCATCCTTATATCATGATGACCCCTCAAGGGGATCCACATCCATAGGCCTTTGCATTTTACTGTGGCTCTTGCAATCTCTTGCTTTGTTCTTTAAATTTGTATAGCCATATCATATTTATTTTTCTTGCATCTAGTAGAATAAACTCTCTTACTTAAGATGTTAGGTTAGATAGTGAGCAATGAAGGAGTAATAGTAGATCCTTAGTCCCGAGGAATACGATCCTCATGTCTTTACATGAGGTATTACTTGGCGATCCCGTACACTTGTGGGGAGTACATCAATATACTAAGAAATTAGATGTCGGTAGCCCTCCGATCTATAAGGGTAAACTTAGGTTGAGTGTACCCTTATCTTAGAATCTCCTTGTACTTAATGCAATCGTAGGGTTGTCGGTTAGAAAGAGGTTCCAATCGACATTCGTATGAGATTAGGGTTCAATCAACAAGAAATTGGGGTTAATCTAATTTAAAAATCCTTCGGTCTAAATCACCCATGCTATCTTTTGTTATTCATCCTTGTATCATGATGACCCCTCAAGGGGATCCACATCCATGAGCCTTTGCATTTTACTGTAGCTCTTGCAATCTCTTGCTTTGTTCTTTAAATTTGTATAGTTGTATCGTATTTATTTTCTTGCATCTAGTCGAGTAAACTCTCTCTTGTTTAAGATGTTAGGCCAGATAGTAAGTGATGAAGGAGTAATAGTAGATCCTTAGCTCTAAGGAATACAATCCTCATGTCTTTACACAAGGTATTACTTGGTGATCCTATACACTTGCGGGGAAGCACGATCAAAGACATGCTTCACTCTCTTGATTTTAACGATACTTTATAAATTTTTAACACCGCTGATAATTTGACTGATGATTATATGCACTAAATTCTATGTCTATGCCTATTTAAAGGATGGTTAGACCAAGACATAGAGGAGGAGGAATCACCAAGTAATGTAGTTGACAAGGAGCAATCTCCTCCTGGAATGTTGAACAAAATATTTTAGAGGATGACCAGATTGAGATGCCATCGTAAGAGGTCCCCAAATACCAATGGGGACAAGAATGATAATGAGAAGATTGTCTCTTACTTCTTTGGTAACACATCCTATCACTCTACTAAAATGCAAAAATTTTGTTCCAAAATCTTTTGTGATGCATGTAAGGAGGGCTTCAACCTCAGATAGCCCTTGTGAGCGATTAGGTACGTTAAGCTTGTGACGTCAAATAAACGTTTCTTGGGAAGCAACCCAAATTTTACATTTTTTTTTTATTTTAGTTGTTTTTATTTCTGTAGAAATTTTGTGCATGGTTGTTTGTCATTTTTTTTTTAATTTTTCTTGGTTTTGATCATTTTTCATGTCAAGTTTGATTCCATGGTGCTTGTATATGCTTTGAATTTGAAAACCTTGAAAATTTTCTGCAGGCCACACACCTTGGCACAAGATAACTATATCATCACCCATCATTATTGTTGCTTAAGTGTATAAGACACAATCAGCCACCCACCTCAAGTCATGTAGATAGCATTAATAATATCATGATCACTAACAACCAAGAAATAGTCAGAGGTAATGTGCTCTTCATCACTGCTGTCTTCTTCCAAATACTTTTCACTGCCCTTGTCTTTCCTGCTCTCTCTTTTCAACTGTTGGAGATTCTATCTAATATGCCCTTTTTTTGCCATAATGATAGCACTCAACATTAGTAAATTTTTTTTGACTTGGCTCGGCTTTTATCATTATTCTCATGTTTACTTTTGTTTCTATTCTTCGAACCCCTAATCTTCTCCATGTCCTGTACGCAGCTAGCACATTTGATTGAGATGAGGACCTTTACACCTTCATTCTAATACCCTCATTTATAACACCATTTTTGGGTAAGTCCATCGCATGACACCATTTGGAGCTAAGCTTAACAAAGTCATTAAGTTTCCCATAAGTCTGATAAAGTCCAAAGAAGCAATAACCCCTGAATCTCATCATCAAATTTGATACTTATTTCTGCCAAATGTTTGAGAATTCCTTGATGTATATTCAAGTGATCCTTCACTAAACTTCCATTTTTAGGCTTCAAGGACATAATTTGCTTCATCCAAAACAACTTGTAATTGCTTAGTCTTTTGAGCATACTTCTTCTCAAGCTTATCCCACAAGGTTTAGTTATTTGTCACTCCACTAACATGGTGAAATATATTATCATCAAGCCATTGCCCATATATAACCACACAATTGTCATTGAAAAATATTCCACTACTTATATCAGTCTTACCCTTGGGCTTCTAATTAGTATGGAACACATCAATTTTTCCTTTCCATTCCTTCTACCAACATAACGCAACACAAGTTAAATTTACAATAAACAACATGCTCTAATGGCAGTATGATAGCACATCAATTTGCTATCAATGCTCTAATGCCGGTATGATAAGAGAAACTCACACCAATTTGCTATCCTGAATGACAATAATGCAACTTGTGCAAAGAAAGCAGACGAAAGAGAAGCACTAATAACAGGTACTTCTCTCTTCAGTTAATCCAAGCAACCACACAATACCCACAAATAAATATCTCAAATTCGCAACAATAACAAGAGCACCAATCTTAAAAAAAAAGCAAAATATTTTACATGGAAAACTTCCTCAAGAAAATAAAAAAAATATACGGACAGCACTCCACCAAAATCTCTTCTAAATCAAATAATTGGTTCAACAAATTTTCCTTGATCATTTACATCAAGGGAAACTCTCAACTCACAAAACAAATCAACACGAAGGTAAATATATACCATGAAAGATGAGAAAACTAGAAAACTTACTTCAAAAACAGACGTTATGGTTTGGGTTGATACCTAAAGCTTGAGACATTCCCTCAACAATCCTACTTTTCAGATTGAACAGCAATGAGTCGTGAACGCTATGGAAATTTCAAATTTTCAACCCAATCCAACGGTGAGCTTTTCTATGAAGTCTAATTAAGTACAACTGCTCTATGCATAAATTTTTGGTATATCTTCCCTTTCAAGCTGTAAGGATTTCATTTTTTTTTTAATTATTTCGCACACTCAAATAACGGTTGGCCTGAAGGTATTTTAAATGGACCAAATGCTCTCATAATGAGCTTGAAGCAAAGGCTCCATTTGAAGTGAGCTCGCCTAACAAATCAGTAATCATTTTAAAACCTTAGGGGCGTTTAGTTTGAGGTAATGTGAAAATATTACCGTCTGATACGTGGTAATCTGAAAAGGTTACCACGTTTGGCATTGCACTGAGAAAGATGACCACTTGTTACGTGGTAATCTTGATGGTAATATGACATTACCAACAGGAGAATATTACCAAGAAAGTGGTTATCCTATTACCACTAAATTTGGTGTCTATCTTGGATTACCATGGTAATCTCATAACTTTTTATATTTTACCAAATTGATTACTATGAACCAAACAAGGTAATGAACTATTTCCAGTAATAAGAGTTCCCAACCAAACATGGTTATATCAAATTACCACAATATTCCCAACTATATAACATTCTCAACCATATTACCATGATAATCTAATTATGTGGTAATATGTTATTACCACGAACCAAACGGGCCCTTCATATATTATGATTTTCAATTTTATATCATCTATTAGTCGGCACTAGCAAGGCAAGTTAAAATGAAGAAAAGCCCCATAATAAATTTTTCATATATTTGTTATACGTTTCTTATTTCTCCTTTAAAAAAATTTACAATTTAAATAATGACCAGGATCAGAGTGCCGGGCCATGATTGACGGAGGACTTTCCAAGCAGCTTAACAAAAGAAAAGCAAAAAATTTCAAACAATGAATTTGACTTGCCCTCGAGACATAGCGCCTCTCATTTCCAAAGTATTCCATTATAGCTGAAAAACATTTAAAAAAAAAATAAAAGAAAGAAAGAAAGGCTTCTTGAATTTTTGCTTGAGAAAAGTAAAACAAAACTTATAACATAATAATAATTCATTTCCAAAGTATTCCATTATAGCTGAAAAACATTTAAAAAATAAATAAAAGAAAGAAAGAAGGGCTTCTTGAATTTTTGCTTGAGAAAAGTAAAACAAAACTTATAACATATTATTATAGAAAAGTAAAACAAAACTTATAACATAATAATAATAATAATAATAATAATAATAATAGCCTTCCAAGAGACATATAAGTACAGTGATGCACCTATCCGTTATGATGATATAATAATCCCTTAAAAATTTATGATGTGAGATGGACAAAACAAAGCTTTCAATAGAATTTGTTATGTATATCCAATTTTTAAAAAAATTAATATGTGTTTTTATTAAAGAAAGACCATTTCTTGAAAGTTATAGCTATCTACTTTGGTTTTTTTTTTCTTATTATATATTTAGTTCTACATTGCATATTAATTATAATTATCTAACACAATAATTAACCCACAAGAAGCTTTTATTTGCACAACAAAACGCTTTAATTTTTCGAAGCTCGCAAAAGATTTAAAATTTAAAATTATTTATTGTTTATTTATTAACGCAATTATCTCTATATCTTCAATATTACTATGGTTATGGTTACCACCGTTTCAATCTTCTTTCTTTCCTACCCATACTACTGATAAGGTATCATAATCTTTTTATTACGCCACATTGTTGTGGCTCACAGCCAGCTGCAATGATTGCATATTGATCCTTAAGTTCTTTTTATTTTAAATAAATATATTTTTTAATATTTTTTTATTAAAAAATTTCAAATAAAACTTTGTAAGTTTTCAATTTTGCAAAATATAGATAGAGGTTTGTTTTTCACATTTTTAAACTATGTAATTTCTCTAGCTATTAAAAAGAGAAAAATAATTGACAGTCCATTACCATTGTTAACACACATGAGTAAAATTGTTCTTTTATTTAAAACATATCTCATAAGACATATATATATCGGTCCACAGGGAAGATTGAGATTATTAGTACTGACCCTAGTTCTGAAAATTAACCAAAATATTTATGTATGTGAACAAAAAAAATAGAAAATGGAAACAAGGAATACAAAATAAGGAAGAGAAATTAGGAGAAGAAACAATATCTAGGTATAGCATCCCTCTAGAGTTTTCTTAAGTGCAAGACAAAGGTTATCTAAACATATAATTTTATTTGAACTGAGAGATTTTTTAAATTATACTAAACCCCTCTTTCAAGGGTTATACTAACTGAATCGGTGCGGTGCTGATACAGTCACCATACAATAACATTAACATTCAGTGAAATCTAGATGTGAGTTAACAAGACTTTCTTAATTAGTTAATCTTTTTTGCAAAAAAATTATCCCTAATCCAAATACAGAATAGAGATGTGATTTCTAATAAAATCTATCCCTCATGATTGCAAAGAGCACGAAAATATTCATTAACTTACTCGGGAGGATTAGGGAGAAGAATTCTCCAAAGTACCTTATTACTAGGCTTACTCACAATCCCCGTTAATCGTGGTATGTCTATACTAGGTGGGTATTTCTACTCATCACAAAGCACATCAAGTATAAAGACTAAGGCCTTGTTTGGATTGGCTTATAAAAAAAGTGCTTTTTTCCAGTTTAGTAGAAGTGCTTTGGGAAAAAGTGCTTCTCCAGAGTAAGTTAAGCGTGTGAAAAACTTCACACGGTCGTGTGAAAATTCCACATAGCCGTGTGAAATCCCGATTTCAGCCGATTACAAGCCGTGACTCAATACTATTTAAAGGCCCTTTTGGGACTTTTTCTGGATCTTTTTTTTCACCGAGTTTCTGGAGGGTAGCGGCTAGGATTTGGAGAGGGCTTTTTGGAGGATTGGAGCACGCCATCGCCATCGACATCGAAGCCCGGCGGCCGCACAAGACCACGGCCATGCTACACAAGAGGGTTTTCATCTATGTTTTCGATTTGTATTCATTCATATAAATTGATGGATTTGTATAGCTCCATGAGGAGCTAAACCCCTTGTGGGTATTCGGACTTGTAAACCCTAGGATGATTATGTTTCTATGACATGTTATTATACTTTCTTAATTGATGAATTTAATTGAGTTCCAATCTTAATTTATTATTGTGTTGATTTTCCCTTAGATGTGACACTAGGGTTGAGAATTGTCTAGGTTGTCCTTTGAAGGTGTGACAACTCCTATAGGATTAGACTACTCGAGATTGGAGATGGTTGAGAGGGTGAGTCGTGAGGTTGCAAAACGTCCCCTTTCCCCTCCAGTGTGATTTTTCCTACCTCCACGTTCCAAGAGTTCTTAGCGGTCGAAGTAGAGCGAAGTGCTAGGAGATGAACTCCCCTGGGGCTTAGTTACGCGAGCAACAGAGTGAAGGGTTGTAGTGAATCCTAGTGCTAGGGCTTAACTGAGACTAGAGTTTTTTCACCTAGACCAAAGGGTTAAAACTGCACTTAGGAACAGGGCTAATCGCTTGGAATCCCTAGAACATAAAGCAATCCCACGTAGTGCGAGGTTTAGGAAGATGGACTCCCCTGGGACTTAGTTGATAAGTCAACAAGAGTTAAGGGTCATAGTGAAACCTAATGCCGAGGCATAATGATTGGGATTAGTCACGGTTGACATTAGGTTTGGGACCGTGTATTTTAGGATATCCACGACTCATTAAACATCAATAGGAGAGCACAATACATTGTCCTGCACTAGAATATTAATCCTAGGGGTAGCTTGTCTGGGTACCCTATTTTACTCATTGATTGTCCTTCTCTCTTACACTTTTGCTTGCACTCTCTTACCTTCCATATTTCTATTTATTTTCTTATTGTTTTTTATTGCTTTTGCACACACACAATTGATCTTGCTCTTGCTTTCCGTATTTCGCATTAGTTAGATAGCAATCGCTTATATCAATAATCCCTACTCCCTGTGGATTCGACTACCCTCTCACCGGGGTACTATTATTAATTCGACAACCCGTGTACTTACGGTACACACACGCAAGGGGTGTGTTAAGTTTTTGGCACCGTTGCCGCGGAGTAGGCGTATTTTAGATATTTGCTTTTTGCTATTTTAGCTATTCACTTCGCATTTTATTTCACACTTTCTTTGTCTATCACCGTTCTTATTTGTTTTCTTTTCTTTGGTTTCAGCTCTAGGTTATGACCCGTGGGAACCCTTCGATTCTTGTTGAAGGAGACCCAGACATTGGAAGGAGAATACATCAAAAAAGGAAAGACCTATACAAGAACATTCAAATCAAGCTGACATAGAAACATAAGGGTCAGAAACAATGGTAGAGCAGTATGAACAGTGATAAGTGCTTGTGTTATAGTATCGCGAAGCGCTATTATCTTACATTAAGCATACCTTTTATCAGGTTTTATCACTAAATGTGTGCATTTGTGTTCTCTTGTGCATTGAAGGTATTGTGGAGCCTAATTGGAGAAGAAGAATGAAATTAGGTCGCGTTCGCCAATGTTGGGATGTTCTCGGACCAAGCAAGGAACGAAGCACGTATTTGGACTTGTGGATGTGTGCCAACCTCTTTTGGAGGGGCACAAAGGCAGTCACATTCACAACAAGTCCAATCCGTGTTACTTAGGAGAATCTCGCGAAAGAAGAAGACTTGAAGCAATCGGCGCGACCTACCGTTGCTTGTGTGCCCAAGTAATGGCCTCGATGAAGAACAATGGACCCGGGAGGCGTTTCGGCAAGTTACCAAGCCTGTTCAGCTGAAGATTAGTGTTCCAGAGAAGTCACACGGGCGTGTGGAAATTCCACACGGCCGTGTGAGCCATTTTCCAGCCAGACAGAGAAGTCACACGGGCGTGTGGAAATTCCACACGGCCGTGTGTTTTGCAATTTCAGCCATCCAGTGAAGACACACGGGCGTGTGGAAATTCCACACGGCCGTGTGAAATTAATTTTTCAGCCGAGACAGAAGCTTCACACGGGCGTGTGTTAATTCCACACGGCCGTGTGAAGCCCCCAATAAGTTCAATTTTAAAGCCGCGATTCAACAATATAAAAGGGGATTTTTGCAACCTTTTGAGGGATCTTTGGATCTATCTTTTCCCCAACTTTCTGGAGTGCGGCTAGGGTTTCGGAGAGGATTTCGTGGAGGTTCTAGCGCGTCGTCGGCATCGATTTCGAGGTTCGACGTTTGCACAAGACCACGGCCACACCAATTCGAGGGGGTTTTTCATTGATGTCTATATTTTATGCTTTATTTCTCACGTTGATGAACATGTATAGCTCTATGAGGAGCTAAACCCCTCGTGGGGTATTCGGACTTGTAAACTTTAGGGTTTCTTATGTTTCTTTGACATTGATTATTATGCTTTCCATCGTTGATGAATAAAATTGAGTTTTTAATCTTGATTATCCTTTCATATTGTTTTCCCTTAAACGTGACATTAGGGTTGAGAGCAATCTAGGCTTTCCTTTGGAGGTGTGACAACTCCTATAGGATTAGACTACTCAAGATTAAAGAGGGTTGAGAGGGAGAGTTGTGAGGTAGCAATGTACCCCTTTCCCCTTCGATGTGATTTCTCCCTACCTCCGATTCCTTGATTTAATAGCGGTCGAAATAGAGTGAAGCAATAGGTAGATAAACTCCCCTAGGGCTTAGTTACGCAAGTAATAGAGTGGAGGGTTGTAGTGAATCCTATTTGCTGGGGCTCAATCTAGACTAGGGTTCTTCCACCTGGACCAAAGGGTTAGAATTACGTATAGGAACAGGTTTAATCACTAGGAATCCCTAGAGCATAATGCAACTCCACATAGTGTGAGGTTTAGGCAGATGGACTCCCCTGGGGCTTAGTCATCTAGGTGACAGAGTGAAGGGTGTTGTGAATCCTAACACCGGGGCATAGTGTTGGAGTTAGTCACGGTTGTCCTTAGGTTTGGGACCGTGAGTCTTAGGATATCCTCGACTCAATTGACATCAATAGGAGAGTATAATATCATAGTCTTGCACTTGAAACATAGACCCTAGAGGTAGCTTGTCCGGATACCCCCCTTTTACTCATTGTTAGTCCTTCTCGATTTTCCTACTTGCACTTCTTTCTTCCATCTCTCTATTTAGTTTATTGCTTTGCATTATTTTCACTCATCAATCTTATTATCGTTCTCCGTATTCTGCATAGCTTAATTAGTGAAACCTTATATTCTATCTCCCTATTCCCTGTGGATTCGACTACCTTCTCACCAAGGTAAATTTATTACTTCGACAAACTCGTGCACTTGCGGGATACACGCAAGGGGTCGTGTCAAACAGCAGAGGACCTTGTCCGATATTGCTAGACCCGCAGTCTTGGGACCCAATCAAGCATCGTAAGGCCCCCAATCACGGCTCAGAAATTTGAGCTAAAGTCGGGTTTCATCCATATGTTACAGCAGACCGCACAGTTTAATGGGTTGGACGAAGAAGATCCCAACAGTCATATTGAGAACTTTTTGGAAATGTGAGACATGCTGAAGATTAATGGGGTAACGGATGACGCCATCAGAATGAAAGCTTTCCCATTTTCCTTGAAGGGAAGAGCAAAGAAATGGTTGCACTCATTACCTAGAGCATCGATCACCACATGGGAGGAGATGGTAGAAGCATTCTTGGGCCAATATTTCCCTCTCGGAAAATCAGCAAAGCTTAGGAATGAGATCTCTTCCTTCATGCAAACGGAATTGGTGTCTTTATTTGAGACATGGGATAGGTTCAAGGAGCTCCTGCGGAAGTGCCCACAACATGGATTTCCCGATTGGATGATCATTCATACTTTCTACAACGGGTTAAATCCAAACACCAAACAGTTGCTAGATGCGGCGGCAAGGGATACCTTAGGAAGCAAGACTCCTGGTGAAGCCCGACAACTTATAGAAGAGATGGCTCTAAATAGCTATCAATGGAATTCAAGGAATAGGAAGAAGGTTGCCGGTCTTCATAAGATTGATGCGGTTACATCGTTGGCGGACCAAGTGGAATCGTTGAGTAAGAAGTTTGATACTCTAACTTCACTAAGAATGGCGGCCGTCACAAATTGAAACTGGTGTGGGGGAGGACATGCTTCAAGTAATTGTCTGATAGCCATCGGTGGTAGTACCTCTTCTTCAGTTAAACAAGTGGATTTTGTAGGGAATGCATTCAGAGGTCAAGGGAATCCTTACAGTGGTACCTACAATCCGGGGTGGAGGAATCACCCTAACTTGTCATTGAGCAACCAAGGACAACAAAAGAGTAATGCACCACCGAGCTTTTAACAACAACAAGCGCCGAATTTGGAAAACCGGGTGACGGGGCTAGAAACCAAGATGACCGACCTAGAGAAAGCCCTCACGAGGTTTGTCCAATCATCAGACGCGAGATTTCAATCGGTAGAGTTTACACTTCGCAACCACACCGCATTGTTACACAACTTGGAGAACCAAGTTGGTCAAATTGTGAAGTCTCTATCCGAGAGACCTCAAGGAAGTTTGGCAAGCAACACAGAGACGAATCCATGGGAATAATTGAAGGCAATCTCCTCGAGAAGTGGCCGAGAGGTCGAGCGTAGTCTCCCTCTTGAGAAGAAGAATGATGAAGCACCTCAAGTGGTGAAAGTGGAGGAAGCATCAAAAGAGAAGGAGGTGGCATTCCACCTTACAAACCAAGAATTAAATATCCTTCCCGCTTGAAGAATGATCTACAAGAAAGCAGTACAAGAAATTTTTGGGGTTGTTTAAGTAGTTGCACATCTATCAACATTCCTTTCGTGGAGGCATTGTCACAAATGCCTAAGTACGCGAAGTTCTTGAAGGACCTCTTGACCAACAAGAGGAAATTGGAAGATAGTGCATCTGTGATCTTAGATGCCACTTGCTCGGCTGTGTTGCAAAAGAATATGCCAAGCAAGAAAAAGGACCCCGGGAGCTTCATCATCCTATTCAACATTGGTGATTTGGGTGAGGAAATGGCACTAGCAGATTCGGGAGCGAGTATTAATGTCATGCCCTACGCCTTTTTTCAAAAGCTAGGCTTGGGAGAGCCTAGGCCCACTCGAATGACGCTTCAGCTAGCCGATCATTCAATTAGGCATCCGAGAGGCATTATCGAAGATGTGCTCGTCAAGGTGGATAAATACATCTTTCCTGTGGACTTTGTAGTGCTCGATGTGGATGAGGATATCGATGTATGGCTGATTCTTGGGAGGCCATTCTTGCGCACTTCCAAGGCACTCATAGACATGGACGGTGGAGAGCTCATTTTGAGGATTGGAGACGACAGGCTCATCTATCGCCTCGCCGAAGCCATGAGACATTTTCTAGACTCTGATGATACTCTTTATTATCTCGACACTACTGATGAACTAATAGATGAATATGTACAGGAAATGATGAATCCGGACCCGTATGAAGGGTGGCCAAACCAAGACGCGGAGATTGAAGATGTACTACCACTTGGTCTAGTTAAGGAAATGAAGCCAGCCCCAGGAGTCATGAAGAGGGTGATTCGGAAGGTGAGTAGGTCGAGAAGGCGCCATAAGAAGATCCCCAACATAATTGGGGATGAGCATTGACACACTCCTTGCGTGTGTGTACCGCAAGTGCACGGGCTTGTCGAAGTAATAATAGTACCCTAGTGAGAGGTTAGTCGAATCCACAAGGAGTAGGGACCAAAGATACGAGTAATTGCTATTTAACTAATGTGAAATACGAAAAAGTGATAATAGAATCAATGTGTGGTTGCAAAGCAATTAAACGAAACAAGAAATAAAAGAAATATGGAAGATAGGAGAGTGCAAGTAAGAGTAATAAGAGAAGGACAATCAATGGATAAGATAGGGTACCCGGAAAGACTACCCTTAGGATTTATGCTTCTAGTGCAAGACAATGCTATTATACTGTTATATTGATGTTAAATGAGTCGATGATATGCTTAAACACACGGTCCCAAACCTAAGGTCAATCGTGACTAATCCCAACACTATGCCCCGGTATTAGATTTCACTACGACCCTTGACTCTCGTTGACCTGTCAACTAAGCCCTAGGGGAGTCCATCTTCCTAAGTCTCACACTATGTGGGATTGCTTTAAGTTCTATGGATTCCTAATGATAAACCCTGTTCCTATCTATAGCTCTAACCCTTTGGTCCAGGTGAAAGAACCCTAGTCTAAATTAAGCCCAGCACTAGGATTCACTACAACCCTTTACTCTGTTGCTTGTGCAACTAAGCCTCAGGGGAGATCATTTCCTAGCACTTCGCTCTATCTCGACCGCTAAGAACTCTTGGAACACGGAGGTAGGGAGAATCACAACGGAAGGGAAATGGGATGTTTTACTACCTCACGACTCACCCTCTCAGCCCTCTTCAATCTTATGTAGTCTAACCCTATAGAAGTTGTCACACCTCCAAAGGATAACCTAGATGATTCTCAACCCTAGTGTCACGGCTAAGGGAAAATCGATACAAGATGCAATTAAGATTGAAACTCAATTTTATTCATCAATAATGAAAAGCATAATAACAAGTCAAAAAAACATAATCATCCTAGGGTTTACAAGTCCGAATACCCACAAGGGATTTAGCTCCTCATGGAGCTATATAAATCCATCAAAATATGAGAATAAACACAAATCAAAAGCATAGATGAAAACCCCCTTATGTATAGTGTGGTCGTGGTCTTGTGCGGCCGCCAGACATCGATGACGATGCCGATGACGCGCTTCGATCCTCCACAAGGTCCTCTCCAAACCCTAGCCGCAACCCTCCAAAAACCAGGGAAAACGATTGGCCAAAAGATCCAAAAAAAGTCTCCAAAACTCCCTTTTATACGCGGCTTTAAATCGCTGAAATCGGAATTTCACAAAGCCGTGTGGAATTTCCACACGCCCGCGTGGAGTTTCTGTTTTGCTAAATTTCGGCAAACAGTGAACAGTGTTTTACTACAGCGCTTCTGCAGTGCTCTTGCTGAAATGCTCTCGAATTCATCGTTCGGCAAACAATCAATGGTAGATCGTGTCGATTGCTTCAATTCTCCTCATTGGCAAAGTTCTCCTATGCTACATGAGTTAGACTTATTGTGAATGTGACTGCCTTTGTGCCCCTCCAAAGGAGGTTGGCACACACCCACAAGTCTAGACTCATGCCTTGTTCCTCGCTCGGTCCGAAAACTGCCCAACAACGGCAAACACGATCTAACTTTGTTCTTCTTCTCCAAACTAGCTCCACAAACCTACAATACACAAAAGCACACAAATGTACACAATGTAGTGATAAAATCTGATAAAAGTAATGCTCATTGTAAGATAATAACGCTTCGCGTTAGTATAACACAAGCACTTATCAAACTCCCCCGCACTTAAGCTTTTGCTTGTCCTCAAGCAAGAATAAAACATTAAAGTACTTGGGAAGAACAATTGAAAGTGCTCGGTCTTAGGTTCACCAAAAGTATGTAAAGGAAGCATTCTACAAGTAAGGGGAAATCAAAACATTGCATAAAGATATCATTGCTCTAGCTAAAAACTTGAATAAAAAAGGATAATAACTTGAAAATGTGTAAATGTGTGCGAACTCACTCAAGATAACCCAAAAAGTACTCCTTAAACTCTTGTTAAAAAGGACTTATTTATATACAAAAAGAAAGGAAGTATTAGCTTCACACAACACCTAAGGTAGCCCTTTCCTAGGCAGCCGCCAAAGGTGGCTTTCACACTTTTGAGGAGGTAGCTCTTTCTACCGGAGTAGTAGCTTTCACGCTTTCCATGAGATAGCTCTTTCTCTCATTAGGGCATAACTTGTATCCGACTTATGAGAGTAGCAACATACTTCATGGAAGGTAGCACTTTCCACCCCAAATGCACAAATAAAACAAACACATATTCACAAACTTACTTTTCTTTTTCTCTTTTCCATTTTTTTTCATGTATTTCTCAAAACAAAACTAAGAGCTTACTAAAACGATGATAAACTAGTCCTTAAAAACTTCAAGCTTGAGTTTCCAAAAGATTCCAAGAGTGAGTTGTGCAATATAAGATAATTGAGCAAAAATTCCCTAAAATTCAAGTAGAAACTAGAGCATGATAAGATACAATCTTAAAAATTCTCCTAAACTCTAATAATACAACCGCTGTAACTAAGGTAAACCGCCACAGGCTACATGAGCATAAGAAATTAAGCGCACAAGTAAAGATGTGTGCAATGTGAACTCCCCCCACACTTAAGATGTACATTGTCCCCAATGTACACATGTAAGCACAATGAAAAGTAAAGCAATTAACACAATTAATGTAGGGGTAGGCAATTGAAACATTACTCCCCTGAACTCCAAGTGTTGCGTTTGATGGAGCTAGGTTCATTGAGAGTTAAGTCTCAATGGGTTGTGGAGCACACGCGGTCCCATGACCGTGCCTATGACTATTCCTCAAATTCCTTACATCCAAGACCATCTACACCCATACACAAGGGGTTCAGTGTAGCTCAAGAAAAATCAAACTAAAACTCGAGTATATAAAGATAGAGAAATGAAACACAACTCAAGGAAAAATAAAAGGAATACAAAAGATAAACTCAGAAGGAGAATCCTTTCTGAGTACTACAAGTCCAAAATATAAAAGAAAAGTACAACTTAAATCAAAATAACAGAAAACAAAGATAACTACGACGCCTCAGTGTCGGTGTCTTGTGGTGAAGTCTCTGGTGCTGCTGTAGGCTCAGAAAGTGCTGGTGGATCGACAGGTGATGATGCTGCTGGTGATGGTGGTGGAGTAGGGGCTCGGGGTCGGACCATGAAGGGTGATGACACAGATCTCTCATGTAACTATCTGATGGCGTAGAGCCGTGCTATCATCTCTAAGTGCTGCGTGGTCTGAGTAGCCCTGAGCTCGGCCACCTGACTCTTTAGGACCCCCACAGTACTCTCGAGGCGCTCAAATCGGTCCTGTTCTCAAGAAGGCGAAAACATGCGCACTAGAGATGGCTCCTGCGCTGTGGGTGGTGTCTGTGTATCTGCCTATGCTGGAGGTAGCTCTAAGGCTAGCTGCGACCCCCCGGTCTCATCTCTTTCTGTTGTCCTGGATGAGGACCTATTCAGTACATAGCACTGGTAATGTTTCCTTGTCATGCCCATCTGTCTCAACATCTCCAAGCTAATGGAGGAAGGTACAACTGTCTTCTCGATCCCCCTAATTGCTTCCTGGAGACCCATCCCCTTAATAAGTCTCGTAATGTACTATCCCGAGAAGATGGGCCCAAGCCGAGAATACTAGCCTTGGTGCGTATATACTCCGCAAGGATATGACCAAGGTAGAGCGGTTCACTCTATACCATCGAGTGGAGATAAAAGAGTTCTTGCCGGCTCAGGACTCCTGTACTATCACCATGGCCGTTTACTGATTTGTTCAAAATGGTGTGAATATACCTATAGGACGGTCGAGATAGACAAGTAACCTTCGATGTCCATGGCTCGTACTGCGCCTTCCCGCATAGCACTCAGTAAGCTCTCTGAGGGGTCAAACTGCCGGAGTAATTAGTCGGAAGGCTCTTGTACTCATCTGTTTCAGCAAAGGCTTCATCGTATAAGCCCATGCGGATGGAGAACTGTGTCACTGACATATTGTAATTGTGCCCGAAAGCTCTAAACTGTATAGTGTCGACACTCGTCAAATCTTTATATGATCTGTCAAACTCGAACGACGCAAGCACCTCCATAGTAAGCGAGCGGTTAGTTGGCTCTCTAATAGACAACAAACGTTGCAAACTCCCCACTGCTATAAGCTCTACAATCTCATCTGCCATATCGTCAGCCCCCTCAGCTGTCCTCAAATAGCTTAAGTCTAGATATCGAGACTGCCCGAACTTGAGTTTTGCTAATCTCTCATATCTTGTTCGTTGCGCGGGAGTGTTGAAGTCTATTTGCTCCAAAGAAGGCTCAATAGGTCTCTTACCGGTCACTTGTTTCGACCTAGGTGTCATTCCTGTAAAAATTTAAAGAAAATCAGTCAAACCATCATTAAAATTCATTATGCAGGAATCCACACGGCCATGTGGAAATTCCACACGGCCGTGTGGATTATCGAGACGCAACAGCAACACGGCCGTGAGGCCAAAATCCTATACAAATCGCTTCCAATCGGTTTGAAACTTTCCACAATTAAATCAAAAGGTATATATGCATGTAAAACTCACGAAAACTTATTTAATAAACTAAAAGAATTGGATTGACGAAATACCAAGAAGAAGGAAGGTTTACCGATGAGAATAAAATCAAAACTTAAGGCACGGCAGGAAAACCCTCTAAAACTAGTGAAATCTTTGGATAAACAGTTAGGGAAGTGGAGGGGAGCGTTTCTTTGAGCGTAGAGATGTTTATATGTGAAGAGCCAACAAAATATGAAAGAAGGTTGCGGCCTTTTTTTGAATCCCGCAACTTCACACGGCCGTGTGAGACATCCACACTGCCGTGTGCCTCTACTGAGAGGGTTCACAGTTGTTAAAATACGCCCCTGTGTTCTCTCTGGTTGCTCTCTGAGCTCCTCCACACAGTCGTGTACCCGTCCTGACCATGAACGCAAGGCTGACCACAAGGGCAGCCACACGCCCCTGTAGCTTCACTAGATCTACCCGAGAATTGTCCAAGTATTCCACACGGCCGTGTGCCTTTCACAAGTGACACGACCCCTTGCGTGTATCCCGCAAGTGCACGGGCATGTCAAAGTGATAAAATTATCCTGGTGAGTGGGTAGTCGAATCCACAGGGAATAAGGATTTAAAACACAAGATTTCGCTATTTACTTGTGCGGTGTACGAAAAGTGATAATCGAATTGATGAGTGGATTATGGAATCAATTATACTAAAAGACAAGAAATTAAACCGAGAGGTGGAAGATAAGAAAGTGCAAATAAAAGTTAAAAGAGAAAGACTAGCAATGGATGAAATAGGGTATCTGGACAAGCTACCTCTAGGACTTATGCTTCTAGAGGTAGGGAGAAATCACACCGGAAGGGAAAGGGGACGTTTAGCTACCTCACGAATCACCCTCTCAACCCTCTTCAATCCTAAGTACTCTAACCCTATAGGAGTTGTCACACCTCCAAAGGGTAACCTAGATTGCTCTCAACCCTAGTGTCACGGCTAAGGGAAAACAATAGCAAAAGATAATTAAAATTGAAACTCGAATTTATTCATCAATAATGGAAAAACATAATAGCAATGTCATAGAAACATAATAATTGACACGACCCCTTGCGTGTGTACCGCAAGTGCACGGGTTGTCGAAGTAATAAGTTACCCTGGTGAGTGGGTAGTCGAATCCACAGGGAATAGAGATTTAAAACACAAGAATTTGCTATTTAGTTGTGTGATATACGAGAAGTGATAATCGAATTGATGAGTAGATTACGAAATCAATTAAACTAAATGACAGGAATTTAAACAGAGAGATGGAAGACAAGAGAGAAGCAAGTAGGATTTATGAAAGAAAGACTAGCAATGGGTGGAATAGGGTATCCTGACAAGCTACCTCTAGGACTTATGCGTCTAGTGCAAGACTATGCTATTATGCTTTCCTATTGACGTTTAATTGAGTTGACGATATCCTTAAACTCACGGTCCCAAAACTTAAGGTCAACCATGACTAACCCCATCATTATGTCCAGGTATTAGGATTCACTACGACCCTTGACTCTTGTTGACTTGTCAACTAAGCCCCAAGGGAGTCTATCTTCCTAACCCTAACACTATGTGGGATTGCTTTAAGCTCTAGGGATTCCTAGTGATAAAACCTGTTCCTCTATGTAGTTCTAACCCTTTGGTCCAGGTGGAAGAACCCTAGTCTAGATGGAGCCCTAACACTCTATCTTGACCGCTAATTAACCAAGGAAACGGAGGTAGGGAGAAATAACACCGGAGAGGAAAGGGGTACATCGCTACCTTACAACTCTCCCTCTCAACCCTCTACAATCTTAAGGAGTCTAACCCTATAGGAGTTGTCACACCTCCTAAGAATAACCTAGATTGCTCTCAACCTTAGTGTCACGGCTAAGTGAAAACCAATAGCACAAGATAATTAAAATTGAAACTCGATTTATTTATCAATAATGGAAAAGCACAATAGCAATGTCATAGAAACATAAGAATCGTAGGGTTTTACAAGTCCGAATACCCACGAGGGGTTTAACTCCTCATGGAGCTATGTATGTTCATCAAAATATGAAAGAAAGCATAAATAAAAAGCATTGATGAAAACCCCCTCGCGTAAGATGTGGCCGTGGTCTTGTGCGACCGCCGGACATCGGTGACGATGCCGATGACGCGCTCCAAATCTCCACGAAGTCCTCTCCGAAACCCTAGCCGCACTCTCTAGAAGTTGGGGAGAAAGATGGGTCAAAAGATATTTCAAAAGTCTCCAAATCGGGCTTTTATAATGCTGAGTGTGACTTTAAATTTTGGACTTATCGGGAGTTCACACGGTCGTGTGGAATTAACACACAGGCGTGTGAAGTTTCTGTCTGCTGAAAAATTGATTCACACGGCTGTGTGTTAATTCCACACGCCTGTGTGAATTCTCTGGAATTCTGAAATTCGGCCGAAAGTGAACAGTAGCTTGCTACAGTGTTTTGCTACACCAACAAAGCTACATTTGTGCTACAGTACTCATCGAAACGCTCTCGAGCCCGTCGTTCTTCATCGAGGCCATTGAATTGGGTACACAATCAATGGTAGATCGTGCCCATTGCTTCAAGTCTCCTTCTTGGCGAAGTTCTCCTAAGCTACACAAGTTAGACTTGTTGTGAATGTGACTGCCTTTGTGCCCCTCCAAAAGAGGTTGGCACACACTCACAAGTCTAATCTCATGCCATGTTCCTTGCTTGGTCCGAAAACCTCCCAACAACGGCGAACACTATCTAACTTCGTTCTTCTTCTCCAAATTAGCTCCACAAATCTACAATGCATAAGAATACACAAACGCACACTATTTAGTGATAAAATCTAATAAAAGATATGTTCATTGTAAAATAATAACGTTTCGCGTTACTATAACACAAGCACTTATCAATAATCCTAGGGTTTTACAAGTCCGAATATCCACGAGGGTTTTAGCTCCTCATGGAGCTATATATGTTCATCAAAATATAAAAGAAAGTGTAAATAAAAAGCATTGATGAAAACTACCTCGCGTATGGTGTGGCCGTGATATTGTGCTGCCGCCGGATGTCGGTGACGATGCCAATGACGCGCTCCAAACCTCCACGAAGTCCTCTCCAAAACCCTAGCCGCACTCTCCAGAAGTTGGGGAGAAAGTTAGGTCAAAAGATGCCTTGAAAGTCTCCAAATCGGACTTTTATAATGTTGAGTGCGGTTTTAAATTTGAACTTATCGGGACTTCACACGGCCGTGTGGAATTTTCACATGGGCGTGTGATGTTTCTGGCTTGCTGGAAAATTAATTCACACGGCCGTGTGGAATTTTCATCGAGGCCATTGTTTTGGGCAGAAAGTGAACAGTAGCGTGTGAATTCTCTAGAATTCTGAATTTCGGCAGAAAGTGAACAGTAGCTTGCTACAGTGCTCGCCGAAACGCTCCCGAATCCGTTGTTCTTCATCGAGGCCATTGTTTTGGGCACACGATCAATGGTTGATCGTGCCGATTGCTTCAAGTCTCCTTCTTGGTGAAGTTCCCCTAAGCTACACAAGTTAGACTTGTTGTGAATGTGACTGCCTTTGTGGCCCTCCAAAGGAAGTTGGCACACACTCACAAGTCTAGGCTCGTGCCTTGTTCCTTGCTTGGTCCGAAAACCTCCCAACAACGGCGAACACGATCTAACTTCGTTCTTTTTCTCCAAATTAGCTCTACAAACCTACAATGCATAAGAATACACAAACGCACACAATTTAGTGATAAAATCTGATAAAAGATATGTTCATTGTAAGATAATAATGCTTCGCGTTACTATAACATGAGTACTTATCAACAAGCTCTCCCACAGAGGCGGCCACACGCCCCTGTGTTTTCTCAAAAAAAAAAGGGAACTCTCTACAGAATTTCACAGAGCCGTAGCCGTGTGAAAATTCCACACGGCCATGTGTTGTATCACATGGGCACTCACAGGGGCACCCACACGGCCCCTGTGATGCTCGGGAATGAGAGTTCAAGTTGTGCAGAAATACACACGGCAGTGTGCCCCTTCACATGGTTAGTCACAAGGGTACCTACACAGCCCTTGTGACGCTCTGGATGAGCTCTGAGATGATTCACACGCCCGTGTGTTTTCTCTAGATGACTTAGAAAAATCACAAACTCTGTTGAAAATTTCAGAACCACATTTATAACACTTAAAGCCTGTATAAACGATAAAAACACGACCAGAGATCCATGAAAACACACTCAAACGACCCAAAACTTCATCAATCAACATTTAGGCACACAAAAACATCAATGATCCACAAGAAAAATCACAGCACTTGTATGAAAAATTCAAAACACCAACACTAAAACTCCTATTCATGCAAGAACTAAACTAAAACCTAAGAAAACAGTAAAGAGCTTGGGTTGCCTCCCAAGAAGCACTTGTTTAACATCACTTAGCTTGACGTACCTGGCCTTACCTCACCGGGGTTAAAGAAAGAAAATTTCTTATCCTTGTTACAAACCTCGCCGCCGAAGTATGGCTTCAGCCGATGCCCGTTTACTTTGAATGTACCATTCTCCGGATGAGTGATCTTAATTGCCCCATGAGGTGATACTTGAGTAACCTTGTATGAGCCAAACTATCTAGACTTCAGTTTCCCGGGGAAAAGTCGCAACCGTTAATTGAATAACAACACTTGGTGACAGGCTCCCCGAAAGTGCACGGGTTTGTCGAAGTAATAAAAGTTACCCCTGTGAGAGGGTAGTCGAATCCACAGGGAATAGGGAGTTAGAGTATGAGATTTCACTATTAAAACTATACGAAGTACGGAAAAGTAATACTCGATTTGTGTGTGAATTGTGAGAACAACTATACTAAAAGACAGGAAATTAAATAGAGAGAGGTGAAATATTAGAGAGTGCAAGAAAAAGAGATTAAGGAGGATTTAACAATGAATGAAGTGGGGTATCCGGACAAGTTACCTCTAGGATCTATGCTTCTAGTGCAAGACTATGCTATTATACCTTCCTATTGATGCTAATTGAGTCGAGGAAATCCTTAGACTCACGGTCCCAAACCTAAGGTCAACCGTGACTAACCCCAACATTATGCCCTGGTATTAGTATTCACAACAACCCTTCACTCTATCGCTCGCACGATTAAGTCCCAGGGGAGTACATCTACCTAAACCTCACACTACGTGGGATTGCATTAAGTTCTAGGGATTCCTAGTGATTAAACATGTTCATATGTGTAGTTCTAACCCTTTGGTCCAGGAGGAAGAACCCTAGTCTAGATTAAGCCCCAATGCATAGGATTCACTTCACCCCTTCACTCTGTTACTCGCGTAACTAAGCCCCAGGGGAGTTTATCTACCTAGCACTTCACTCTATCTTGACCGCTAATAAATCAAGGAAACGGAGGTAGGGAGAAATCACACTGGAAGGGAAAGGTGTACATCGCTACCTCACAACTCTCCCTCACAACCCTCTTCAATCTTGAATAGTCTAATCCTATAGGAGTTGTCACACCTCCAAAGGAAAACCTAGATTGCTCTCAACCCTAGTGTCACATCTAAAGGAAAACAATAGCAAAATAAAATCAAGATTGAAACTCAATTCTTATTCATCAATAATGGAAAAGCATAATAACAATGTCAAAGAAACATGATAACCCTAGAATTTACAAGTCCGAATACCCACAAGGGGTTTAGCTCCTCATGGAGCTATACATGTTCATCAATGTATGAAATAAAACACAAAGTAAAGATATAGATGAAAACCCCCTTGCGTATGGTGTGGCCGTGGTCTTGTGCGGCCGCCGGACGTCGGTGATGATGCCGATGACGCGCTCTAAACCTCCACGAAGTCCTCTCCAAAACCCTAGCCGCACCCCCAGAAGTTGGGGAGAAGAATAGGTCAAAAGATATCTCAAAAAGTCTCCAAATCGGGCTTTTATAATGTGGAGTCGCGGCTTTAAATTTGCTGAAAACGGGATTTCACACGGCCGTGTGGAATTTCCACACGCCCGTGTGAAGTTTCTGGAATTCTGATTTTCGGCCGACTATGAACAGTAACTTACTACAGTGTTTAATTTGCTACAGTAATTGTGCCGAAACGCTCCCGGATTCGTTGTTCTTCATCGAGGCCGTTGAATTGGGCACACAATCAACGGTAGATCGTGCCGATTGTTTCGAATCGCCTAATTGGTGAAGTTCTCATTGTTGGCATGAGTTAGACTTATTGTGAATATGACTGCCATTGTGCCCCTCCAAAGGAGGTTGGCACACAGTCACAAGTCTATGCTCACGCCTTGCTCCTTGCTTGGTCCGAAAATCTTCCCAACAATGCAAAACATGGCCTAACTTCGTTCCTTTCCTTCATTTTATCTTCAAAACCCTACAATGCACAAAAGTAAACAATTGCACACTTTTTAGTGATAAAATCTGATTAAATTAATGCTCATTGCAAGATAATAACACTTCGCATTACTATAACACGAGCACTTATCACTTGGTCCCCTACTTTGAACTCCTTGGGCAGTTTGATATGCTTATCATGCCACTTCCGAATCTTTTCTTTATAAATTCTGGCATTCTCATATACCTTCAACCTCCATTCATCAAGCTTATTAAGATGAAGCATTCTTTGTTCACCGGCTTTTCTCAAATCGAAATTCATCGCCTTGATTGCCCAGTATGCCTTATGTTCAAGTTCCTCGGGTAGATGACATGACTTTCTATAGACCAAATTATACGGAGTAGTTCCTATAGGAGTCTTGTATGCTGTTCGATGAGCCCAGAGTGTGTCATCCAAACGTTCAGACCAATCTCGCTTTCCTTGCTCTACCGATTTTGTCAAGATACTCTTGAGCTCTCTATTTGTAACCTCCACTTGACCACTAGTTTGTGGATGGTAAGGAGTGGCATGGTGGTGGTGTACTCCATATCTTTTCAATATTTTTTCCAATTGGGAATTGCAAAAATGGGTTCCTCGATCATTAATGATAATTCGTGGAATTCCAAACCGAGTAAACAACCTCTTCAAAAATTTTACCACAGTTCTAGCATCATTAGTTGGCAATGCTTGAGCCTCAACCTATTTAGAGACATTGTCAACTGCCACTAATATGTATTAGTTCCCATTAGACTTCGGAAATGACCCCATGAAGTCAATGCCCCAAACATTAAATACCTCGCAAAATTGCATAGGATTCTGAGGCATCTCATCCTGCAGAGATAGATTTCCTGCCCTCTGACAATTATCACATCGAAGAACAAACTAGTGTGCATCCTGGAAGAGAGTCAGCCAATAAAATCCCGTAGCCAAAACGTTTTCTGCAGTTCTACTTGATGCATAATGGCCTCCAACATGTCCTGAATGGCAATGAGCAAGGATATCCCATCCTTCCTCCCTTGATACACATCTCCAAACTACATGGTCTGTACATATACGAAAAAGGAATGGATCATCCTAGAAGTAATTCTTCAAATCGCTAAAGAACTTCTTTTGTTGGAACGTAAGCCCTTGTTTAAGAACCTTCCCTGACAAGTAATTGGCAAAGTCTGTGAAGCATGGAGTATCACTTATTGATGTTGAATCCTAGATTTAGTATAAGTGTTCCTCCGGGAATGAGTTATTAATTTCCTTACTAGATGGCTCTTGTCCCACACTTCCCTCTAACTGAGACAAATGATCCGCCACCACATTTTCAGCCCATTTCTTGTCTTTTATCTCCATATCAAACTCTTGTAGGAGTAATATCCACCGAATCAACCTTGGTTTTGCATTCGCCTTGTTCATGAGGTAACGGAGGATTGAGCGATCAGTAAACACAATGACTCTTGACAAAATAAGATATTGCCTGAATTTGTCGAGGGTGAACACAACAGCTAGTAATTCTTTCTCCGTAGTGGTATAGTTCTCTTGAGCACCTGAGAGAGTCTTGCTAGCATAATATATCGGTTGGAATTGCTTGCCCTTCCTCTGCCCTAAAACTGCTCCAATAGCATATTCACTTGCATCGCACATAAGCTCGAATGGTTCGTTCCAATCAGGTGTGATCAAAATTGGGGCTTGAACTAGCTTCTCTTTTAAGACATTAAATGATGTCTTACATTCATCCCCAAAATTAAAAGAAGCATCCTTTTCGAGGAGTTTAGTCAACGGTTGTGTAATTTTTGAAAAATCCTTGATGAACCGCCTATAAAACCATGCATGCCCCAAGAAGCTTCGAACTCCCTTAACATTTGATGGTAGAGGAAGTTTATCTATGACTTCAGTCTTGGCTTTGTCTAACTCCATGCCCATTTGAGAGATCTTGTGCCCTAGAATGATGCCCTCTTGAACCATGAAGTGGCACTTCTCCCAATTTAGCACAAGGTTTGTCTCCTCACATCTCATCAACACTCTCTCCAAGTTTTTCAAACATATATCAAAGGAATCTCCGAACATAGAAAAATCATCCATGAACACCTCCATGATATCTTCCAAAAGGTCATCAAAAATGGCAATCATACATCGTTAGAATGTGGCGGGTGCGTTGCATAGTCCAAACGACATTCGTTTGTATGCAAAGGTCCTGTAAGGACAGGTAAATGTTGTCTTCTCTTGATCTTTTGGAGCAATAGGAATCTGAAAGTATCCTAACATCCCATCTAGGAAACAGTAAAACTGATGCCCAGCCAATCGCTCCAACATTTGATCAATAAAAGGCAATGGGAAATGATCCTTCCGGGTTGCATCATTCAGTCTTCTGTAATCAATGCACACCCTCCATCCTGTGACTGTTCTAGTTGGAATGAGTTCATTCCTTTCATTCTTGATCACTGTCATCCCCCCTTTCTTCGGAACTACTTGCGTTAGGCTCACCCAAGCACTGTCAGAAATGGGATAGATAATCCCAGCATCCAATAATTTCACCACCTCTGCCTTGACAACTCCTTCATATTCGGGTTGAATCTACTTTGAGGTTGAATTACTGACTTGAAGTTATCATCCATTAAGATTTTATGTGTACAAAATGAGGGATTTATGCCTTTCAAATATGAAATTTTTCACGCAAGGCCAGACTTATGTTTCTTCAGCATGTTCACTAACTTAGCCTTCTGATCCGAAGATAGATCTGATGCTATAATCATGGGAAGCTTCATCTCTTCTGCTAAAAATGCATATTCCAAGTGTTTTGGTAGTGTTTTCAACTCCAAATCAGGTGGTTCGTCAATAGATGGTCGCAATTGACTCTCCTTTAATCTATCAATTTCTTCAAACTGAGTTGATTCCTGTTCAATAACACTATCTGAATTGTTGTCCAAAACATGACTGTTGAGATGATCCTGAGATCCTACTATTGCTCCTACCTCAAAAACTTCCTCAGTCAAATCTATAGTCCCCATCGAAAAGACTTCTTGCCTGTGCTCTCGATAACATGTTTCAAACTGAGCAAAAACCCTCTCTAGACTTTCTTCTGTATCACCACTTGAAGAGGCTAGGGCCAATTTCTCAAATTCATCTAGCACACTGCCCAATTCACAACTCATGATCTTTTCTATACAAGAATGATCAATAGTGGTCTCTTCTTCTCCAAAAGGAATGCTCACTAGTTGCTCATACTCAATGCAACTTATAATTGACTGTACCGTGAACAAATGCATTTTATGTTCCACATCCTACACTATTCCTGTAAGTGTATCAAAAATCTCAGTTGTGTCAAACATCCCTTCTGAAGCTAAAATCAAAGAAAAGAAAACAAGTGAGAACGATGATAGAGAAAGAAAGTGTGAAATAGAAAGCGAAGTGAATAGCTAAAATAGCAAAAAACAAATATCTAAAATACACCTATTCCCCGGCAACGGCGCCAAAAACTTGACACACTTCTTGCGTGTGTGTACCGCAAGTGCACGGGCTTGTCGAAGTAATAATGGTACACTAGTGAGAGGGTAGTCGAATCCATGTGTGGTTGCAAAGCAATTAAACTAATGTGAAATACGAGTAATTGCCATTTAACTAATGTGAAATACGGAAAAGTGAGAATAGAATCAATGTGTGGTTGCAAAGCAATTAAACAAAACAAGAAATAAAAGAAATATGGAAGATAGGAGAGTGCAAGTCAGTGTAATAAGAGAAGGACAATCAATGGCTAAGATAGGGTACCCGGACAGGCTACCCCTATAATTTATGCTTCTAGTGCAAGACAATGCTATTATACTGTTCTATTGATGTTAAATGAGTCGAGGATATCCTTAAACACACGGTCCCAAACCTAAGGTCAACCGTGACTAATCCCAACACTATGCCCCGGCATTAGATTTCACTATGACCCTTGACTCTCGTTGACCTGTCAACTAAGCCCTAGGGGAGTCCATCTTTCTAAGCCTCACACTACGTGGGATTGCTTTAAGTTCTAGGGATTCTTAGTGATAAACCCTGTTCCTATGTATAGCTCTAACCCTTTGGTCTAGGTGAAAGAACCCTAGTCTAAATTAAGCCCCGGCACTAGGATTCACTACAACCCTTCACTCTACTGCTCGTGCAACTAAGCCCCAGTGGAGTGACTGCCTTTGTGCCTCTCCAAAGGAGGTTGGCACACACCCATAAGTCTAGACTCGTGCCTTGTTCCTCGCTCGGTCCGAAAACCCCCCAACAATGGCAAACACGATCTAACTTTGTTCTTCTTCTCCAAACTAGCTCCACAAACCTACAATACACAAAAGCACACAAATGCACACAATTTAGTGATAAAATCTGATAAAAGTAATGCTCATTGTAAGATAATAACACTTCGCGTTACTATAACACAAGCACTTATCAAGCATTCAAGAAGTAAGGGTGTTTTACCCTTGTGTGGTAACAAATTCGACAACTCCCCCTCTACTCTACAAAGATTATATTCTGCATGCTTTCAGGTTGTAGGGAAGAGGGCAATGTTTATTCATGAACACCAGTGAGGTAAGGCCAGGTACATCAAGCTAAGTGACATTAAACAAGCGCTTCTTGGGAGGCAACCCAAGCTTTTACTATTTTTCTAAGGTTTAGTTTAGTTTTAGAATGAATAAAAGTTTTACTGTTGGTGTCCTGATTTTTATATACATGTGTTGTGATTTTCATTGGATCATTGATGTTTTCGTGTGCCTAAATGTTGATTGACGAAGTTTTGGGTTGTTTGAGTGTGTTTTCATGGATCTCTGGTCGTGTTTTCATCATCTGTACAGGCTCTAAGTGTTATGAAAGTATTTTTTTGAAATTTCCTGCAGAGCCTGTAATCTTCGTGTAGCTGCCCCTGTAACAGACCCTGTGAAGGGCACACGGCCGTGTGGAATTCCCACATGGCCATGTGAATTCCTGTAGAACTTAAACTCTCATTCCCGAGCGTCACAGGGGCCGTGTGGGTGCCCCTGTGAGTGCTCTTTTGCTAAGGCACACAGCCATGTGGAATTTTCACACGGCCGTGTGAAATTCTGCAGAGATTTCCCTTCCATCCCTAGAAAGCACAGGGGCGTGTGGGCGCCCCTGTGGGAGAGCTTGTGAAAGGTGCACGGCCGTGTGGATGTTTCACACGGTCGTGTGGAACACTTAGAGATTTCTCGGGAGATCCAGAGAGGCCACAGGGGCGTGTGGGTGCCCTTGTGGCCGGCTTTGTGTTCGTGGTCAAGACGGGCACACGGCCGTGTGAAATTTCCACACAGCCATGTGGATGTGGGCAGAAGCCTTAGGCGTTTCCCCAAGAGCACACAAAGGCATGTGGCTGCCCCTATGAGGCTCTCTTGTGTAGGCACACGGCCGTGTGGGAGAGCTCAGTGAGCAACAAGAGAGAACACAAGGGCGTGCGTCTGCCCCTGTGAACCCTCTCAATAGAGGCACATGGCCGTGTGGTGCTTTCACACAGCCGTGTGGATTTGCAGGATTCAAAAGGAGGCCGTAACCTTCTTTCATATTTTGTTGGCTCTTCACATATAAACAACTCTATGCTCAAAAAAACGCTCCCCTCCACATCCCTAACTGCCTTTCCAAAGATTTTACTGGTTCTAGAGGGTTTTCTGACCGTGCCATAAGTTTTGATTTTCTCATCATCGGTAGACCTTCCTTTTTCTTTATATTTCGTCAATCTGATGCTTTTAGCTTATTGAATAAGTTTTCATGAGTTTTACATTCATATATGCCTCCTAAAGTATTGTGGAAAGTTTCAAAACGATTGGGAGCGATTTGTATAGGATTGTTGGCCTTACGGCCGTGTCTCTGCCGTGCCCCGACAATCCACACGGCCGTGTGGATTCTTGTAGAATGAATTTTAATGATGGTTTAACTGATTCTGTTTAAATTTTTGCGGGAATGGCACCTAGGCAGAAGCAAGTGACCAGTAAGAGACCTCTTTTAGCTTTCTTCAGAGCAGATAGACTTCAACACACCCAAGCACTAGGCAAGATATGAGAGATTGGCAAAACTCAAGTTCGAGCAGTCTCGATACTTAGACTCAAGCTATTTGAGGATAGCTAAGAGGGGTGATGATATGGCAGATGAGATTGAAGAGCTTATAGCAGTGGGGAGTTGGCAATGTTTGTTGTCTATTCGAGAGCCAGCTAACTGCTCACTTACTCTGGAGGTGCTCGTGTCAATCGAGTTTGACAGATCATATAGAGATTTGACGAGTGCCGACACCATATAGTTTAGAGCTTTTGGGCATTGTTACAGTATGTCAATGACGCAGTTCTCCATCCGCATGGGTTTATACGAGGAAGCCTTTACTGAGACAGATGAGTACGAGAGCTTTCCGATTGATTACCCCAGCAGTTTGACCCCTCAGAGAGCTTACTGAGTGCTATGCGGACAGGGGCAATACAGGCCAGGGACATCAAAGGTTACTTGTCTATCTCGGCCGTCCTATAGCTATATTCACGCCATTTTGAGCATATCAGTAAATGGCGCCGTGGTGACAGTACAGGAGTCTTGAACCGACAGGAACTCCTTTATCTCCACTCGATGGTACTTAGCGAGCCGCTCCGCCTTGGCCATATCCTTGCAGAGTACATACATCATCAAGGCCAGTATCCTCGGCTTGGGGCCATCTTCTCAGGACCGTGCATTATGAGACTTATTAAGGGGATGGGTCTCCAGGAAGCGATTAGGGGGATCGAGAAGACAGTCATACCCACCCCCATTAGCTTGGAGATGTTGAGACAGATGGGCATGGCCAGGAAACATTACCAGTGCTATATAATGAATAGGCCTCTATCAGGGACAACAGAAGGAGATGAGTCCGGGGGAGAGGTCGCAGCCGGCCTTGCAGCTGCTTCTAGCACCACTTGAGAGTGAGAGACCACCCACAGCTCAGGAACCACCACCTGCATGCATTTTATCTCCTTCTCAAGGCCAGGATAGATTTGAGCTCCTCGAGAGTGTTGTAGGGGTGCTTCAGACCGAGGTGGCTGAGGTCAGGGCCACCCAGATTGCGCAGCATTCGGAGGTTATGTCACAATTCCGCAGCATCCATCAGTTACTCACACAGGCAATGACCTCCCCATTCGTGGTTCAGCCCCAGCCTCGACTCCACCGCCTTCTCCATCACAGGCCGATCCACCAATCCCAGCAAAGCCTACAGTAGCACTAAAGGCTCCAGTACAGGACACCAACGCTGAGGCGTCGTAGTTTATTTTCTTTTTCTTTCATTTTCATTTTGTACTTTTATTTCTTATTTTGGGACTTGTAGTACTCAGAAAGGATTCTCCTTTTGAGCTTATCGTTTGTGTTTCTTTTGTTTTTCTCGAGTTGTATTTCAATGCTTTATCTTTATATACTCGAGTTTTTTTTTTTTTCTTGAGCTACACTGAACCCCTTGTGTATGTGTGCAGATGGTCTTGGATGTTTGGAATTTGAAGAATAGTCATAGGCACGGTCATGGGACAGTGTTTGCTCCACAACCCATTGAGACTCAACTCTCAATGAACCTAGCTCCATCAAACGCAACACTTGGAGTTAAGAGGAGTAATGTTTCAATTGCCTACCCCTACATTAACAGTGTTAATTGTTATATTTTTCATCGTGCTTGCATGCGTACATTGGGGACAATATACATCTTAAGTGTGGGGGAGAGTTCACATTACACACGCTTTTACTTGTGCGTTCAATTGCTTATGCTCATGTAGCCCGTGGTGGTTCACCTTAGTTACAACGTTAGTATTCTTAGAGTCTAGGAGAATTTTTAACATTGTATCTCATCGTTGCTCTAGTTTTTACTCGAATTTTAGGGAATTTTTGCTCTATTATCTCATATTGCACTACTCATTCTTGGAATCTTTTGGAAACTCAAGCTTGATGTTTAAGGACTAGTTTATCATCGTTTTAGTGAGTTTTAGTTTTGTTTTGAGATATAAAAAAAATTGTGAGCTTGTGAATATTTGTCTAGTTTTATTTGTGCATTTGGAGTGGAAAGAGCTAACTCCTATGAAGTATGTAGCTACTCTTATAAGTCAGATACAAGTTATGCCCTAATGAGAGAAAGAGCTATCTCATGGGATGCATGAAAGCTAATACCCAGTAGAAATAGCTACCTCCTCGAAAGTGTGAAAGCCACCTTTGGCGGCCGCCTAGGAAAGGGCTACCTTAGAGGTTGTGTGAAGCTACTACCTTCTTTCTTTTTGTATATAAATAAGTCCTTTTAACAAGAGTTTGAAGAGTACTTTTTGGGTTATCTTGAGTGAGTTCACACACACTTACACATTTTCGAGTTGTTGTTCTTTTCGATTCAAGTTTTTAGCTAGAGCAATGATATCTTTATGCAATGTTTTGATTTCCCCTTACTTGTAGAATGCTTCCTTTGCATACTTTTGGTGAACATAAGGCCAAGCACTTTCAATTGTTCTTCCCAAGTGCTTTAATGTTTAATTTTTGCTTGAGGACAAGCAAAAGCTTAAGTGTGAGGGAGTTTGATAAGTGCTCGTGTTATAATAATGCGAAGTGTTATTGTCTCACATTGAGCATTACTTTTATCAAATTTTATCATTAAATTGTGTGCATTTGTGTACTTTTGTGCATTGTAGGGTTGTGGAGCTAGTTTGGAGGAAAGGAGCAAAGTTAGATCGTGTTTGTCGTTGTTGGAGAATTCTCGGACCAAGCAAAGAACAAGGCACGAGTCTAGACATGTGGGTGTGTGCCAACCTCCTTTGGAAGGGCACAAAGACAGTCACATTCACAATAAGTATAACTCGTGTAGCATAGGAGAATTTCACCAAGGAGGAGGATTAAAGCAATCGACATGATCTACCGTTGATGGTGTGCCCAATTCAACAGCCTCGATGAAGAACGGGAGCATTTTCGGTAAGAGAGATTATAGCAGCACTGTAGCAAAAATACTGTAACAAAATATTGTAGCAAGTTAATGTTCACTATTCACCAAAATTCAGCAAAACAGAAACTTCACACAGGGATGTGGAAATTCCACACGCCCGTGTGAAATCATGATTTCAGCCGATTTGAAGCAGCGACTGAACACTATTTCAAGGCCCTTTTGGGACTTTTTCTGGATCTATTTTTCGCCGAGTTTCTGGAGGGTCGTGGCTAGGGTTTGGAGAGGACTTTGTGAAGGATTGGAGCGCGCCATCGCCATCGACATCGACATCGAAGCCCGGCGGCCACACAAGACCACGGCCATGCTACACAAGGGGGTTTTCATCTATGTTTTCGATTTGTATTCATTCATATACATTGATGGATTTGTATAGCTCCATGAGGAGCTAAACCCCTTGTGGGTATTCGGACTTGTAAACCCTAGGATGATTATGTTTCTATGACATGTTATTATACTTTCTTAATTGATGAATTTAATTGAGCTCCAATCTTGATTTATTATTGTGTTGATTTTACCTTAGATGTGACACTAGGGTTGAGAATTGTCTAGGTTGTCCTTTGGAGGTGTGACAACTCCTATAGGATTAGACTACTCGAGATTGGAGAGGTTTGAGAGGGTGAGTCGTGAGGTAGCGAAACGTCCCCTTTCCCCTCCGGTTTGATTTTCCCTACCTCCGCGTTCCAAGAGTTCTTAGCGGTCGAAGTAGAGCGAAGTGCTAGGAGATGAACTCCCCTGGGGCTTAGTTGTGCGAGCAACAAAGAGAAGGGTTGTAGGGAATCCTAATACTAGGGCTTAACTGAGACTAGGGTTTTTTCACTTGGACCAAAGGGCTAGAACTACACTTAGGAACATGGCTAATCGCTTGGAATCCCTAGACCATAAAACAATCCCACGTAGTGCGAGGTTTAGGAAGATGGACTCCCTTGGCACTTAGTTGACAGGTCAACAAGAGTTAAGGGTCGTAGTGAAACCTAATGCCGGGGCATAATGATTGGGATTAGTCACGGGTGACCTTAGGTTTGGGTCCGTGTATTTTAGGATGTCCATAACTCATTAAACATCAGTAGGAGAGCATAATACATTGTCCTGCACTAGAACATTAATCCTAGGGGTAGCTTGTCCGGGTAGATTCAGTCACATCTCCTTGGAAGCCCAAGTGAAGACATTGAGCAAGAACTTGGAATAACCAACGGTAGTAGAAGTCAGCTGCCCTACCAGGTTTTCAGTAACCACAACAAAATTAGAGAAGGTTTTAGCCAAGTTTAGCCAGTCATCGAACATAATGTTTCATAATATGGACGTGACACTCTGCAACCACGTGGCTTTGCTACATAATTTGGAGAATGAGGTTGGTCAAATAGTGAACACCTTGCAAAGAGACCTCAAGGAAGCTTATCAAGCAATACTGAAACAAATCTGTGGGACCATGTGAAAGCACTTACTTTGAGAAGTAGTCAAGTGCTAGAAGTTCTAATTATGAAGACAATGGAGGAATTGCCCATTGAGGAAAGGATAAAGTGTAGAACAAGGAGAAAGAGATAGTTGCAGCACCTCCATTCAAGCCAAAAATCCCTTATTTTGCTAGATTGAAGAAAGACCAAACCGATGAACAGTAGAAGTAGTTTCTAGATCTATTCATGGAGCTGTATATCAATATCTCATTTGTTGAGACGCTCTCACAAATGCCTTGATATGCAAAGTTCTTGAAGAACTTCTTGACCAACAAAAGGAAGATGGAGCAAAGTTGACGCAGCGAACGAATGCCAAAAAAGCTAATAGGCGAAAGAAAACATAAAATAAACACTTTTATTTCATCAAAATCAACTACTTACCTTAACCCGAGGGTTTACAATAAATAGACGAAAGAAAACAGAAAATAAACCATAAAAGGAGAAAAATAAAAAAAATTGCCAAAACTGGTAAGTTTTCAATTTACAAAAGGGGAATAAAATAATTAACAAAATAAAGCTAATACCCAAAACGGTGTACAAATCTGAGATTCATAGCCAAAGAAACAACCAAATCAAATCTTTCCTAAAATCCCAAAATCCTTGTGTTGAAGGCTAAGAGGATGGAATTCGTCCAAAAACCAGCATGCCTGATAAGTGCTCGTGTTATAGTAATGCGAAGTGTTATTATCTTGCAATGAGCATTAATTTAATCAGATTTTATCACTAAAAAGTGTGCAATTGTTTACTTTTGTGCATTGTAGGGTTGTGAAGATAAAATGAAGGAAATGAACGAAGTTAGGTAGTGTTTGGCATTGTTGGGAAGATTTTCGGACCAAGCAAGGAGCAAGGCGTGAGCATAGACTTGTGAGTGTGTGCCAACCTCCTTTGGAGGGGCACAAAGGCAGTCACATTCACAATAAGTCTAACTCATGCAAACAATGAGAACTTCACCAATTAGGCAATTCGAAGCAATCGGCACGATCTACCGTTGATTGTGTGCCCAATTCAACGGCCTCGATGAAGAACGACGAATCCGGGAGCGTTTCGGCACAATACTGTAGTAGTACTGTATCAAACTACTGTAGCAAAAACACTGTAGTAAGTTACTGTTTACAGTCGGCCAAAAATCAGAATTCCAGAAACTTCACACGGGCGTGTGGAAATTCCACACGGCCGTGTGAAATCCCGTTTTCAGCAAATTTAAAGCCGCGACTCCACATTATAAAAGCCCGATTTGGAGACTTTTTGAGATATCTTTTGACCTATTCTTCTCCCCAACTTCTGGGAGTGCGGCTAGGGTTTTGGAGAGGACTTCGTGGAGGTTTAGAGCGCGTCATCGGCATCGTCACCGACGTCCGGTGGCCGCACAAGACCACGGCCACACCATACGCAAGGGGGTTTTCATCTATGTCTTTACTTTGTGTTTTATTTCATACATTGATGAACATGTATAGCTCCATGAGGAGCTAAACCCCTTGTGGGTATTCGGACTTGTAAATTCTAGGGTTATCATGTTTCTTTGACATTGTTATTATGCTTTTCCATTATTGATGAATAAGAATTGAGTTTCAATCTTGATTTTATTTTGCTATTGTTTTCCCTTAGATGTGACACTAGGGTTGAGAGCAATCTAGGTTTTTCTTTGGAGGTGTGACAACTCCTATAGGATTAGACTATTCAAGATTGAAGAGGGTTGAGAGGGAGAGTTCTGAGGTAGCGATGTACCCCTTTCCCTTCCGGTGTGATTTCTCCCTACCTCCGTTTCCTTGATTTATTAGCGGTCAAGATAGAGTGAAGTGCTAGGTAGATAAACTACCCTGGGGCTTAATTACGCAAGTAACAGAGTGAAGGGTTGAAGTGAATCATATGCACTAGGGCTTAATCTAGACTAGGGTTCTTCCTCCTGGACCAAAGGGTTAGAACTACACATAGGAACAGGTTTAATCACTAGGAATCCCTAGAACTTAATGCAATCCCACGTAGTGTGAGGTTTAGGTAGATGTACTCCCCTGGGACTTAATCGTGCGAGCAATAGAGTGAAGGGTTGTTGTGAATCCTAATACCGGGGCATAATGTTGGGGTTAGTCACGGTTGACCTTAGGTTTGGGACCGTGAGTCTAAGGATTTCCTCGACTCAATTAGCATCAATAGGAAGGTGTAACAGCATAGTCTTGCACTAGAAGCATAGATCCTAGAGGTAACTTGTCCGGATACCCCACTTCATTCATTGTTAAATCCTCCTTAATCTCTTTTTCTTGCATTCTCTAATCTTTCACCTCTCTCTATTTAATTTCCTGTCTTTTAGTATAGTTGTTCTCACAATTCACACACGAATCGATTATTACTTTTCTGTACTTCGCATAGTTTAAATAGTGAAATCTCATACTCTAACTCCCTATTCCCTGTGGATTCGACTACCCTCTCACCGGGGTAACTTTTATTACTTCGACAAACCCATGCACTTTCAGGGAGCCTGTCAATGCCTCACAAACGAAGATGGTAACTTTTGCTCGTTGACCCATTGTCCATCAAGTGGGAACCTTAAAACACCAAAACTCCACCACTCAGAAAGTGATGTTATTACCGAAATGCGCCAATGAGGCCCTACCTCATTTTTCCAGAAAGACACAGGCTATCTTCTTAATACGCCCCACATCATCCCCCCCAAGTCGAACAAAATTCTTCCTAGAATTGTTATCATTTGAGGAATCACCCTAGTAGAGTACTAAGTGCTTCACGTTGAAGATATCTACCATCTTGGTATGGCTTGGTAGCTTGAGTTGGTAGGCATTAGGGTTCATCTTCTTAATGATCTTTACCGGCCAAATCTTCTTGCCAGAGAACTTGTTGTACTCCCCATAGAGAAACTTTCTTTAGTCAAGAGAATCCACAAATAATTGTTAACTTGGAACTCCAGCTGCCTATGCCCTTTGTCAGCACCTTCTTTGTACTTCTCCGCAGTCTTCTCTATATTGTCTTGAACCGCACTATGAACTCCTTGTAACCCAGCAACAAAGTCTTCTGACTTACCATAGTGTATAGTCTTGTTAGACATTGGCAGTATGTCAAGAGGACCCCTGGGAATAGAATCATCCACCACTTGGAAAACACTGAAGCCAGTACTACGATTGACTGCATGATTGTGAGCAAATTTGACTTGGCATAATTTTTGGTCCGAACTCTTCACATATTTGCTAACTAGACACCTCAACAAGTTACCCAAGGATTTGTTGATATTTCCATCTATCCATCCGTCTTTGGATGATATGCTCTACTGAAGTTCAACAGAGTATTCACCATCTTCCACAAGCTTCACTAGAAATGGCTCGAAAATTTGGAGTCTCTATCAGAAACAATAGACAAAGGTAGGCCATGTAAATGGTATACCTCTTAAAATAAAGTTGAGCTATGTTCACAGCATCTGTTGTCTTCTTACAAGGTATGAAATGAACCAATTGGTCAATAACTACGAAGATGGGGTCATTACCTCGCTATATATGGGATAATCCCATCACGAAGTCCATGCTGACATCAACTCAAGGTTGAGAAAGAATTGGGAGCATCATGTACAACCCTACATTAGTAGCCGCGCCTTTGGACAGTTGGCAGATTCGACACCTCTGTACAAACCGTTCCACCTCCTTGTGAATAGTTATGTAAAAGTATGATGCTTGAATAAATTGCTAGGTTTTGCCCCTCCCCACATGACCCTCACTAAGTAGCTCTTTAATGATTTGTGGCCTCAAGCTGCAATCGGGGATGCACAACTGGTTATCCTTGAACAAGAACCTATCATGGAGCAAGAAATCAGTCTTCTCCGCATCTCTAACTCTAGCTAGAACACCAAAAAAATAAGGTTCAGATGCAATTAATTCACAAAATGAGTCAAAATCGGGTGCCTTAATGTGCATCCTGTGTAGAAGAGTCTTCCTCCAACTCAACGCATCGGCTACTCTATTTGTCATCCCTGATTTGCGCTTTACCACAGTGGTAAAATGCTCCAGATAAGCAACCCATGAAGCATGCCTCTATGAAAATTTATCTTGTTGATGTAGATGCTTCATCGCCTCATGATCGGTGTACAAGATGAACTCTCTATGAAATAGATATTGACGCCAATACTTGACAACTTGCACTATTGCATAGAACTCCACATCATACATATTGCACCGCATCCTCGCACTTGATAGTTTCTCACTAAAATAGGCTATGGGTTTGTTGTTCTGACTCAGAACTGCACCAATCCCAACTTTGGAAGCATCCAAATGTAATTCAAAAGGTTGATGGAAGTTTGGCAATACTAGGATTGGAGCCGAAGTGAGGCGTAGTTTGATTAATTCAAATGCCTGCTCTGCTTTAGTAGTCCACAGAAATCTCCCACCCTTCATCTAATCCATTAGTGGAGCCATGATGCTACTAAAATAAGGGATGAATCGCCTGTAAAATGAGGTCAGGCCATTAAAACTACGAAACTCCATTAGGGTGTTGGGTCATGGCCATTGCTTTACTATCTCCACCTTGGACTCATCTATTTACAGTCCCTCCCCAATAATCAAGCAACCAAGGAGCAACACCTTGGAAGCCATGAACATGCACTTCCGGGCCATGACATAGAATCTTTCCCTGCGAAGTACTTCAAAAACATCCCGCAATTACTTAAGATGTTCCTTAGGGTTAGCACCATAAATCAGAATATCATAAAAGTTCACAACAACACATTTGCCAATGAATGCACTCAAACCCTGGTTCATCACACGCATAAAAGTGCTAGGTGCGCTTTATAACCTGAGGGGCATGACCAATCATTCATACAACCCTTCTCCATCTTTAATGTCATCTTCCACTCATCACCAGGTCTAACCCGTATCTGGTGATACCAGCTCTTCAAATCCATCTTGATAAATATGGTTGTCCCATTGAGTTGTTCAAGTATGTCGTCAAGGCAGGGAATAGGAAATCTATACCCGACCATAATTTTGTTGATGGCTCTGCTGTCCATACACATCATCCACAAACCGCGCAAGGGCTCAAACTTTCCCGAATATGCCCCTCATGTTCGCTCGAGCTCATTCGATGTTGAGGACAATTTGGAAGGACTGCACCAGGTTCTAAATTAATCTGATGTTGAATATCACACAACGGTGGAAACTCATTAGATAGTTTTTCAGGAAATATGTCTTTAAATTCGGCTACAATCAACATCATGGTTTATAGAATTACCTCTTCAGTTGTAACTCCTCTCCCTATCAGTGCAATAACCACATCCAACTCTAGTATCTCCTCCTCAAATCTAGCCAAGGTCAATAGATTGGTATTGTCCCTAGAAGGGTTCAATTGAACGGTACCTCTGCTAGGTAGTAACACAATCTTTACTTAATCCTTGGTAAATCTGTAAGTATTAGTCCTACCATCATGTACAACGCTCTGATCATATTTCCAAGGTCTTCCAAATAGCAAATGACATGCATCCATAGCAACTACATCACCCCACATGGCATCTTTGCATTTAAATCCAATGGAAAATGAGATCAAAGCACGTTGAGACACAGTTACCTTTCCCCCTTCTTGAGCCATGCAAGTTTGTAAGGTTTAGGGTGCTCCTTGGTTTTGATTCCTAGTTTTTAAACGGCTGTTGCAAACACGATATTCTCACAACTATTTGTATCAATCATAAAACGACATGCCTTTCTAAAGATGGTACAAGTAGGTTGGAATATATTAGTTCTCAACCAATCCTCCTCAACTACCCTTAGGGTTAGACAAGATAGCCTAACAACCAATGCAGCACCCATATCTCCTTCAATAAACTCCACGGCTTAACAACCAAGACAGCTTAACAACCAATCCTCCTTATAAGATTGTTCATCTGCAGCCACTACTTTTTCTTCCTCCTCAAGATCGGTTGTATTAATGAGAAGTACTTTCTTCCCGACCACCTTCTTGAATTCAGAAAGCCTATGACCCATTTCTCTACAGCCAAAACACTAAAAGGTGCACTATTAGCCTTGCTTGACTGATTTGTAGTGTTGGCATTCTTGCTAAGCCCTCCTGTTTCAACACGGTTCACGCCACTAGGATGGCTACTGCTACTACTACTGTCGCTAGTTATGCCAATACTTCTCTACCTGTAGCGCCCTCTAGTGTGCCACAGATATAGAAACAAGATTAAACATGTAAACTATATATTGAATCTGTACCCTCAAACCTAAAATGTATCGTACCACCAACTAATCCTCCATCTCCTAGATCTTGTTCCGTGACACGAGTTGCTAAAATTTAGTGTTATAGTCATCTACCGACCTGGTGCCCAGCTTCAAATTCTGCAGCCTTTGGTATATCAATCTCTGGAAGTTGTAGGGAAGAAATTGCGTACGCACATCCTTCTTCATCTTCTCCCATATATAAATCTTTGGTTTTTCCAGCCTACTTCGTGTCAATTTCAGCTACTGCCACCATGAAGTTGCTCTATTCTAAAGTTTGGTTTCCACTAAAGGTATGCATTTATCTTTCGGCACACCTCTGAACTCCAAAATTTCCTCCACAATCATGACCAAATCAAGGAATTCCTCCGGTTCCAGGCTTCTTTGAAATTCAAGAATCTCTGTGCACATACCCGTCTCCCAGTGTCTCTAATCATGCTCCGCAGGACCTATATCGAGTCTCCTCCTCACCTGGATCGACATTAGTTTGGGTGATGTTGGTACCTGATTGCCCATAAACGCAGCCATCCTTTGGTTTAGATGTTCAATTAGATGCTCCATTTTCCGATCCATTATATGTTCTATCATCTATCCCAATTTCTGCTCCAATTTTTCCTCCAATTGGGTCATCCGATTACACTCATAAATCTCTTCAAGATTCTGCTCATGCCTAGGTGCCATGGCTCTGGTACTAACTAACGCAATGAACGAATGGGAAGTAATGATAAGGTCGATGACTTGTTTAGTCCGAGAATGCCTAAGTCAAATAACAAGAACTAAAACCTTATTTAGTTTAAGAGTACCCAGGGATTTTAGAAAAAAAAAAAAACACAAAAGAAACACTTTTATTTCATCAAAATCAACTGCTTAACTTAGCCCGAGGGTTTACAATAAATAGATGAAGGAAACTAGGAAATAAACTCTAAAGGGAGATAAATTGAAAATTTGCCAAAAATAATAAGTTTTCAATTTATAGAAGGGAAATCAAATAATTAACAAAATAAAGCTAATACCCAAAATGACGTAAAAATCCAAGATTGGTAGCCAAAAAAAAAAAAACAACTAGATCAAATCTTTCCTAAAATGGCAAAATCCCTATTTTCAAGGCTAAGATGATGGAATTCGGCCAAAAACCAACATGCCTCATGAGTGAAGATGGTGACTTTTGCTAGTTGACCCATTTTCCATCAAGTGGGACCCTCAAAACACCAAAACTCCATCGCTCGAAAAGTGACATTATTACCGGAATACCCTTGTTGGGCCCTGTCCCATTTTTCCAAAAAGGCCCAGGTTAGCTACATAATACGCTATGCATCAAAATACAACTATCTAGATCAATGCAAATTGCTCGGCAATACTTTAAAATAATTTGCAAAGAGAATGAAGGATCTAAGAAGTTCCATCATCCCTTCTGCTATCAGAGGTTTGGGAGAAGAAAAGGCATTAGCCGACTTAGGGAGCCATTATTAATGTGATGTCATATAAGCTTTTTCAAAATTTGGGATTGGCAGAACTAAGACACACTCAAATGACACTTTATCTCACTAATGGATCAATTAGACATCTAAAAGGTATTGTTGAAGTTGTATTGGTGAAAGTCGACAAATATATTTTTCAGTAGTTTTTTTATACTTGATGTTGATGATGAGGATGTTGATGTACCATTGATCCTTGAGAGACCATTTCTATGTGCTTCAATGGCACTCATTAGCATGGTTAGAGGCGAGATAATGTTAAGGATAGGAGATGAGAAGATGACTTATTGCCTCGCTGAAGCCACTGAGACATTCTCTTGACATTGATGGCTAGACCAAGACGCCGATGCAAGAAACCCCCAACCAATGATGGAGATAGACCCACACGTGAGGAGAGCATGTCTTCCTCCTTTGGTATCATGCTCTATCATTCTCCTCTTAGGCTGCAAATTTTTTTTTTGGAGACCTTGCATGATGCAGATAAAGAAGTCTTCCATCTTAGGAAACCCCCCATGAGTAACCAGATATGTCAAGCTCATGATGTAAAACAAGTGCTTCTTGGGAGGCAACCCAAGTTTTTAATTTAGTTTAGAATAGTGTTCATTTCTGTAGAAATAAATTGCATGAGTAGATGCTGATTCTTTTTTATGTAGGTGTTGTGATTTTCATATCAATTATAGTATGTTGATGATAATGCATGATCATGGTAATGTGTAGATTATATTCCATGTTTTTAATGGAGATTCGGTCATGGAATTGGAAAATCTAAAATTTTTTTGCACATGTACATGCCCACGCACATAGGGGTGTGAGTGTCCCTGCCCATTATAGAAAATAGCAGAAAAACGGCTCCAAGAAGACACGTGGGTACCCACACGACCATGTAGGAGGCAGTGTGCCTCCCTAGAGGGTCACACGACCATGTGGCTTGGTTCACACACCCGTATGACTAGTTTTCCAAGAATTCCAGGTGGTGTGAACACCCACAAGTGCAAGGGGTCATCAAATAATACCTCTCGCGGAAGCACGAGAAGGTCGTATTCCCAAGGCCCAAAGAGCTACCCTTACTTCCCAGCCTACATATTCGAGTGAGTGATCTAAACTACAAAAGAAATAGGAAGAAATCAAGAAAGGAGTCTGCAGTCAAGGTAAAAGAAGGTAAAAATCTAGGGGTAAAAATGGTCACGGATGTGGATTCCCCTGGGGCTATTGAAGTGAGAAGAATGCTAAGACTACCATGCAACTGATAGTTTAGACCAAGAGATTCCTAGGATAGGTCAACCCGATGGTCACGACAATTAACCCCTAATCCAATATTAGTATTGATACGGAATTTCTTCTGACCAAATCCTCCTATGATCACATTAAAAATAGAAAAATCTCTAATTAGGGCCGATACTCAAACTAGGTCCAGCCATAATGTTTGGATGGGTACAAAATACCTGATGGTCACGGTGTATTTGTACATGAGTCCCCTTGAAGCTAAGTGAGTCTAGTACGAAAGTGTTGATCACACCACCAAGTACAATCTAGAAAATGACATACAAAGTTCTCATGCATACCAATGCATCAAAATATACAAATCTTGAATCTCAAACACACCAATTGCAATAAAATAGATTAAAACATCCAATTATACAAGTCCACCCCAAGGTTCACAGACATAAGGTAACCTTGGTGTTTAGTTGTTCATGCTAACAAAATACAAGCTCAAAATCATAAAAACAACCAAACAAAGCAACATAAAACTCCCTCAAGTGATGAATGCAGAGTAACAAGCCGTGGAAAGTTTCCAACGATGCCACCAAAAGGGTGGCTTCCTTGTCCTCTACAAGCCTCTATACAAGGAGATGAGAGGAGATCTTGCCAAATCATGCTTCTCCCTTCAATTTCCACTCCAAAAAATATCTTCTTTCAACTTCCTTCACCCCTTAATGCTATTTCATAAGTGATCATTAAGGGAATCTTCATACAATTACCCAAACTCCTTCCAATTGCACTTAACAATCTTCAATTGTATTATATCAATTAATTTGTAGAAGTAGAATTAAGAAACACTGTAGATATTCATACTATTGATTAAGTGAAAATAAAGTAATAGGAGCCTCTCACTGTTTTTTGAGGAATAAGACTCTCGTGCTCATGCACGAGTTATTACTTGATGATCCATACACTTGCAGTATATACAAACCTTAACCCATACATGTGTCAGAGATATGCACTTTTCCTCATCTCCCTTTTCATCTAACTTTTCTCTCCAACCCTGGACCCCTTTCTTTCCAATTATTCCCGCATCTTTGCAGCCTTCTGATCCTTGGCGTAATTAGAAAGGAAAATCATCTACTTTTTTTTATTTCTTGTTTCCTTGCTAGAGATTTGTTTGGCTTTTACTAGGTTATTTCCTCCTCCTTCCTGTAGACTTATTTTCAAGCCCTTAGAAGGTTCTATGGCATTTGCTTCTCTTGTTTGAGTGATTCTTGTGTAGAATAAGAGCTTTAAAGCTTTGATTTGTAATTATTTCATCTTTTGTAGCTTTGATTTGGTTTTCCTTTTATGTGAGGCTTTGATGTGTGAATTATAACTTTTTACTTATTCTTTCTTTGTGAATGAGAGATTTTGTGATTATAAATGTGTTTCTAAACTTGTTTTAATGTGTTTATGACATTGCCCCTCAAGTTAGATGAAGTTTTGTAGGTTTTGTGGCCGAATGAGCGCTTGAACAATGAAATCAGGATGATTGCAGGCACTTAGAGGCAGCATGGGGTTGGCTGGAAGCCATGCTAGCACCATACAACCAACACGCAGCTCGCAGGGGTTGGTTGGAAGCCATGCGGGCACTATACAGCCCGCATGGAGTCCATGTAGTACTGTAGCACTACTGTAACACCGCAAATTTCATCCTTTTTCTTCTATTTCCTAACTCCTTTTGCTTCCTAATCTTAGATAGGGTCTATCTCCTCCATTTTTTTTATTGTTTTCAAGTCTAGAATCATGGCAAACCATGCTCGAATGTCATTCTTTAATGCATGACATCTAGTTTCGGTTTGCATGTCGCATATTTTTCATTATTTTGTAGTAACTTCATATGATTATTAATGTTAATCTAGGTGGTGAATTGCTCATCAAAGGCAAGGAATTGGCTGAGGAGTGATTGTGCCTTGATCGGATCTTCATGTTTGTGAGTGGGTGTTGATATTAAGACATAGTCAAATTAGAGGGTTTATGCCTTTAAAAGCAATCTATTCATTCTTCTTCTTCTATATCTTCCCATTCATTATTTTAAAATTGATGCCCTAATTATTATGCTTTTGATAGCTTAAAAGAAATTAGAGAACATGTTTTATATGGTAGTTATACATGTACTAAAATGGTTGTTTTCAAGCATTAACTACACGGTTAGCATATCTATGGACATTAAACATGATTTATCCTTGTTTTATAGACTGAATTGGTATATTTTCTCATATAATAAACACTTTTGGAAAAGGGGTTTACATTATGTTATGGTTTGGATTTATGCAATAAATTTTTGAAATGTTTTACTACTTGTGAATACTAGTTACAACCCAACCATCATAGTGGTGGCTCCATAATCTGACCTATAAAGAGATGGTGTGGATGACCAGTTGTTTATACCCTTTCAGGAGGTGCGCAAAGAGCCTAAGAGAGTTGTGGGAGGTCCTACACTAAATATTAAGATCCCGTGGGCACCGAACGGGGATCTTAGAGGCCAACTGACAAGGGCCCGAAAGTGCACGGGTTGTCGAAGTAATAAAATACCTTGGTGAGTGAGCAGTCGTATCCATAGGGAATAGTGTTCAGAAACAAGTATTATCGCTATTTATCTATGAAGGGAATTGATGATGAGAAAAGTATATATATATATATATGTAAAAGGAAATAATAGAGTGCAAGAAGAATAATGAGGGTAGGAGAGGTAATCGATATATAGATGGGGTACTCGGACAAAGCTCCCCCTAGGACTAATGCTTCTAGTGCAAAACTTGTATTATGCTCTACAATTGATGTCTAATGAGTCATGGAAATTCTTAAGCACACGGTCCTAAACCTAAGGTCAACCGTGACTAATCCCACACTATACCTGGCTCTAGACTTCTCTACGACCCTTGACACTCGATGACCTGTCACCTAAGCCCCAGGGGAGTACCTCATACTAATGCCTAGCACCGTGTGAAATTGCATGGAGTTCTAGGGATTCTAAATGAAAGACCCTATCCCTAATTATAGTTCTAACCTTTTGGTCGAAGTCGAAAAACCCTAATCTAAGTTAAGCCCCAGTCTTAGGATTCTTTCAACCCTTTGCAAGGGAGTTCATCTCCTAGTACTTTACTCTACTTCGATCATGATTAACTCTTGGGATACAGAGGTAGGGAAATTCACACCGGAGGGGAAAGGGGACGTTCCGCTACCTCTCGACTCACCCTCTCAACGCTCTCCAACCTTGTGTAGTCTAATCCTATAGAGGTTATCACACCCTCAAAGAATAACCTAATAGATTCTTAACCCTAGTGTCACGGCTAAGGGAAAATCTCATACAATCGGCATGCAAGATTGGAACTCAATAAGAAAACATCAAATTAATAAAGCATAATAAAAGTTATAGAAACACAAGCATCCTAAGGTTCACAAGTCCGAATACCCACTAGGGTTTAGCTCTCCATAGAGCAATACAAAATCAATAAAGAGTTTAAGAACATATGCATGAAAACCATAAAGAAAACCCCCTTGTAGATTGTATCGATGGTCTTGTGGAGCCGCACGTCTTCTCCAACGAATCCCTTGTCAAGCCTAGGGCACACCTCGCCGAATCGATGCCGACGAAAGCTCCCCCAATAGCTTTCTTCCAATGGATGTCGATGCCGATGCCGTATAATCACCTCCAAAGACCTCCAAGAACCTTTCCAAACCCTAGCCGAAAGCTCCCCAAAAGATAGGCAAGAGATAGAAGGGGGGTCAAATAGACCTGAAAACGGGCTATTTATAGGCTGAAATCGGACTTCTACACACCCCTGTGGATTTTCCACACGGGCTTGCAGAATTTCCACACGCCCGTGTGTTAATTCCACACGGCCGTATGGAAATTCTGTTTTGCTGATTTTCGACAGACTGTGAACAGTAACTTGCTGTAGTGATTAGCTACAGTACTTCGCCGAAATGCTCCCGAATTCATCGTACTTCATCGAGGTCGTTGAATTGGACACACAATCAACGGTAAGTCACGTCACATCTTCACTTGAAACACATTGACGAAGCTCTTGATAATGTTGCACAAGTCAAAACATGTGAGTGTGACTGCCTTTGTGTCCTCCAAATCACGTATTCACTTGACCCCAATTAGAGTTTGGCACACACTCACATGTCTTTGAACACAACTTGTGCCTTGTTCCTTGCCCGGTCCAAGAAATCCCTCAACAACCGCGTTCATAACCTATTCTTGCTTCTTCTTCTTTAAATCTTCTCCACAACCCTCAAATGCACAAAAGAACACAAATACACACTAATTAGTGATTAAATCTGAGAAAAGTAATGCTCAGTGTAAGATAATAATACTTCGTATTACTATAATACAAGCACTTATCACCAACACCAAGGAGGGCAATTATTTTGTTACACTAAAAAAAACCAACCTTGATTGTTCCTAACTTAGTTACGGCCATGGCTAAGTGGAAAGTTCTTTTAGGCTAGCCCTGTATTATTTTGGTTATCTAGTCATGGAAATTGATTTTATCCATTTGATATCACTTACTTTTCTCATTATATGTTTTTATATATATTTGAAGATGTGATTTGTATATTTCTACTGCAAAGGTTATGGTATCCTCTCATTAGGCTATGTTTTTTATAGGGACGCATGCTGACACACCCTTTTGCGTGTGTGTACCGCAAGTGCACGGGTTGTCGAAGTAATAATTACCCTGGTGAGTGGGGTAGTCGAATCCACAGGGAACAGGGCTACTAGTACTAACTTCTTCTCTGCAATCTAGCCTAATGACCAATGTGATTTTGTGGTGATCTAGTGTGCATAGAAATTAATACCAGAGATGAATAGGCAAAAGGTAAATAAAGGGAGATCTCAATCAATGAAGATGAGATACCCGGGCAATGCTCCCCCTAGGCTCTATCATGAAGTGCAAGACTAACTAAATGCTTCTAAACCGAGTTCTATGAGTCGAGGTAATCCAAGAATAATCGGTCCCTGCTTCCAGGCCACCGATACTAGTCCCCTACAAGGTCCCGGTGGAGAAATCGCTCAATCTCAACACCTCACACCCCATATGACCGCAATAAGCTTTAGGGATACCTAAAAGTGAAACCGATTCCTAAAATTAGACCTAACCCTATTTCTAGGCGGAAGATCCCTAACCCCCTACAAGGTCCCGGCGGAGAAATCTCTTAATCTCACACCTCACACCAAATATGGTTGCATAGATCTTATGGAATACGGAGATAGGAAACACTTAATCGGAAGGGAAAGGGGACGCTCCACTATCTCATGACTCACCCTCTCAACCCTCTTCAATCTCATATGTTCTAACCCTAATGGAGACCTCTCTCTCACCAAGGCAACAAATCAAGCATACCAAACAACCATACGAATCAATAAGGCATGCAAGCAATGATAAAACAAGATTGAAACTCAAATAAACTCGGATTTAAAAGAAAGCATAAAGAAAGTCAATACATGAATCGAAACCTAGGGTTCACATGCCCAAGTATCTACTAGGGTTTAGCCCTCCATGGGGCTTATTACAAAGCAAAACATAACACAATGAAAAGCAATGTAAACCATGGAAATAAACCCCCTTGAATTCGTGATGATGGCCTTGATGGGTCGCTCAACGTCTTGAAGGATCCTTCTCCGAAGCTAGGTTGCCAATGACTCCCTCGATGCTATGACGGAGGAAAGAACTATCAAAGTTGGTGAAGAACGGCCCTCCAATTCGGCAAAGACCTCCTCCTCAAACCCTAGCCGCTTCCTCTCTCAAAAGGCACACAAAAGATATCAAAAGAATCGACGAAACGGCCTATTTATAAGTCTGAATCGCGCCAGTCACGTGTCTTCACGCGACCGCGTGAGATCCCACGCGATCGCGTGGGCTGCAGAATTTCCACGCGGTCGCGTGAGATTTTGACGCGGTCGCGTGAACAGTAATTTTGCTACAGACTGCTACAGTGAAATGAACATTGTTTTTGCTACAGTACTCTTCATAAACATGATCCAAACTCTCTCATATTGAGGCCACATGGTCGGGCACACGTCCATATGGTGAGTTATAAGATTTCTTCTTCTTCGAATCATCATTTGAGAGCTTTAACTATCTTCACACAAGTTGGGACATGAAGGTGTGACTGCCTTTGTGCCCTTCCATCACACAAATCATCTTGAATTCTTAAGGAAGTTGGCACACACCCTCATGTGCATGATCCCCTCTTGTGCCTTGACACTTGTGTTGTACAAAAGCTCCCAACAATACGTCTTTATAACCCATCTTTGCTTCCTTTTCCTCGTTTAACACTTCCACAACCTAATTGCATAAAAGAACACCAAAATACACTTTATGAGACATAATCAATGGTAAAATGATGCTCAATGTATGTAAAACAAGTAGGTAAAACATGTATAATCAAGCACTTATCACATGCAAGTATATGTGCCAATTGTGTAACAAAGTGCTAAGAAGCAAGATCAAAACAACCTGGACTAGATACTACTAGTACTACCTCTATCCTCATTATCTAGCTAACAATCTAATGATCAAGAATAGAAACTAAAAAATAGTAATCCAAGATAAAAAGAACTAAGGTCAAGGGAAATAAGAAGCAAGAAACAATGGGAGAAGACTGTGTGAGATATGATTTTACTTGGGAACTAAGAATTAAAGTAATTGCAATCAATATAGATTAAATCCTAATATTGTTGGATTGAGAGGTCTCCAAAATATATTAGGTGCTTTCTCGAGATGCCCCAATACCTAATCTTATGCTACATTATGAATGAATCTCTTTTAATCCTACTTTCACACAATTGCAAAGAGATAAAGGAAATCCCTAATTATTAGCCGGAGTTCTCGCTACAATACCCTAGATGGAAGAATCACTTGTGACCTATCCCTAGTGCACACACTTGATTCTCTTTATCTATGGGTAATCTCACTCGGTGAATCTTTTGATCTCAATCCCACAATCAAAATGCAATAACCACTCTCATTATGTTAAATCAACAAAATAGAGACATAGATGAATCCAACAAACTAATGGAAATCTATATTAAAAGCAACAATAAAGAGTATATGTCCCAAGCTACATCAATCAGGACACCCAAGGAAGTTAGCCCTCCATAGGGTCCATGTTCAAATCAAAGCAATGGAAATAAAGCCCTAAAACACTATCCATTAAAGAAGGAGCCCCCTCTCAATGTCTTCGATGTCGGAATAGATGTGAGCCGATATCATTGACTTGGATCGTCACTCTGGTGGCTTCTTCGATCTCTTTCTCCTTCCTTTGATTTGCCTTTAAATGCTAGCCGAAAGCCCCAAAGTTACTTTCCCAAAACCTTCATCCTGAATACCTTTTCAACTTTCTTTTTATGTCCCCAAGAATCAAATAAGTACATAGGCAAGTACAAGGTCGTGTACTTTTCCCGTGTGGATCTCTAGATGAATTGAGATGAGACACAATTCCTGAGGTACACGATCGTGTATCTCTTCATCTGGCCTGGTATATCTCTGGATGATCTTCTCTTCAGTTCTTGAGATGCACCGGCACGTGCTTCTCTTAGGCCCTTGTTCTTCTCTGGATCATAGTCTGTAGCTTTTTAGATGTTCACGAGTGTGTACATCATATACATAACATTGTTCTTCTCAATAAGACTTTGGGCTGAGGAGTGCACAGCCATGTGCATGGTCTGTGTATTTCTCTGGATGTTCAACTAGCCGATGTCTTGAAGAGTACATAGGCAAGTACATGGGCGTGTGCCTTGCCCTTGTAGTTCTCTGTTTGATGTTTTCAGCCCCATTTTACTCCCGATTTTATTCCTTTGGCTCCAATTGTGCTTATCATGACCTATGAGTATAGATGGAGCAAACTAAGTACCAAATTATCCACAAAAACACTCTTAACGACCACTTAAGTGTAAAAGATAATCAATAAGATATGTATAATATAGTACTTATTAGTTTTCCACTCACTGAGTAACATTGTTACTCACTTACTCTCCTCTTTTCCCATGTCTAGCATAGAACAGTGGTGGTACGTTAGGAGTTATGCAGGGCAGTCTGCATCTGGCAATGGTCTGTTTTGGTCTTGTTGTTTTCTTGAGCATATTTAGTGGATCCACTAGACTATTATAGAGTTTTGTTGTTATTTGTTTTCTATTTTTTTCTATACTTGTATTTGATAGCTGTCTAAGATATTGTTGTTTACCTTTCATATATACCCCTTCTTTCCTTGTATTTGTTTGGCTAAATCTTTCTTAAAACATTGGTGCGATCTTTTAATCTCTTAATTAGAAAAAGTGAGCAGGTATTAGCAGGTCTTCTCCTTGACACCTTGCAGTCGCTCGAGGTTAGGGTGTTGCGTGCACCTCTCCTTAGGATGTCGTAGTGATTGTCGCGTGCTTGGCTTGTGAGTTGGGGCATGACACTTGTGGTTGCCTCTGTATGTTGACCCATATGAGTACTCCTGTGGGCTTTTGGAGGTTGATCAAGGAGTCACAGGACATGTACACACTCCTGTGACTAGGCATATGGCTTAAGAGAGAGGCACACACCCAAGTGCCTTAGTTCACAAGGTTATGTGGATCTATTTATTTAATGGGATGGCTTCTTTTAAAAGCCCCTTTTGCACCTCTTCATCTCCCAAAGACCTTGTGATGGTTCCTATCTACTTACTTGGGTGATTGATCATCTCACTTCTTACTTGAGGATAGATAACGAGGTTCTTAGTTGTTACTAGTACTTCTGTTATTTATGGATTCGACTACCCCACTCTCCAGATACACTTTATTACGAGACGATCCATACACTTGAGGACACACAAGGAGTATGTCAATAACCAAACTCACAATCTAAGAGTAACATAAGCTAGACCACACCTGTGGTAATCGAAGTAAGAGTACTGTAGTCAGGGGCAGAGTGACAGGGTGAGTAGTAGGGCAGCCGCCCCCCTGTTGCCGGCGAGGTCTGTTGACCCCACCTGCTTCTTCCATCCCGACCCCCTATCCCGCCCCCCTTTCCCTCCCAACGTCCTCGCCTAGCCTTCTTCGGCTCCTCCCTCTCCCCGTTCCGCCCTACTCCCTTTAGAGTTTTTTTAAAATATATTTTTAAATTTTTAAATTTTTATTTTTTTTCATTTTTTTTTCATTTTTTCATTTTATTTTTTCAATTGAATAATTTATTTATTTATTTATTTCTCATTTATTAGATGTTTTTGTTGAGTTCTTTATTTTTAAAAATTTTGAGAAAAATTGTAAAAATATGTATGATTGATTAATGTGCATTGATTTTTAGGGATTTGAGAAATATTAAAGCTTTGATCTAGTAATAAATAATTTTTTTATTATGATTAATTTAAATAGAAGTTTAAACGAAAGTTATTACTTTTCAAAATATTTAAATATCAGTTTATTTTGTAATCAATAAGATCTTAAATGTAAATAATTTATAAAAATTAAATTTTTTTAAAAATCATTTCAATGAATAAAGATAAATTATTAAATTAAGTATGTCTTGTAAATGAGAATTTTTTAATTTAAAATATTATCTATATTTTTACGATTGTAAATTAGAACAACATCAACTCAATGGTAAGGCCAATGAAGTAATTATTTTAGGCTCTTTATTTTTTAAAATCCTCATCTTTAGATTTTTTTAATAATAATTTTGAAAACTCAAATTTCGAAAGACTACCAATAATTATGATAATACAAAAATATTTTAATTTAATATTTAATCAATGAAATTTAGTCTTAGTTAATTTTTAAATTTTTAAAATAATACGTAAGATATTAAATATTTTATTTTAATACTTAATTAGTCATATCTTTTCTAACTAACTTTTCAAAATTCTATTATGATTTTCTGGTTTTTTCATGCATTTGTTTCTCTAAATTAATATAATATTTATTTTTTAATTATAAATAAGAGCTTTTCTAGTTTTTATATTGTTACAATTTTCATGTTAGATATTTAATTTGTTGAGTTTTATTCATAAATTTTAAGTATATCCTTTTATCATAAGTTTAGTAATATGTGAAAAGATAAATAAATATCTCAAATATGTATTTATTAAAATAAAATTAACTTTTATTAAATAAATTAGAGGGTTTATTCTAAAATTCCGTATAGACCTTGTAATGTCTGTTGAGTGGGGATCCTTTGACCATTTGACCGAAGTTTGGAGTTTGTGGGGGAGCCCACACTTTGTCTCCATGTCCGAAATTGTGGATCTGGTCGGGAGAGTTTTAGGGTTATTTAGGTTGAACCATTGGAGAACTTGGGCTCTCTTGAAGCTTGCAATTAAAGACCACTTTCTTTTCCAGAGCTTCTTGTTCTTCTTCTCCTTCAACCAATCTTGCTCTTGGATTGCTTGTGCTGAGGAGGCAGCTGTCAAGGAGACAGATTTTTCCGGATTTATTTTCTTCACCAAAGTTTTTGGACTGGTTTGCTAAGTTAGTCTTGTGTGTGTGCATTTGTGGAGATGATATTATGAGTATTTGTATGTTGTGTATTTATTTTGCAACCTGGTTAATTTTCGGTTAGCTTGGACGTTTGATTAGCTTAACCAAAGCTTGATGTTAAATGCCTTAAACTTATGTTTTCTGTGAGAACCCTGAGTACTTTGATAACCTTGTGTTTGTTATTGTTTTCATGATTATGGCTTGCTAATTATGAGTGTTTATGGCTTTATATTTATGCATGTAATCCGTTTTAATGAGATCCTGAAAGTGGTTTGTTATGGAGATGCTAAATTTTTAGAAACCTGCAAGCAACCTTTTGATGTTCTGATCATGTTTGATTTTATTCAAAGTTTTTATTATTAATTTTAATATTAATAGGAAAGAGCATGGCTTTTTGTTTAGACATTTATGTCAAGGGTGTTAAGCATGATTTAAGTTTCTAATCTCTTTGTTAGTGGCTATAATTAGGTTTATGCTCATTCGTTGGTAGCATTAAATGCTAAGCTGGCATCATCTTATCATGTTGTTAATTTATTAGTTTCTTAATGAGTTTATGGAGTGCTGATTTTGGGTAAGGATAGTGTACTGCATGCTTATGTTTTAGAGGATATTATTATTATTAGTTATTTTGTTGTTTTAAAACATTTGTTTGAGTGTAAGTTTGTTATCTTGCCAAGTTTGTTGTTTGGTGATTTATCCATGTTGAGTGAGTTAGGACTTTAATTGTAAGTCTAGATCCGGCCTAGAACTTGTAATGTAAGTTGATTATTTTGTTGGATTAGATTTCCGTAGCGAGTCTTAGTCCGTGGGACTTGCCGAGCTTAGCTTTGTGACCCGGTACCAGGTAGGTTCTCGCACCTGTTTAATTTTGTTTTGCCATTGTAAGGTATACCAGTGGCAATTTTATTCCAGTTATTTAATTATTTATATATTTATTTTATACATTTTTATTTTGTATTATTCAGTATTTTCTGTATGTTCGTTGTATTTCTCGCGGTTTTTAGTACATCTCCATTTCTGGCAATCTGCCCAGCTAGGAGGAGTAGTCCTAGCCATGTGCACATGTTTTCTGTAGTAGCGCTACCCCCCGACTGCGGTCGATGATCCGGCTTCGGCCGTCGATATTCTATTCTGTTCTGCTCGGACTTCACAGTCGAAGATCCAGCCCAGTGCTGTTGATTTCTGTTATTAGTCAGGGAGATGTACCGTCTGTTTTTGTGTTATTTTCTGAAATTTTGGATTCTGTTATTTCTGAGCATTTTCTGCATTATCTGTCTGGAATTTAATTATTCTGAAATACCTCTATTATTCTGTACTATTCTGCATTATCTTTTTTAGCTGCGATCCTACTGGGCCTTTGTGGCTCATGCACTCTGTGGACAATGTTTTTCACAGGAGAAGATCAGGCTTAGGAGCAGGGGTGGTATCTGGGGAGTCACTTCTTTTCCTGCTTGTTGTAGTCAGTTTATACTCTCCTGTGTGAGTGAGACTTGTATTTTGTCTGTATTTTATTCATAACCTGTTTGTGTGGCACGATTGTTTGTAGGGCTGCTTTAAGCCCATATTTGTATCGACTCTGTTTCTGTTATTTTTATTTGTAGTTCTTGTTATTATTCTTGTTCTGCTTGTTAGGTTGACTCTGACCAGGTCATATCTGAAGCCTTGCACCCAGTGGGGCCCGTCCAGTTGGATGCGGCCGATCTGTCAGCGGGCCCAGCCGTGGGGCTGGGGCGTGACAGACCTCTAGTTATCTTAAGCCTCCTGAGTCAGAATCATAAAGAATTCTAAATTTTGATAGAGATATTTATTTTGATATATTAATTAATGTTAATTATTTCTCTTAAATTTTATTTATTTTTATAAAAAAATTTTAAATATATTTTTAAATTTAAAATTTTTATTAATTAATTATTTTAAAACTTGTAATTGGCGGCCCCCTCCATATGATTTCTGGCTGTAGTTATGACTATGAACAATAATCTCGTGTATTAAACTCCTAAGCATTGCATGGTAATTGCACCAAAAACTACCATGTATTTATTATATATAAAACGAGAACAAATCGTGGTTGAAACCCTTATCATCTTATCAAATTTTTAAAAACAATCAAGAGTTCAATTATCAGGTGACAGTTAGTTTGAGTTAATATATATATATATAATAATAATAATAATAATAATAATAATAATAATAATAGATGTTCAATAATAAAATTGTTTTTCACTTTGAGGTTCAAGTCACATCCTTGCAAATTGGGGAACACAACCTGATTAATTATTGGTCAGGTTTTTTATCCTTTCACGTAACATCCCAAACAAATTCAGCAATCAAGAAAATGACCTTCCCCCACTCCGCCCCTGTTTTCTATTTTACAGGCACACTGCTCTTGAAAGATGAAGATAAACTAGAACAGCAAAACCTTCATGACATGTTCATACTTTCCCACTTTACAAGAAGTTACACTCAACAATTAATAATAAGTAAGTTGATAAAACTCCTTACTTACAGAGGTTCAAATAAAAACCAAAAAATTATAAAAAACAAACAAACTGACCCGATAGAATGACCTCGCTTCAATTAAAACCACAATTAACCTCTAATGAAGTTCTTAAGAGTTCATCTAAGTACTCCTCTCCCAAGTCCTCCAACTCCACAACACTCTCCTTACTCTTCTTATTCTTGCCTACTGTCTTGCTTCTCATGGAGTGCTTTCTTTTAAGAGCCACCACTGGCGAACACTCACCGTCATCGATACCACCGCCGTTCTTGAGCTGTTCCAATGATTCTTGAACCATTTCTACCGGAAAATTGAGCACGGCCATCGTGCCTCTCATCGCAAAAGCAGCTTGATCATATGCGAGTGCCGCCGCCTCAGCACTATCAAAAGTACCTAACCAAACTCTTATTCCATGCCTAGTTGAGTCCCTTATCTCCGCCGCAAACTTTCCCCATGGTCTCCGGCGAACTCCTCTGTAATTCTTCTCTTTATTGTCTGTTTTTCGCCCTCTGGAGTCCACTTCCTCGCCGGAGAGTGTGCTACCGGAGACCGATGAGGCCGATGCCGAAGATAGAATTTCGAAGAGCAGCATCTCCTCCGTGTCATTGACATTGAAAGGGAGTGAATCCTCGCCGGAAACCATGGAGAATTCCGATGAGTTTTCAGAGTTTGAGAATTCCCCCATTGTTTTGCTCTGTTTTGCTCTGTTTTTTGCTCTGTTTTTCTTTAGGTTTTTGGTGTGGGTAGTTTGTAAGGTTTGAATGGGTTTGACAGGGTTTTATAGGGAGCGGGGAATGTGTTTTTGGAATTATTTTAATTATTTTAAAATTTTGAAATATTTTTCATATTTTTATATTTTCGAATTAATATTATGTTTATGATTAAGTTTAGACCAATTGAATACATTTAAAACCGCACGTGAGTCAATTAACGGCGGCCGGGTCATTCAAGCATCTAATTAAGTCAGCCGATGACGTCACGTGATCTTTTTCTTTTTTCTCTTTTTTTTTTTAAGTTTATATAATAATTTAGCACTCTTCAAAATTGATTTTTTTCTTCACTCTTTAATTTTGATTATATAATTATGAGTTTTCGTTGTTTGTTGGAAATGATTTACAAATAGCCAATATTATTTGCCTTTTTTTATTTTTTACAATTTTTATTTTTGCTAAAAAATATATGTACATTTTTTTTCTTTCCTTCTTCTAGTAACTTTCTTTTCTACACAATCAGCATAATCTTAACAATAATAAATACACGTATAGCCTAATTAATGAACCGATTGCACATTGGACCTTCCTTCTATGGTTTGTGGCAGAGGAAAAGAAGCTTGAAAATAGAAAATAAAAATAAATGGATTTATTGTGAAGCAAAAAAACAGAGGAAAGTGGATAGATTTTTCATTACTTTTCAAAAGCAGAGCTAACATTAGAAATTAAAATATTTATATCACCACACATCAAATTAGCAAAATAGCCACAAGGAGTCTACATGCATACCCCCTCTCAACCACACATGCAACTCTACTTCTCACAAGATTCCCATGCTATACTTGACCTTTCAATCTCTTCTATTTATTTGTTTATAATTGCCCAATAGTGTGACAAAATTAAGATGACAAATATATTCTTTGTGTGCTAAAATAAAGCGCAAATATATTGTAATTTTTGGCCTTTCTCTTATAATATTGAAGTCTAAAATTTTTCAATCATCTCATCAATAATTCTGAGACATGACAGCAAATACTAGAACTAAGTATGGGACGCAAACACTAAATTATATATTATGCCGTTGAAGATGGGTACTTTCCTATATTTATTGTATTTGTGGTGTTACTATTAGTTGATATTTTGTCAGATTTTTTCACTTTTATCCTAATAACTTACGTCTACTTTCACCCGTGGGGGTTTATGTAACTGTTTTTTTTATGTTATAATATTACTTGGTATACTATTTTATTTTATTTTATTTAATAAAGTTATAATTTATCTATTTTTATCATATTTATGTATATATATTTAGAAACTTTGAAAAGAAACCCATGCAAAAAGAACAATTTTCTTTTTTTAAAGAAAATTCGTTTGAGAGAACATGTATATATATATATATATATATATATATATATATATATATATATGGACATGGTTGAGTCACAATTGATCAATTTGACTCATCATATAGCTATGAACATCTAGAACTAATCACTGTGGTTTATGTCCACATCCAAGTTACTAGAAGGATGCTTTCCTTATAATCCCTTTCTCACAATATTTAATGCTTTCTTTAGAACTTCCAATTCATAAGTAAATCAAAACAACTTTATTGAAAATACAATAGACTTTCTAAGCAAAATCATGCATGTATCAAAGAGCTAAGGTTTCACAAGAAATAAGCTCCTTATCTTGAAGCAAACTTGTCTTTCTCTCTTACCTAATTCTTGTGTCAAGCCCAATGAGAGGGTTGAAATAATCCAAGCGTGGAATTATTTTATGCTTTTCTTGCTCACATGTTCTTTCATCTAAACAACAAAATTTCAATAAGTGTATAATTAATATGGGTTAAAGCCATTATTAGCACGTCTACTTTTTTTCTTTTGGCATTTTCGTTCCTCCTCTTTTAATGTATAATATAATACAATCTATCAAAACATCCGATCTTGTCACACTACCTACTACTTATAAGTAATTTTGAATTAATAAATATGGTCAAAATAACTTTTGAACCTTATTTGATATTGTTAAATGTTATGAAAATATAAAAATGAAAATAAACCCAATTATTCACAATAAATATTTTGTTTTCCTTTATATATAAATAAATAAAATCAAGGATTAGAATATGTGACTTCTACATATTTTTAAAAAAATATATAAATCATAGTATACAAGAGCTAAATAAATATACATCATAGGGTACAAGGCCTAAAGCATTTATTCATGAGAAGCACTAAGTGTGAATACACAAAAAGTGTGAGGTTTGGTAGTGTGAATATACAAAGGGTGTTCGCCAAAGATAAGTGAGGTTTGGTAAAGAGGAGGTATACATGCTTGGATGCACTCTAGTTCCATGAGAGAAAGAGCAAGATATATTATAGTCTTTTAGGGTCCCCATTAGATGAAAACAAAATTAATTGTACTCAATCAAACAAGTCATTGTATATGAGGATTGGTTCTTTGAACACAAACATATGCAGAGAACTTGGCCACCTTTTCATGCATTTGCTTTCTCTCATGTCATTGTAGTTCATAGACCCCACTCCGGCCAATCTATCTCTCCATCCATTTAATTCTTGGTGTGCTCATCACTGCACCTTAAATAACAAGGCAAAAACTATAAACTAACCCTATTTTATTGTCTCCTTGCAACAAGAAACATGTGGGAGTTGGTGTGTTTTTTATTCCAGTTTTTTAAATAAATTTAGAATAAATACGTATAAATATGAAATTAATAACTCAATACACTTGTACCACTCACATAGTATTGGTGGGTTTCATTCGAGTTTTGACTCAGCCTAATAATATTTAATTATTTTAATAAATAATTTTAACTAAATAAAGCCAACTCCATCTCAATTATGCTGTATATATAGGATATTTTACATTAAATATTTGTTTTATTCAGTTCATTTGATGCCAACACACAAGTGATTCCGTTCATACCAAATTTTGAGAAACTAGTGTTGAATTAATACTAGAATAGAATTTTCGGTCTCATCAAATAGGACAACCTAAAGTTTTAACAGATAAAATGTTTATTTTTTTCCCCTCTCTGGTTTGCAGTTGAGTAGTCAAATTTGCAACAAAGAATTAGTATGTAGATCATGGACTTTATGTGGAGGATTAAGGATGCATGAGTCACTTTTGCGGTCAAGTTAGTTGCATGGGATCATTAATTTAGAGGAAGATTAAATTAAGAGATTTGATGTGACACTTTTCCAATTAGGCTCAATATGTTTTTGGAAGTTGATGAGACTTGTACCCACTGTCTTGAATCCACCAAATTTGACAGAAACAATGAATTAACCCTCATCTTCTGTTCATAAATTTGACTGGTTCGTGCTACAAGTTATTAATGGCTTATTTCTATTCATGGCACTGGCATGCCTATGTGGTAAAAAAAAAATATTATTAAGCTCTTGTCTGATTCTATAAATTCTCTGTTATTATTAAATATTATTAACATCATTTTTTTCATAGAAAATAGATATTTTTTCAGTCCATTTGCACCATGATCGAGGTGTGTTATAATGTTTCCCCAACTGATGCATGTATTTTATTTTATTTTTTAAATAAAATAAATAAATCTGTTAAATACTTAAATTGATCTCTCAATGTCACACTTAAAAAAAAATTATTATTTATTTAATTTTTTTTTGACTGATGCATATGGCTTACATAAAAAATTAATATTCTGTCATTCATAATAATGAAATTGTATTTTACCATGAGCGGGCTTTGCAAACTACCTAATAATTATGGATTATATTTTCTCTTATGTTTTTTATAATAAGATTTTATGTTAAATTATATTTAAAAAAAACAGTGCATAAAAAATATTGTAAATTTGTCAGTTTATGTTCTAATTTTAATATTTCTTTTATTTTTTCAATAAAATTTACCTTTAATTATACTGAAAATAAATCACTCCATCACAACCATTGTAGTTTTTTTACATTTGCTGCTGTGTTTTTTTCTATTTATTAATTAACTTTTTAATATATTTTAATTATTTTTATGTATCATTACAATAAATAAATGAATAAATAAAAGTCATAATCCATGGGGTGATGCCTCACAAGAAATGCGCATCAATGGCTCCTCATAATCTAGAACAAGCAGAGAACATAAACAATAGAATTTGTGAGGAATTAATGTTGCTAGATACTCAATTCTATGCACATGAACAAATAAGAAACAAATGAGAAAGTTGGGTAACAAAGACCACTCAGCCCAACCTATCCATTTCAATCTTGTCACCTTTCCTAAGTTCTAACCTTCTCTCTTTCTCTCTCTATCTACATTATTTATCTAATATCTAATCATTTTTATATTAATTTTCAACTAAAATTTGTTATGCACTTTAGGGTAAGTTCATGAACCTCTATCTGTAGTCATGAGGATGGCATGGCACCATGGGGCCCTTAAGTAGACATCTATAGAGACAAGGTTAAGATCCTTATTCTTTTAAGTATTGCTTATAAAAATAATAATAGAAAAAAAACATTGGAACTTGAGAGTGCTTCAGTTTGTAAGGAAGGAAAAGATCACCTTCCTCTTTTTGTCTCTTATCAAGACCAAGAAGCCATTCAAACAAAGGCCAGTCATCAACTGGAGGTTGTTTTTTATTATTTCAATGGTTTTGTTATCTTCTCAAGTATGATGAGAGACAGAGCCAAAAGAAGAATTAAAAATATAGATACTAAAAGATTTAATTACATACATTAGGGTATAGGCTTTAGGGCTTATATTAAAGTTTTCTAATCTAGTGATTATAAGTTCATTAAAGAAAAGATACAAGGTTCCATCCTTTTAATCTGGTCAGTTTGTATCAAATATCCTATTTATATTTATAAAGAACATTCATAATTTAAAGGTAATTTCACAAGTGATTACAAGGATAAATTGTCTACTTGCCCATGATGAATTTCATTCTGCCTAAAATTTTTATTATTTTTCTTTAATTTTTTAAATTTTATATATATATATATATACCTTAAAATTTCAATATATACTTTCTTTTTTTTATTTAAAAAAAACAGAAATCTCTGAAATCAACCAAACTCTAAAATATTTATCAACCTCTTATTCTCCCATAATATTCTTGGCCTACCACTCCGTAGAGACTCCAACTTTATGGGTTACATGTGGATATCATGTGGTCAGAATCCATCCACTTTCTTGTCACCTTCTCAAGCCGCCTTCTCTTCTTTACCACGCATCCCTTCATTAATGTTAAGTATTAACAATCATTCAGGCCCATGAGCCTTTCTTAGTCCACAAGACCCAACATTTCAATAGTTTGTGTTGCAATCCCCATTCTCTTCTTCTTCTTCTTCTTCTTCTTCTCTCTCTCTCTCTCTCTCTCTCTCTCTCTCTTTCTATATATATATATATATATCAGAAGACTATAGATAAAGACAGGAACAAGGACTACAATACAAGGGACATAAACAAACCAATAACAAGAACACCTTTTAATTATATTGATCTATATATTTTATTTAAATATTTATAATAGTTAACTAAAATTTAATTAAAAATTTTCAATTATATATAAAAAAGTAAATAGGTTTAAACAATAAAACTAATTCTATAAGATATTTTTTAATAGAATACGGGAGGATATTTTTCACATATATATAATATTAAATATTGAAATTAGATAAATTTATATGTATAAGTGAATAATTGATGTGTTCCAAATTAAATTTATTTAACAAAATTTAAGTAAGATATGTGAAAAAAATTAATATGACAAATGTTTTAAGATTTGAAATTATATTTTATATAGGAGATAATGGATATGGATTAAACTAATTATATTAAATAATTTATGATTAAATATGTTAAAATATCTCTCAGGTAATTCAAAACCCTTTTAAGAAGTAGATAGTACATACACAAAATATAATATATATATATATATATATATATATATATAAAGCATTTATTTTACAGGTTTTTCAATAACGTGGATGTCAACTTAACATCCATGTTAACAGCCAGTGACGGAACCAGAACTTACAGGTAGGGGGGGCTAAATTCAAAGTGTAAAAAATTATCAAATAAAATAATTATCTACAGTAAAAAATAAGTCAATAATATAACTATAATTTGAATATACATATAGTAAAAAAAAAGAACATTAACTATAATTTGAACTACTATAACTATGTTCAACTAGACAGCTAAACAATCATTCATTTACTCTAACATGTATATTATTATATTATAACAACTAATTTATATTTGCTATGCAACATTATCAACTTAATTTTTTTAATTATTAATTTGTTTTTATAAATTTTATTAATATTATTCATAAACTTTTATTGAAAAATTAAATGCCACATTATCAATTTAATTTTTTTTCCTTAAATTTTTATAAACTTTAAAATTTCGGCAACTTTTTGAAAAAAAGAAAACTTGTTAATTAGTAAAAGTATCAAAACCTAACACTACAACCCATTACCAACTTAATTTTTTAAATTATTAAATTATTTTTATAAATTTTATTAATATTATTCATAAATTCTTATTGAAAATTTCAAATTTCAATGCATCATTATCAATTTAATTTTTCTTTAAATTTTTTTAAAATTTAAAATTTCAGCAACTTTTTGAAAATAAGAAAACTTGTTTTTAATTAATAGAAGTATAAAAAACTTAAAATTCCAACCCATTATTAACTTAATTTTTTTAAATTATTAATTTATTTTATAAATTTTATTAATATTGTTCATAAATTTTTATTAAAAATTTGAAATTTCAATCCCTCATGATCAAGTTAATTTTTTCCTTAAATTATTTTTAAATTTAAAATTTCAGAAACTTTTTAAAAATTTTAAAAATATATTTTTAATTAGCAAAAGTATAAAAAAACTCAAGATTGTAGCCTATGGGATTTGAACCAAGGTGGGCTCTAACAAACAACTTCCCACCAACCATGCAAGTACATTACCATTACATGACAATTAAGCACAAATAAAATATTATCTACCATTAACATATATATATATATACCCTAACTTCATCGGTGCCGGAAAGCAAGCTCACCGGAGCCGAGGGGGGGCTGAAGCCCCTGCTAGCCCCCTCTTGGTTCCGCCCCTGTTAACAGCCACATTATTATTATTTTTCCCTTAAACTTTAAATTCAAAGTGTATAATAGTTGAGAATGTCTTCGTAAAAGTTAACTGCATATTTCTAGCTAACTTTATCGTGCTTGACATGTACAAGGACAAGAAGATTCCTCTGAGTTTTGGTAGGCCTCTCCTAGCAATAGGTAAAGTTTTTACTTACACTAAGGAAGGTAAACTAACTCTAAGAGTGTTGGATGAACAGGTAATATTTAATATCTTCATCACTGACTTGAAGTGTCATCTTCCCGACTTGAATATCTAGGAAAGCTTTGGAAGCCACTAAGAATGAGCATCCTAAAATGATGGGGACCTTCGTGCCCTCATTCACATCCAAAATCACAAAGTCATTCCGGAAGACAAGCCTTCCAACTTTAACCAAGGGATCATTAATAATGACTTTGGGGCGCTGCACGGATTGATCAGTGAGTTGCAAGGTGATTTGTGTCAACTCTAGCTCTTTTCACCCTAACTTCATGAAGAGCTTGTAGGGCATGACATTGATACTTGCCAATGAGTCGGCTAAAGCTTTCTCTATAATTAAATATCTAATTTTGCATTCAACAACCAATTCGCAGGGGACATAATTTTTCTTGCCAATTTGCTTTGAAGAATCACCGAGCAACTTTCATCAAAAGACATGGTGGATGCTTCTTCTAACATGCGCTTGTTGGTAAGCAATTCAATCATAAATTTTGCATATTTGGGTATTTGAGAAAAAGCTTCCTTAAGCGCCAAATTGATGTGGAGTTGCTTGAAGACATCCAAGAATTTCTTAAATTAAGCATCGTTTTTCAATCTTATTGAATACATGACTTTAGGTTGATATTCTCGCACCAGTGACTGTTAGAGTTGCTGAACTTCCTTCCCCTAATTGTTGCTTTCCTCAATCACAACCTCGGCTTTTGAAGTTGCATCTCCTATACCATTTCTTCCTTTCTCAATGCTCGGACTACTTTTTTTTTTTTTTTTTTTTTTTTCTGAACTTCAACTTCCTTACCATTCCTCAGAGTGATAGCCTCGAATTGTTCTCTATGGTTAGCCTTAGTGTTGCTTGGGAAGCTACCCTAGAGTCTCTTTACATTTGCCTTGGCAAATTACCCGACTAGATTTTCAAGGTTTTTTGATGGACGCTTAGATATTCAGCAGAATAATGTTAGTTGCCTCAAACTTAGCATAAGTGCTAATAAGTGTATATTTGTGCATCATTTAATATTGTTTTGTACACTTATTTGATATATATTAGAGTATTCTTGTGGAAGATGATGCTAAACCTGGTGAAAATCATATTCTCAAATACTGGGAAGTGCTTAAAAAGGAGAGAGAGAGAGAGAGAGAGAGAGAGCGCCAAAATAAGCAATTTAGAGCCAAAATGAAAATGTTGAAGCTTCCTCGTAGGAGAGAGCATAAAGATCAAACAGGGGGACTTACGGGCAGGACTTACACCTGTAAGCCATACCATAAGGGATGTCCAAAGGAGTTTAAAGGGAGTAACTTACGCCTGTAAAGCAGGTCATGAGAACCATCTAGAGAAGATTATGATCCAGTGTTTACGATCGTAAGCTGGGCCGTAATATCGAGATAAAAGGCCTTACAAGCGGGACTTACAGCTGTAAGGCATACGACTCATCATTTTTAGCTTTTTACGGCCTTGTTATTACGCCTGTAAGGTGCCCATGAGTGGCTAGGTATGAAAGATTCTGACCAGGGTTTAGAAGCAACAATCTTTTGACGTCCAAGCGTAGGGAAAGAGGGGAGGGGTTTCTCCATATTTTGTAGGGTAATTAATCAAGGAGAGAAGACTTGCCACCTTTAAGGAAGACTATTGAAGCCGTTGAGGAGCACCTTGGAGGTGTTTGTGGAAGGAAAGGGGGAAGTTCATTGATGTGCTAAAGTTTTGTGCACACTAGTCCGCAAGTGTACAAGTCATCAAGTAATAGCGTGTGTGAGTAGGGTTGTCGAATCTATAGGGATTAAATATTACTAATACTAGCTTTATCCTCGTTATCTAGCTAACAACCAACTTACCAATGAGAGAAAAGTTAACTAAACATTTAAAAAATGAAAAGAACTAAGGTCAAGAGTATAAGAAGTGAACAACCAATAGGAGAAGAAGGTGTCCGAATGAGATATAACTTGGAAATTAAGAATTAAGGTAATTGTAATTAATATAGATTGAACCCTAGTATTGTTGGATTGATGAGTTTAAAAAAATATACCAAGTGCAATCTTGAGTCGCCTCAATACCTAATCCTATGCTATGATAGAATTGAACCTCTTTTAATCCTACTTTCACACGATTACGACCCCTAATTAGAAATTAGAGCCCTTGCTACATGACTCTAATAGGAAGAATTACAAGTGGCCTATCTCTATGATAAATGCTCATGTATAAGCTATACAAAGTATACTTTTCTTATATTGAGCATCGCTTTATTCAGATTTTATTGCTTATATGTGTGTATTTGTATTCTTTTGTGCATTCAGGGTTGTGAAGAAGATGTAGAAGAAAAAGAAGCAAGAATAGGCGTGTTCAAAGACATGTGAGTGTGTGCCAACCTCCAACTGAGTTCAAGGGAATATGTGAATTGGAGGGGCACAAAGGCAGTTACACTCACATGTTCCGGCTTGTGTAATATTATTAAGAGCTTCATCAATGTGGTTCAATTGAAGATGCGACGTGATCTACAGCATGATTGTGTGCCCAATTTGATAGCCTCGATGAAGAAGATGAATTCGGGAGCATTTCTTCACGAGTACTGTAGTAAACACTGTAGCAAGTACTGTTCATAGTGCACCGAAAATCTAGAAAACAGAGAATCCACACGCCCGTGTGGAAATTCCACATGGTCATGTGGAAAATCCACAAGGATGTGTGGATGCCCGATTTAACCCTATAAATACCCTGTTTTGGGTCTTATTTGGGGACCCCTCTGACTATCTTTTGCCTATCTTTTGGGGGATCGCGGCTAGGGTTTGGAGAGGTTCTTGGAGTTCTTTGGAGGCGATTTTATAGCGTCAGCATCGACATCCTTTGGAAGATAGCTATTGTGGGAGCTTTTGTCAGCATCGATTTGGGGAGGTGTGCCCTAGGCTTGACAAGAGATTTGTTGGAGAAGACGAGGCGGCTCCACAAGACTATTGATACGGACCACAAGGGGGTTTTCTTTATGGTTTTTATGCATATGTTCTCAAATTCTTTATTGATTTTGTATTGCTTTATGGAGAACTAAACCTCTAGTGGGTATTCGGACTTGTAAACCCTAGGATGACATTGTTTCTATGATTTTTTCTTTCTTTCTTAATTAATGATTTTAATTGAGTTCCAATATTGAATGATAATTGCATTGATTTTCCCTTAACCGTGACACTAGAGTTGAGAGTCATCTAGGTTATCCTTTGAAGGTGTGACAACTTCTATAGGATTAGACTATGTAAGATTGGAAAGGGTCAAGAGGGTGAGTCAAGATGTAGCGAAACGTCCCCTTTCCCCTTCGGTGTGATTTTCCCTACCTCCACGTTCCAAGAGTGCTTTGCGGTCAAAGTAGAGTGAAGTGCTAGGAGATGAACTCCCTTGGGGCTTTGTTGCGCGAGCAACAGAGTGAAGAGTTGTAGTGAATCCTAGTTCTGGTGCTTAATTGAGACTAGGGTTCTTTCGCTTGGACCAAAGGGTTAGAACTATACTTAGGGACAGGGTCTTTCACTTGGAATCCATAGAACCTCAAGCAGTTTCACGTAGTGTGAGGTCATAGGAGATGGACTCCCCTGGGGCTTAGTTGAGCGATCAACAAAGTGAAGGGTTGTAGTGAATCCTAATGCCGGGGCATAATATTGGATCTAGTCACGGTTGATCTTAGGTTTGGGACCGTGTGTATTTGGATTTCCACGACTCATTAAACATCAATAAGGGAGTATAATACTAGTCCTGCATTAGAAACATTAGTCTTAGGGGGAGCATTGTCCGGATACCCCATCTTCATATCGATTACCTCTCCTACCTTTACTTCTCGTCTTGCACTCTTTTACTTTCTTTTACATTTATACATATTGATTTCTGTCACCATCAATTTCCTTCATATATAAATAGTGATAATGTTTGTTTCTGAACACTATTCCCTGTGGATACGACTACCCACTCACCAGGGTACTTTATTACTTCAACAACCCGTGCACTTTCGGGCCCCTGTCACTCTAGTACACACAACTGATTCCCTTCATCTATGGGTGATCTTATCTGATGAATCTCTCGATCTCAATCACGCCATCATAAAGAAATAACAACTCTCATTAGGCTAAATCAACAATATAAAAACATAGATGAACCCAACAACCAGAAAGAAATATATATTAAAAGTAATATAAAAATGTAATTATCCCAAGCTACATCAAAACACCGGAGGAAGTTACCCCTATTAGGAATTATCGCAAAATTATATAATACTATCAGAGGCATGTGGAAGCAAGAATAAAATTGTGATATGATCTAATTGTTTTAATGAACACTCTATTTTAATTGAAAGACCTAGAAAATTACCTCTTGATGTTTGAAAACCTTTCTTTTGATGTGTTGCATTTGTCCCTCGAATTTTCATAGAGCTCCTAGTACCGAACGAAAGTCACATGCTTCTAGATCACATGGCAGAATTAAGAAATAATCTCCTCTTTTTCTCCAAATAGAGGCTAGGGTTAGAGAGGAAAAGAGAGCTTGGGGATTTGTATCACCAGGGAATCGATTGATTTCCTCTAGGGCTAGAGAAGAGTCATATTTACAGAGCTTTCATAAAACATGATAAATATTATTCACTTATGAATTTCTATTTAAAATATGAACCTTCATAATATGATAAATATTATCATAGAAGTTCTATTAGAAATATGAGTAACACACCTCTATGCGTGTGTCTACCGTAAGTGCACAGGTGTCGAAGTAATAAAGTACCCAACAGATCAGGTAATCGAATCCATAGGGAACAAGGCTACTAGTACTAATTGCTTCTCTACTATCTAGTCTAATGATCAATGGGATAATGTGATGATCTAGTGTGTGAAGAAATGAATACCAAAAATGAATATGCAAGGGTAAAATAGAGGGAGGTCTCTGATGAGTGCATTTTATATCATGTTTCTTGCCCCTTATTATAGTCTTTTCTCTGTCCTTAAGTATATTTACTTATTGGAATTGGTGCTATTTAAAGTATTTTATTCCTTGTGTAGGAATCTAGGGCCCGAGTCAATTTGGTGTGAAATTGAGGTTATTTCCCGCGTGTTCAGTGACCAAAGGTTCAGTACTGGCTGACACGGGCATGACACGCCTGTGCCCCAAGTGCTGCAAGTCCCGTCCTGGAGTGTAGAAGAGCTAAAATCCTAACACGGGAGTGTCCCAGGCAGGACACGGTCACCACACGCCCGTGCCCCAACTGCTGCAAATCTCAGGAGACGTTCCCTCATGAATAACACGGGTACGGTGCCTAGTACACACCCCTTGTGCCAGGTAACACGGGGAACACACGCCTGTGCCCCAACTGCTGTAAATCTCAGGAGTTTCACCCCTGGATTCCCGAAAAGAGTTCACGGTCGGGACACGCCCGTGTCCGAACCGTGTCGGGCCCTGAATCAGCTTTTTTAACTCCAGAAATTACGGTTCTTTCTCATCTTTTGTTCGGGGATTCATCTCTCCACTGGGAGGACGTTGATGAGATTGAAGATCAAGCTTCACCAAACCGCCTAAGGAGATCAAGGACTACTAGGAGGCATTGCAAAAGGTGGAGTTGGCGCAAGGACACTACAAGGGAGGACATCTTGAGTATTGAAGGGGGTTCTTTCTCTTTTTCTTTGTTCTATCTTTTGTCTTACCTTGTGTACCTGCCCTCAAGGGCCAACTGGCCATAGTGCCTTGGTTGTGGACAATTGTCAGACTGTATTGCTTATACACTCATTGTATTTGACTATGGAGTTCTAATTGATGCTTGTGTTTAATCTTGTATTGCATAACTATAGTGTGTTTGTAGTGCATAGCTGTTAGGTTATCCTAGCAAAACTGCAGTGTATTTACAAACACATAGATGCAATATTGCTTGTGAGCATACACGAATGTCATTGGAATGTACCGAGGTAGTCAACTAGGATGAGATAGTCTACACGAGTCATTGGAGACTTTCGTAGGGATTTACTCTTGTGGTTGCCGAGTACTTGGTCCTAATCTCCTCCATTATCTCCACCATTACCTTTTATTCATTGTTGTTATGATCCAATACCCTTTCTATTTGTTTCACTAGACATCAAAGGAGCAAAGAGTACTTTAAGTACAGTTCCCTGTGGTTCGACAACCCTACTCTTAATTGAGTACCACTTTATTACTTCTTGCGATCCGTACACTTACGGAGAGCGCATCAGTCTCAATCAGTAAAAGTGGGGTATTCAGGCAATACTCCCCCTATGATTTAGGTATTAGGTACTAGGTATGCAAAGTGTTTTTAGAATAAGTAGGTTAAGTCATGAAAATCCAAAGATAATCAGATCCTGCCTCTAGATCATCAATTATAGTCCCTTACAAGGTCCCGGCATAGATATCTCTCACCGTTAATACCTCACACTATATATGAATGCATAGTACTCTAAGGATTCCAAAGTGTATATCCGATTCCTAAGAATAGACCTAACCCTACCTCTAGGTGAAAGGTCCCTAACTCCCTACGAGATCCCAATGGAGAACTCTCTTAATCTCAACACCTCACACCACATATAGTTGTTTAAAGCTTAGGGAGTATGGAGATAGAATACAGCAATCGAAGGGAAAAGGGGACGCTCCACTATCTTATAACTCACTCTCTCAACCCTCTTCAATCTTGAGGTTCAAACCCTAATGGAGACCTTTTCTCTCACCAAGATGAACAAATCATGAAAACCAAACAACCATAAGATCAATAAGGTAAGAAAACATTAGGTAAACAAGATTAAAACTTAACTAAACTCGGATTAAATAGAAACACAATGCAAATCTACACAAGATTAGAATTCTAGGGTTTACAAGGCCAAATACCCTCTAGGGGTTTAGTTCTCCATGGAGTAATATACAAAACAAACCATCAATGAATGAAAGTATATAAAAGCCATAAAAATAAACCCTCTATATATGAAATAATGGCCTTGATGGAGAGCTTCGACATCTTGATGGAATCCACTCCGAAGCTAGGGTCGCTGGTGGCTTCCTTGATGCTATGACAGAAAAGGAATCGATTAAAGTTGGTAAAAAAAACCCCTTCTAAGCCGCAAAGACCTCCTCTCCAAACCCTAGCCGCCTTACATCTCAAGAGCAGCACAAAAGATAACCAAAGAATAGGGCAAATCGACTATTTATAACCTAAAATCGAGTTGTCACGTGCCTCCAAGTGACCGCGTGGGCTTCCACCCACTCGTGTGGGCTACAGAATTGCCTACATGACTGTGTGGAATTTTCACATGGTCGGCTGAACATTATTTTGCTACAGTACTACTACAGTATTTTGTTGCAGTACTTTGCATGAAAAAAGCTCCAAAACTTTTCTCTTGCCACATTGATTATAAGACTCTTAAAGTCTTCACACATGTTGGGACATGGGAATGTGGCTGCCTTTGTATCTTTCAAACTCAAAATCTAACTTGAATTCTCTTGGAAGTTGGCACACACCCTCATGTGTATAAGCTCCGCTTGTGTCTTGATCCTTATGTTGCACAAAAGGCTCCCAAAATATGCCTCATGACCTATCTTTGCTTTTTTTCTTCTCTCAAGGTCTTCACAACCCTATTTGCACAAAGGAACACCAAATACCATTTATGAGACATAAAATATGATAAAAATGATGCTCAATGCATGCAAAATATATAAAGAAATATGTTCACTCAAGAAGTTATTAATGAGTCATAATATAACTAAAGCCATTTTTATTTTAAGTCCTTGTAATTTTGATTAGCTATTTGATTCCATTGAATTTAAATTAAAATTTAAACTTAAGACAAAAACTCACAATTTCACTCATCCCATGAAGTAAATTTGTAAATAGATAATTTTACTCTTGCACTCCAAAGGAGACTGATTCTTTATCCCTTTAAGCGTGACTCCCTAGGTTCATTTCGATTGGTAATGGGATAATACCAAAGGATGTGGGTGACACCTAGACAACCCCATGGCCCCATGTTATAACCTAATTGAACACAAATGAGTAAATCATTATAAACTTTTCCGATTATGATTACCATGTGTATAAACCCTTCGTTCTTGTATCCCAACCTCGTAAGAGCCATGATAATTGTCAAACTCATTAAACTCGATCATATGCTAATAACCATAGTAGAGTAAGATTACCAAACTACCCTTCGTTTGCCACATGGTTAGTTTGACTCCCTTGGCCAAGGTATTCTAATCTCACATACGTATAATCGCATAGAATACTAACTCGTTTACTCTGAGAGAACAAATTCCTTCTTGGTGATCACTCACAACTGTTACTTGCCTGACATAGTCGCACTTCGAGGTCGGCTATACTAAAAGGTAAACTGAGCCTAACGACTCTAGTAATAGACTAGACGTCATAAGTACATTGTGATCATGATACCTCAGGTCTAAGGTTCACTTATATAATCTTAACTAACAATTCCAATCATTGACTGTTAAAGAGTAAAACCTATGTGATTAGATTATTGTGAGTCATGGTCCAATACACCAATCCCAATTATGTATTTACAACATATACTCCCACTATTACATAGTGTTCAACTAGCACTCTTTGTCAAAGTATATGTCACACAAATCCTTGCAAACCTTTAACGCCCAATAAAATATTCTTTGATTTATGAACTATTTAAGTGTATAAGTACCAAACCCTTCTAGTGCCTTTCTCTTTATCCCACAAAAAGTAGAAGGTTTAACTTAATACACATGGACTATGATGTTCAAAACTAATTAAAAATTCCATCGCAAGATTTATATGATCATTAAAATAAATGCCTATTAATAATAATAAGAATGTATAATACAAATGAAAATCTCTAATACAAGTATCCTCGTTGACATTTAAAGGCATAATCCTAATAACCCCTCCATGGGGTTCATGTTCATCTAATAAAAAGCCCTAGAACACTAATTATGGAAGAAGAACCCCCTCTCAATGTCTTCAATGTAGGAATCGATATGAGGTGATATTGTCATCTTGGATCGTCACTCCAACGATTCATTCAAACTCCTTATTCTTCCTTGAATTATCCTCGAAACCGTAGCCATCATCCCAAAGTTACTTTCCTAAAAACTAGCCTCTTAGGTATCTTTTCAACTTTATTGTTATACCCAGGAATCAAGTAAGTACAAGGGCATATACTTTGCCCGTATAGACCTCTGGATTAACTCAAAAGAACATTCCTTTGGTTACAAGACCGGTTGTACATGACCATGTATCTTTTCGTCTGGTTGTGTATATCTCTGAATGCCTTGCTCCTCAACTCTTGAGATGCATATGCGAGTGTGTCATTCTAGCCCATATATTCTTTTAGAACATGCTCTTTGGATCCTTGGATGTATATGAGCATGCACATCATATATGATAAGTGCTTGAGTGAACATATTTTTTTATGTGTTTTACATGCATTAATTAAGCATCTCTTTTATCAGGTTTTATGGCTCATAAAGTGTACTTGCTCTTCTTTTGTACAAATAGGGTTGTGAAGGCGTGTAAAGAAAAAAAGCAAAGATAGGTCATGAAGGTACATTTTTGGAGTCTTTTGCGTGACACAAGGATCAAGACACAAGTTGTACTCATACACATGGGGATGTATACCAACTTCTGAAAAGAGTTCAAGTTAATTCGTGAGTTGGAAGGGAACAAGGCTGTCATATCTTCATGTCCCCGCTTGTGTAAAGACTTCAAGAGACTTTCCAATGGTGTTCAATCGATAAGGAGCCACATGATCTACCATATGAGCGTGTGCCCAGCCGTGTGGCCTTAGAAGAAGAAGATTTTGAAAACACTGTTTATAAAAGTGATTAAGCAGAATTGTAGCAAATTATTGTAGTAGTCACTATTCATAGCCGTGTGGAGAATTTTTCCAGCCCATACGAGTGTGTGGGCGCCTATGTGGAGCCCCTGATTTCAAGTTATAAAAGGCTGCTTTGCCTTATTGTAGGTTAACTTTTTCATGGCTTTGAATAGGCAAGACGACTAGGGTTTGAATGAGAGGCCTTTGAGATTTTGGGGACGTTTCTTCACCAACTTTGAACAATTTCTCCTCTGTCATAGCACCAAAGAAGCCACCGGCGACCCTAGCTTCAAAGAGGAATCCATCAAGATGTTGAGACTACCCATCAAAGCCATCATCACAAATTCAAGGGGGTTTATTCCATGGCTTTTACAGATTTTTACTCTTTCATTATTTTTTTTTTTTTGTATCTTACTCCATGTAGAGCTAAACCCTAGAGGGTATTTAGGCATATAAACCATAGGATTCTATTCTTTGTATTGATTTATATTGTGTTTTCCTTTTAATCTAAGTTTAGTTGAGTTTACTCTTGCTTACTTGTTAGTGATATTAATTTACTCATGCATTAGTTCATCACATCATATCTTTGATTATTTGAGTAGATAACTTAGAAGTAGCTATTACTAATAATCCTATTCCTTTTGGATTCGATTTTCCTACCTGTTGTGTACACTTTATTACTTGAGCGATTCGTGCATATGTAGACACATGCAAGGGATGTGTCAATATACACAACCATGTTATTTCCTGAATGACTTGGATGTATGGGTGCAAGGTCATGTACATGGCTATATACATGGTATGTGTATTTCTTTAGATTTTCAATTTGCCGATACTCGAAGGGTACATGTGCAAGTACACAGGTGTGTACATAGCTTGTGTATTTCTCTGAAAATTTTTTTGGCCCTATTTTGCTCCAAATTTTGTACTTTAGCTCAAGTTGTGCTTTTATTGCCCTAAAAGTATAAATGGAACAAAATAAATACCAAATCATTCATAAAAACTCTCTTGAGGACAAAGATAATCATTAGAATGTGTATGATATAGCACTTATCATTCATCGGCAATCTCAAGGGAGAAGATTAGAAAATGGGGTTTTATGCATTTAATCATGTCCATTGCCTCTTGTGAATTGCTTGATTGTTCTCCTTTGATGGAGAACTAATTTGTAGGAGTTTAGGCATAGATAAAATCTAGGGTTTATGATTTGATTGATTTTTGTTGTGGATATCTCATGTTTTTACATTGATTTTCAATTGCAATCTTTTATTATTGAATTCAATTTCTTGTATCTATTGTCTTGAATGCTATTTAGGCAAGTGCCCTAAATTCATTTTTGATGTGCTTGTGTAATGAGTTGAGAGACCCACCTTACATAAGCAAGCCGCGATTGAAAGAGATTGTAAGTACACCTAGAGATAGGGTACTTTAGAGTTGAGAGTTCTCTTCGAGAGAAGAATTTTCTATATTTGAATACTTGTCTGTTTGATTACTAGACTTATACAACCATTGTCCTAGACCTAACAAACCTTAGAAGGAATCTATGCTCGAATAACCTTTTCCTATGCTTGTTTAACTGTATTTGCTTTAGCACTTTTGACTCTTGTTTTCTCTTTAGTTTGTTCTCACATCACAACATTTTGATTAGGATAATTCTTGGATCAAGATTAGTACTAGTAGTCACTATTTTTCCTATAGACCAATACCTTGCTTCTTAGCACACTTTATTAAGCGATTAACACATATACTTGTGTCCTACGTGCCCCATGATTTTCACCCTATCAAGTGCTAACCGTTAACCTTGCTAAAACATCTTCCTTGGAATATTTCTTTTTTTTTTTGGTGGCGACTGCTAAAACTAAAACCCAGGAGGATGTGGTGGTTGTTGTTGTCATAGTTGGCCCTGACCATCCCATGCAAAGTTCTAGTTGTTTCTCTACCCCAGGTTATATGTGATACTGCAGGGTATGCCTTGAGGTCTCTGTCCACCATTGACAAAATCTACTTGCTCCATAGGAGCAACCGATGTTCCTGTGGTAGGGCATTGAGAAACATTATGCCCTAGCTCATCTGCATATCTCACATAACATGACCACTTTGGAACTTAAGCTTGCTTTCTTAGCCATGAGGAGATCAAACTTCCTTCTCAATGCATCCTCCTTTGCTTCCAAGGTGGTGGTTGCATCCACTTCATGAATTCCAGTGACAAGGAGTGCTCTAATCTTTTGTGCATATTGAGATTCGTTCCTTGCCATGTTTTCAAATAATTGTTCTGCCTCATTGAGATACTTGTGGCTTAAGCAACCATCCTATATTGCATTGATAACTGACTGGTTTGATAATTTAATCTGTTGTAGACAATCTGAACATATATCTATGAAGCAAAACCATGATTAGGGGTATCTCCCAAAGAGGTCCATAAACCTCTTATAAGCCACCAAAAATGTTTCTGATTCGTTCTGATTAAATGTGGAAATCTCTTGCCTTAGTTTGGCTACTTGTGGTGGGGGGAGTATCTCTAGAAAAGCTTTTTGACCATGTCTCCCCATGTTTTTATGGATCTTGGTGGAAGTGATGTAAGCCAACAGTATGCCATCCCTTTTAGACTGAAAGGGAACAAACATAATCTAATCACTTTGTCTGAGACTCCATTTACTTTGAATATTGCCTATATTTGCAATAATTACAACAAGTACTCATTTGGATCTTCATTTGCTAGCCCATCAAACTACAATGTGTTCTATATCATCACGATCCTGTGAGCTAGATCAAAGTTGTTATTGTTCACTACATGTCGTTGAACACTAAACTCTTTCCTTGTGAATTATGGCTGCTTATAATCAAACAAGGTTCTTCTCAGTTTGACTATGGTAGAGGAATCTCTGTCCTTGATTTCTATATTTTTGGATGTGGAACCCTGAGTGGTTTCCCTCAGTCGGTTGTGTATTGTTCTCTTGATTTCACTATCTGAGCCTACAGACCCGAAGGATTCAGACAGGTTATGCACAGTTTCTTTTCAAATGAAAGTTAAAAGAAGAGTGAGAAAAAGATAAGTGAGAAGTGAGAAGTGAGAAGTGAGAAGTGAGAAAAGAAAAGAAAAGAAAGAAAAATAAAGCGAGAATAAAAAATGACTAAAGTAGTGAACTAGGAGTTTTCCTAGTGTCCTTGGGTCCTAAGCAATGATGCCAATAACTTGATAGAGGTGTACTATAACATCTTTAAAGCTGTATGTGTATAGATCATCAAGTAATAAATCTCCCGTGCATGAACACAAAAGAATCATATTCCTAGGATCCCAAAAAGTACTATTACCTCTTCTTCATATCACTATCTAGTATTTTAGTTGAGAAAGTAATTGTCCTATTCAAACTTAATGAAAACAGTAAAAGGATTACCACCAAATGACTTAAAATTGAGAAGAAGTCTCTATGGAAGAAGTAGGTCTCTGAAATGGATCTCTTCAGGAGTACTAACAATGCAAGGATGAAAATGAATTAAGGTAGCTGTTGACAATTTTTTGACCATAAGATTCTAATGCATAGCCCAAAAATTTCAGTGAATAATCCTAATCCGATAAGGTTATTGACTCTTGGTCACCACTATGATTCCTAATAGTGTAAGGAATCTTAATCATAGGTTAAATTCTAATGTGGAAGGATACTAATGAGTCTACAATTATTCATTATTTTATATCATTTTGTACACTCATTAAGCATGTATTAAAGACATATGGTGAAATTCGATGTTAAACATAGTGTGTTTTGCATTCTCATTGGGAGCGGAGAGAGAGAGAGAGAGAGAGAGAGAGAGAGGAGAAGAGTTTTAGACCCAAAACAAAGAAGATGAAGCTATCTCGATATCAATTAAAGAACGGCAAGGCAAATATAATTGCTTACAGGTAACTTACAGCCTGGCTTATAGTTGTAAGTCTCTTCTAGAGAATCTTGTGGGCATGCTTATGTCCAAAAGAAGGAGTATAAAGACAAACCAGAGGACCTTACGAACAGGAGTTACACCCGTAAGTGTAACTATAATGACCATCCAGAGAAGTTTATAAGCACAACTTACGCTCATAAGGGTGGTCACAAGGTCTACATAGAGAAGTTTACGATCCAACACTTACGACCATAGCTAGACCGTAACATAAGACAGAAGACATTACGGATGGGGCTTACTGTCGTAAGTGATCTCATAAGGCTCAAGACCCATCATCCTAGCTCCTTACCACCATGTCCTTACACCCGTAATCAGTCCATAAGTGGTACAGTATAAATAGTTTTGATGAGGATTTCTAGGGTATCTTTTGTTCTATTTTGGAGGTGAGATAATAGGGACACTGGTGTATGTGCCAGTTATGTAATAAAGTACTCAAAAGCTAAGAGTCGGTCCATAGGAATAATTGAGACTACTAATACTAGTTCCTATCCCAAAAATTAGCATAATCGAAATTATGATGTTGTTCAAAAGAACTAGAAAACAAAAAAGCAAGATATACAAAGTAAAAGGAGTGGAGAAATAAGGAGAAGAAGCAATGTCCATGCATGGCATACCTCTAGGATTTTGTTAAGCTTTGGATAAAGGTTGTCCAATCATATAATCCTATTTTAACTGAGTGATTTTCTAAATTATACTAAAACCATCTTGCAAGGATGAATAGTAATTAAATCAGTACATTGTTGATATAGTCACCACTCATAGCTTTACACTCTGTGGAATCTCAATGCGAGTTAACAATGGAATCTCAATGTGAGTTAACAAGAATTTCTTAAATAGGTAATCCTCTTGCGAAGAGATTACCCTTAATCCAAATACAGAATAGAGATGCAATTTCTCATAAATTCTACTCCACATGATTACAAAGAGTACGAAAATAATTTTTTAACCCACTTGAGAAGATTAAGGGAGAAGAATTCTCTAAAGTACCCCATTGTTAGGCTTACTCATAATCCCCTCTAATCGCAGTGTGGTATTTCTATTCATCACAAAGCACATCAAATATGAAAACTAGGGCTTTCACCACGATAGTAATCAAGAAATACAAACAGGTAATTAGATTCATATACCATGGATTGCAATTACAAAACAAAAAATCACAAATATCTCTAACCAATGTCAAAAGATAAAACCCTAGAGTTTGACTAGGCCAAACATCTACAAAATTAGCCCTCCGTTAAAGGAGAGCAACAATCAAATTCAAATGAAATAAAATACATGAAGACAATAATAAAACTCTCTCAAAGCATGTACTCTCCTTGGATGGATGAATTTCTTCGAAGATTCTCCACGAAAGGCTCCCTTGAAGTTGTGAACCTTTGTCTAATCTCTTCCTCTTGCTTTTTTCCTCTAAGACAAGATATACAATAGAAGCCCCCCAAATCGCCACCCAAAGGGCGGCCAAAGAATAGAAAAGAAGATTCCCCAAAAGCCCTATTTTTTAGGCTTTTATAACTTATAAATTGGGGGTTCTTACAATTGTAGGAGGTCCTTACAACCGAATACTTACAGCCATAACAATGTCTATAATAGTGTCTTTAAGCTTCTCAGGTTAGTGTTACGCTCGTAATAGTGCCTATGACAGGGCCCGTAATACTGATTTACTAAAGTACTATGAATAGTATAGTGCTATAGTAGTTGCTCGTAGTAGCACTCGTAAGCATGGCAATAAGTCACTCTAAAAACTCTGTGTTTCTTCCAAAATTAGCTCAAATTACCTTAACCTTGTTCCTCTTGATCTATATGGCTTCATTTTAGCTTGAGTATGAAATAGAAGTGAATTAAGAACCAAATTCAATCATATATTTAACAATTACATACAAAGTGCTATAAATAATGATAATCAAATACATTCATTCGAGCACTTATCACAAGGGCAAAGGGAAGAAGAGGGGTGAATCTCCAGGGCTTTTTAGGCGATCATGGAGGGAGACTCAACCTAGTCATCTTGGAGAGGAAGGATTATAGCCATCAAGACTAGCTTGGCAGCGTTTGTGGAAGGTCCTTTGGGTGTTCTACGGTGATCATCCTATGACACGATTGAGAATGACGTTTTCATATTTAGTTTATCTTTCTTCCTATCTTGTTGTATGAGTGCTTGCCCTCCATTAATGAAGGATTAATTTTATAGATGTTTGGGCATCATTGAACTTTAGGGTTTTATCCTATTTGATATTGGTTATGGATTTCGTTGAAATACTTGCTTATTAAATGCAATCTATGGTATTTGAATCTAATTGAGTGTTTCTATTGCTTGATTGCTATTGTGGTGAAAGCTCTAGTTATTATATTTGACGTGCTTTGTGACGAGTAGAAATACCCACTTAGCATAGATTTGCTGTTATTAGAGGGGATTGTGAGTATGCCTAGCAATGGTGCACTTTGGGGAATTCTTCTTCCTTAATCCTCCCGAGTGGATTAACAAGTTGTTTTTGCTCTCTTTACAACCATAAGAAATAGATTTTAGAAAAAATCACATTTCTATTATGTATGGGATTAGGGATAATCTCTTCACAAGAAGGATTATCTATTATAGAAATTCTTGTTAATGTACATTGAGATTTCACGGAGTGTAAAACGATTGTGGGGTGACTGTATTAGCACTGTGCTGAATTAGTTACTATTCATCCTTGCAAAAAGGGGTATAGTGTACTTTAGGAAATTTCTCAATTCAAATATGATTGCATGATTAAATAACCTTTGTCCTGAACTTAAGAAAACAGTAGAGGGATGCTATGCTCGGATATCACTTCTTATCTTGATTTCTCTACTCCTTTTGTTTCATATTTCTTGCTCTTTAGTTTGTTCACACACCACTACTTTTTTTAATGCTAACTTTCGGGATAGGAATTAGTACTAATATTCTCAATATTCCTTGTGGATTGATGCCCCACTTTTGAGCACTTTATTACACTATTGGCATGAACACTTGCGTCTCTATCAGCTATCTACACTCGAAACTTCAGAGTGTAGATACAAGTATCTGTCATTAATCTATGTATGACCTTATATATATGCAAACATCCCGTTTTACACATACAAGTCAGAATTAACCTACGGAATCATCCATCATAGATTGAAGAAGAAGGATCAAAGAAGTGTCAAGTCATGCAGGCATAAATGTAGGCTTATGGAGGTCACATGGGATGCAAAATACTTGAACCAACAAAAGCTTGGGAATCCATGAGGGTGCATGGAGGCTGCATGGCCTTTTGTCCAATGCATATGGGTTCCATCCAATAGCATAGCCTTTTATCCATTGCATGTGGGCACCAAACCGGCACATGAAGTTAGCATGGACTGTTGTGTGACATACTTAGTTGGATTTTGCTCAGGAACACTATATCTTCAGTACGTGAGTACAGGGGAACCCGCATGTAACTTAAAGGTCTTCAAAAGTGCACAAAATGGCTCCAAAACACTTCAAATTGCTTACTCAAGTGTTGAGTGCCTTTAGAATGCCCCGAAATACAATTTGACATAAAATGAGCATAAAATGGGCATTGGCACACAAAAAATGCATGAAAAAGTGCATATAATAAATCCTTAAAAATTAGTGTATTTAGACACTTCTTACTAACACTAATCACTAATATCCTTCTATTCATCTTTATCAGTCAAAGATAATTTTGAAGGAAGAACTTAATCAAATTGAGATTGCTTCTCTACCATCCATTTTTTATGAGCTTACAATGAACCCATCAACTCATCAATATACAAGGAATCCAATCCTTTGATTCTTCAATAGCCACAATAACATATTAAATAACGAGACTAGAGATTACAAGATTTTTGTTTTTTTTTAATTATATGAGTATCACCTATAGCTTCTCGATATCTTCTTAATTGATTAACAATCTATAATAGTCTGGAAAAATGTTCGGAGATTGACTCTAAACTTTTCATCTTGAGAGACTTAAATTCACTTTCAAGATTTAATGATGAATTCTGATAACTCAATCTTTTCCTTTAAAGGAATTCTGCGAGATTTCCCATGCTTGTTTAGCACTTGTGGCACTTGAAATTTTTTCAAATATACATTCATCAAAATACACATGTAAAGTATTTTTTTGTGGTTGTCGTAAAATACTTTATTTTTAGGTTGTTCAATGGCTTTCTCAACAATATCTTACACTTTCTGTGATTCTTGCAAAGCTTTTATGCAAATATTCTGGTTATCATAACTCTCAATAGTGAATTTAGGAAACTAAAAAGGAAGCATGCCTACCTTCATCATCTTTTTTTCTCTTTGGCTACACTGGTGGTGCTCCTACAAAGAATCCTTGCTTCTATGCCTAGGATTTTTATTGCAGATTCTTGCTTATGTAGTTGCAACATTAGTAGAAGATGTTGGAAGAACAACATATTCCATTTCTGACACGAGCTTAAGAGATTCTAAACACAAACACTAATCAACCCACTAAAAAGAATGATTGTCCAAGCCATGATGATAAAGATGACATGAATGAACAAATATAACCAAATAGTTTTAACTTTCACATTCAACAAGCAAGATCTAAACTAGTTACAAGGAAATGAAATTGATCTAAAGAGGACTTCCTTCGCTCCTTAGAACCATGTATCAAGCATTTAAAAGCTAGATACAAAAGTTGGAGTTGGCAATAGAGATACCTTTGGGGACAAGATTGCTGATGTGGAAGAAGAGGCGAAACAAGCAAGACAACAAGTGATTGCTGCTATGATCTTCTTAGAGCTTAATTTGGATGTTCTGGATCTATAACTCTGATACCACTATGTTGTAGATCAGAAAACAAGAAACACATAGTAACTTCAAAAAAACACCAAACTCAACATATAAATTCAGAGTTGTTCAGCTGAGCAAATTACCCCCCACTAACTATTTTCTAGACAACACACACAAACTAAATGCCCCTCTGTATACAAAACATATATGGAAGTGACTCTCTACTTTCAAAATTAAAATGTTAACTTAGGACCCATGGTGCGATTTTCACACCCTCAAATTACTATTTATGTGGCATTAACGGATATTACAAATAGATTACAAGTTTACTCAACAAGGAAACATTTGCCCCACAAGTAACACATACATCTTGAAAAATAAAAGTATATGATTTCTAAGTATCAAAAAAGCATTTTTTTTTTCCTATCTAGTTTCTTGTGCAAGTTAAGTGATTTCCTCATTTTCTTTTTCTCACTCTTTCTTCTTATTTTCATTTTTCTTCTTTCTAAATCACAATGATTTCCCATGGATTGAATTTTGAGATAGAGGAGGAATAAAGGACCACTCAAAAGGGTGATGAGTTTTCTATATATAGAATGTGTACATGAATTTGAATCAATGAAGAAATAATAAGATAAATAAGAGCCTTAATGAGTTTATTATGAATTCAAGTTTTCTTCACTTCATCAAATCAAAAACACAAAATAGGAATAAGTTGTGAAGCACTTGTAAATTTTTTACATGCCAAAACTCATTTTTAACAACCTTTGCTTGCAATGATATTGTTATACTGAGCAATCAAGCACCTGCCTTCCCATGAAACATTAAGATTGCTGCTTAATTGGGAGGGCCATAGTAAATAGTAAATCATCATTAACTATAACCAGTAGCATCGGCCAGTACCAAATATCGTTTAGTCAAACATAATAAAAGCATCTACTTAATTAGTGGTGTCTTTATAACGAAATATATATGACCTAGTTGCATTCATTACCAAATCTATCACAAAGAAATATGCTAAATTTCTCTACTCTACAGTGTATATTTAAAAATTAGTATTGAAATAAGAACTAGTGGCATCCATGCATTCTCAAATTTCTATATATCAAACATGCTAAAATTTTCACTTTACACTTGTTGTATATATTTACAATTGAAATAACAACTCATGGCATCCAATACCAAATTCCTGTCAATCAAAATAGCTAACTTTACATATTATATTTACCAGCAACCCAGATTACATGTCGATTAAAGGCAGTTGGAGAACCATTAATCATGTATATATGTACTCTTAGGGTCTGTTTGATCCGCGAAAATATGAGTGACAAGACAGCACAAATCCTCTTGTCACTTGTTTGATTTGCAAATGTGATTAGGTACAGCACAAAAACATATTAAAGTACAACACAAAAGAGCAAAAAAATTGTCCCACCAAATCCATAGTACAAATTTTAAGTCATGGGACATCACAAACAAATATCAAATTTATACCCCCATCAAATCTAAAAAATACAAGGTTTGTGCGTGATGCCTTAGCTTTTGCTATTTCTTTCTCTTTCTCTCAGATCTCTTCCGTTCTCTTAATCCCTCGATTTCCTAGTTTCTTAATCAAGGTTCGTGCGTGATTCCTTGGCAGTGTTGCAAGTTAGGGTTGTTTTATTGCTTGGATCTGTGGTTAGTTATCTCTCATTCTCCATATTTTTTTTGTTGTTGTCGGTTCACTAGATGCTCTATTGATAAATTTGATATTTGTTTCTAATTTGTATACACAAAAGAAAAGATTCTTTTATGTTAGTTTTGATTTTGATTTTGTTTGTTTGTTTATTTTATTATTTCTCTTTCATTTTGCTATTTGTGACAAGTTGTTTGCAATCCTCCTTTCATTGTTATTATCATCCCTATAACCTTTTTTTATTATATTGTGTGAGGTTTTACTAAAATATGTTATGTTTCCTTTCATAGAATATCCGGCATTCTTCATGCGTACATTTTCGATCTTCATTAGAACTGTTGCTTTCTTTGATAAATGAATATTCAGAAATTAAGTTTAAGTGTTTGACCAAGTGATTTTGCATAAATTTAGGTAATGATTGGTGCATGTCTAACTTTTGATAAGATCTTATTGTTTGATAAAACACAATAATATGATATGATTGGATAAGATCTTTTTGTTTGATAAAATAAAATGATTTAGATAGAAATATGAATATACAAAATGATAGGTATGATTGGATAATGTGAATGTCTGAAATTTGTGCAATGATTGGTGTGTGTCTGAATTTTAAAAGATCATGTTAATAAATGATTAATTTTTATAGAGATATGAATATACAAAATGATATGGGATGATGGGATAAGTTCTTCCATCATATGCTAGATTTAGTATTTAGCTTTATTTATTTATTTATTTATTTTAACCTAAGTTTTGTGATAATGATCCAACAGTAAAGAATTAGATAAAATTAGTTAAGATATGAAGCATATATATATATATATATATATAATTTTTTCCCCATAAATGGCAACTATTATTATGAAATTTTTGTAATTGAGTCGCATGAAAATCGAATTATATTGAATTATGTTACAACATGTGATTTAAAATATATTTTGGTTTAATACATTTTGAAAATTTTAAAAATATATTTGTGGTGAGTATATAAAGGGTATTATAATAATTTTATATTTACTTGTACTGTACTTGCCCCAATCAAACAAAGAACAACACAAAAAAAATTTGTACTATCCTTTGAATATCAAACAGATTGCAGGACAAGCCGTTGTGTTGTACTACAAACCCTTGTGCTATGCATTTAATTGACTGTACATGAATGAACAAAGTCACAATACAAAAAAATTGTGTTATAGCGAGTAAATTTAAAAATTAAAATCATATCATACCTACAACGGTTGATATATATATCCGCCCTTATAGATATATTTTTAGTGGTAATTTTTTGAATTTGTTACTGTAGACAGAAATTTATTTATTATTTTTTATAATAATAATATTTATAGTGGTTAATTCATGTATTAGCATATATATAATTTAAAAATTATATTTAACAACAAAAAATGGTCTCCACTACATTTTATTATTTATTTAAATAAAAATTATTAGTGAAAAAAATCTTTGCCACAATATATTATTTATTTAAAAAATTATCCGTTAAAGAATTTACTTTTGACCACTAATTATTTTAAAAAAGTAGATTACATTACAATTACAAAATGTAAAAAAAGTCACATAATTCATTGTTGGGAGTATTTGAATTTTTTTCATTTCCATCTTATTTATATTTTTAAAATTTGTTCATAATATTAAAAATAATTAAAAAAACTTTAGTTTGATCATTTTTAGTTTAAAAAAAGCTATAAAAAGAAAAAGAAAAAAAAAGGGGCCATTTTATTAACATTTGGGCGATTGCCTAGAAGCCATCGTTGGTGATGAATGGTGATGAATCCGATTCATGTCTACTTTCTGATCCTCTGACTCATACGATTGACTCGTCTGTCCATTAGCTAGCTATCCTCGATGAAATAGAGTTCAAGTCTGATGCCAATTGATGCCAATTGGTAACAACAATTGGGAGATAGGAGTTCTTCAAATTGGATCAACACAAAGCGACACACTTAAGGGAATTTCATTATTGATCAAAAGGGCACATCAAGAGAAAAAACACACAACAACCATAATTCCCACAATAGCTAATACAATAATTACAACAACTTAATTCCCACACTAAAAAGCACATACAATAATTATAGCAAAATGCTCTCAGATCAGAGGCTCTACACCTGGAGATCCAAGATCCACAAATCAGGGGTTCTACACTCGATGATCACAATTCCCACCGGAATAAGCAGAAGGTGGAAGAAGACAAAGAGAAGAAAAGATTCTGCCAGGATGATGTTTTCAACTTCATTTCATTTGTTCTTATAAACGATTTCCTAATCCAAGTGAATGGACGTCGTTACCCTTGAGCCCACGGTCTAACCGAAGTAACAGCAAGGGGTAACTAATGTCTTTTCGCCTCCAATAACCCTTCACTAGCTGGCGGACGATAATATCCTCAGCTCCACGCTCTAACAACATAAACAGCTCAGGGGTAACTTATGTAATTTCCCTCTTCCCAACCGATTCAGTCATATTGGAATTACCACTATACCCTTCCATCCTGTGAGTACAGGATGTAACAACCAGGGGCAACTTACGTCATCCTCCTACCTTTGAGATCTTCGCAGCTCTTCTCTGATTTCTCTTCCCCTTTTCTCCCTTCTTATATTCTAGCAACGCCTTCTTCTTTATTCTCACTACTTCTAATACTAGATTGTAACATTACATCCTCCTCAAACAATCCTTGTCCTCAAGGATTGGTGGAACAAAATTCCGGGAATTTTTGTTGCAGCACATCATAAAATTCCGAGGTCGCCTCTTCGGAAGGAGAATTAGATCACTGAACTAACACCTTGACCCCGGCCTTGCCAAATCTCTTCACCAGCTGTCTATCTAGTATTGCAATAGGTTTCTTCAGGTCTTCTTCCTCTTTATTCAGAAATTCTGGTAAAGATGTTGCTGCCACATCCTGAGTACCAATTTTCTTCTTTAGTTGCGAGACATGGAATACATTGTGAATTTTGGCTCCTGTTGGCAGTTGTAGACGGTAAGCAATTGGTCCTATTCTCTCTTCCACCCTATAAGGACCAAAGAATTTTGCAGATAATTTGTGATTGACCTTTTGCCTTACTGTCAGCTGCTTGTAAGGTTGTAATTTAACATAGACCAGGTCCCCCACCATGAATTATCGATCAACTCTCTTTCTATCTGCTAATTGCTTCATTTGATTCCTTGCCTTGCATAAATTCTCCTTAAGGGTTCTCAACATGTTCTCCCTAGACATCAAACTCCAATCCAAGAGTTCAATTTGAGTAGTAGCAGGCCGGTAAGGTATGTGCATTGGAGGCCCCTTGCCATACACCATTTCATAAGGGGAAGCTTGGATAGCTAAATGATAGCTGCTATTATACCACCACTCGGCTAGTGGCAGCCACTTCGTCCACTCCTTGGGCCTTTCTCCCATCATGCACCTCAGGTACTGCTCTAGGCAGTGATTTACAACTTCAGTCTGTCCATCATACTGGGGATGGTAGGCTGTGGAGTAGCTCAACTTGACCCCTTGTAGTTTGAATAACTCTCTCCAGAAATTGCTTAGAAAAATGGGGTCTGGGTCACTTACAATTGACTTGGACAGGCCATGCAGCTTATACACTTGATCAAGGAAGTTATGAGCTATTGAGAGAGCTGTATAAGGGTGGGATAGAGCTATGAAGTGGGCATATATACTTACTTAGCCTATCCACCACCACCAAAATTGCATTTTTTTTCCTTGTGAGCTAGGTAGTCCGGTGATGAAGTCCATGCTAATGTCTTCCCAAATCCCTTCAGGCATTGGCAAGGGTTGTAGAAGACCTGCGAGTGCTGTGTTCTCAGGTTTATTTTTCTGACAGGTTGCACACTACTCCACAAAAGCCTTCACATCATGCTTGAGCCTTTTCCAAAAGAAATAGTTACTGATTCTCTTAGTTGTTGCTTCAAACCCCATAAGTTTCACAAGCCATTTTTGTTGAGCAGAAGTGGAGATTCTTTGTTGCAAGAGGAATTTGAGGCTTTGATGATCACTTTTAATTTTAAAATGCCTTCCCAATACATAGGGTCTCCATTTTTGCAGTGCAATCACAATGGCCAGCATTTCCTTTTCATAGATTGACAGCCCTTTGTGCTTCTCGGACAGAGCTTTGCTCAGATAGGCAATAGGTTTCCCTCCTTGTGTCAGAATAGCTCCCACTCCTTCTTCACATGCGTCTATTTTGATGACAAATTTTGTTTAAAAATCAGGTAGAACCAACAAGGGCCCTGTGATCATCAGCTCCTTGAGTTGGTGGAAAGCTGTAGTGCAGGTTGAGTTCTAGATGAATTTATTTTTCCTCAACTACCCTGTTAGAGGCCTTGACACTATGCCAAAGCTCTTGATGAACCTCCTGTAATAACCAGTAAGCCCCAAGAATCCTCTCAGCTCCTTGACAGTCTTTGGAATCTGCCAATTTGTTATGGCTTTGATCTTGGACCCATCCATTGCCACTTTTCCTTTGCTTATAACATGCCCCAAACATTCAATTGTTCTAGTGGCTATAGTACACTTGCTCCTCTTAGCATACAACTGGTGAGTTCTGAGGACAACAAGAACTTTCTCCAAGTGTTCCAAATGAAACTCCCAACTAGGACTATACACTAAGATATCATCGAAGAAGACTAGCACAAATTTCCTAAGGAAGGGTTTGAATATTTCATTCATGAGCCCTTGGAAGGTAGAGGGAGCATTAGTAAGGCCAAAGGGCATTGCTAAAAATTCATAGTGCCCCTCATGGGTACGAAAAGCTGTTTTCCAAAATGTCATTTTCATTCATTCGAATATGATGATAACCAGACCTTAAGTCCAACTTAGAGAAAAATTCAGCATCATGAAGCTCATCCAATAACTCTTCAATTAAGGGAATAGGAAACTTTCTCTTCACTGTTTTATCATTGATTGCCCTATAATCAATGCATAATCTCCAGCTACTATCTTTTTTTTTTAACCAGCACAATGGGTGCAGAAAATGGACTAGAGCTGGGCCTCACAGTTCCCTTATCTAACATCTCTTGGACCATCCTTTCAATGATATCCTTCTGATATGAAGGATACTTATAGGGCCTCACATTTACAGGGTCAATACCTTCCTTCAGTATGATCTTGTGATCATGTGTTCTAACAGGAGGTAAAGTGTCAGCTTCCCCAAAGACATCCTCATAATTGTGTAGCAATTTTTGTAATTGATCGTGTTGATCCGGCAATAGCTCCTTTGGATCATTGACACTGTTTTTCTTCTCTCCCAAAGCTTCCTTGATCACCACAAGGAAGCACAATTGCACTCTACACAATTCTAGAGGAAGTTGTAGAGATTTTACAAGAGCTTTATTATGCATCAATTGAAGTCTAGGCTGTGGAGATCCTCTCAGTACCACCTTTCTGCCTCCAACCATGAACTCCATCCGTAGCTCATTGAAATTCCATAAAATGGGCCCCAGTAGAATCAACCACTGGATTCCCAACACCATTTGACACCCCTCCAAAGGTAAGACCAACAAGTCAGCTTCAAAGTCCACTCCTTGCATCCTCTATTTCATGCTTACACATTATTTGTCACATATAATCTTACCTCCATCTGCCACTACCACTGTCAGAGGGTTGTGTTCCGACATTTTGCAACCTAGCTGGGTTGCAGTGAATGAATCTATAAAGTTATGAGTGCTTCCAGAGTCAATTAGGATGTGTATCTTTTATCCTTGTAGAGAACCACTGACCTTCATAGTATTGTAGTCAGCCAATGACTGGATTCCTGCCAGGGCATTCAAGGATATCCTTGCTGAGCTCTTTTCATTAATAGTTCCACCTGTTTTTTCTTCCTGATATTCAGTTTCCCCTTCATCTTCAGTATCCTCTTCTCCCACAATTTCCAAGCTGTACAACTTCTTTTGCCTACAGTTATGGCCAGCTGAATATTTCTCGTCACACCAAAAACATAAGCCCTTTTTCCTCTTCTCCTCTAGTTCTTCACTAGATAGCTTCTTAAAGGGTCTTTCCACAGTGCTATTGGAAGTAGCACTGCTATTCCTGTCGTTGTCTGCTGCACTCTTGCCTATCTGTCTGTATGCCTATCTGTTTGTGATGGACTACGGTGTTGGTAGAAGGGACAGAGAGTAAGAATTCCTTGGCAGTACATTTCCCTTCCTCTGAGCATTCTCTACAGCTATCTACTGCAGCTTAGCTAAGCTGATAGCTTGCTGTAAATTGAGAGGCCGAGACATCCTGACAACATATTGGATTTCATACTTCAATCCACTCAGGAAGAAACTTACTATATAATCTTCAGATAGGTTCACCCGATTCAAGAGTTCTTCAAATTTGTTCAAGTATACCTGAACAGACCCTAATTGTTTTAAACTCCTCAATTCCGCCATAGGATCGTGATGCAGCTCGCTGTCAAACCTCACATTTAATGCTTGTACATAATCCTTCCATGTCACAGGTTCGTCTTCACCTTTGTTTCTGATGAAAGCTTAGTGCCATTGAAGGGCAGCTCCTTTAAGATGTAAGGAGGCTATCTTTACCTTCATAGTGTCAGGGGTTTCATCAAACTCAAAGAATTGGTTACATTTGCATAACCAATCATATACGTTCTCCACCAGGAACTTTGGAAACTCCAGCTTGGTGAGCTTGGGTTGTATGATCTTCATGTATGACAGCTCATTCTTAGACTTGCTAGGTTTGCTGGGACCGACTACCAAATTAACCCCCTAGAGGGTTGTAAATTCAGCAATAGAGTTCTCACTACCTCCATGTCCTTACTCTGTCGTTCCCTCATCTCTTGCATGTCTTTCTCTTGCTTACCAATTTGTTCCTTCAAGAGATTCTTCAGATTGTCCTCCATTCTTTTCAATTCTTGATTCCTGGTTTCCATGGTAGCTATTCCTCACCCTGCACAGCGATCTTCCTCTCTGATACCAATTGATGCCAATTGATGCCAATTGGTAACAATAATTAGGAGACAGGAGTTCTTCAAATTGGATCAACACAAAGTGACACACTTAAGGGAATTTCATTACTGATCAAAAGGGCACATCAAGAGAAAAAACACACAACAACCATAATTCCCACAATAGCTAATACAATAATTACAACAACTTAATTCCAACACTGAAAATCACATACAAGAATTATAGCAAAATGCTCTCAGATCAGGGGCTTTACACCTGGAGATCCAAGATCCACAAATCAGGGGTTCTACACTCGATGATCACAATTCCCACCGGAATAAGCAGAAGGTAGAAGAAGATAAAGAGAAGAAAAGATGCTGCCTGTTTGGATGATGTTTTCTCCTTCATTTCATCTGTTCTTGTAAACGATTTCCTGATCCAAGTGAATGGACATCGTTACCCTTGACTAGCTAATGTAATTTCCCTTCACTAATGATGTTTTCGACTCCAATAACCCTTCACTAGTTGGCGGACGATAATACCCTCAGCTCCACGCTCTAACAGCATAAATAGCTCAGGGGTAACTTATGTAATTTCCCTCTTCCCCAGCCGATTCAGTCATATTAGAACGATAATACCCTCACTACTACTAATACTAGATTGTAACAAAGTCCTAATGATACTTGCGTTTTATGTCACAAAAATTCTGAATCAGTGGATCATCTATTTCTTGGCTGTGAATTCTCTGATCGAATTTGGTCCTTCCTCCGACATTCCCTTGATCTTGATCGGCTACCTACCTCAGCTGCCATCATTTGGACTTCTTGGATCCCTTCTATAAATGCTTCCCGTCGGACTCTGCTGGATCTTAGCATCCGCGCTTTCTTTTGGCATATCTGACTTGAGCGAAACAATCGAATATTTAATCTTAATTGCTCTCACATTCATTCAGTTCTCTATAAGATTGCTAACATGCTTCTGTCCTGGCTTTCTACAGATTCTGATTCTAATCCGCAAGAGAACACCGATGCCTCTAGCAGGATCAAGAGATCTCTCAGCTTCCTGACCTCCAGAATTGCCGATCATTCCGGAGGCCCAGACCACCCTCTGGATCGAGAGTAGTCGCTATCTTCTTCAGCCTGGACTGACCTATGACTCCTACTGGACGTCTTCGTTAGTTCAGACTTGTTATCTTTTTTAGCTGCTGTTTTCTTGCTTTCTTTCTCCTTGTATTTTTCCTCACTTCTGGTGAGGATCTTTTTTATTTCCTTGTTGTTTGGTTGTACTCGTTCTTCGTTGTTATGACTGCTCTTTCTCTTTTTTAATAAACTAGTGGTTTATCCACTTTTTATCAAAAAAAAAAGTCCTAATGGAGAAAAAGGATGTGAAGGTAGAAAGAGAGATCCATGATTTTTTTTTATTTAGGGTTTCGTTCATTGGTGAGTTGAATCCTTTCTTTTGATTTCAATCTCAACATTCTATGTTCAGGAGTTTGCATTTAATTCTCATGATCCCTATGGGAAAATGATGATATTGAATAACTTCTCTTCTTCTGATGAGAACTTTCTGTTCACTCATGTCATCTCAGATTACAATGCTCAGGTATGTTCTGCTGGGTTCTTTATCACAAATGCTCATTATGCTATTTCTATCGCAGGATGTCTATCACAACCCATGAATGATAACTCTTTGGATGACATCTTTGCGCTAGAGGTCAGGCTGTAGTGTATTCTTGACAAACAAATTTCAGTTAAACACATTTTTTGCGCGTCGCATAATATACCGGATTATCTTCAAAGCAACAATGACACTATCCTTTGGAGGTTTCATCCTCATATCAGCAACCTGAAAATTCCTGCTTGATCTTTGCAATCATCCCAGCATTCATGTCATACCTCAATCTTGGGAAGCCCCGGCAGTCAGCCTTGCATCTCTCGGCTTCAATTACCAGCGTCTCAACCTCTTCTTGTATGGGAGAGATCTCCATTCTGGATCATGAGATCCTTTGTTATCAATGGTTTTGTTTTTTAATTTTTGTTGATTGTCAGTTCTTGTGTTCTCTTTGTAGTTTCTTCTTTCTTTCTTGTTACTTTGCTTTCAATAAATTCTAGCTTCTCTGGTTGAGAAGTTCTTCAAAAAAAAAAAAAAAAATTCTATATTTTTAGTCTTTTTAATTATACATGAATTTTTTATGGATTGATTTTGAAGTATTTTTTTGGTTTTTTTTTTTTGTTATAATTTTGGAAATATTAGATGTTTGTTGGGGATTAGGGTTTTGGGATTGTGATTTAGTGTTGAAGTTCTGAATCCATTGAATCGTGATGGAGAAAAGGGTGGATGGGAAACATATGGTTGGGGAGATGGAGGAGGGAGCAGGAGATGGGAGTTTAGGGTTGGAAGTGATTGCGTTGTCATTAGGATTTTATTATTAATAAAACCCTAAGTTTGTCTCTTTTATGTTCTTTTTAATAACTGTTTGGAAGTGTTAAAGATGATTTAAAGGTTGTAGAGTGGTTTGCTTACATGATGATAATGAATTTCATTTCATGTGCTTAGAGGTTCTGTGGGTTCTGTATGCTGTTTTATTGGTGTAAAAAATGGTGATTTGTGCGGGATGATTTGCTTGTGTTTGAATGGTGATTCATTTATTGGTTTTCTAGGTTGAATTGAATGCCATTCTTATTTTGAACAAAAAATTATAAAAAAATGGGGATGAATTTGGTGAATTTGTGGGTATTAAATGGATTGTGTTACAATCTGTTGGATTTTCTGCTTTTTAGCTGTGGATTTCCTTCTATTCATAGTATATTTGTGGTGGAAATCTTAATTGATTAGTTGATTGATTGCTAATGAAATTTGAGGTTTTTATATTTGGTTGAAAATTGGTGCAAACAAGATGCGGGGTTCTTCTATAACTAGCACTTTAGATCATGTTTTTATTGTGATTTTTCAATTGTCATTGAAGTAACAACACTGAAGATAAAAAAAAATGTGCAAAAGCTATTGGATGATATATGCATCTGTAGGAGAACAGAGGAACTTGTGAACATGATTGAGATTGGCATTTTTGGTCAAAGAATATAGTGTTTAATATTGTTTTAATGAGGAAGGGAAGAAAAGTTTGGGAATTTATTGAATTTGAATCAATGTGAAAATGATGCCAGTCCCATTGAAATTGTTAGATTCTTTTAAGATATAATCATGTTTGACACGTTTAGAACTTCAAGCAAAAGGTAAAGTGGAAGGCCTTGTATACAAGTACTGATATGCTAATTTTGCTTTTTTCTCTGAAGTTGAATCTTTGAGAAGGTTTTTTGTTTTTCAGAGAACAGCAATTGAATTAAATAGTTTATAATCATTTTCTGTATGTTGTTTTATTGGATTCTGTGAGTTTTGGCTACTTTTACAAACACATATGACTCTCTTTTTTGGAGTTGTATTGATGGATTAATTTGTTTTGTCTTTCTGGAAATGGTTCCTACTTCTTGTCCTCTGCTTCTATGAATGTTGTTTGACATTTGTATTTGACTTAATCTATTTGTTAAAAAAATTTGATTTCAAGAAATTCTCCAAGACATTGTTTTCCTGCAAAACCAATCACCAACAGAAGCTTTTTTCAAAATTTGTCTGTACTTTTGAGTTCCTTTGCAACTACAGCATGCACTCCAAAATGTATATTATATAAATATAATATATACTTGCTGAGTGGAGGAGGCTCCTTTGGATGAAAACATTATCAATATAGAGATCATGTTTGCATAGTCATCTTTCAATGGATGAATTGGATTTTGTAGATAAACAAGGTGTTCTTCAGGTTGTTCCCAGCAGATCCCTCCATCTGCATTTGCCCACCTCAGGCAGCGGCAACATTGGTATTGGCAGCATCCGCGCCTTTGATGCTCTGTTTTTGGGATCATGGTTGCTTACGTGATTAGGATATGCAAACCTTTTAAAGGTTAAGCTTGAAAAACCTTAATATTCCAATTTAATTCTATAACCAGATTTCACATCAAATGTTGAAAACTATCTTTTCTTATGCAGTTGAAAAGACCGAAAGTTTAGAAGGTATTGAATCAAAAGATTCACAACAATCTCCTAATTAAGTAGAATGACCTTTTACAGAAGCTAAAATACTTCGCTGGTAACTTCTCATTATATTTATTTGTTTACAAGATGAACATTTATCTGCATACTCTTTAACCTTCCTTTTCTTAAACGTAAATTTTCATAGCATTTCTTTATTTATGGGTATTGAAACTCAAAGTAAATGCCACTAAACAGTCACAAAGGCATAATTAGCCTAAATTTAAATAAGACTGGATGTGAAGGTTTCTGTGAGATTCTGCTAAAAAGCAATAGGATTCTGCTAAATGGAGAACCATGTCTGTAACCAGTAATGTAACAATTCATTATTTTGTGCTAATATATGATAAAGTTTTTATTAGCATATCATTATTTTGGCAGGCTTGAATGTTTGGCTGATCATTTTTGTTATTTTGGTGGCCATTATGACCTATTATGTTGAAATGTCCAGAAACTAGACCTTAAGCAGCTACACTAGCTGTGCATGCATGGCTCATACGTTAACAGGGTTAAGTCTTATCTCTGCTATGTTGAGTCAACTATCCTAGACTTAAATCAATATTATGTTCTATTATGTAGGTGTTTGTACTGTTTAAGTTATCACGTGGGTTTTTGTGTTGGCTTGCATTAACTGGCCACCACTATATATGTATGGCAAATGGATGAATGAATGACTGATCCTTTTTGGAGTCTCATATCAAAGGCTTGGAACTAAGTGCCTTGTCATCTCTTTTTCATCCACTTTTTCTTCATTTCTCTACAAACAATTATTATATAAACTGGAAGAAGGTTTTGTGACACGACCCCTTGCGTGTATCCCGCAAGTGCACGGGCTTGTTGAAGTAATAAAATTACCCTGATGAGTGGGTAGTCGAATCCACAGGGAATAGGGATTTAAAACACAAGAATTCGCTATTTAGTTATGCGGTGTACGAAAAGTAATAATTGGAGTGATGAGTGAATTTATGGAAGCAATTAGAATAAAAGACAAGAAAGTAAATAGAGAGATGAAAGACAAGAGAAAAGCAAGTAGAAGTTAAAAGAGAAAGACTAGCAATGGATGAGATAGGGTATCCGGACAAGCTACTTCTAGGACTTATGCTTCTAGTGCAAGACTATGCTATTATACTTTCCTATTGATGTTAATTGAGTCGAGGATATCCTTAAACTCACGGTCCCAAAACTTAAGGTCAACCGTGACTAACCCCAACATTATGTCCCGGTATTAGGATTCACTACGACCCTTGACTCTTGTTGACCTGTCAACTAAGCCCCAGGGGAGTCTATCTTCCTAACCCTAACACTACGTGGGATTGCTCTAAGCTCTAGGGATTCCTAATGATAAAATCTGTTCCTCTATGTAGTTCTAACCCTTTGGTCCAGGTGGAAGAACCCTAGTCTAGATTGAGCCCTAACACTCTATCTTGACCGCTAATTAACCAAGGAAACGGAGGTAGGGAGAAATCACACCAGAAGGGAAAGGGGTACATCGCTACCTCACAACTCTCCCTCTCAACCCTCTTCAATTTTAAGTAGTCTAATCCTATAGGAGTTGTCACACCTCCAAGGGATAACCTAGATTGTTCTCAACCTTAGTGTCACGGCTAAGGAAGAACAATAGTAAAAGATAATTAAAACTGAAACTCGAATTTATTCATCAATAATGAAAAAGCATAATAACAATGTCATAGAAACATAATGATCCTAGGGTTTTACAAGTCCGAATACCCAGGAGGGGTTTAGCTCCTCATGGAGCTATACATGTTCATCAAAATATGAAAGAAAGAATAAAGTAAAAGCATTGATGAAAACCCTCTCGCGTATGGTGTGGCCGTGGTCTTGTGCGGCCATCGAACGTCGATGTCGATGCCGATGACGCGCTCCAATCCTCCACAAAGTCCTCTCCGAAACCCTAGTCGCACTCTCCATAAGTTGGGGAGAAAGATAGGTCAAAAGCCCTTTTATAAGTCTCCAAATCGGGCTTTTAATAGGCTGAGTGCGGCTTTAAATTTGGACTTATTGGGACTTCACACGACCGTGTGGAATTAACACACGGGCGTGTGAAGTTTCTGTCTGCTGAAAAATTAATTCACACGGCCGTGTGTTAATTCCACACGCCCGTGTGAATTCTCTGGAATTCTGAAATTCGGCCGAAGTGAACAGCAGCTTGCTACAGTGTTTTGCTACAATACAAGCTGCAGTGCTGCTACAGTAACAACTGCACACTATTTAGTGATAAAATGTATGCTCATTGTAAGATAATAATGCTTTGTATTACTATAACACAAGTACTTATCATTTTGAAAGGATGGGGTATTGATGATGGCGAGTGAGCTTCATGAGTTTGGTTCCTCTTCACATCGGGGTCTATACTAAACTTAGCCTGCCAAGCAACTGCATCCATAGTACACATGAATTCTAGTTTTGTTGTTCTAACATCGCAATAAAAATTTTCTGATTTGGTTGATACATCAGTTGTGATATATTGTAATGATTTTGTTCACCAATTGACTTAGTTAACATTTTTATGCCTTGAAATTTTCCAGGTGAGAGAACATTTGCAGTTCTAACAAAGTTGGATTTGATGGATAAGGATATCAATGCTCTCGATGTAGGCTGCATCTCATTATATCTATTTTCAACTGTTCCAAATTGTTTTCTTCGGTCTTCTGGCTCTTTGAATACCATATCTGATGATAAAACTCATGGATTGCCTTTTTATGTTACAGGTACTTGAAGGAAAAGCTTATCGTTTACAACATCCTTGGGTTGGAATTGTCAATCACTCTCAAGCTTATATAAACAAGAATGTTGACATGATAGATGTTCGACGTAAAGAAAAGGAGTACTTTGCAACTAGCCCTGATTATGGACATTTGGCACACAAAATGGGTTTTGAATACTTGGCTAAGCTTCTATCTCAGGTTCTTCCGTTTTTTGCTTCTCTTTATTTTTCTTTATTTTTTCTTTAATCCAAATTGTTTGATCTTAATCATCTGCTTCTCCCTATCTATTCATCATCTGGAGTGTGTGATCAGGTCTCACATACCAAGCATTATTGATTTGATTAATAAAACAATTAGTGAACTTGAGGCTGAGCTGGATCGATTGGTAAGACCCATTGGAGTTGATGCAGGTGTACATTGAAAAACTTAACATATACTTGCTCTTTCCCACAATTATTGATAACCATTGATTATATGCTTTGCATGCAAGTGATTCTGTTGATATTGGAACCTTAATTTCAACATTCTGTATGTAATACATGATAGAGAACTTCAGTGCATAGTTAGCCAATTTAATCCACTATGCTTCTGTAAGAGCCTTGAAAATCCTAGGTTATTAGTTTCATAGTATTCGTACTTCCTATTTTGTAGCTTATTTTTTTTATTCTTATTGTAAAAGATCATATGATTTAGGATCTGATTCCATCTGGCCCAACCTCTGATGTCACTATTAAATGATTGTGGTCATGATGCTATTCTCCGTCACTTTTTCTAAGGATAATTACTGCCATTTCAAATATAAGAACAGGCTTCTCTTTGCCTTATTACAGTTTCCTATATCAATTTGCATTTACTCATACAAATGCCATGCCTATTACAGTCAATTCCATTTCCTGTTTCTCCTGAAGGTGCTATTATTGGATGCTCTACAGGTTTCCTTAATGTGCCCAAAATAAAGGGTACACATACTGCCATGAAATCAGGTTTTGCTCCAAATTGAATTTTAATCCATTCTATTTAGTGTACTTTCAAAGTTTTAGATGGACAGATCTCGTGAAATTCATGTCCCATGGGTACACATGGCAAGTTTTGACCTAGGAGACCTTGTGATCTTGCAGGTATGCTGGCGGAAGCTACATTCAGGAAGTTGGCTGAAGGAGTCCCCATGGAATCATATTGGGATAGTCTGAAGAATTACTGGGTTTGGGATGAACTACATAAAGCTCTTAATTTTTGGCCGCTTAGTGAAGCACTTTTTTTCCCATCTTTTTTTCAAGTTTGCGGTTATACTTATTTTAGTGTATGAAGTTTTCTTTGCAACATAGAATGTACCTAATTCTCATCTTTCTGGCAGGCATTTAAATTTGGTCTTCTTCCTCGTTTGGCGATTTCTGCATTGGAAAAGTGAGCTTGACTTTTTCTTTACAGTACATTGATCTCTTCTTAGTTCAGTTATTGCATCATTTTTCACCTTGGACCTTTGGTGCTTTTGTTTATAACAGGTATATTTTTAGAGGAAGACTGCCATTAACATTGAAGCATGGAAAGCTTGATCATGAAGAATGATAATATTTTTGAAGCATGGAAGGCCTGATAATAATATGCTTGTGTGTTTTTTCTTATAATATGTATACTGATTATTAAAAGAAAGGTTGTCTTTTAGTATCGTTTTTGTAACTTTTATGGTGTGAGATTAATAAATTAAAATATTAATATTATTTTTTATGTTATCTTTTATATATATTTGTCTATATTAAAAACAGATTTGATTAGTTATTAAAACATCTACTCAATTCGAATTGAGCATTTAATACTTTGTGAGTTATGAGGTCTATAACTGCGGATTTTTCCACTGCTACGGAGGTATTAAAGCTGAATGGGGCCTATAGTGTCATATTCTTTTTGCCACTATAAGTATTTTTTTTGTAGTGACATAACAATCCAAAGGGCATATATCCATATATATAAATCTGTTCAGTGATTAGTGCTCCATTTCACACAACACATGATCAGAGAAGGAAGGATCATACTAATTCAAGAAAAACTATCGACAAGAAATAAATCAATTTACATATTAGCATAAAAATAACACATCCAAGAGAAATCAGATTACTCTTTAATAAATATCCAATGATAACTAAAGAAACACTAGCATTCGAGAGGATAGAAAGAATACAGAGTTTGATTAGGCTAGTCTAGCTTAAGGCTTTTTTTTTTTTTTCACGGCGTTAGTTAGGACTACAAGACTCAAAATGCAATAAAAAGTAAACCTAGTTTTAGCTGTTATCTCAATTAGCCATTGAGGCAAGTCTAGTCTTTTGTGGAACAAGGTGATTGTAGGTTTTTTCTTCCAAAGTTAGGTAGTGCATGAGCAACACTGTTGAGCTCAAGGGATACATTCAAAACCCATCTCCGGGCTGCAGTCGATTAAATTCTTGATGCTCTGAACTTCATCTTGAAATCTTCAGTTAAGGTCGGAATCTTCTCCTTGAATTAGTTCCAACATAGCCAGGAAATTGCATAGGATTCAAGCACAACATGTAAAATTGTTTCCTGAATCAAAGAAGTAGCTTAAGCCAGAACAATATACTGTCCATCAACAATAATGATAAATCCTAACCCACAAGAAGATAAATTATTAGTCTAGGAAGAATCACACACTATTGAAATGAAATGTTGATCGAAGGGTTTAGCAAGGTACTCCCTAAGTTTATTTTTCTTCCTTTCAACATATTACATGGCTCTTAACTCTGGCATAATTCCTTGATTTGATTCAAATCTTCCTTATAATTTCAATCATCTCATGTATCTTGATGACTTGATTATTATCACTCGGGTTTCAAGACAAGCAGCTAGAAATATCAATTTGTGCTTAGACATTTATGCTCGCCTGACTGGTCAAAATGCCAATGCCTCTAAGTCTGTTGTTTACTTTCCTTCCTGGTTCAACTCTAGAGTTTCTAAAAGTATCAAGTCTATTCTTAACTTCAATATTGCCTCTTTCCCTTTTACTTATCTTGGTGTTTTGATTTCTCCCAAAAAGTTGGGTGTTTCTTACTTCATACCTCTTGTGGATAGGATTTATCGCACTTGTCCGAGATGGAAACATTCTAAATTATCTTTGGCTGCTAAATCAACCCTGATTAATTCTTCCCTTCTTGCTATTCCTACTTATTACCTATCAGTTTACCCTATTCTTGATACTATCCTTAAAGAGATTTCCAAGATTGTTAGGAATTTTTTTTTGGCATAAAGGTGGCAATGGGAAGGGCATCCATGCAGTTTCCTTGAGTCAAATTACTAATTCTAAAACTGATGGGGACCTAGCTCTGAGAAACTTGTCGATTGTTAGGCACTCTCTTAAGGCTAAACATGTTTTCAGCTACTTGAACTCAGATGATTCTGTTTGGGTAAGTATTGTGCAGCATAAGTATGGGAGTACCAACTTCTGGAAGGACTCAACTCCTTGGAACTATTCTTGGTTTTTTAAAGGTCTGTGTAATACTGTTGCAGTCCTTAAACTGTTTTGCTGGATTAAAACTGTCAATCCTTCTCGTACTTGTCTACTTTATGACCCGTGGTGTTGTGAGATCCCTCTTGCCCTCAAACCCACTTTTATTAATATGCATCTTAATTTAGATTCTCTTTCCTGTTCTGATTTTTGCTTGGAATACAGTTGGGGCCATATTCGTTTAATTAACTTGTTTGGCTCTTCTGCTAATGAGATCATTTCTAGGCTGGGTCAAGTTGATCATAATATTTCTAATGAGTAGGTTTGGGCTCCTAAGACTTTCACTCATAAGATTGCTTCAACTGTGTATCATTATTTAAATCATAGCATTTCTACTTCCGTTCCTTGGATAGGTTGGAAGAAGATTTGGTCACTCAAAGATTTTCCCCATGTTAAACATTTCTTGTGGTTAATGTTTAATGGTAGAATTTCCACTGCTGACTATCTTCACTCCATTAATTTGGGTCCTAGAAGCATGTGTGTTTTCTGCAACCTCGATTATAATACTCCAGAGCATCTGTTTCATCATTGCTATAAAACCCAAGGGTGTTTGGAACCTCATCTCAGCATTAACCTCTAAGCATATTCAATTCCCTGAAGGTTTTGTAACAGGCGACTGGCTTACTCAACCACACATCTCTATGAGAATGCAATCTATTATTGCTTTTGTGGTCTGGTATCTTTGGAAAGCTCGATATGATGCAATTATTTGGGATATTAGGCCATGCTTTCCTAACATTGTTCACATGGCTATTAATCAGGCTAATGACCTCAATTGTGTTGGCAATCTCTCTTGCAGGAAATTTCTTATTAACAACTTCTGTGGTACAGATGGATTATTCCTCTTCTCTGGTTCGGTGTGGAATAATTGCAATTTGGTAGGAAGTGAAGGTTTCTTTATTTCTTCTTCTAATTATAAAATCTATCTTGTAGGTTGTTAGTCTTCTACTGCTGAAGCTCATATTGTTGCAGAATTTCAGGTCCTCATCATCGCCTTGCAACTTGCAATTGATCACTCTTTGCTGATTCAAAATATTTTCATTGGTGACTCCAACATTTTGGCCATGCTTCGTTCGCCAGATAATGTTTGCTCTTAGCATTTTCATTCTTGGATCAACAATCTTAATTGGCTCCTGCTTGCTGCTGGCTCCCCACACATATGCATCATTCCTCGAGTCTGGCTGAGGATTGCCTCAAAACTTGCTGTCTTTGGCCGTAACCTCCATGAGTTGATACTTTTTCATTCTGGCCGAGATCTCCTACAATGGATCATGAAATTGTTATCTAATGCTGGTTTTGTTTTTTAATTTGGTTTTGTAGATGATTTTTTCTTAGTTTTTTTTGTTTCTCCTGGTCGTGTCTTCTTTTGTACTTATGTGTGTTGGTTGTTTGTTGCTCTTTAGTTGTTCTAATAAATAAGCCTTATGGCTTCTTTAAAAAAAAAAACATATTACATGGTAGCATTTAAACCATGTTGAAAAATGGCTTGCATATTCACCTTTTTCCTTCCAAACACAAGATCACACTTGCTTTCCAAATAGCCCAGGCACAAGTGGCCATTAAGGATTTTAATCTCTGGTTGCCTAGTCTGGTTTGATAGTGTTATGGAGCCAAGAACCTTCTACAAATGTACTAATATCATCCAATTGTAGACTTGCAAAAGAACTCAACAAAACCCAACACCTTTGACTTATCCGGTACTCCCAAATGACATGCTCAACCCTTTCATCGACCAACTCATAGAAGGAAAACATCAATTGAGGACAAATGTTCAAGTTATAAAAGAAGTTAAATGTTGGAGTTCTCCTATGAAACAACCTGCACATGAAGATTTTAACACGTGGTGCTACATGGAGTCTCCAGTACATATGGTAACCATCCCGATTATCAATTTCAGAGTAGCAATTATGGTTAAGGAAGTTGTATACCATATTGGAAAATATGAAAGAAGGGGGTTGGATGCATCCAAACACAATGACTAGGACAAGAAAAGTTAAAAGACACTTTAGCAATTCTCTCCCAATCAAGCTTGGTCCCAAGACAAATAGCCAATTCGTCCTAACTTATCTTATTATCATGCAAAAATTGAGGAAAGGTCTAGCTGTCAATAGGAAGATCCATGTTGATAAAAGTAAGTTTGAAGGTAAGAGGCACCTCAAAACACCAAGGATTAGTGAGCAAGTTGGTAGTGTTAGGATTGCAACAATTGATCCATAGGTTGGTGCCAATATCTTTATCAATTTTACACATCATCATAAAAAACCAAGATGTATGCTTAGTATGCAAATTAACCCAAATATTGAAATTGCCATACTTGAACTTCATAATATGCACCCAATGCTTATCATCAGAATTCAAGAAAACAAGAATGTTTTTAGTCATTTGGGAGCACGTGGTTGAGGTAAGGTGATCCAATTTCTCCTTTTTTATTTTTTGTTTTTGTTAGTTTCCCGGAACATTAGTGCTATCCTTAATCATGTATTGAATATGGTATCGGGGTTTGATGGGAGGCTTAGCATGAAATTTAATTATCTCATGTTTGTTGATGGTCTTATTATCATAACAAAAGCTTCCCAGGTTGTTGCTAGACATTGTAAGCTTTGTCTTGACATATATAAAAACCTTAGTTGGCAGCAAACTAACCTTGATAAATCTACTATTCATTTTCCCTGTTGGTGCAATTCTAGAATTTATAAAGCTATTTTGTCTATTTTCAGTATGAAATTAGGAAGTTTTCCCTTCAAATACTTATTTCTCCAAGGAGATTATCTATTCACTAGTGCCACTATTTGGTAGAAAGAGCTTCTAACTACAATAGATCTTGGAATCATTCTTCTATATCCTTGGGTGGTGATGCCATTTTAATTAATAGCTCCTTAGTTTCAATTCCAACCTACCTGCTCACTTGTTACCCTGTTCTTAAGATAATTTTGGACAAGATATCACTATAAAAAAATTTTCATATACTGAAACTTATAGTGACGATCAAATCCTGTAGGAATAGAATGCTTATACCAATGGAAGTTTATGACTTTCAGAATAAACTCGACATTTACTGACATAAAATATTTCTTATGTACAACTATTGTCATATATTGACGTATATCTATAGTAATGGTCAAATTCTGTAGTGATAGACTATTCAGACTAATAGAATTTTATAATTGTCATAATAAATTAGACATTTACTAGTGCCTATATTTTCATTAAGTATTGGGTCAAATACCCTAAATAGTCCCTTTACTTTTCTCACTCTACCCTTTTAGTCCCTCTACTTTAATTTGGTCTTTTTAGTCCCTCTACTTTATATGTTGGATAAATCAGGTCCATACCGAGAACGGTGTTTCCTCCGCTGTTTGTTTGTGTTTGAGGTGGAGCTTTTATGAACATAATATTAATAAAATAATAAAATAGTGGATAAAATATTATTTCTTTCCAGTGCCCTTTCTCTGATCTGGATCCCTCTTTCACTTTTGCATCCAAGATGGTTTTTTAATTTTTTTTTGTCTTTTTTTTAGTTCTGAAATTGGTTCTCCTCTGACAATGACATTCTCCTCCCCTAAAACTAGTTCTCTTTATCATCCTCTCGCCCTCAAGTTTCTTGTTCCATTTGACCTTGTCGGAGCTGTGGGTGCATCAATAGGAACTCCTTACCAACAACACTCATGTGAAGTCAAGTAGCCTTAATCTTTGCAAAGCTCCGACAGAGGAACTAATTTCAGAATCGTGTTCCCGATCTGAATTATAAATTGTGTTTGTTTTTTAGTTTCCATGAGAATCTTATTTTGATACTCAGTTGTTTCTTTAATTGTAACAAAAGTCTCAATTTCGGTAAAAAGTTGGATCTTAATAGCTAAAGGAATGGAGCAACATTGTTTTTGTTGATTTCATACTTTTTTAATATTATTTTAAGCTGTGTTCAATCCATGCACAGTCGATTGAATGTAACACATTTTTTTTAATGTAATAACTTCCACAGGAGCTATGGAAGAAATTGGTTACATCTTGCGTTCAATCCATTTACTGTGTTCAATTGATTTACTGAACTACAGAAAGGCAACAATTGCAATATTTCACAATCTTGTAATAAACACCAAAAGTTATATTTTCATTGATCATTTTGTTTGCATACAACTCATTAGTTATGCCACATGTTCATCACATCTGTCATCTTTCACCCATTTAAAAAAAAAAATCTTGTTTCTAATTACATCATGATATACAATTAACAAAAAGAAACCATGAGTTTGTATATCATTAGTTTTGAGGCTCATATCCATAGCCTACACAAAATATTTCATTAGTTGCATCAATTTCATAGGGAATCCTTGTATTCATATTTAAGGATTTGCATCAAGTGGAGCTTCTATTCTTCTTTGATGTGTTAGAAAGTTAGGGCATTCATTTCCTGTGGAGGAGGGTTGTTGATTTGATTCTTCATTGTAGAATGTTTTGCACTTTTATTATGTAATCCAGCAATTTTTCTTTTCCTTAATTCCTGGCAATCACACCAATGAAAGATTTTGTTAATGACAATTTACAGGTGCGATGCTAAAACTGGGTTAAACTCATACATAACTAACCAACAATTCCTCAGTTGTGATGAATGAAGAGCTGCGAGCCACTTTCCTGCCAACAATTAATTATCCAATGTGAGCACCCTGCATCCAAAATCATAAGAACAATTTAGTTTTTGTGAAGAAAATTTCCCCAACCAAGGGACAGCAACCAAGGGACCCGATCAGAGTAGGACCAGCAAGGGACTGAACGGTCTCGATCAGAGTAGGACCAGCAACCAGAGACTCAAATGGCAAGGTAAGCATCGTCAGAGAAAACGAGGGACAAGAAGTAAAGAAAATTTGGAGAAGGTGTACTTTAGAGGAAAAAACCATCTCGAATCCGAAAGTGAAAGAGGGATCCAAATCCGAGAAATGGCACTGAAAAGAACTAATATTTTATCCACAATTTTATTATTTTATTAATATTATATTCATAAAAGGTCCACGTCAGACACAAACAAATGGTGAAGGAAACGCCGTTCTTGGCCTGGACCTGATTTACCCAAAATATGAAGTAGAGGGACTAAAAAGACCAAATTAAAGTAAAAGGATGAAAAGGGTAGAGTGAGAAAAGTAAAGGGACAATTTAGGGTATTTGACCTAACTATTGCTATATGCTGACGCTTATCTATAAAGACGATGAAATTATGTAGATATAGACTATTTATACCAACGGAATTTTATAACTATCAGAATAAATCACATCTTAGGCATGCCTATTTTTTCTGTTGGTATAAATATTGCTATATACTGATATAGTGAGATTCAAATCCTCTAGTTATAGACTATTTATAAGAAAAGAATTTTATAACTGACCAACTAAATCAAACATTTAGTAGTGCCTATTTTTCTGCGAGTATAAATATTGCTATATATTGACACATCTATAATGATGGTCAAGTTCTGTTGCGACAAATGACTAATACCAACAAAACTTTATAACTATTAGAATAAATAAAACATTTACTAATATATTTCATTTTTCTTAAATAATTTATTTCTAATATATAGAGTTTCCTTTTGTGTGGTTTTGCATCCGCTGATAAGGGAGTTGGCAGTGTAGGAAAAAGATGGAGGTAGTTGCTTATCTTGGCAAGTAGTAGAAAGGCATTGTTTTTTTTTTTTTTTTTTTGTGCATATAGAAACCGTAAGAATCAAGTCATCTTTATTCTTCACTATTTTAGGTTTCATGTTTTGAATGTCCTTGTTTCATTTTATTTTAAAATTAATTGATGATTTTGAAACATTTCTAGGGTTTTATTAAAAAAAAAAACACTTCTGAGGTTTGCAAATGTATGTCGAGTATTACATTTACTATGCAAGTAAGTAGAATGATTCTAATATGATCTTTTCATTGGATGGGCATGCCCAATTATTGATTGTTCTGTAGGGAAATATAACTAACGGGGCTCAGTTCATGATCATTTTATTCAATGATGTTTTCATGGGCAATATTTGAAACAATTAATTATTAATTACGGGTGTTATGGTTAAATGTTTGATGGTTGATCTATCATGTGCCACTAACTAATAACAGGTCAGGGACGGAACCAGGATTCATTGATTGGGGGGGGTTGAGGGCACAATGTAAAAAAAAAAAAATTAGTCTACATAACAATTGTTTTCGATACAAAATAGTGCGACATTGTGACATTTAATTAAAACAATTACAAAAAACATAAAACGTTTATCTATACACTCGAGCTAGAACTGCCATCTGTGCGACGCATGCTACTCAGAGGAGGTAACTGAATACGACGAGTTTTCATTTTTTGAAAACATTGTAGAATTATTTCATTGTCGATAGTTGAAAAAACCTCTTTCTCATTATAGGCAATCATGCTGTCGTTCATCCACTCATCTCCCATTTTGGTGCGCAAGTCAATTTTCACAACATTCATTGTCTAAAATACCCTCTCAACACTAGCTGTCGCAATTGGCAAAACCAATGCCAACTCAATAAGTCGATAAACAAGTGGAAAAATAGCACATTTGCCAGTATCAACCATCTTCATAGGCTCATGTATATATATATACGTGTAGGTATGTACTACCGACAAGTGTTTATGGAAAAGCTCTCTTTCTCTTATTATTAATTAGCACTATATATTAAGCAGGTTATGTGTCTCAATCAATTTTAAGATTATTCAATTATAGCTTTTGACTCTAAAATTTTCATTTTGATCAAGTCCAAAAAAAACCCAAACATGACCCGTAACCCAAAAATTAAGTGGAAGTTGAGATATATGGTGTTTGAACATAACATATATTCTCTTATTATATATAATGTCACAATATGATAAAAAAGTTTTGACAAATCCCAATGAAGATTGTGACTACTTGTGTTCAAGAAACAAATACAAACAATATAATAAGTTATTACAAGTTCACTAAATAATTAATTAATTAGGTCCCCCAAGACATATATATATATATATATATATATATATATATATATATATATATATATATATATATATATATAAAGAAGAGAGCATTCATATATTCACCTTCTGATGCAAAACCAATGTCTCATTAGTCTAAAAGTTAGGGAATATGATAGAAAAAAACAAAGTAGAGCTCATTGCCCCTGCCCAATAAAAGCTTCCACCCAACTCCATATCCCATTCTTATCATCATTTTCCTTCTTGCCTTCTTCCTATCCTCTTTCTCTCTCAACCTATCTCACTTTCATTTATCTCTTTCTTCCTCTCTTTGTTTACCAACTTGTTCATCATCTTCTTGAAATTATATATATATATAAGATCAAATATATGATCGTCAGCAAGTGAAGTAATTTGAAGCAAGAGAAAAGTGGAGCGAAGGCATGATAAGAGGCCTCAAGTTACTTCAGATGAGCAACAAGAGAAATAAGAAGAAGAGCAGCAAAAGCTCTCTAGATTTTCATCAGCATGTGCAGTCCCATCAATTGCTAACTGCTGGGGAAGGGCTGCCGGTTGCCGCCGGCCGGGAGAGTCAAGAAAAGCGTAGAGGAGAGCTTGAAGCTTGCTGGCCGAGCTGCTTGGCCATCAAGGGGGGCTGGCTGGCCTCCAAAGGGGGGCTAGTTCTGAGGTCTTCCAGCCACACAAAGAAGACCACCGGTGGTTGAGGCGGGGCTGAAGCCCCTGCTAGCCCCCCCTTAGTTCTGTCCCTGAACAGGTGTTTTGTGGTAAATTATGTGTTAGGTGTTTATTTCGAATCAGAAGTTGCTTTTACTTTATCTTAAGATCCAACAATAAAATTAATGATGAAAATGTGCTTTTAGTTTAATTTGGCCCCTCAGCAACCATATAGTCATTTCAAGTTTTCATGTGACATTGATCAGTTTAGTTTGAAAAAGTTTCAAACTAAACGATGCGTTTTCCCAAAAGCCGCATCTGTTCATTTTGGAGCGTTAGTATTATTCAGATGATACTAATTTATTATAACATCATGTACTGCCCACTTCCTATAAGTGAATTATGTTGCACAATATGTATTAGTTTATCTCACTGACACACATAAGATGCCTTCCAAATCTAGTGAAGTGATAAAACCTACTTAATTATGTGCTCTACACAATCCCATTTCATAGTTCATAGTAATTTTCATGAGTCTGATTAGCAAATAAATATATATTCTTTTAACATTTATAGAATGTTTCTTTTAAATTGGGCTTTCTCTCCAATTTTTGGATTGAAGGCGGGTAAATTTTTTAGATGGGAACCATACTATAGTCTTTTTTCATTTTGAGCATTGAACTTTAATTTGTATCATTTTGGTCATCTACATTTAATTTGTGTTCACTGGGAGGGTACCGAGTGGATTCATAGGAGAATTTGATGACATATATGATAGATTTATCATTTCAACACTAGTTTGCGCATCATCTGCATATGTGGAAATGCCACATCATCAAAGAGAGCCATGTGACTGACACACCCCTTGTGTGTGTGTACCGCAAGTGCACGAGTCGTCGAAGTAATAAAATTACCCGGTGAGTGGGTAGTCGTATCCACAGAGAATAGATGCTTAGAAGCAAGGAGAAGATTGCTATTTAGCTCGGATGAAAGCCAATTGTGGGCGAAATCAAGAAATCAATGCAAAAAAAATTAAAAGAAAGCAAATAGAGCGATAAAAGTAAAGAGAGGTAATCGATGAGAAAGTGGGGGCACCCGGACAATGCTCACCCTAGGACTATTGTTTCAAATGCAAGACTAATATTATATCTCATAATTGAAGTTTAATGAGTCGTGGAAATCCAAAGAGACACGGTCCCAAACTTAAGGTCAACCGTGACTAGCCCTCTACACTATGACCCGGCGGAAAGGAATACTCTCAACACCTCACACTATGTGTGACTGTTTGGAGCTCTAAGGATTCCAAGTGATAAACCCTATTCCCTAATATAGATCTAACTCTTTGGTCCAAGCGAAAGATTCCTAGTCACAATTAAGCCCCTGCACTAAGATTCACTGCAACACTTCACTCTGTTGCTCACGCAACTAAGCCCCAATGGAGTTCATCTTTTAGTACTTCACTCTATCATGACCGCAAAAAACTCTTGGAACGCATAGGTAGGATAAATCACATCGGAGGGGAAAGGGGACGTTCCGCTACCTCTCGACTCACCCTCTCAACCCTCTTCAATCTTGAGTCTAACCCTAATAAAGTGTCACTCATTCACAAGGATTGCACTCAACACACAAGATTGAAACTCAATTAAAGCATCAATTAAGAAAACATAATAAATGTCAATGAAACAAAATCATCCTAGGGTTAACAAGTCCAAGCACCTACTAGGGGTTTAGCTTCCATGGACCAATACAAAATTAAAGATGTAATCAATAACAAGTGCAAATAAACCATAAAGATAACCCCCTTGTCATCCGTATCGATGGTCTTCAAGAGCCGCCTAGACTCTTCCAAAAACTCCTTCATCAAGCCTAGGGCACACCTCGCCGGATCGATGCCGTTGAAAGCTCCCCCAATAACTCTCCTCCGAAGGAAATTGATGTCGAACGTCATAGAACTACTCCAAAAACCAAGCAAAAAACCTCCCTGAACCCTAGTCGCACTCTCTACAATAGATAGCCAAAAGATGGGAAAAAGATCCTCCAATAAAATCCTTGAGGCGGTATTTAAAGGGCTAAAATCGGGCATCCACACGGCCTTGTGGAATTTCCACACGCTCGTGTGGATTTCCAGACTTTGAATTTTTCGCGCGCTATAAACAGTAACTGCTACAGTAATTTGATACATGGTTTTACTACAGTCTACGCCAATTTGCTCCCGAATTCATTTTTTCATCGAGGCCGCCAAGTTGGGCACACAACCGTGCGGTAGATCACGTCGCATCTTCAATTGAATCATATTGACGAAGCTCTTGATAGTGTTGCACAAGTCGGAACATGTGAGTATGACTGCCTTTGTGCTCCTCCAATTCATGTATTCATTTGAGCAATTTTGGAGGTTGGCACATACCCACATGTCTTTGAGCACAACTTGTGCCTTGTTCCTTGCTCGGCCCAAGAACTCCCTCAATAATCGCGTCCATGACCTATTTTTGCTTTCTTTCTTCCAAATTCGTCTCCACAACCCTAAATGCACAAAAGAACACAAATTCACACATATGAGCAATAAAATATGAATAAAGTGATGCTCAATGTAAGAAAAGTATGCTTCGTATTACTGATAACATGGCAAATCTATATTACATGTTATTAAATTCTCCTTGAAACCCTCGGTTTTCTTTCAGTGAATACAAATTAAAATTGAGTGGCCAAAATGATACAAATTGAAATTCGATTCTCAAAATGAAAAACATGATTATAGTACTCAGGATATTTACATGAGTGAAGGTAGTAAAGTTGGTCATTGGCTACGTTTGGAACAACTGTTCTATTGGTTAACCGAGACAATCAATTGGTTTTACTATCAGAGACTGTGGGCTTGCAAGTATTGTGGAAATGCCTTTTTTTTTTCTTCATTTCTACAGTTTGCTAAATTCAGTAGTCCAAATTTCTGTATTTTTCTACAAATAAATATTGTTTCTTTGTGAGCATATAAATTACTTTATTCCTTTACTTAATGAACCATAAGTTGAATTGTGGCATAACTGGCTTCTTAGTTTTGAAGACCTACTTAACTACACACTTATTAAAATTATTATCTAAATTCAGCATGATATACCTGATTTATGAATAGTTAGTTTAATATTGTTGTAGGAGAGCTGGTGAATTTTATGACATTGGTGCCATCTGTTTACTATGAAATATTTGATCATATGAAAAATTTGGCTTGTAGCATATCAATGAATTAATGTTTTCTAATTAGTCAAATTTTCAGAATCTTTACATGGTTACGTTACATTCATTTGTCTGCACTTCAATAAACATTTATTTTTATCATCATTCTTGTTATCATTTCTTTTCTATAAAAAGAATGCTATGGATGGGTGAAATACTCTATATGACATTAGCCAAAGTTAGAAGATTTTTTTTTTTTTTTTTGAAAAAAAGTGGATAAACAATCTTGGAATTTTTGTTATGGTCTATTGGTACATGGGTCCCCGATAGAGCTCTTCACCGAGTGGTGAGAGTTCGATTCTCGGGTAAGGGCACATTTCTGGGAGATGTGAACGGTGGTTGTGCCCGGGTGGTCCCAACGCCCATGTGTGGGTGGGCCCCGTTCCTACTTGCTCCACCGAGGCTTGTGCACGCCCCTGACTGTCTAGCAGGGCCTACGGGCTGTCTGTTCCTCATGTCAAAAAAAAAAATAAAACTGTAATGATATTGTTTAATACTGTAGCACTACAAATTTCATATTTTTCTTTGGTTTCTTGTTTTCTTTCATTGCCCTAACCATTTATAGTGTCTTTTCATCCATGTTTTGTTTGTTTTGAGGTCTAGAATCAAGTCGAACCATGCCCAAATGTTATTGCTAATGTATGTCATCTAGGCTCTGGCTTTTGTTTGTTGCATATCTTCTATTGTTTTTGTAGTAACATCTCATGATTTTTAATATTGTCTTAGGAGGTGATTTCCTTGAGAGAGGGAAGGACGTGGTGGAAAAGTAAACCACACCAAGAGGTCTTTGAGTTGTTATGTGAGTGGTGATCTTGTTAAATGAATAGATGCATAGTGTGGATACATAGTGTGGAATATATATATATATATATATATATATATATATATATATATATATATATATACTTTTTCTTAAAAGAATTGAATGGCTTACTTTTGGAACTTGAAACTCTTATCATGTTCATATGTCTTATGTTCACAAGTGAGTATGTGCCAGTATTCCCTTTTGTTATCTATGAGTATAATACTTTTAAAGTGTGCCTGTTTAGACTAAGATTTGGAGACGAAAAGTGAACCTTCATCATGAAAATAATTTCATGTGTTTAATTTGGAATTTGATGGTGATATTGGGGTACGACCTGTGGGCATTGGCTGGAAATTTTGAACAGGGTTCGACACTACAGTGTAGAGGTCTCCTTGTTTAGCCTAAAGAGAGTTGGTGTGGTTGACCTTTGGTTTTCCCATGAGGGAGGTGTAGTAGAGCTCTTGATGGGTGAAATGTTGAGATATTCGGAGTCACCTCCAGGGTTGATCAGAGGCCAATGCCATAGAGTTTATTTTTATGTTGTTTTCAAATACTTGGCTGTCCAAGGATTAGTTGAGGCCTTAACTAAACTGAGAAGATTTTTTAATGTACAATAGAAACCATATTTTTGTACCTCTATTATTTTTTGTATATATATGGTTGTCTTTAAATTATTTTACTTGATGTTAAGAAAATTAATTTAATTATTTATTGTTGTATAATACTTGAAGACTCTTTTCATCTATGCAGTCACCCCTCACTAGGTAATCTTGCTACTCACCCTCTCCTTTGTTCACCTTAGCACAGGTTTTCGTGTGGTTAATCGTTGTGCTGTGTGGACCTAGTGTTGAGTTTATCATCTATTAGCCTAGGTTTGTTTGCATCTTGGGGTTTTGGGCCAATCTCTTGGTCATGTTGTATTTTTATCTTTAGATTTGTGTGTTAGATTTGTATGTTGTAGTAATATTGGATTCAGGGGAGTGTTGTATTGTACCTAAACCCACTATTGTCAGTTTGTGATATATAGTTTTGCTTATTTATTTTGGTGTTGACAGATGTATCGATGCCTTGCTTTAACTTAAGGGTGGGGTATGACTCATCCCATCTCAAGTTATTGCGGTAGTTGTTATAAGCCTGTCTTGTGGGACGGGGCGTAACAATTTTTGTAGTATCAACCAGAAAAAGGCTTTCGCTTTGAGTGGGCAGGGATCCTTCCAAAGTGTGTTACTGCTGGCGATGTGAGTTCCGCCATCATTGAGAAAAGCGTAAAAGGATTTAACCGAAAAACCTTTATGACTTCATCTTCAAGATTTAGCGTCTCTACCTTAGGATAAGTCATTAAGCAAGTATCCCTGTAGTGGTAGAAGCTTAAAAAGGTTCGTGTCCAGGTCAGTTTGTAGAAAAATTACAACTGATCTGAGGGGATTGTGACATCTAGCGAAGAGGTCGGGCCATTTGTCTTTTAAAGTGTAGCTGTTTGACCACGGTCTAACCAAAATGAAGTATCAACCCCATCCTTGACAGACATCTCAATGCTAGCAAGGAAGGCTGCTCTACACTTAAGCAGGTCTTTCCAAAAGAAGATTTTTTAGTAGAGTGAAATAAAGAAATCAAATCACCGCTAGGCATATAGATGAAAGTAATGATATCAGACCAAACAGGGTTACTACAATTGCAGAACTTCCACTACCATTTTCCCAACATAGCTGACATTTTGGTTTGGAGATATCATAACCATTCCATAGAAAATCACGCTGAGCCCTATCGATATCCCTTCGCATCCATTTGGGCAGCTCAAATATGGACATCCAGTAAATGGGCAATGAAGATAAGACAAAGTTGATCAAAATGATGCGGCCCCCCTTCCCCTTAACAAGAGAAAACAGGTTTTCCAGGTAGAGAGACGATTAGTAATAGTGAGAGAAAGCTCGGTCTAATCCTGTTTTTTGAGTTGACTGCCTGAGAGAAGAATACCAAGATAGGTTCACCGGAAACTGGCTCAATGAATAGTTCAGGGTAAATGTTTCCATCTCATTATGGGGGATACCTTTGGTTGTCGAGTATAAACAACTTTTCTAAAAATTAACTGCCAATCCCGTTAATTCTTCATAAATGAGCAGAATAAACTTGAGGATTCTCACGTCTTCCAACCCCCAGTTGTTATCAAGAGAAGGTCATCTTTATACTGAAGATGACACATATTACCTAGAGAACCCAAGGAAACCCCAATAAGGATTCTAGAAGAAAGGGCATGGGAGCACATGCTGCTATGAACATCTGTGACCAAAACAAAAAGCAAGGGGGAGATGGGGTCGCCATGGCAAAGGTCTCGTAGTAGCGAATTGATGGACGAGTTATTAGTGTCAAAATTATGCAAATATATAAGCATGCAAGTATGCACTTAATGCTACAATTAGTCTGTTATACCGCAAGTGTACAGGTTGTCAAGTAATATCTCATGGGTGAGCACGAGGGTCGTATTTCCCCAGGAATGGCGAGAGGCTCCTATTACTTCCTTTTCGCTTAATCAATAGCCTAATTGATATGTGTTTGAGTGAACATATTTCTTTTTATATTTTACATGCATTGAGCATCATTTTTGTCATGTTTTATTCTCATAAATTGTATTTGGTGTTCTTTTGTGCAAATAAGTTGTGAAGGCTTTGATTAAAGAAAAGGAAGCAAAGATAGGTTATGAAGGAAGGGCACAAGAGGAGCTCATACACATGGGGGTGTGTGCCAACTTCCAAGAGAACTCAAGCTAGATTGTGAGTTGGAAGGGCACAAAGGCAGTCACACTCCTATGTCCCGACTTGTGTGAAGAATTCAAAAGCCTTCCCAATGATGATTAGATGACGAAAAGCCTCATAACCTACCACGCGGATGAGTGTCCATGTGGCCTCAAGAGAAGAGTGTTGGAGTATTGTTTATGAAGAGCACTGTAGTAAATCACTGTAGCAAACACTGTTAACGCGACCGGGTAAAATTTCCATCTAGTCGTGTGGGCAATTCTGCAGCCCACGCGGCCGTGTGGAGGCACGTGTGACACACCCCTTTGCGTGTGTGTACCGCAAGTGCACGGGTTGTCGAAGTAATAATTACCCTGGTGAGTAGGGTAGTCGAATCCACAGGGAACAGGGCTACTAGTACTAACTTCTTCTCTGCAATCTAGCCTAATGACCAATGTGATTTTGTGGTGATCTAGTGTGCATAGAAATTAATACCAGAGATGAATAGGCAAAAGGTAAATAAAGGGAGATCTCAATCAATAAAGATGAGATACCCGGGCAATGCTCCCCCTAGGTTCTATCATGAAGTGCAAGACTAACTAAATGCTTCTAAACCGAGTTCTATGAGTCGAGGTAATCCAAGAATAATCGGTCCCTGCCTCCAGGCCACCGATACTAGTCCCCTACAAGGTCCCGGTGGAGAAATCGCTCAATCTCAACACCTCACACCCCATATGACCGCAATAAGCTTTAGAGATACCTAAAAGTGAAACCGATTCCTAAAATTAGACCTAACCCTATTTCTAGGCGGAAGATCCCTAACCCCCTACAAGGTCCCGGCGGAGAAATCTCTTAATCTCACACCTCACACCAAATATGGTTGCATAGATCTTAGGGAATACGGAGATAGGAAACACTTAATCGGAAGGGAAAGGGGACACTCCACTATCTCATGACTCACCCTCTCAACCCTCTTCAATCTCATATGTTCTAACCCTAATGGAGACCTCTCTCTCACCAAGGCAACAAATCAAGCATACCAAACAACCATACGAATCAATAAGGCATGCAAGCAATGATAAAACAAGATTGAAACTCAAATAAACTCGGATTTAAAAGAAAGCATAAAGAAAGTCAATACATGAATCGAAACCTAGGGTTCACATGCCCAAGTATCTACTAGGGTTTAGCCCTCCATGGGGCTTATTACAAAGCAAAACATAACACAATGAAAAGCAATGTAAACCATGGAAATAAACCCCCTTGAATTCGTGATGATGGCCTTGATGGGTCGCTCAACGTCTTGAAGGATCCTTCTCCGAAGCTAGGTTGCCAATGACTCCCTCGATGCTATGACGGAGGAAAGAACTATCAAAGTTGGTGAAGAACGGCCCTCCAATTCGGCAAAGACCTCCTCCTCAAACCCTAGCCGCCTCTCCTCTCAAAAGCCACACAAAAGATATCAAAAGAATCGACGAAACGGCCTATTTATAAGTCTGAATCGCGCCAGTCACGTGTCTTCACGCGACCGCGTGAGATCCCACGCGATCGCGTGGGCTGCAGAATTCCCACGCGGTCGCGTGGGATTTTGACGCGGTCGCGTGAACAGTAATTCTGCTACAGTGATGCTACAGTGAAATGAACAGTGTTTTTGCTACAGTACTCTTCATAGCCATGATCCAAACTCTCTCATCTTGAGGCCACATGGTCGGGCACACGTCCATGTGGTGAGTTATAAGACTTCTCCTTCTTCGAATCATCATTTGAGAGCTTTAACTATCTTCACACAAGTTGGGACATGAAGGTGTGACTGCCTTTGTGCCCTTCCATCACATAAATCATCTTGAATTCTTCAGGAAGTTGGCACACACCCTCATGTGCATGATCCCCTCTTGTGCCTTGGCACTTGTGTTGTACAAAAACTCCCAACAATACGTCTTTATAACTCATCTTTGCTTCCTTTTCCTCCTTTAACACTTCCACAACCTAATTGCATAAAAGAACACCAAAATACACTTTATGAGACATAATCAATGGTAAAATGATGCTCAATGTATGTAAAACAAGTCGGTAAAACATGTATATTCAAGCACTTATCAACGTGACATCCCAATTTTAGGTTATAAATAACCGATTTGCCCTATTCTTTTGATATCTTTTCTGCTGCTCTCGAGATGTGAGACGGCTAGGGTTTGGAGAGGAGGTCTTTGAGGCTTAGGAGGCATTTCTTCACCAAAATTGATCGATTCCTCCTCCATCATAGCATCAAGGAAACCACCGGTGACCCTAGCTTCGGAGTGGATTCCATGAAGATGTCGAAGCTTTCCATGAAGACCATCAGTTCCGATATATGGGGGTTTATTTCTATGGTTTTTATATACTTTCTTTCATTGATGGTTTATTTTGTTTATTGCTCTATGGAGAGCTAAACCCCTAGAGGGTATTTGGGCTTGTGAGCTCTAGGATTCTAATATTGTGTGGATTTGCTTTGTGTTTCTATTTAATCCGAGTTTAGTTGAGTTTCAATCTTGTTTTCCTAATGCTTGCTTGCCTTATTAATCTTATGGTTGTTTGGTTTGCATGATTTGTTCATCTTGGTCAGAGAGAGGTCTCCATTCGGGTTAAAACCACAAGATTGCATTTTTTTCACTTCTGGATGAGTGCTTTCTACATAAGAATGTTTCTTCCTATTCATATAATGTTTTTTTTTATTTTTTATTTTTACCACTACAAAACTAGTAATATTCTTGTCCAATTATTTTTAATATACTCAATGACCTTCATTGCGTCAATGGAAGTTCTACTCAAACCTTTCCCTACTAAAAAACTATTGAAGACAAATATGGCCTCATATTCCTCCCATATGTCATTCTCTTTTAGCCAATATGATATATTGATCTTGTAGATAGGAAACACTCAATCGGAGAGGAAAGGGAACACTCCACTATCTCATGACTCACCCTCTCAACTCTCTTCAATCTTGTATGTTCTAACCCTAATGGAGACCTTTCTCTCACCAAGGCAACGAATCAAGCACAATCAATCAATCACAAGGATAAATAGGACATGCAAGCATTGATTAAACAAGATTGAAACTGAAATAAACTCGAATTTAAAAGGAAGGATAAAGTAAATCAATACATGAATGTGATCCTAGGGTTCACATGCCCAAATACCTACTAGGGTTTAGCCCTCCATGGAGCTTACTACAAAGCAAGAGATAACACAATGAAAAGCAATGTAAACCATGGAAATAAACCCACTTGAATTAATGATGATGGCCTTGATGGGTTGCTCAACGTCTTGAAGGATTCTTCTCCGAAGCTAGGTCGTCAATGGCTCCCCGATGCTATGACAGCGAAAGATCTATCAAAGTTGGTGAAGAATGGCCCTCAATATCGCCAAAGACCTCCTCCTTGAAACCCTAGCCACTCCTTGCTTCAAACGTGCGCAAAAAGTCCACAAAGAATCGGCTAAAAGGGCTATTTATAGGCTTGAACCACGTCTATCATGTGCCTCCACGTGACCGTGTGAGATTCCACACGGTCGCGTGGGGTTCCAGAATTTCCACGCGGTCGCGTGAACAATGCTTATGCTACAGTACTGCTACAACCCAACAAAGGCTATTTATAGGGTTGAACCATGTATATGAATTCCTCTTGTGCCTTGACCCTTGTGTTGCACAAAAGCCCCAAACAATACATCTTTACAACCCATCTTTGCTTCCTTTCCTTCCTTCAATGATTTCACAACCTAATTGCATAAAGAAACACCAAATACACTTTATGAAACATAAACCATGGTAAAATGATGCTCAATGTATGTAAAACATGTAGAGAAAACATATCTACTCAAGCACTTATCAGTTAGCTTCTAGTTATATAACTTATGTTGTTTCCCAACTTCTATGTGAGCTTGCTGATCAAGGGTGTTCTTGGAAGGCACACTATCATTTGTGAAACTCGACATCTTTGTATACATTTCCTGAGGTAGAATATGGTGGGTTCTAGAAAGGATGATTAATATCAAGCTTATGATCATTATGCTTTCAGTAGAGGAGGCATGGACCGAGATTTGGCCCATGCCGGCAAAACCATCCCTGTCAACTGACCTGGCGGGCCTGGCCAAAAAATGGTAACCGGCATACTGACGCAGCGGGGTATAAGGTTGAAGACTTGTTTAGTCTGAGAATGCCCAAGCGAACAACGAGAAACTCCAACTCCTGTTTAGTCTAAGAATGCCCAGGGAATTAGAGAGAAAAAAAAAAAACAAATCAAATTTTATTTCATTCAAAACTGAATTTTCATCGCCGTCAAGGCTTACATTAAATAGACTAAGAAGAAACCCTAATAAGGACACAAAAGGGAAAGAAATCGAAAATTTGCCAAAAATAGCAAATCCTTAATTAACAGCAAGAAAATAAATTCAAATCAAAATAAAACTATTGCCGAAAACGGCGAGCCAAACAGGGATTAATATCCTAAGATATGGCCAGATCAATTATTAGCAAAAACGGCAAATTTGATGATTTTGAGGCCTAAATGATGGAATTTGGCCAAATTTCAGATGACTCACGTGCTTATTTGAAACAAGCACGTGACTTGTGATCATTAACCAGTTTTCCATCTAGTGGGACCCTCAAAACACCAAAACTCGTCGTTTGGGACAAATGAACAAATTGACCCTAGCTAGGTCATGTACAACTTCTCCATGTAGGCGCAAACTACCTACTCTATGGAGACCGCATGACATACACTATAGCGAACCCAATGCGGTCCTATCTGTTGCCATATTTATGTTAATTACATCAATCCTTAAAAATACAAATGAAGATGAGAACTGGTATATGGTATTAGTGCAGGATCTCTCACTAATTCAGTTCAATGCGATTTATACTCCATGCTTTATCTCTATCAATGAATGTTTAATATTATTGATCTTATGTGAAGGTGCCCCAGGCTGCTGCATTATTAGCTTCTAGTTATATAACTTATGTCGTTTCCCCTAACATCTATGTGAGCTTGCTGATCAAGGGAGTTCTTGGAAGACACACTATCATTTGTGAAACTCGACATCTTTGTATCCATTTCCTGAGGTAAAATATGGTGGGTTCGAGAATGGATGATTAATATCAAGCTTATGATCATTATGCTTCTGATAGAAGAGGCACAGACCGAGTTTGGCCCATCCTGGCAAAGCCATCCCGATCAGCTGACCCTGCGGGCTAGGCCAAAAAAGGTAACCGGCATACACTTTAGCGAACCCAGTGACGGTTCAAGCGATTTCAAACCCGTGACCCGACGGGATAACCTGCCTGGTCACCCAGGTTAGTCAACCAGCGAGGTTGACCCGGTCAACTTGGCGGGTTGGTTTTTTTTTAAAAAAAATTCAAAAACCTTTTTATTTAAAACAATTACTTATGGGATTATAATAATGATCTCATGTTGGAAGCCCAAAATCCGAACTGCATGAACTACAATACAAGTTGTCCAAACCGCATGAACTACAATACAAGTTGTCCAAACCGCATGAACTACAATGCAAGTTGTGATACTTGTAAGGAAAAAGTATATATATATATATAAACAATTGTAGAATGTCGATTTTCCATCTTTCCATTTATTTGAGACCATCAATATAAAAATGAATTTCAATGTTTTTCAATAGTATCTAAATAATGAAATCTCGCACTATATTCTTTTGATTAATTATAAAATATATTTTAGTGTTTTATGTTTGGAAGCCTTGACGCTAATGATTTTTTTTAATGACAGCATAATGAGTACAATAATAACAAACCTTTAAAATTTGAAAGTAAAGTTAAGCATAAGAACCCATTTTAATTGTAATAAATAGATAAGATGCCAACTTTGATATAAAGAAAAAGAACTACATGAGTTTTAATTTCTCTCATTTAAGAAAATATATCAATAAGTTAATTCAATAGATATATAAATTATGTACAAGTCTTTTATTTTTAAATCATTTTGACTTTTCTTAATTTTTTTAAAATTACTAGAATTTTTTTTAATTTTTTAATTTTTAATACTATAATTAAAAAATCGCTTTGTGATTTAATTTTATAAATTTATTTTTAAATTAATACTCAAAACAACCATATGTCATGTGGTTGACATGTTGTTGGTTTTGATGCAACATTCTTTTATGCGAATAAAAAGCTATAATATAGTTTAATAATAAAATATTATTAGAAAATAATAAAAGTCCGCCGGATCAGACGGGTTTGGCCCGGGTTTTTCGAGGCAGATGAGCCGGGACTGATTCATTTGAATAATAAACTGAACATGGTTGGCTTACCTGTTCAACCCAGCCCGTCGGATTTCTTCTGTAGCACGGGCTGGGTTCGGATCTTGGTGAACCCCCACCCCCCTTCTAGCTTCCGGATTTCATGGTTCCTTTGACTCTAATCTATTTTTGAAAACTGTGTAGATGTAGCTTTGGAAGGATATTCTACCGGCTGTAGCAGAATTTTATTTATTTTGTCATTTGTATATCTTCCACTCTGTGTTTTAAATAGCAACAACCATGCGACAAAGTGGATGTTAAATCAGGCTCAACTGGCGCACATTAAAGCTGGAGAAAGCGTGGCACCATCTGAATGGTACCACATGATCCTAGCATTTAATAAAGCGAGATGAAGCATCCATTCATACATTGTCTTTTGTCAAATCAATTGCGATTTCATTGTGAGCTTAAAAGTTTTAACAATTTGATACCATTAATTCTTAATATAAAATTTGATTTTATATTGATCTGTGTTTAATGCTAATTTTTCTAACATGTGTTGTATTTACTATTGAAATATGAATTTTTACTAGCCAATCCCAAATGTCTATCAATCAAACATGCCAAAGTTTTCCACTCAGCAGAATATTTATTAACAAAATATGAACTAGCAACGTCCAAAATTAACCACATTTTTAATCAATAAAACATACTGAATTTCTCTATTCAGTAGCATATGCACTATTAAAATCAAAGAATCAATTCACAGATACATTCATTCATTTCCACCCAAATTTGTTTTAAAAATAAAAAAATCAAACATATATACTATCAATGAAAAATCAAAGAATATTTGCTCCTTTCATCATTTTTATAATGTGAAAAAAAAATTCAATCTAAATTTGAACATTTATTCTCACCAAATTTTAGCTTGAAAAAATAAAAAAGTTAAAGATATTTAAAAAATAATAATAATTGAATCACCAAAATTTATTCCTATTTATTTGTAAGTTTTTTCACCATGTATAATGATTAAATAATTAAATTTTTATTGGCAATCTATTTTTCATTTGTTCATCATTGGAAGATTTGGCTTCAATCTAATACATCTTCCCTCCATTACTTTTCAATACAAATTTAGATATTTGACACATGTCATGGATGTCTTTACTGGTCACATGATTTTTTATTTGGTTAATGTTTTTCATGCGCTAAGATCCATCTAAATATTAAACAAACTCTCATCTGAAAAATGTTCTTTTATATTTAATCTTATCTTTGATTTTGGTTTTTAAAATGCCTAAATTTTATATAATAAATATTATTATCTTTTACATAAATCTATCAATTTTGTATTTTATAAAAGTAAACTTTATTATTCTTTTTATCTTCTATGACAATTGCAACAAATTTTATCTGTTTTTGTATTTTTTAAATACAAAATTTATATTATCTTATATATATGATTTATATTTCTCAAATAATCAAAGGATGGAAAAAAAAACTAGGTAAAACAAATTCAAAAATTGATTCTCTCATTAAAAATTTCTGAGACTTTTTTATTTTTTGCATATAGTTATATCCTCATTGAAAGACTAGGGAAATAACAGCATGAAAAGAGGATATTAACCAAGTTTATATCTTGGTCATCAAAACAATACATGACACTTATCAACCATCTAAACATGTATTATTGGAAAGTAATAGAATGGAGATGTATTGGACTTATGCCAAACCCATTATTAGCTTAGTTATGACATGCATTTTTAAGGGATATTACATTTAATTTTTTTAATCATAATCGAAAAGAGTAGTGGTGAAGGGTAAATTAATTTAACCAAAAAATTGATTAATATTCTCTCGGTTTTAAAAATGATAAATAAAAAAATTATAAACCTTCCAGAAAATGACAAATAGAGAGTAACAAAATGAATATATATAAGATGAACATACCATAACTCCATCACATAATCAAGCCATATATTATTTGGTTTCAATACGTATATATATATATATTGGACCAGATATGGTCACATTATTCATACATATATATGAGCCATACTTTTATTTATCCATGCACTGTTAAGAATTATTACTATATAACTTGAAAACCGTTCATGGTTTAGTTTCAAGCCTTTAGTTTAAAGAAGATGAAGGGTTAAGCTTACAATGGCATTTAGAGGAGATGTTGTGCCTAGAGCAAATACTTTGATGGTAGTTCGATTGAGTACACTGATGACTGCACCTGCAATGATATTAATCGGGAGTCCATTAATGAGGCCAATGCCAACAACAGCATTAGTGTCAGTAAGCTCCCGGGCTTCAATCATCGAGGAACTTTCCGAGATTGTTGAAGCAAAAACGAGCACAATGCAGAGCACTACCGCCGCAAACTTAGACATCTTCGTAGATCAGCTCCTAGATGTGATGATGATATGAAAATATGAGCGTTTGATTACCATTATTTATAGAGAAGTTGGATTAAAGGTAGTTGGAGAATCATTAATCATCTATATATATCTATTCTCAATATTTGATTGAGTAAATAGTTATGAACATCGACGCGTAACAACCCAAAGAGTACATGTCGAGATATGTATATATACATGTTCAATGATTAACATGCCACCATTTCAACATTCAACCACACAACATATGATGAGATAGGGAAGTCTCATAACTAATTCAAGAAAAATTATCCATAAGAAATAAATCAGTATGCATATCAGCATAGAAGGAATACATCTAACAGAAATCATATAACAGTTCAATAAATAATTTATTTTTACTAGGTGCTTTGTTATTGACATCTCAAACAAATGTATCGTTAATACTTGAACTATCTATTGCAATTCTTACGCTACAGATTCCCTGAACATAATATAGTTTAATATAAGAATTTGCATATAGAAGTTAGTGTGGGATCTCTAATATATTGATTCATTCCAATGCATTTCACACTCAATGGTTTATCTCCATCAACAAATGCATTTTATCATAAGCTTAGGGCTTTTTATTTTGAACTTAGCTCCCCAAAATGTGCTGCAAAAAGGCAAAAACAAAATATTATTTAGTTACTAGTCTTGATCAAAAGCACAAAAGAGAACATGAACTTGGGGGTTTTTTACTTGAGTTTTTCGCATATGCATCCGGAAAACTTCCTCTTTTGCAAGAAATCCCCCAACTAGATATTACATATAACTCCTTGAAACCTTGCTTCACAAAAAAAGCTTCCATGATATTAATGTTAACCTCATAGTTATGCATGGGTTGGCTTTACCTAGCATATAAATGATCATAATGCATGGGTTAAATTTTTTAATAATATTCATAACTTAGCGGATTAATTAAAAATCCAAACAAATGATGCTAAATAGAATATTCTGAAAACTTTTTCCATCTATTTGAAATGCTATTAATTTAAGCAAGGGGAATTGCAGAAGCTTAAAGATTATAAAAGCAAAAAACTAGGGAGTTTCTTATATCAGGCTCAACTGGCCCACATTAAAATTGGAGAAAATGTGGCACCATCTATATGCTACCACGTGCCCCTAGCATTTAATAAAGCGAGATGAAGGCTCCATTCATACATTTTCTTTTATCTTATCAATTGCGATTACATTGTGAGCTTAAAAAGTTTTAACAATTTGAGACCATTAAATCATAATATAAAATTTGATTTTACATTGATCAGGGTTTAATGCTAATTTTTCTAACATGTATCGTATTTCCTATTGAAATATGAATTTTTACCGGCCAATCCCAAATGTCTATCAATCAAACATGCCAAAGTTTTCCACTCAGCAGGATATTTACTAACAAAATATGAACCAGCAACATCCAAAATTAACCACATTTTTAATCAATAAAACATACTGAATTTCTCAATTCAGTAGCCTGTGCACTACTTAAATCAAAGAATCAACTCACTTATGCATTCATTCATTTCCACCCAAATTTTTTTAAAAAATAAAAATATCAAACATATATACTATCAGTGAAAAATCAAAGAATATTTGCTCCTTTCATCATTTTTATAATGTTAAAAAAAATTCAATCTAAATTTGAACATTTATTCTCACCAAGCTTTAGTTTGAAAAAATAAAAAAAATAAAAGATATTTCAAAAAAAAAATAATTAAATAATTAAATCTCCCAAATTTATTCCAATTTTAGTTGTACGTTTTTCCACCATGCATATGAGTAAATAATTAAATTTTTATTGGCAATCTATTTTTCGTTTGTTCATCATTGGAAGATTTGACTACAATCTAATACATCTCCCCTCCATTACTTTTCAATAAAAATTTAAATGTTTGACACATGTCATGGATGTCTTCACAGGTCACAATTTTCTATTTGGTTAATTTTTTTTCATGCACTAAGATCCATCTAAATATTAAACAAACTCTCTTCTGAAAAATGTTCTTTTATATTTTATCTTATCTTTGTTTTTGGTTTTTTGAATGCCTAAATTTTATATAATAAATTTTATTATCTTGTACATAAATCTATCAATTATGTATTTTATAAAAAGTAAACTTTATTATCCTTTTTATCTTCTATGACAATTGCCAAGAAATTTTATCTTTTTCTGTTTTTTTTTTAAATAGAAATTTTATATTATCTTATATATATATCATTTGTATTTCTCAAATAATCAAAGGGTAAAAAAAAACTAGGTAAAACAAATTCAAAAATTGATTCTCTCTCATTAAAAAAAATTTAAGACTTTTTTATGTTTTACATATAGTTATATCCTCATTGAAAAACTAGGGCAACAACCGCATGGAAAGAGGATAGTAACCAAGTTTATATCTTGGTCATCAAAACCATTCATACATGACAATTGTCAACCATCTAAACATGTATTATTGAAAAGTAATAGAAGGGAGATGTATTGGACTTGTGCCAAACCCATTATTAGTTTAGTTATGACATGCATTTTAAAGGGATATTACATTTAATTTTTTTAATCATAATCGAAAAGAGTAGTGGTGAAGGGTAAATTAATTTAGCAAAAAAAAAAAAAATGATTAATACTCTCTCAGTTTTAAAAATGATAAATAAATAATAAAAAAAAAATTAAAACCCTTCCAGAAAATGACAAACAAAAAGTAACATAATGAATATAAGATGAATATGCATTTACTCCATCACATAATAAAGCCATATATTATTTTATTTCAATACGTATATATTGGACCAGAGATGGTCACATTATTCATACATATATATGAGTCATACTTTTATTTATCCATGCACTGTTAAGACTCATTACTATATAACTTGAAAACCGTTCATGGTTTTCAGGCCTTTCAGATTAAAAGAGTAATATTGAAGCTTGCAAGGGCACCAGGAGGAGGTATTGTGCCTAGAAGACCTATTTGGATGGCAGTTAGATTGAGTATAGTGAATCGTAAACCTGATGCGATAGTAATCGGGAATATATTACTGAGGCCAATGGCAACAGCAGCATTAGTGTCTGTAAGCTCCCGGGCTTCAATCATGGAGGAACTTTCCGAGATTGTTGAAGCAAAAACGAGCACAATGCAAAGCACTACCGCCGCAAACTTAGACATCTTTCTTCGCAGATCAACTCCTAGATGTGATGATGATATGAAAGGATGAGCATTTGATTACCATTATTTATAGAGAAGTTGGATTAAAGGTAGTTGGAGAATCATTAATCATCTACATATCTATTCTCAATATTTTGATTGAGTATATAGTTATGAAAAACGACGCGTAACAACCCGAAGAGTACATGTCGAGATATGTATATATACATGTTCAGTGATTAACACACCACCATGTCAACATTCAACCACACAACACATGATGAGATAAGGAAGTCTCATAACTAATTCAAGAAAATTGTCAATAAGAAATAAATCAGTGTGCATACTAGCATAAAAGGAATACATACATCTAACAGAAATCATATAACAGTTCAATAAATAATTTTTTTTACTACGTGCTTTGTTATCGACATCTCAAACAAATGTATCGTTAATTAATACTTCAACTATCTATTGCGATCTTTATGCTACAGATTCCCTGAACATAATATAGTTTAAAATGAGAATTTGCATATAGAAGTTAGTGTGGGATCTCTAATATATTGATTCATTCCAATGCATTTCACACTCAATGGTTTATCTCCATCAACAAATGCATTTTATCATAAGCTTAGGGCTTTTTATTTTGAACTTAGCTCCCCAAAATGTTCTGCAAAAAGCCAAAAACAAAATATTATTTAGTTACTAGTCTTGATCAAAAGCCCAAAAGAGAACATGAACTTGGGGGTTTTCTACTTGAGTTTTTCGCATATGCATCCGGAAAACTTCCTCTTTTGCAAGAAATCCCCCAACTAGATATTACATATAACTCCTTGAAACCTTGCTTCACAAAAAAAGCTTCCATGATATTAATATTAACCTCATAGTTATGCATGGGTTGGCTTTACCTAGCATATAAATGATCATAACGCTCCAAATTAAGCCTTGAAAATAAATAAAATAAAATAAGGCTCTTAATTACAACTTATCATCTCTCTAAAGTGAAAACTTTAACATTTGTTTCCTCCATTTGTTAAATTTTTGAATAATGTGCATAACTTGGCGGATTAATTAAAAATCCAAACAAATGATGCTAAATAGAATAGTCTGAAAAACTTTTTCCATCTATTTGAAATACTATTAATTTAAGCAAAGGGAATTGCGGAAGGTCGAAGATTATACCGTGCAATATAAAAGTACGAAAAACTAGGGAGTTTCTTATAGAAGCAAAAGAATTTAAGGAGTTATGTGCAAAGAAAACCCTCCTTTTTAAGTTCTTGGATATCAGCAAGAAAAGTAAAGCTTTATCGGCTAATTCTATTTTCATACTCCATAAAATGATACTTATCTCCAAATTGTATTGATTATATATTGATGAACAATTTGCAATGTGTAGTTGTGCGTACATATATGTTCAACGATCAGTGCACTACCAATTCAACATTCAACCACACGTACAACACTTGACAAGAAGAGGAAATATCACAACTAACTGAAGAAAAACTATCCATAGTTAGTGTATATATTACGTATGTATACATACCCATCACCCACACACAATGGTAACATTGAGGTACCTTAATAAACATAATTCTCATACTCAAATCTATTTAACTTTCTCAAAACCTAGTTCTCATACTCAAATCTATTTAGTTTTTTTAAATTCATGTTCCAAACTCATTTATAATTTCTATTAAAGTTCTCTAACTACTCTCACCTACTTATACATCTAATAAAATTAATCTGAAGAAAATTTTTAATTGATTGCTAAATGTTAGATACTAGGGATGACAATGTCATGTCATGTGGAAGGCAAATCCCAAATCACGATAGTTTGAAATTTTCAAACACAAATCCATTCTAAAAAAGTTGAATATTTTATCATGGTGTATTCCTCATATCACAAAATTATCTTGGTGTATTTCTCAGATCACAAAATTCAATCCATGTAAATCAGTGAAGTACAGAAAGAAGAAACATGAAAATGAGAAATCAGAGTGAGAAAAAAAAAACCATTTTATTTTTACAAATTTCATGCAATATGCGACTTAGACTCTTGAGACAAGAAACTTCAAGATATATACTCATGAAAATAAGTAAATAGTGATGGGTATAGAAGAGGGCATTGGCCTGCCAAAAATGGGCTCGTAACTAGATCGTTAGGTAGTGGTGTCAACTAGCCCGGCCTAGCCTAGACATTGGCCCACTACAGCCTGGGCTCTGTGCATGCTCGGGCCGGCACAGTCCACATCCTTACCGTGCCTCCCCATGGATCAGCCCAGCACGGCACACCACTCGTTCTGGGCGGGCTCGTGCTGTCTTGGTCCTGGTCCGATTCTATTCTTTTTTTTTTTTTTTTATAAAAAATTTTAAAAATTCAAACGTTCTAAAAAAAATTAATGGAAAAAACTTAATAAAAAGCGTAAAATCCGAATTTTTCATTATCAATTAATAAATAGCGTTGGGTACAACCAACCTGTGCACGTGTTCATTAATATTCAATGATTACTAATTTGATACACCGCTATTTGAGCATTTGACCACATTACACATGATCAGACAAGAAGGAAGGATCACAACTGATTTAAAAAAAATTATACACGCCAACTAAATCAGTCTACATTTTAGAATCAGAGGAACACATCTCACAGAAATCAGATTACAACAATTGCTGGCAAACATGTCACTTGATAGTGCGCCTGTCAGTTTAATAATTTCTACATGTTATTGGCATCTCAAACAGATATAATGTTAATGAATCACCAACCTGTCACTGTTCCACAAATAATTTCTACATGTTATTGACATCTAAAACAAATATAATGTTACTGGATCACCCATCTGTTGCCGTATTTATGTTAATTACATCAATCCTTAAATATACAAATGAAGATGAGAACTGGTATATGGCATTAGTGCAGGATCTCTAACTAACTCAGTTCAATGAGATTTATACTCCATGCTTTATCTCCGTCGGCGAATGCTTTTTCAGATGTTTCAGGCTCTCCTTATTTTGAACTTAGTCCTTTCAGTGCTGCTGCAAAAAGCTAACAAAAAAAAAAAATTATTGAGTTAGTAATCAAATCAGAATCATGAAATATAGGACATGGTAGACATTTAGAAAGGCCTGTTGTGCAGTTTGTTTCCTACTAGGGGGTTTTCATGTGCCTACCTAAGCCTTCATAACTGCATACAACTTCCTAAAAATTTTTGCATTATTACAAAAGCCTCCATGGCGTTAATTAGACCCCCTTAGCCCATAATTAATCATGGATTGGCTTTAAGCCAACAAGTGAAATGACACTAATCCCCCAAGCTAAGCTTTGGAAAGAAAAAAGAAAAAGGCTTATGATAAGACTTATTATCTCTCAAAAGTTGAGGAGAAGAAAAACAAAAGCTTCTAGGACTTCTCTCACTAGTATGAAAGGAGAGTGGAAAAAAACAAAGATTTCTAGGGTCTTTGTACCTCCCTAAAAATTTTACACCTGATTCCTCTATTTCGTCCAATGGGGCAAAAATATTAAGTTTTTGAATCATGAGTATAACTTTGGAAAAAGGAATTCAAACAATGGTGTTCAATGGAATATTCTGAAAATATCCCCTAACACTGAAATCTTGTTAACCTGAGGATGAATTTGTGGATGGGTGAAGATTTCAGTGACCTATGTCAAATTATGAAGAAATAAGGGAGTTTCATGCAAAAGCAAGATATTTCAAATAGGTATATGCAAAGAAACCCTTACTACTTTCATTTCTTGCACATCAGCAGGCAGGTAAAGCATGTTCACCTATATGATTATATCTAATTTTATTCTTCATAAATTGATAGCTTTCTCCAAATTTTTTAATAATTGCCTAGTATTTTGCAGATTCGACTTTTATGCACAAGAAATATCCTCAACCTATGTTCACTCTCTGTCTAACACTTCAACAAGCTCATCTCTTCAAAGTTCAGTTCTTCCAATCTCTTCAAAGTTTCTCATTCTTACCAATACCAGTCTTATGCATTCAAAGTTTCTATTAAGCTACTTGAACCTAACCAAAAGATAAACATGAACATAGTTAAAAACGAATTAAGACGTATTAGTGACCTTATGCGAAGGTGCCCCAGGATGCGAGCTGCTACCACTGTTAGCTTCCGGTGTATAACTTCTGCTGGTTCCCCCAACTCCTATGTGAGCTTGCTGATCAAGGGAGTTCTTGGCAGGCACACTATCACTTGTGAAACTGGACAACCTTGTATCCATTTCCTGAGGTGGAATATGGCGGGTTCCAGAAGGGTGATTCATTTGAAGGTTTTGATCATTATGCTTGCGGATTTCATGGTTGCTTTGACCCTGATCTTTCTTTGAAAACTGTGTAGCCGCAGCTTTGGCACCGGCTATAGCCGCACTAACACTAGATGAATGCCCTGGTTCTGATGATTTAGAGCTAGTTTTGTATGATGAAAGTGATCCAGGCTTCAATGAGAAAGGGTTTGAAGGATCCGGAAGTGGAAACTTCACTGGTAGGGGGCCTTTTACTGGACGTAGACCTCTGATTGCAGCATCGTAAATCTGTAGCGTGAATGAAATGTTAGAGCCTGAATTCACAAAATACAAGTTGTGATTAAAAAACAGAATGAAATGTTGCGGTATCGTAAATAGCACATATAAGTTGCGATTAAAAAAAAACAGAAACTGTCGAAAACTAAATAATTTAGAGTAAGATATCAGCTGGATTTGCGTGAGTACCCTTTTCTCCAAGTTATAAACACCTTGATAGCCCCGCATTTCAAATGGTACAAGCAGTTTCTACAATGAATGGAAGTAATAGGTTAGAAACTCAAATTTCAATACACTGCAATCCCAAATGATGATGGCATAATCTCATTCATATGACCTTGCAAATAGCAAAACCATCAACTTATGAAGAAAAAAATTATAGCACAGAATAAATTTAATTGTTTAAGTTGTTTTTATTTTATCAAGTGAACAAACCTGTGGATTTTCATATAGCCAGCAAAACTGAGTCAAACTTTCCAGCCTCACCTGCAGATAACAGCAAGATAACAACAATTAAATGAAAATCAAAAACCAAAGATTACTAATGAAAGATTATAGGAAATGGGCTGGAATGAAAATTTTGAGTGTTTCATACCGATTCTGGTTCTTCATCCCAGCATACCAGCTCTTCACTCTTCACACAACCAACCACTTCAACACACCCTTCAATCAACAAGAAAGCATTGTTTATTTAGCCAAGCTAATCATCTGGAACATGAATGACATGAGAGATTGTTAGGACTCCCCTCCCAAAATCCAAATATATTGAACGGTGCGAGTCACAATTCATCGAACCAGAACAGTTTATGAAGCATGGCATATTTTCTTATGATTGAGGTTGTTAAAAATACATTTAAATAAAATCAGAAAGGCACAGACAAAATTGGTATAATATTATTTTGTAATTTTATTTATTGTCATTTGTATATATTCTATATAGTGATTCTGCGTTTTAAATAGCGACAACCATGTGACAAAGTGGATGTCAAATCAGGGTCAACTGGCCCACATTTAAATTGTAGAGAGTGTGGCACCATCTCAATGACACCACAAGGCCCTATCATTTAATCAAGCGGGACAAAGGCTCCATTCATTCATTGTAGTTTATTGAATCAATTGCGATTTCATTGTGATCTTGAAAGTTTTAACAATTTGACACCATTAAATCATAATATAAAATTCGATTTTATATAGATCTGGCTTTTTTAAATGTTCTAACTCAGCTTATCTATTTTGGCACTTAACATGACAAGCCTCAGTTTTACAAACCTTGTTCATGATGTACAATGAGCAGTGAAGCACTTGATAATTTTACATGCCAAACTCATATTTAAAAACCTTTGTCACGATGTTACAGTGAGTAGTAAAGCACTCGCCTTCCCATTTTTATCCTAGTATATATAACCTGTGGTTGGTACGCCATCACAACACCTTCTAAAGTTGCAGATTTCTTGTAGATGTCAATTGGTCTGTGCTCAGTTATATTATCAGCACTCATAAAATTGCAATAGAATTGTTTCACGTGTCATTTAACTAGATCAATTAAGCATCCAATTAATCACTCACATGTCTTATATACATATTCAATAACATAAGAGGCTATTGTAATCAATTTTGTCGCTACGCTCTGATATAATATTTTATATTTCTCATATCACAAACAGTTGGCCTCGTAAATCAATTATAGCCCATTATTCAGATAAATTTTAAGAGGTCAAGGTCCAATATTGCACTCAGTAGTTACTGCATATTAGAGATCAATAAAATTTGTTTAAACTTTGAACTAACTAGTTTCTTTATCCGGGCTTAGGATTTTGGATTTCATAGTAATGCAACATTATGATATCCTTAAAGTTGCTCTATTTGAAGGGGTACAGTAAATCATCATTAACAATCACAAGTAGCATCCAGTACAAAATTCCCATCAATCATATACACCAAATTCCTCTACTTAGTGATGTCTTAATATTGAAATACAAGATTTGATACCAAATCTGTATCAAACATGTTATATTTCTCTACTCTATAGTGTATTTGCTATTGACATAAGAATTAGTGGCATCCAGTACCAAATTTCCATCAATGAAACATGCTATTTTTTCCAACATGTATTTTATTTACTATTGAAATATGAATTTTTACCATCCAATACCAAATTTCTATCAATCAAACAAGCCAAAGATTTCCACTCAGCAGAATATTTATTATAAAAAATATGAACTAGCAGCATCCAAAACCACATTTTTAATCAATAAAACGTACAGAATTTCTCTATTCAGCAGCCTACTAACAACTGAAATCAAAGAATCAATTCACATAGAAATCTTGCAGATATGACAGACCTAAAAGCCTGGAAACTGGATAGTGATCAGGAAACTAATGTAAGTGATCCCATTCACCGCATAAATCTCTCTGTAGAAATCCTCCATCGCCTTGATGGTATCCGGCTCCGGGACTTTCGCAGCAGCATGAATCCAGATCCAACCTACAGGACATACGATTCAGCAACAATCCAAACAAGAAGAGAAAAGATTGGGAAAAAATTTAGGGTTAGAGAAAATCAGAGAAACAGACCAGTGATGGGAGCAGGCCAAGAACGGCCTTCGATGCGCTTGATGCCATGAACAAGGAGGGATGCCATGGCTGGTGCATCGTCAGGCATGCATTCCTATACCGATCTCCGCCACCGCCGCCTCCGCCCCTTCTCATTGTCGGGTATCCGCGCAGGAGCTTTCGAGTCGCACAGCGTTTTGTCGGGACGAAAAAAAAGAGTGACGCAGAAAAACTATAGTAGTTTTTTGAAACGGATGTACGTTTTTAGCTGGGATTGTACTTTTATTTATTTAGTCATGAAGATTTATTTGGTTAAAAAATAAAAAATATATATATAATAATTTTTATTATTTATAAAGTGCAAGTGATTATTACATAAATCATGATATATTTTATTTTTACAGAATTAATGTTTTGTTAAAAAAATGAAAAAAAATTATGGGGATCCGTATACCGGTGGTTGGACCACCAGTGAGTCGTCAAAGGCCGACCGGACGGTGGGCGGACCGCACGGTGGACCGGTGGTCGGTCGCCAGAGGCTGGGCGAACTACCGGTGGGCGGATGGTGTATGGAACGCCGGTGGACCTTTGGCTGGTGGTTGGATTGAGAAAGAGAGAGACTTTTTAAAATGAGAAAATATTTCACTTCTAGTGAAATATTTTTTTTATCCCATAACATTTCCACTAGAGCATAATGTTCTAGTGTAAAATAACTGCCAAAACAACCATTATACCATAATTATGTGAAAATGTTAAAATATGTCATATTGTACGAATTGTAACATATTTTTGGGTTATCCAAACAAGGCGAAATTAAATAGTTATATAAATTAAGAAAATATATCGATAACTTAATTCAATAGGTATATAAATTATGTACAAGTCTTTTATTTTTTAAAATCATTTTGACTTTTCTTAATTTTTAAAATTATTAGTAATCTTTTAATTTTTTTTAATTTTTAATACTATAATTAAAAAATCATTTTGTGATTTAATTTTATATATTTATTTTTAAATTAATACTTAAAACAACCGTATGTCATGTGGTTGACATGTTGTTGGTTTTGATGCAACATTCTTTTCTGCTAATTAAAAGCTATAATATAGTATAATAATAAAATATTATTAAAAAATAATAAAAATCCACCGGATCATACAGGTTTGGCCGCGCCCGTATGGAAGGGGTTTTTGGGGGCAGACGGGCCGCGCCTGATTCATCTGAATAATAACCAAACCTGGCCGGTTCAACTCGGCCCGGCTGATTTCATGATTCCTTTGACTCTAATCTTTATTTGAAAACTGTGTAGCGTTGTAGTAGAATTTTATTTATTTTGTTATTTGTATATCTTCCACATAATGGCTCTGAGTTTAAATAGCAACAACCATGTGAAGAAGTGGATGTTAAATCAGGCTCTAACTTGCCCACATTAAAATTAGAGAAAGCGTGGCACCATCTGGATGGTACCACGTGCCCCTAGTATTTAAAGCGAGATGAAGGCTCCATTCATATATTGTCTTCTATCGAATCAATTGTGATTTCATTGTGAGCTTAAAAAGTTTTAACAATTTGAGACCATTAAATCATAATATAAAATTTGATTTTACATTGATCAGGGTTTAATGCTAATTTTCTAACATGTATCGTATTTCCTATTGAAATATGAATTTTTACCGGCCAATCCCAAATGTCTATCAATCAAACATGCCAAAGTTTTCCACTCAGTAGGATATTTACTAACAAAATATGAACCAGCAACATCCAAAATTAACCACATTTTTAATCAATAAAACATACTGAATTTCTCAATTCAGTAGCCTGTGCACTACTTAAATCAAAGAATCAACTCACTTATGCATTCATTCATTTCCACCCAAATTTTTTTAAAAAATAAAAATATCAAACATATATACTATCAGTGAAAAATCAAAGAATATTTGCTCCTTTCATCATTTTTATAATGTTAAAAAAAATTCAATCTAAATTTGAACATTTATTCTCACCAAGCTTTAGTTTGAAAAAATAAAAAAAAAAAAAGATATTTCAAAAAAAAATAATTAAATAATTAAATCTCCCAAATTTATTCCAATTTTAGTTGTAAGTTTTTCCACCATGCATATGAGTAAATAATTAAATTTTTATTGGCAATCTATTTTTCGTTTGTTCATCATTGGAAGATTTGGCTCCAATCTAATACATCTCCCCTCCATTACTTTTCAATAAAAATTTAAATGTTTGACACATGTCATGGATGTCTTCACAGGTCACAATTTTCTATTTGGTTAATTTTTTTTCATGCACTAAGATCCATCTAAATATTAAACAAACACTCTTCTGAAAAATGTTCTTTTATATTTTATCTTATCTTTGTTTTTGGTTTTTTGAATGCCTAAATTTTATATAATAAATTTTATTATCTTGTACATAAATCTATCAATTATGTATTTTATAAAAAGTAAACTTTATTATCCTTTTTATCTTCTATGACAATTGCCAAGAAATTTTATCTTTTTTCTGTTTTTTTTTTAAATAGAAATTTTATATTATCTTATATATATATATATCATTTGTATTTCTCAAATAATCAAAGGGTAAAAAAAAAACTAGGTAAAACAAATTCAAATATTGATTCTCTCTCATTAAAAAAAATTTAAGACTTTTTTATGTTTTACGTATAGTTATATCCTCATTGAAAAACTAGGGCAACAACCACATGGAAAGAGGATAGTAACCAAGTTTATATCTTGGTCATCAAAACCATTCATACATGACAATTGTCAACCATCTAAACATGTATTATTGAAAAGTAATAGAAGGGAGATGTATTGGACTTGTGCCAAACCCATTATTAGTTTAGTTATGACATGCATTTTAAAGGGATATTACATTTAATTTTTTTAATCATAATCGAAAAGAGTAGTGGTGAAGGGTAAATTAATTTAGCAAAAAAAAAAAAATGATTAATACTCTCTCAGTTTTAAAAATGATAAATAAATAATAAAAAAAAAATTAAAACCCTTCCAGAAAATGACAAACAAAAAGTAACATAATGAATATAAGATGAATATGCAATGACTCCATCACATAATAAAGCCATATATTATTTTATTTCAATACGTATATATTGGACCAGAGATGGTCACATTATTCATACATATATATGAGTCATACTTTTATTTATCCATGCACTGTTAAGACTCATTACTATATAACTTGAAAACCGTTCATGGTTTTCAGGCCTTTCAGATTAAAAGAGTAATATTGAAGCTTGCAAGGGCACCAGGAGGAGGTATTGTGCCTAGAAGACCTATTTGGATGGCAGTTAAATTGAGTATAGTGAAGCGTAAACCTGATGCGATAGTAATCGGGAATATATTACTGAGGCCAATGGCAACAGCAGCATTAGTGTCTGTAAGCTCCCGGGCTTCAATCATGGAGGAACTTTCCGAGATTGTTGAAGCAAAAACGAGCACAATGCAAAGCACTACCGCCGCAAACTTAGACATCTTTCTTCGCAGATCAACTCCTAGATGTGATGATGATATGAAAGGATGAGCATTTGATTACCATTATTTATAGAGAAGTTGGATTAAAGGTAGTTGGAGAATCATTAATCATCTACATATCTATTCTCAATATTTTGATTGAGTATATAGTTATGAAAAACGACGCGTAACAACCCGAAGAGTACATGTCGAGATATGTATATATACATGTTCAGTGATTAACACACCACCATGTCAACATTCAACCACACAACACATGATGAGATAAGGAAGTCTCATAACTAATTCAAGAAAATTGTCAATAAGAAATAAATCAGTGTGCATACTAGCATAAAAGGAATACATACATCTAACAGAAATCATATAACAGTTCAATAAATAATTTTTTTTACTACGTGCTTTGTTATCGACATCTCAAACAAATGTATCGTTAACTAATACTTCAACTATCTATTGCGATCTTTATGCTACAGATTCCCTGAACATAATATAGTTTAAAATGAGAATTTGCATATAGAAGTTAGTGTGGGATCTCTAATATATTGATTCATTCCAATGCATTTCACACTCAATGGTTTATCTCCATCAACAAATGCATTTTATCATAAGCTTAGGGCTTTTTATTTTGAACTTAGCTCCCCAAAATGTTCTGCAAAAAGCCAAAAACAAAATATTATTTAGTTACTAGTCTTGATCAAAAGCCCAAAAGAGAACATGAACTTGGGGGTTTTCTACTTGAGTTTTTCGCATATGCATCCGGAAAACTTCCTCTTTTGCAAGAAATCCCCCAACTAGATATTACATATAACTCCTTGAAACCTTGCTTCACAAAAAAAGCTTCCATGATATTAATATTAACCTCATAGTTATGCATGGGTTGGCTTTACCTAGCATATAAATGATCATAACGCTCCAAATTAAGCCTTGAAAATAAATAAAATAAAATAAGGCTCTTAATTACAACTTATCATCTCTCTAAAGTGAAAACTTTAACATTTGTTTCCTCCATTTGTTAAATTTTTGAATAATGTGCATAACTTGGCGGATTAATTAAAAATCCAAACAAATGATGCTAAATAGAATAGTCTGAAAAACTTTTTCCATCTATTTGAAATACTATTAATTTAAGCAAAGGGAATTGCGGAAGGTCGAAGATTATACCGTGCAATATAAAAGTACGAAAAACTAGGGAGTTTCTTATAGAAGCAAAAGAATTTAAGGAGTTATGTGCAAAGAAAACCCTCCTTTTTAAGTTCTTGGATATCAGCAAGAAAAGTAAAGCTTTATCGGCTAATTCTATTTTCATACTCCATAAAATGATACTTATCTCCAAATTGTATTGATTATATATTGATGAACAATTTGCAATGTGTAGTTGTGCGTACATATATGTTCAACGATCAGTGCACTACCAATTCAACATTCAACCACACGTACAACACTTGACAAGAAGAGGAAATATCACAACTAACTGAAGAAAAACTATCCATAGTTAGTGTATATATTACGTATGTATACATACCCATCACCCACACACAATGGTAACATTGAGGTACCTTAATAAACATAATTCTCATACTCAAATCTATTTAACTTTCTCAAAACCTAGTTCTCATACTCAAATCTATTTAGTTTTTTTAAATTCATGTTCCAAACTCATTTATAATTTCTATTAAAGTTCTCTAACTACTCTCACCTACTTATACATCTAATAAAATTAATCTGAAGAAAATTTTTAATTGATTGCTAAATGTTAGATACTAGGGATGACAATGTCATGTCATGTGGAAGGCAAATCCCAAATCACGATAGTTTGAAATTTTCAAACACAAATCCATTCTAAAAAAGTCGAATATTTTATCATGGTGTATTCCTCATATCACAAAATTATCTTGGTGTATTTCTCAGATCACAAAATTCAATCCATGTAAATCAGTGAAGTACAGAAAGAAGAAACATGAAAATGAGAAATCAGAGTGAGAAAAAAGAAAACCATTTTATTTTTCCAAATTTCATGCAATATGCGACTTAGACTCTTGAGACAAGAAACTTCAAGATATATACTCATGAAAATAAGTAAATAGTGATGGGTATAGAAGAGGGCATTGGCCTGCCAAAAATGGGCTCGTAACTAGATCGTTAGGTAGTGGTGTCAACTAGCCCGGCCTAGCCTAGACATTGGCCCACTACAGCCTGGGCTCTGTGCATGCTCGGGCCGGCACAGTCCACATCCTTACCGTGCCTCCCCATGGATCAGCCCAGCACGGCACACCACTCGTTCTGGGCGGGCTCGTGCTGTCTTGGTCCTGGTCCGATTCTATTCTTTTTTTTTTTTTTTTATAAAAAATTTTAAAAATTCAAACGTTCTTAAAAAAATTAATGGAAAAAACTTAATAAAAAGCGTAAAATCCGAATTTTTCATTATCAATTAATAAATAGCGTTGGGTACAACCAACCTGTGCACGTGTTCATTAATATTCAATGATTACTAATTTGATACACCGCTATTTGAGCATTTGACCACATTACACATGATCAGACAAGAAGGAAGGATCACAACTGATTTAAAAAAAATTATACACGCCAACTAAATCAGTCTACATTTTAGAATCAGAGGAACACATCTCACAGAAATCAGATTACAACAATTGCTGGCAAACATGTCACTTGATAGTGCGCCTGTCAGTTTAATAATTTCTACATGTTATTGGCATCTCAAACAGATATAATGTTAATGAATCACCAACCTGTCACTGTTCCACAAATAATTTCTACATGTTATTGACATCTAAAACAAATATAATGTTACTGGATCACCCATCTGTTGCCGTATTTATGTTAATTACATCAATCCTTAAATATACAAATGAAGATGAGAACTGGTATATGGCATTAGTGCAGGATCTCTAACTAACTCAGTTCAATGAGATTTATACTCCATGCTTTATCTCCGTCGGCGAATGCTTTTTCAGATGTTTCAGGCTCTCCTTATTTTGAACTTAGTCCTTTCAGTGCTGCTGCAAAAAGCTAACAAAAAAAAAAAATTATTGAGTTAGTAATCAAATCAGAATCATGAAATATAGGACATGGTAGACATTTAGAAAGGCCTGTTGTGCAGTTTGTTTCCTACTAGGGGGTTTTCATGTGCCTACCTAAGCCTTCATAACTGCATACAACTTCCTAAAAATTTTTGCATTATTACAAAAGCCTCCATGGCGTTAATTAGACCCCCTTAGCCCATAATTAATCATGGATTGGCTTTAAGCCAACAAGTGAAATGACACTAATCCCCCAAGCTAAGCTTTGGAAAGAAAAAAGAAAAAGGCTTATGATAAGACTTATTATCTCTCAAAAGTTGAGGAGAAGAAAAACAAAAGCTTCTAGGACTTCTCTCACTAGTATGAAAGGAGAGTGGAAAAAAACAAAGATTTCTAGGGTCTTTGTACCTCCCTAAAAATTTTACACCTGATTCCTCTATTTTGTCCAATGGGGCAAAAATATTAAGTTTTTGAATCATGAGTATAACTTTGGAAAAAGGAATTCAAACAATGGTGTTCAATGGAATATTCTGAAAATATCCCCTAACACTGAAATCTTGTTAACCTGAGGATGAATTTGTGGATGGGTGAAGATTTCAGTGACCTATGTCAAATTATGAAGAAATAAGGGAGTTTCATGCAAAAGCAAGATATTTCAAATAGGTATATGCAAAGAAACCCTTACTACTTTCATTTCTTGCACATCAGCAGGCAGGTAAAGCATGTTCACCTATATGATTATATCTAATTTTATTCTTCATAAATTGATAGCTTTCTCCAAATTTTTTAATAATTGCCTAGTATTTTGCAGATTCGACTTTTATGCACAAGAAATATCCTCAGCCTATGTTCACTCTCTGTCTCACACTTCAACAAGCTCATCTCTTCAAAGTTTAGTTCTTCCAATCTCTTCAAAGTTTTCTCATTCTTACCAATACCAGTCTTATGCATTCAAAGTTTCTATTAAGCTACTTGAACCTAACCAAAAGATAAACATGAACATAGTTAAAAACGAATTAAGACGTATTAGTGACCTTATGCGAAGGTGCCCCAGGATGCGAGCTGCTACCACTGTTAGCTTCCGGTGTATAACTTCTGCTGGTTCCCCCAACTCCTATGTGAGCTTGCTGATCAAGGGAGTTCTTGGCAGGCACACTATCACTTGTGAAACTGGACAACCTTGTATCCATTTCCTGAGGTGGAATATGGCGGGTTCCAGAAGGGTGATTCATTTGAAGGTTTTGATCATTATGCTTGCGGATTTCATGGTTGCTTTGACCCTGATCTTTCTTTGAAAACTGTGTAGCCGCAGCTTTGGCACCGGCTATAGCCGCACTAACACTAGATGAATGCCCTGGTTCTGATGATTTAGAGCTAGTTTTGTATGATGAAAGTGATCCAGGCTTCAATGAGAAAGGGTTTGAAGGATCCGGAAGTGGAAACTTCACTGGTAGGGGGCCTTTTACTGGACGTAGACCTCTGATTGCAGCATCGTAAATCTGTAGCGTGAATGAAATGTTAGAGCCTGAATTCACAAAATACAAGTTGTGATTAAAAAACAGAATGAAATGTTGCGGTATCGTAAATAGCACATATAAGTTGCGATTAAAAAAAAAACAGAAACTGTCGAGAACTAAATAATTTAGAGTAAGATATCAGCTGGATTTGCGTGAGTACCCTTTTCTCCAAGTTATAAACACCTTGATAGCCCCGCATTTCAAATGGTACAAGCAGTTTCTACAATGAATGGAAGTAATAGGTTAGAAACTCAAATTTCAATACACTGCAATCCCAAATGATGATGGCATAATCTCATTCATATGACCTTGCAAATAGCAAAACCATCAACTTATGAAGAAAAAAATTATAGCACAGAATAAATTTAATTGTTTAAGTTGTTTTTATTTTATCAAGTGAACAAACCTGGGGATTTTCATATAGCCAGCAAAACTGAGTCAAACTTTCCAGCCTCACCTGCAGATAACAGCAAGATAACAACAATTAAATGAAAATCAAAAACCAAAGATTACTAATGAAAGATTATAGGAAATGGGCTGGAATGAAAATTTTGAGTGTTTCATACCGATTCTGGTGCTTCATCCCAGCATACCAGCTCTTCACTCTTCACACAACCAACCACTTCAACACACCCTTCAATCAACAAGAAAGCATTGTTTATTTAGCCAAGCTAATCATCTGGAACATGAATGACATGAGAGATTGTTAGGACTCCCCTCCCAAAATCCAAATATATTGAACGGTGCGAGTCACAATTCATCGAACCAGAACAGTTTATGAAGCATGGCATATTTTCTTATGATTGAGGTTGTTAAAAATACATTTAAATAAAATCAGAAAGGCACAGACAAAATTGGTATAATATTATTTTGTAATTTTATTTATTGTCATTTGTATATATTCTATATAGTGATTCTGCGTTTTAAATAGCGACAACCATGTGACAAAGTGGATGTCAAATCAGGGTCAACTGGCCCACATTTAAATTGTAGAGAGTGTGGCACCATCTCAATGACACCACAAGGCCCTATCATTTAATCAAGCGGGACAAAGGCTCCATTCATTCATTGTAGTTTATTGAATCAATTGCGATTTCATTGTGATCTTGAAAGTTTTAACAATTTGACACCATTAAATCATAATATAAAATTCGATTTTATATAGATCTGGCTTTTTTAAATGTTCTAACTCAGCTTATCTATTTTGGCACTTAACATGACAAGCCTCAGTTTTACAAACCTTGTTCATGATGTACAATGAGCAGTGAAGCACTTGCTAATTTTACATGCCAAACTCATATTTAAAAACCTTTGTCACGATGTTACAGTGAGTAGTAAAGCACTCGCCTTCCCATTTTTATCCTAGTATATATAACCTGTGGTTGGTACGCCATCACAACACCTTCTAAAGTTGCAGATTTCTTGTAGATGTCAATTGGTCTGTGCTCAGTTATATTATCAGCACTCATAAAATTGCAATAGAATTGTTTCACGTGTCATTTAACTAGATCAATTAAGCATCCAATTAATCACTCACATGCCTTATATACATATTCAATAACATAAGAGGCTATTGTAATCAATTTTGTCGCTACGCTCTGATATAATATTTTATATTTCTCATATCACAAACAGTTGGCCTCGTAAATCAATTATAGCCCATTATTCAGATAAATTTTAAGAGGTCAAGGTCCAATATTGCACTCAGTAGTTACTGCATATTAGAGATCAATAAAATTTGTTTAAACTTTGAACTAACTAGTTTCTTTATCCGGGCTTAGGATTTTGGATTTCATAGTAATGCAACATTATGATATCCTTAAAGTTGCTCTATTTGAAGGGGTACAGTAAATCATCATTAACAATCACAAGTAGCATCCAGTACAAAATTCCCATCAATCATATACACCAAATTCCTCTACTTAGTGATGTCTTAATATTGAAATACAAGATTTGATACCAAATCTGTATCAAACATGTTATATTTCTCTACTCTATAGTGTATTTGCTATTGACATAAGAATTAGTGGCATCCAGTACCAAATTTCCATCAATGAAACATGCTATTTTTTCCAACATGTATTTTATTTACTATTGAAATATGAATTTTTACCATCCAATACCAAATTTCTATCAATCAAACAAGCCAAAGATTTCCACTCAGCAGAATATTTATTATAAAAAATATGAACTAGCAGCATCCAAAACCACATTTTTAATCAATAAAACGTACAGAATTTCTCTATTCAGCAGCCTACTAACAACTGAAATCAAAGAATCAATTCACATAGAAATCTTGCAGATATGACAGACCTAAAAGCCTGGAAACTGGATAGTGATCAGGAAACTAATGTAAGTGATCCCATTCACCGCATAAATCTCTCTGTAGAAATCCTCCATCGCCTTGATGGTATCCGGCTCCGGGACTTTCGCAGCAGCATGAATCCAGATCCAACCTACAGGACATACGATTCAGCAACAATCCAAACAAGAAGAGAAAAGATTGGGAAAAAATTTAGGGTTAGAGAAAATCAGAGAAACAGACCAGTGATGGGAGCAGGCCAAGAACGGCCTTCGATGCGCTTGATGCCATGAACAAGGAGGGATGCCATGGCTGGTGCATCGTCAGGCATGCATTCCTATACCGATCTCCGCCACCGCCGCCTCCGCCCCTTCTCATTGTCGGGTATCCGCGCAGGAGCTTTCGAGTCGCACAGCGTTTTGTCGGGACGAAAAAAAAGAGTGACGCAGAAAAACTATAGTAGTTTTTTGAAACGGATGTACGTTTTTAGCTGGGATTGTACTTTTATTTATTTAGTTATGAAGATTTATTTGGTTAAAAAATAAAAAATATATATATAATAATTTTTATTATTTATAAAGTGCAAGTGATTATTACATAAATCATGATATATTTTATTTTTACAGAATTAATGTTTTGTTAAAAAAATGAAAAAAAATTATGGGGATCCGTATACCGGTGGTTGGACCACCAGTGAGTCGTCAAAGGCCGACCGGACGGTGGGCGGACCGCACGGTGGACCGGTGGTCGGTCGCCAGAGGCTGGGCGAACTACCGGTGGGCGGATGGTGTATGGAACGCCGGTGGACCTGTGGCTGGTGGTTGGATTGAGAAAGAGAGAGACTTTTTAAAATGAGAAAATATTTCACTTCTAGTGAAATATTTTTTTTATCCCATAACATTTCCACTAGAGCATAATGTTCTAGTGTAAAATAACTGCCAAAACAACCATTATACCATAATTATGTGAAAATGTTAAAATATGTCATATTGTACGAATTGTAACATATTTTTGGGTTATCCAAACAAGGCGAAATTAAATAGTTATATAAATTAAGAAAATATATCGATAACTTAATTCAATAGGTATATAAATTATGTACAAGTCTTTTATTTTTTAAAATCATTTTGACTTTTCTTAATTTTTAAAATTATTAGTAATCTTTTAATTTTTTTTAATTTTTAATACTATAATTAAAAAATCATTTTGTGATTTAATTTTATATATTTATTTTTAAATTAATACTTAAAACAACCGTATGTCATGTGGTTGACATGTTGTTGGTTTTGATGCAACATTCTTTTCTGCTAATTAAAAGCTATAATATAGTATAATAATAAAATATTATTAAAAAATAATAAAAATCCACCGGATCATACAGGTTTGGCCGCGCCCGTATGGAAGGGGTTTTTGGGGGCAGACGGGCCGCGCCTGATTCATCTGAATAATAACCAAACCTGGCCGGTTCAACTCGGCCCGGCTGATTTCATGATTCCTTTGACTCTAATCTTTATTTGAAAACTGTGTAGCGTTGTAGTAGAATTTTATTTATTTTGTTATTTGTATATCTTCCACATAATGGCTCTGAGTTTAAATAGCAACAACCATGTGAAGAAGTGGATGTTAAATCAGGCTCTAACTTGCCCACATTAAAATTAGAGAAAGCGTGGCACCATCTGGATGGTACCACGTGCCCCTAGTATTTAAAGCGAGATGAAGGCTCCATTCATATATTGTCTTCTATCGAATCAATTGTGATTTCATTGTGAGCTTAAAAAGTTTTAACAATTTGAGACCATTAAATCATAATATAAAATTTGATTTTACATTGATCAGGGTTTAATGCTAATTTTCTAACATGTATCGTATTTCCTATTGAAATATGAATTTTTACCGGCCAATCCCAAATGTCTATCAATCAAACATGCCAAAGTTTTCCACTCAGCAGGATATTTACTAACAAAATATGAACCAGCAACATCCAAAATTAACCACATTTTTAATCAATAAAACATACTGAATTTCTCAATTCAGTAGCCTGTGCACTACTTAAATCAAAGAATCAACTCACTTATGCATTCATTCATTTCCACCCAAATTTTTTTAAAAAATAAAAATATCAAACATATATACTATCAGTGAAAAATCAAAGAATATTTGCTCCTTTCATCATTTTTATAATGTTAAAAAAAATTCAATCTAAATTTGAACATTTATTCTCACCAAGCTTTAGTTTGAAAAAATAAAAAAAATAAAAGATATTTCAAAAAAAAAATAATTAAATAATTAAATCTCCCAAATTTATTCCAATTTTAGTTGTAAGTTTTTCCACCATGCATATGAGTAAATAATTAAATTTTTATTGGCAATCTATTTTTCGTTTGTTCATCATTGGAAGATTTGGCTCCAATCTAATACATCTCCCCTCCATTACTTTTCAATAAAAATTTAAATGTTTGACACATGTCATGGATGTCTTCACAGGTCACAATTTTCTATTTGGTTAATTTTTTTTTCATGCACTAAGATCCATCTAAATATTAAACAAACTCTCTTCTGAAAAATGTTCTTTTATATTTTATCTTATCTTTGTTTTTGGTTTTTTGAATGCCTAAATTTTATATAATAAATTTTATTATCTTGTACATAAATCTATCAATTATGTATTTTATAAAAAGTAAACTTTATTATCCTTTTTATCTTCTATGACAATTGCCAAGAAATTTTATCTTTTTTCTGTTTTTTTTTTAAATAGAAATTTTATATTATCTTATATATATATCATTTGTATTTCTCAAATAATCAAAGGGTAAAAAAAAACTAGGTAAAACAAATTCAAAAATTGATTCTCTCTCATTAAAAAAAATTTAAGACTTTTTTATGTTTTACATATAGTTATATCCTCATTGAAAAACTAGGGCAACAACCGCATGGAAAGAGGATAGTAACCAAGTTTATATCTTGGTCATCAAAACCATTCATACATGACAATTGTCAACCATCTAAACATGTATTATTGAAAAGTAATAGAAGGGAGATGTATTGGACTTGTGCCAAACCCATTATTAGTTTAGTTATGACATGCATTTTAAAGGGATATTACATTTAATTTTTTTAATCATAATCGAAAAGAGTAGTGGTGAAGGGTAAATTAATTTAGCAAAAAAAAAAAAATGATTAATACTCTCTCAGTTTTAAAAATGATAAATAAATAATAAAAAAAAAATTAAAACCCTTCCAGAAAATGACAAACAAAAAGTAACATAATGAATATAAGATGAATATGCAATGACTCCATCACATAATAAAGCCATATATTATTTTATTTCAATACGTATATATTGGACCAGAGATGGTCACATTATTCATACATATATATGAGTCATACTTTTATTTATCCATGCACTGTTAAGACTCATTACTATATAACTTGAAAACCGTTCATGGTTTTCAGGCCTTTCAGATTAAAAGAGTAATATTGAAGCTTGCAAGGGCACCAGGAGGAGGTATTGTGCCTAGAAGACCTATTTGGATGGCAGTTAAATTGAGTATAGTGAAGCGTAAACCTGATGCGATAGTAATCGGGAATATATTACTGACACTACACCAAATCAGGCCTTTCGCGGCGTTTACCTGGCGGCGTTTCTTACAAACGCCGGTACCAAATTCCATTTTGCGGCGTGTTTTAAATGAAACGCCACGAAAGTTACTTGGAGGGGTAAGATAGAACTTTGGCGGGAATTTTTTTTCCCATCAGCGGCGCGTTTAATATAAAACGCCGGTAAAGGGTCTTTCCTTGGCGGCGTTTGTAATGCGAAACGACGGACAAATTCATTTCCAATACTAAATTATATGTAATTCATTTTTATGGCGGCGTTTATAGTTAGAAACGCCGGAGATTACAACGGCATTGTTGGTCTTTGCCGGCTTTATGTATGCGGCGTTCAGTAAAACGCCGGGAAAGCATCACGACCTTCTTATAAACCTTTGCCCTTTTGCCCAGCGTCCGGCGTTTCCTTGCCTTCCCCGTCATCGTCCACACCGATCAGCCGTCCGGAGTTTTCGCATCATCGCCACCATCTTCCCCGTCAGTCGGCTGGCATCGTCCACACCGATCAGCCGCCAACCTCCCCGTCGATTGCCAGCGTCTCCCCCATCGATTGCCAGCCTCTTCCCCATCAATCAACGGGCATCATCCTCACTGATCGGCCGGTATCTTCTTATCCACGACATTGCCACTGTGGTTTCATCTAATTTTGTTTCTAGGTTTCCCTAACTTCTTACCATTGAATGTGGCTCCCTTGTAGTGAATCATCAACTGTTGATTTCATCTGCACCCTCAAAGAAGGCCCCGTGCGCACTCCTTCCCATTCTCAGATCTATTCGCCTTTCAAGGTACCTTGGATCCCTTCTCTCGTCCTGAATTTCATCTTTTTTTCACTGAATTTCAGTGTGCCAATTGAGATCATCTCTAGAACTATTTCAGTGGCTGCAGGCATTTCATTCCAAGCCGATTCCAAGCCCTCAAGGATTATAGAAGTTCAGCTTGACAAGCTCAAGGTACACCCTCGACCCTCTCTCCTTTGTGGGGGGTACCAATTTCGTCAATTTTCTGTTTGTGCAGTTTAAACCTGAGAATTTCAGAAATATGGATTTTTCGATGTGTTGCATATATAATTGTTTACAGTATTTGTTTGTTTCACTCATGTTGTATTGATTAACAATTTGTTTACTGAAATTTAAAAGGTGTTAAATTGGTCAAACTTATCTAACCTTTGTTTATTATAAGATTTGGAAGCTTACAGCTTACTGTAAGATTACAGACTTTGGTGACATAGCATATGTTACCTTAGCTTAATTTTGATTCATGATATCATTTGCTTATCTTATCTTCAGAAAGATTAGATATTTATTATTATTAACAATAACTTTAGAAGATATCAACTTAGTAATTTATTATTAATTGCAGTTCGGTCCTGTAGTCAAGCTGGCCTCTAAAATCAACAACCCAATTTAATTGGTGATTACCAACATATTAAACTCATGGACTATTGACTGAATCAGGCAACGTTTTCCATGATTTATGTTCCATTATAATGCTTCAAGTCATATAGAATTTTAAAGTTAATAAGACCCAATAATTGTCTAAGATTCAATGTCCATTATCTTCGGAGTCTCTTTCTTATGAATTCGTCATTGCTACAGAGTTACTTTTCTTATAATGTATCACAATCTTCACAAATTTCCTACTTTTATTTATGATATTGTCACTTAGATAGTAACCACCATTCTCTCAACCATAGAAAAAACTTACACTTAATAATGAACTTTATATATTCATGATCAACATTGAATCCTATATATATTGTTAGATTATTAATTTATCAATTATTAAATACTAAGCGCACACATCCACAAAGAATGAACACATCAATTATTAAATAGTATTGTGGGGAAATACTATTTAAGCTTCTTTGTCATTTTAATTTGTTTTAGGCATATTTCTATTGCATGCAACAGATCAATATTTGTTATGCACATTTGTATAAATTTGCAAATTGATTGTATAAAATCTGTGTTTGTATATACAAAAGTAGAATTTAACAAATCAATCTGTGTTTGTATAAAATTTGCAAATTGATTGTTATTTAGAATGTCATGAGTAAATATTGTGTCTCTGCATATTTCCCCACAACCTGCTGCTTCATCTCTGGACATTCCAAAAGCTGCTCTCCCCCTCTCTCTGTCTATCCATCTCTCTCTCTCTATCTCTCTCTCTATCTTTCTATCTTTCTTGCCAGCCCAGCCAATCATGCCTTCTTTTTCTCTATTTCTCACTACTAATGTCTTTGTTTGTGTTTCTTTGTGTCTTCATTCATTATTATTTGTACCAGTACACACTAACTACTCAGTACTGATCAGTAGTCTGCATGGGAAAGACAAACAGGATGTATAACAATAATCATGCATGTTAAGCATGCAAAGAGCTAGCTGCACTTGTTGAACCATTCATGCATTCAAACAGTGTCAAAAGAGTGATCTAGTTGTGATTTATTTTAACCTTTTCCTTCTCTTCAACTTTGTTTAGTCTGTTATTCTTCATTGAAATTGTGTGCATGCATGCCACTAGTGATTAAATCATGCTTATTATATCTAAAGTATGAAATAATATTTTATTATTATTTTTTAAATATCAATTTTATCATGGAGTTTGATATATTAATATGGTGTGAGAAGCTAGGCTTTTTTATTCTTGGAAACTCTTACGTATATTTGGCCGCATTTTATGCCATCTTTTATGATGTAAGTTAGCGATTTCAATTTGAGAGTTTGCATTTTAAATAAAAATATTTTTTTTAATCAAATTATGTGCTTTTATTTGGATTTTAAATTTCCCACATATTGTCACTCTGAATAATATTCTGGCTACCATTTCCCTTGGAGTTCTTAGACTATTTGTTATCCTTTTCTTTTTATGAAACTATTAGTAGGAATATTTCACCTCTTTCCAATCCTTAATTTATTTTATCAAATTCTAAGCATCAAATTACTATCCTTCATAAAAAGGTTCCAAAGATGGACAAGAGCTGGATGAATAAATCAAGATTGAGTCAAGAATATCTGGATGGAGTTGAACAATTTCTTGATTTTGCATTTAATAACTCAAGCAGCGATAATAAGATTGTCTGTCCATGCATAAAATGTTCCAATGTACGTTGGCAAACACGTGAAGTAGCATTTGATCATTTAGCCTGTGATGGTATTTTACAAGGGTATAACTGTTGGTTCTTCCATGGAGAAAATGTTCCTCTATCGAGAACTTCTAGAAACACTTCTTCAACTAGTTTTACCAGCCATCGTACAACAAACAACACATCCACCAGACAAGATGGTATGGAGGAATTGTTGCGGGATGCGTTTAACATGCAACATCACCATGATGCCCCAACATATGTTGATGTACATCCTACTGAGAGAATGGAAGGTGGTAATGAAACCCACATGGGGTTAAATGAAGAACAACCTTCTGAAGAAGCGTCAAAGTTCTACAAACTGCTCGAGGATATGAATGGAAAACTTTATGACGGGTCAAAGCATTCTACATTATATTTCTGTATCCGTCTTTTTCACCTAAAATGCATGTGTGGTATGACTGGAAAAGGGCTGGATTACTTGATTGACTTTTTGAAGGAGTTTTTTCCGATAGCCACAATTCCAGCGAATAGTCGTGAATCAAAGAAGATCATAAAAGATTTAGGACTGGGGTACGAGAAGATCCATAGCTGTCCAAATGATTGTATCCTTTACTGGGAGGAAAAGGACATGCAACAATCATGTCATGTGTGCGGCGCTTCTCGATGGTTGCCTACTAATTCTACCCAACCTATGAATATTGATGGTGATCAAGTACTCCATAAGCGACCAGCAAAGGTTCTAAGGTACTTTCCTTTGATACCAAGACTGCAGAGGATATTCATGTCATCAAAAACTTCTACTGATATGTCTTGGCATACTAATGGTCGCACAAAAGATGGCAACTTGAGACACCCAGCCGATGCTGAGGCATGGATATCTTTTGATGCTAGATACCCGGACTTCGCTGCTGATCCCCGAAATGTTAGGCTTGGCCTATCCTCCGATGGTTTTAACCCATTCAAGTTGTTAAGTACTTCGTACAGTACTTGGCCAGTGGTATTAATTCCTTACAACTTGCCACCTTGGATTGGAATGAAACAATCCTCCTTTATTTTGTCCATGATAATTCCGGGTGACAAGGGCCCAGGTAATGACATTGATGTCTTCATGCAACCTTTGATTAAAGAGTTGAAACAGTTGTGGGTTGGTGTTGACACGTACGATGCGTCCTTAAAACAGAATTTTTGCTTGCGGGCAGCTTTGTTATGGACTATAAATGATTTCCCAGCATACGCCAATTTATCAGGTTGGAGCACAAAAGGAAAATATGCATGCCCGTGTTGCTCTGCAAATACTTGTTCAAGGTGGTTAACTAATGGGAGGAAATTTTGTTACTTGGCGCATCGGCGATGGTTAAATGAAAACCATCCGTACAGATTTCAGAAGCATTTGTTCGATGGTACGGTAGAGTTGCGTGGACCTCCTCCACTCCCTATTGGTTCAGACATTCTATTAATGCTTAAAGATGTGCAATCAACCTATGGAAAACATAACAAAGGTAACATGAGTAAATCAACATCTACTTTAAAAAAGAGACAACGTGATGGTGATGTAGACAGTGATGATGAGGACCTAGAGGAAGATGGGTTGCATGGTGTGAATTTATGGAAGAAGAGAAGTATCTTTTTTGATTTGCCGTATTGGGAACATAACTTACTGCGCCATAACCTTGATGTCATGCACATTGAGAAGAATATTTGCGAGAATATAGTTGGAACTATTCTTGATATTGATGGGAAATCAAAAGATAATATGAAATCCAGACTTGATATGGCCGAAATGGGAATCCGTCGTGACCTTCATGTAGAATATCTTCCAAATGGAAGAACAAGACTGCCCCCTGCTTCTTTCACAATGTCAAAAAGGGAGAAGGACATGTTCTGCCAAATTCTGAAAAATATCAAAGTTCCAGATGCATACTCTTCGAACATTTCGAGATGTGTGAATCAAAAGGAACAAAAATTGCATTCTCTAAAATCACATGATTGTCATGTATTATTGCATGATCTGCTCCCAATTGCCCTACGGTCATCAATGTCAAAGCCCGTTACACATGCAATTTCAGAACTTTGTAATGTCCTTAAAATTCTATGTGGTAAAGTTCTTAATGTAGATGAGTTGGACAAACTTCAAGTTCGAGCGGCAATTTGTCTATGCCAGTTGGAGAAGATTTTCCCACCTTCATTCTTCACTGTAATGGTGCATTTAGTTATCCATCTTCCTCTTGAAGCTAAACTAGGTGGGCCCGTTCATTACCGGTGGATGTACCCTATTGAACGGTACTATTTTACTTGTAGTACCACTATATAATTATATCCTTCTTTATAGTACTAATTAAATGTAGTCATTGTAGGTTTTTGCTCAAGTTAAAAACTTATGTTCGGAATAAAAGATATCCTGAAGGTTCAATTGCTGAAGGATTCTTGGCAGAGGAATGCGTTACCTTTTGTTCGAGATATATGGTTGATGTGGATACCATATTTGATAAACCTGCCCGCAACTTAAGAGAAATCAATCAGGAAATAAATACGACTCCTTATTTGTTTGCAACTATGGGGGAACCAATCGGTAAGGTTGATGTAACTGAGTTGGAAACGAAATCATGGGCACAAGCGCATCGTTACGTCCTATTGCATCACGAAGCCATTGAGGCATTTCAACTGTAAGTCACACATTTTGTGTTTTTAATTAATGAAGAATTATTTGTTGAAACTTACACACATACCTAACAGTGAGTATAGGCATAAGTTGCGGGATCAATTCCAAGGCCGACGGTCATATGCACGTGAAATTGACAAAAAATTTACTGAAACTTTTCATGAATGGTTGGGAGAAATTGTAAGCAAGGAAGAAGTTTGTGTTTTCTTTACCATATAATATGTTTTCTACTTGACTAAATTATATCCATGTACTTCACTAGGTTTGTCAACGATCAGACGTATCTGAGGAAGTTAGATTTCTAGCACAAGGTCCAAACAGGATTGTTAAGCGCTATAAGGGTTACATCACTAATGGGTTCAGATTTCATACTAAATCTCGTGAGAGATCTAGAAGGACTCAAAACTCAGGATGTCTTGTCACCTCATCGACGACTAGCTATGCTACTGCAAGGGATGTCAACCCTTCGCAAGGGAATGTTGACTACTATGGGATTATAAATGACATAATTGAATTGGATTATTTCATGAAATTCAAGGTTGTGTTGTTTCGTTGTGATTGGGCTGATGTGAACACAATTAGAGGAACTAAAAAGGATGCTTATGGATTTACCATGGTCAATTTCAATCGATTAATTCACACCGGTGACAACATTCTAGACGAGCCTTATGTGTTCTCATCACAAGCTAAACAAGTTTTTTACTCTGAAGATCCCAAAGAAGCCGGTTGGTCCGTCGTGATTCGCAACCAACCAAGGGAGGTATTTGATATGGGGGATGAATTTGTAGAGAATGGGTTGAGAACGGAATGCTTCCCCTCGAGTGATGCTGATATGTTAGATGCAACTTCACAGTCTCGATGGGTTCGCGAAGATTTCTCTGAAGACATTTATGTGTCTTGATGCTTGTCATTTACCAAGGAAAATAATAACAAATAAATCTCAGTAAGCCTGCTGCATGTCATCTTCATTTGTTTTCATTTCTTTTTCACTAGCTATTTGTTTTAAGGATGTATTAGATGACTCGAATAATTCTTCTTGTTTCTACTTATTTTGAACCCATTGTTTTTGTTTTTTCTGTGAACTAATCAATATTCCTGTGTATATATATATTCCTGTGTGTTCTGATTTGTTGGAATCTCTCTAAACAGGAAAAGCTAAGAGTAAACTGGTTGTAAGAAGCAAGATTTCCTCAGTTGCGGTCACTGGCCACAGACCTTAGCTTCCCCCAGGTCGACCTTTGTTTTCATTTCTTTTTTCACTAGCTATTTGTTTTAAGGATTTATTATATGTCTCGAATAATTCTTCTTGTTTCTACTAGCTATTTGTTTCATTTGGATGTTGATATTGATTTCAGAGAAATTTCTGATAAGACAAATATAAGGTTCTCTCTTTTGTTTGATGTATCTGTGAAGTTTGTCTTGAATATTTGTTAGGAAAGAACTAATTAGTTACAAGGGTTGATGTATTTGTGAAGCTTGTACTGGAATTTTATTAGAAAAGAACCAATTCATTTATAACTGTTCAAGTAATCATCTGTGTTGGATTGCAAATAAAAGATATGGTGATCATTTAAAACTTTGAAGGTTTAGAATTTGGCATATTGAAAAAATGAAGACTGCTAACTAATGGATTCTTGTGTATATATATATTGGAAAAATGAGAAGCTTGAAGAGCTCTTAGTGTTAATCAAGGAAGCAGGCTATGTTCCTTTCACTGGCTCTCTGTCATGCAATGTAGAAGAGAGATTGAAAGAAAGGTTACTAAATTATCATAGTGAAAGAATTGTTGTTGCCTTTGCACTGATTAGCATGCCAAATTCCAAACCCATCATAGTTAAGAAGAATCTAAGAGCGTGTGTAGATTGTCACACTGCTATCAAGCTCATCTCAAAAGTGGTGAACAGAGAGATCATTGTGAGAGATAATGCAAGATTTCACCACTTTTCAGATGGGTTGTGTTCTTGTGGAGATTTTTGGTAATATTCTTGATTTATTATGATGAAATTGTGACCCGGATGCATATCTATTTCAGTCATGAAATTAGTATAAAAAACATCACCAGCTTAGCATGGTGGCATTTCCAATTTGCTTAGACATTGATGGATAATTTATTATTTAATTAGAATATTGAATGGCCAATTATTCCCACTTTAATTCACTTGAGTCCAAGAGAGTTTCTGAAGATCAATATATATATATATCATTTTTCAACTATATGCTTGTCAGAAGGAGAATTATTCATGTTTTCTTTCTCTAATTCCATACATACGGCAAATTATGCAGTGATATTTGCTGATTTCTTCTGAGATAGCATAGCTTATCAGAGCTTGTGAGGCTTTGCTGAAACAGAGCGTTGTTCCTCCACTGAGTCCTGTTGATCATCCCAGTGACGCCTCACAGCAGAACACTGCCAGCTTCCCTTTCCACCTCCGGGAGTTGCCCGCCGGTTGCCGAGCAGCCCTCAAGCCTTGCACAAGCTAGTGGTTCAGGTGAACTTCTTTTTTCATTCTTACCTACAACTGTGCTGCTGATATGGTTTTTGTGGTTTTGATATTAGTTAGGACTCATTTTCTTAATGTCTTAAAATTCCCTTTAAATTTGCTTAGATGTGATTGTTAGAGGTACTGGAATAGCATTATCAAAACATAAGTAAATAGGCTAAGAAGTAAAGCTTGTCCTGTTTGTACCGGGTTCTTTGTGTAGAAACGTCTATGACTTAACTTGTTCATTTTATTAAAAAAATTTAATAAAATAAAAAGCAATACTCGCTGCTGCGAAAAATCTTCTCTTTTATCAATTTGAAACTCTATAATTATGCATAAATACCAAAATAATTATTCTATTATCATATTTATTAAAAATTATATGATAATAGAATTATAACAGAAGACATTGACTGTATGGGTAAAACATTATAACAGAAGACAGAGATGAAGCCGGTCCAGGACCGATAGGTTTTGCAGCATAACTTGGTGTATTAGTTTTGCTTGGAATGTCTAGATTGAAAAGAAATGCTATGTGAATCCTGTGGTTTCTCAGAATGTTTTTCAGGTGAAGGGAATTGGCTAAGCTGCAAGCTTTGCTTCTCAGGTTTGATGGCAGCAATGGAACTAACTCCCTTCTTTTGTCAGTCCTGAATGAACCCTTCTGTGTGGATGAAAAAAAAACAGTTCTGTAGATGGCACTTGTCTTGTCCTTGTCTTGTCCTTTTTTTTTCATATTAGTATATTAGTATATATCATGAGGAATTATATTTTTTTTTTCTGATATTGCACTTGTCTTGTCTTTTTTATCTCATTATTGAATAGGAGGAGAATGCCGAGAGCAAATTTGAAACGCATGAAAGTAGTGCGATCTGAAGGCACCACGAATGATGGTTCCGTAGATGGTGTCCGTGCGAATGCTTCAACGGGCAATGCTAGCCATTCTGATAGGGTGACACAAGTAGCAAATGTGCAACCTGAATGTTCTATTTCTACATCATCTGAATCATCTGATGATTCAAATAATAATGAAGCTTGTGCGGATCATGAAGATCATAATTTGGTTACAGGAAAGCAAGTGAGAAGAGGGCCTACTACTTTGAAGGGGTTGTACTCCTTACCTCCTAATGAGAAAATTTTGGTGAGTAGCAATGAACTCGGCCAACCAATTGGCCCTGAGGGTCAGTTACTATCTGGGTTTTTAGGGATGCTTGCTCGAAGTGGTCAGCGGGTTGGCCTTCATTATGAAAATTGGCGTAAAGTGCCAAAGACGTTGAAGGAGGAACTTCTAAAGTTTGTTGAGGTGAGTGGTACACTATGTACACTTAAGAATTTTTGTTTTTAATGGCAACATCATCCTTTTTAAAATGAACTTGTATTAAAACTTAATACTTTATGTGTTATTCATGGATAGTTACGATTCATTATCGAAAGTTCAAGGGAGTTTGTACTGAAATCTTTGGGGAAAAAGTGGCGTGATTACAAGCATGACTTGAAGAAACGTTACTTTAAAAGAGAGGCTGGACCACAAGCAAACAAAGACAACTGCCCTGATGGGACGATTCGTTGGCAGTGGGAAGAATTGGTGGACTTTTGGTATTCAAGGAAAGGGGAGGTTAGAATAAATGTTGGTTTTATGTTACTTATAAATAACATTCTACTTACTTCTTACTACATGTCATGTATAGGAGGCTGAAAAAATTGGTGTCGCATGTAGAAAGCAACAAAAATACTCACATACGTCGGGATCAAAGAGTTTTGCAACGAAGAAGAAAGAAATGGTATGCAACTAATCATAAAAAACAAAATTATCATCCATATGAACTAGCATGGGCCTACTTTTTTGTTTACTTGCAGGAGGTTTTAAAAGGGGGAAAAGTTGGACGTTTTGAACTTTTCAAAGCGACACACACAAAGAAAAATGGATCCCACTTGAATGTAGAAACAGAGAAAATCTTGGTAAGATGATATACTGTATGATAATTTACTTGAAAATGCGAACAATGTTCACTAACTTCGTCATCAATTGAGGTAGGAACAAGCAAATGGATTGTTAGGCGAATATGAAGGAACAAACGACAATGCACAGATGGTTGAAGCTGAAATCTTGACACAAGTCATAGGAAAAGAAAGGCATGGCCGAGTTAGAGGACTTGGGTTAGGCCCAACGCCTAAGACGTACTATGGTTCATCTAGTAGGCGGGTGACTACATGTGCATGCCAGGAAACAAGGCAGGGTGACGGGCAATTCAACCAAGAGTTAGTGCAAAGGGTCCAACAGTTGGAACAAGAACGTGCCCAAGAACGTGCTCATTACAATGCCCTTGTTAGTTTTCTACAAGATCAATTTCCCGGGAAAGATATCCCTCTTCCTAATATAGGTGTATCGACCTCGCAATCTCAGGTATAATGGGAATATTAATAATTTATATAATTATTTATACTTTGTGATTATATAAAATTTATTACAGAACCAATCTATTGGAGCAACTACACCAGAAGCGAATACAGGAGGCTCATGTTGAAGATCAACAGGTATTAGTGATTCGAGATGGTTTTTGTCTGTGTGTTTCGTATTTTTATTAAAATTTAATACTTAGCAAAGGCTGGGATCCTTAGCACCTGGTAACACAAGGCAAGTTTTTTCATTTGGTTAAAGTATTGTTTATGTGGTCTTCTAAATTAATTTCATGATGATTTAGCTTCTGTTATACTAAACTCCATTTTGTTTTTATAGGCTGCTCTGTATTCATATAAGAACTGTGCCATTGGATGAAAACAATGAAGCATTTGAAGAGACTGTAGACCCTGATTTTGGCGAATCGGCCATTCGACGTGTGGCTCCGGTTGATTCTGGTGAGCCACTGCTAGTGTGAATGAAGTTCCCACTGGATTTATTTTGATGTTAGGATTTAAGCTGGACTATGTGCAATTACTCAAAACCAGTTTGTAAACTGAGTTTGTGTTTTTTTATAATGTTTGCATGTCTAGTAATTATGGTGTAACAAACCTTGGATATATACATATTTTTGGGAGGTTGTTTGACTTTTAAATTGTTGAATGGAGATGTGGCAAGTTATTCAAAATTGTTGATTAAATTGTTGTTGGTGTAATTGTTGTCATGGTTGTATGTTTGACAGCAGGTCTAACTGGTTGTAATGTATAAAATGGATGAGAAAATACGAAAAATAAATACAGATTTTGTATACATTTCCCGGCGTTTTATATTTTAAACGCCGGTATATCAATGGCGTTTTCTTGATCAACGCCGGCATAATAACGTATGGTTACTGTGATATTGTTTGACCTTTCCCGGCGTTTCTGAGTCAAACGCCGGTATAATAAAGAACATTACCGGCAATTATCGCGGCGTTCACATGCAAGCGCCGAAAACGGTTCAGATGAGAACCGTGCGACCTTGGCCGGCGTTTACACTATAAACGCCGCTGTAATCCCGGCGTGTTTAAAAAAACGCCGGCCCTTTACCGACGTTGGCATTACCGGCTGTGTTGGCGGCGTGTTTGTGAAACGCCGGGGCCCCAAAAGGCGGCGTTTTAAAACGCCGGGAAAGGTTAAATAAAGCGCCGGCAAAGAGCAATATGGGTGTAGTGTGAGGCCAATGGCAACAGCAGCATTAGTGTCTGTAAGCTCCCGGGCTTCAATCATGGAGGAACTTTCCGAGATTGTTGAAGCAAAAACGAGCACAATGCAAAGCACTACCGCCGCAAACTTAGACATCTTTCTTCGCAGATCAACTCCTAGATGTGATGATGATATGAAAGGATGAGCATTTGATTACCATTATTTATAGAGAAGTTGGATTAAAGGTAGTTGGAGAATCATTAATCATCTACATATCTATTCTCAATATTTTGATTGAGTATATAGTTATGAAAAACGACGCGTAACAACCCGAAGAGTACATGTCGAGATATGTATATATACATGTTCAGTGATTAACACACCACCATGTCAACATTCAACCACACAACACATGATGAGATAAGGAAGTCTCATAACTAATTCAAGAAAATTGTCAATAAGAAATAAATCAGTGTGCATACTAGCACAAAAGGAATACATACATCTAACAGAAATCATATAACAGTTCAATAAATAATTTTTTTTACTACGTGCTTTGTTATCGACATCTCAAACAAATGTATCGTTAACTAATACTTCAACTATCTATTGCGATCTTTATGCTACAGATTCCCTGAACATAATATAGTTTAAAATGAGAATTTGCATATAGAAGTTAGTGTGGGATCTCTAATATATTGATTCATTCCAATGCATTTCACACTCAATGGTTTATCTCCATCAACAAATGCATTTTATCATAAGCTTAGGGCTTTTTATTTTGAAATTAGCTCCCCAAAATGTTCTGCAAAAAGCCAAAAACAAAATATTATTTAGTTACTAGTCTTGATCAAAAGCCCAAAAGAGAACATGAACTTGGGGGTTTTCTACTTGAGTTTTTCACATATGCATCCGGAAAACTTCCTCTTTTGCAAGAAATCCCCCAACTAGATATTACATATAACTCCTTGAAACCTTGCTTCACAAAAAAAGCTTCCATGATATTAATATTAACCTCATAGTTATGCATGGGTTGGCTTTACCTAGCATATAAATGATCATAACGCTCCAAATTAAGCCTTGAAAATAAATAAAATAAAATAAGGCTCTTAATTACAACTTATCATCTCTCTAAAGTGAAAACTTTAACATTTGTTTCCTCCATTTGTTAAATTTTTGAATAATGTGCATAACTTGGCGGATTAATTAAAAATCCAAACAAATGATGCTAAATAGAATAGTCTGAAAAACTTTTTCCATCTATTTGAAATACTATTAATTTAAGCAAAGGGAATTGCGGAAGGTCGAAGATTATACCGTGCAATATAAAAGTACGAAAAAACTAGGGAGTTTCTTATAGAAGCAAAAGAATTTAAGGAGTTATGTGCAAAGAAAACCCTCCTTTTTCAGTTCTTGGATATCAGCAAGAAAAGTAAAGCTTTATCGGCTAATTCTATTTTCATACTCCATAAAATGATACTTATCTCCAAATTATATTGATTATATATTGATGAACAAAGAGACATAACAATTTGCAATGTGTAGTTGTGCGTACATATATGTTCAACGATCAGTGCACTACCAATTCAACATTCAACCACACGTACAACACTTGACAAGAAGAGGAAATATCACAACTAACTGAAGAAAAACTATCCATAGTTAGTGTATATATTACGTATGTATACATACCCATCACCCACACACAATGGTAACATTGAGGTACCTTAATAAACATAATTCTCATACTCAAATCTATTTAACTTTCTCAAAACCTAGTTCTCATACTCAAATCTATTTAGTTTTTTTAAATTCATGTTCCAAACTCATTTATAATTTCTATTAAAGTTCTCTAACTACTCTCACCTACTTATACATCTAATAAAATTAATCTGAAGAAAATTTTTAATTGATTGCTAAATGTTAGATACTAGGGATGACAATGTCATGTCATGTGGAAGGCAAATCCCAAATCACGATAGTTTGAAATTTTCAAACACAAATCCATTCTAAAAAAGTCGAATATTTTATCATGGTGTATTCCTCATATCACAAAATTATCTTGGTGTATTTCTCAGATCACAAAATTCAATCCATGTAAATCAGTGAAGTACAGAAAGAAGAAACATGAAAATGAGAAATCAGAGTGAGAAAAAAGAAAACCATTTTATTTTTCCAAATTTCATGCAATATGCGACTTAGACTCTTGAGACAAGAAACTTCAAGATATATACTCATGAAAATAAGTAAATAGTGATGGGTATAGAAGAGGGCATTGGCCTGCCAAAAATGGGCTCGTAACTAGATCGTTAGGTAGTGGTGTCAACTAGCCCGGCCTAGCCTAGACATTGGCCCACTACAGCCTGGGCTCTGTGCATGCTCGGGCCGGCACAGTCCACATCCTTACCGTGCCTCCCCATGGATCAGCCCAGCACGGCACACCACTCGTTCTGGGCGAGCTCGTGCTGTCTTGGTCCTGGTCCGATTCTATTCTTTTTTTTTTTTTTTTATAAAAAATTTTAAAAATTCAAACGTTCTAAAAAAAATTAATGGAAAAAACTTAATAAAAAGCGTAAAATCCGAATTTTTCATTATCAATTAATAAATAGCGTTGGGTACAACCAACCTGTGCACGTGTTCATTAATATTCAATGATTACTAATTTGATACACCGCTATTTGAGCATTTGACCACATTACACATGATCAGACAAGAAGGAAGGATCACAACTGATTTAAAATAAATTATACACGCCAACTAAATCAGTCTACATTTTAGAATCAGAGGAACACATCTCACAGAAATCAGATTACAACAATTGCTGGCAAACATGTCACTTGATAGTGCGCCTGTCAGTTTAATAATTTCTACATGTTATTGGCATCTCAAACAGATATAATGTTAATGAATCACCAACCTGTCACTGTTCCACAAATAATTTCTACATGTTATTGACATCTAAAACAAATATAATGTTACTGGATCACCCATCTGTTGCCGTATTTATGTTAATTACATCAATCCTTAAATATACAAATGAAGATGAGAACTGGTATATGGCATTAGTGCAGGATCTCTAACTAACTCAGTTCAATGAGATTTATACTCCATGCTTTATCTCCGTCGGCGAATGCTTTTTCAGATGTTTCAGGCTCTCCTTATTTTGAACTTAGTCCTTTCAGTGCTGCTGCAAAAAGCTAACAAAAAAAAAAAATTATTGAGTTAGTAATCAAATCAGAATCATGAAATATAGGACATGGTAGACATTTAGAAAGGCCTGTTGTGCAGTTTGTTTCCTACTAGGGGGTTTTCATGTGCCTACCTAAGCCTTCATAACTGCATACAACTTCCTAAAAATTTTTGCATTATTACAAAAGCCTCCATGGCGTTAATTAGACCCCCTTAGCCCATAATTAATCATGGATTGGCTTTAAGCCAACAAGTGAAATGACACTAATCCCCCAAGCTAAGCTTTGGAAAGAAAAAAGAAAAAGGCTTATGATAAGACTTATTATCTCTCAAAAGTTGAGGAGAAGAAAAACAAAAGCTTCTAGGACTTCTCTCACTAGTATGAAAGGAGAGTGGAAAAAAACAAAGATTTCTAGGGTCTTTGTACCTCCCTAAAAATTTTACACCTGATTCCTCTATTTCGTCCAATGGGGCAAAAATATTAAGTTTTTGAATCATGAGTATAACTTTGGAAAAAGGAATTCAAACAATGGTGTTCAATGGAATATTCTGAAAATATCCCCTAACACTGAAATCTTGTTAACCTGAGGATGAATTTGTGGATGGGTGAAGATTTCAGTGACCTATGTCAAATTATGAAGAAATAAGGGAGTTTCATGCAAAAGCAAGATATTTCAAATAGGTATATGCAAAGAAACCCTTACTACTTTCATTTCTTGCACATCAGCAGGCAGGTAAAGCATGTTCACCTATATGATTATATCTAATTTTATTCTTCATAAATTGATAGCTTTCTCCAAATTTTTTAATAATTGCCTAGTATTTTGCAGATTCGACTTTTATGCACAAGAAATATCCTCAACCTATGTTCACTCTCTGTCTAACACTTCAACAAGCTCATCTCTTCAAAGTTCAGTTCTTCCAATCTCTTCAAAGTTTTCTCATTCTTACCAATACCAGTCTTATGCATTCAAAGTTTCTATTAAGCTACTTGAACCTAACCAAAAGATAAACATGAACATAGTTAAAAACGAATTAAGACGTATTAGTGACCTTATGCGAAGGTGCCCCAGGATGCGAGCTGCTACCACTGTTAGCTTCCGGTGTATAACTTCTGCTGGTTCCCCCAACTCCTATGTGAGCTTGCTGATCAAGGGAGTTCTTGGCAGGCACACTATCACTTGTGAAACTGGACAACCTTGTATCCATTTCCTGAGGTGGAATATGGCGGGTTCCAGAAGGGTGATTCATTTGAAGGTTTTGATCATTATGCTTGCGGATTTCATGGTTGCTTTGACCCTGATCTTTCTTTGAAAACTGTGTAGCCGCAGCTTTGGCACCGGCTATAGCCGCACTAACACTAGATGAATGCCCTGGTTCTGATGATTTAGAGCTAGTTTTGTATGATGAAAGTGATCCAGGCTTCAATGAGAAAGGGTTTGAAGGATCCGGAAGTGGAAACTTCACTGGTAGGGGGCCTTTTACTGGACGTAGACCTCTGATTGCAGCATCGTAAATCTGTAGCGTGAATGAAATGTTAGAGCCTGAATTCACAAAATACAAGTTGTGATTAAAAAACAGAATGAAATGTTGCGGTATCGTAAATAGCACATATAAGTTGCGATTAAAAAAAAAACAGAAACTGTCGAGAACTAAATAATTTAGAGTAAGATATCAGCTGGATTTGCGTGAGTACCCTTTTCTCCAAGTTATAAACACCTTGATAGCCCCGCATTTCAAATGGTACAAGCAGTTTCTACAATGAATGGAAGTAATAGGTTAGAAACTCAAATTTCAATACACTGCAATCCCAAATGATGATGGCATAATCTCATTCATATGACCTTGCAAATAGCAAAACCATCAACTTATGAAGAAAAAAATTATAGCACAGAATAAATTTAATTGTTTAAGTTGTTTTTATTTTATCAAGTGAACAAACCTGGGGATTTTCATATAGCCAGCAAAACTGAGTCAAACTTTCCAGCCTCACCTGCAGATAACAGCAAGATAACAACAATTAAATGAAAATCAAAAACCAAAGATTACTAATGAAAGATTATAGGAAATGGGCTGGAATGAAAATTTTGAGTGTTTCATACCGATTCTGGTGCTTCATCCCAGCATACCAGCTCTTCACTCTTCACACAACCAACCACTTCAACACACCCTTCAATCAACAAGAAAGCATTGTTTATTTAGCCAAGCTAATCATCTGGAACATGAATGACATGAGAGATTGTTAGGACTCCCCTCCCAAAATCCAAATATATTGAACGGTGCGAGTCACAATTCATCGAACCAGAACAGTTTATGAAGCATGGCATATTTTCTTATGATTGAGGTTGTTAAAAATACATTTAAATAAAATCAGAAAGGCACAGACAAAATTGGTATAATATTATTTTGTAATTTTATTTATTGTCATTTGTATATATTCTATATAGTGATTCTGCGTTTTAAATAGCGACAACCATGTGACAAAGTGGATGTCAAATCAGGGTCAACTGGCCCACATTTAAATTGTAGAGAGTGTGGCACCATCTCAATGACACCACAAGGCCCTATCATTTAATCAAGCGGGACAAAGGCTCCATTCATTCATTGTAGTTTATTGAATCAATTGCGATTTCATTGTGATCTTGAAAGTTTTAACAATTTGACACCATTAAATCATAATATAAAATTCGATTTTATATAGATCTGGCTTTTTTAAATGTTCTAACTCAGCTTATCTATTTTGGCACTTAACATGACAAGCCTCAGTTTTACAAACCTTGTTCATGATGTACAATGAGCAGTGAAGCACTTGCTAATTTTACATGCCAAACTCATATTTAAAAACCTTTGTCACGATGTTACAGTGAGTAGTAAAGCACTCGCCTTCCCATTTTTATCCTAGTATATATAACCTGTGGTTGGTACGCCATCACAACACCTTCTAAAGTTGCAGATTTCTTGTAGATGTCAATTGGTCTGTGCTCAGTTATATTATCAGCACTCATAAAATTGCAATAGAATTGTTTCACGTGTCATTTAACTAGATCAATTAAGCATCCAATTAATCACTCACATGCCTTATATACATATTCAATAACATAAGAGGCTATTGTAATCAATTTTGTCGCTACGCTCTGATATAATATTTTATATTTCTCATATCACAAACAGTTGGCCTCGTAAATCAATTATAGCCCATTATTCAGATAAATTTTAAGAGGTCAAGGTCCAATATTGCACTCAGTAGTTACTGCATATTAGAGATCAATAAAATTTGTTTAAACTTTGAACTAACTAGTTTCTTTATCCGGGCTTAGGATTTTGGATTTCATAGTAATGCAACATTATGATATCCTTAAAGTTGCTCTATTTGAAGGGGTACAGTAAATCATCATTAACAATCACAAGTAGCATCCAGTACAAAATTCCCATCAATCATATACACCAAATTCCTCTACTTAGTGATGTCTTAATATTGAAATACAAGATTTGATACCAAATCTGTATCAAACATGTTATATTTCTCTACTCTATAGTGTATTTGCTATTGACATAAGAATTAGTGGCATCCAGTACCAAATTTCCATCAATGAAACATGCTATTTTTTCCAACATGTATTTTATTTACTATTGAAATATGAATTTTTACCATCCAATACCAAATTTCTATCAATCAAACAAGCCAAAGATTTCCACTCAGCAGAATATTTATTATAAAAAATATGAACTAGCAGCATCCAAAACCACATTTTTAATCAATAAAACGTACAGAATTTCTCTATTCAGCAGCCTACTAACAACTGAAATCAAAGAATCAATTCACATAGAAATCTTGCAGATATGACAGACCTAAAAGCCTGGAAACTGGATAGTGATCAGGAAACTAATGTAAGTGATCCCATTCACCGCATAAATCTCTCTGTAGAAATCCTCCATCGCCTTGATGGTATCCGGCTCCGGGACTTTCGCAGCAGCATGAATCCAGATCCAACCTACAGGACATACGATTCAGCAACAATCCAAACAAGAAGAGAAAAGATTGGGAAAAAATTTAGGGTTAGAGAAAATCAGAGAAACAGACCAGTGATGGGAGCAGGCCAAGAACGGCCTTCGATGCGCTTGATGCCATGAACAAGGAGGGATGCCATGGCTGGTGCATCGTCAGGCATGCATTCCTATACCGATCTCCGCCACCGCCGCCTCCGCCCCTTCTCATTGTCGGGTATCCGCGCAGGAGCTTTCGAGTCGCACAGCGTTTTGTCGGGACGAAAAAAAAGAGTGACGCAGAAAAACTATAGTAGTTTTTTGAAACGGATGTACGTTTTTAGCTGGGATTGTACTTTTATTTATTTAGTCATGAAGATTTATTTGGTTAAAAAATAAAAAAAATATATAATAATTTTTATTATTTATAAAGTGCAAGTGATTATTACAGAAATCATGATATATTTTATTTTTACAGAATTAATGTTTTGTTAAAAAAATGAAAAAAAATTATGGGAATCCGTATACCGGTGGTTGGACCACCAGTGAGTCGTCAAAGGCCGACCGGACGGTGGGCGGACCGCACGGTGGACCGGTGGTCGGTCGCCAGAGGCTGGGCGAACTACCGGTGGGCGGATGGTGTATGTAACGCCGGTGGACCTGTGGCTGGTGGTTGGATTGAGAAAGAGAGAGACTTTTTAAAATGAGAAAATATTTCACTTCTAGTGAAATATTTTTTTTATCCCATAACATTTCCACTAGAGCATAATGTTCTAGTGTAAAATAACTGCCAAAACAACCATTATACCATGATTATGTGAAAATGTTAAAATATGTCATATTGTACGAATTGTAACATATTTTTGGGTTATCCAAACAAGGCGAAATTAAATAGTTATATAAATTAAGAAAATATATCGATAACTTAATTCAATAGGTATATAAATTATGTACAAGTCTTTTATTTTTTAAAATCATTTTGACTTTTCTTAATTTTTAAAATTATTAGTAATCTTTTAATTTTTTTTAATTTTTAATACTATAATTAAAAAATCATTTTGTGATTTAATTTTATATATTTATTTTTAAATTAATACTTAAAACAACCGTATGTCATGTGGTTGACATGTTGTTGGTTTTGATGCAACATTCTTTTCTGCTAATTAAAAGCTATAATATAGTATAATAATAAAATATTATTAAAAAATAATAAAAATCCACCGGATCATACAGGTTTGGCCGCGCCCGTATGGAAGGGGTTTTTGGGGGCAGACGGGCCGCGCCTGATTCATCTGAATAATAACCAAACCTGGCCGGTTCAACTCGGCCCGGCTGATTTCATGATTCCTTTGACTCTAATCTTTATTTGAAAACTGTGTAGCGCTGTAGTAGAATTTTATTTATTTTGTTATTTGTATATCTTCCACATAATGGCTCTGAGTTTAAATAGCAACAACCATGTGAAGAAGTGGATGTTAAATCAGGCTCTAACTTGCCCACATTAAAATTAGAGAAAGCGTGGCACCATCTGGATGGTACCACGTGCCCCTAGTATTTAAAGCGAGATGAAGGCTCCATTCATATATTGTCTTCTATCGAATCAATTGTGATATCATTGTGAGCTTAAAAAGTTTTAACAATTTGAGACCATTAAATCATAATATAAAATTTGATTTTACATTGATCAGGGTTTAATGCTAATTTTTCTAACATGTATCGTATTTCCTATTGAAATATGAATTTTTACCGGCCAATCCCAAATGTCTATCAATCAAACATGCCAAAGTTTTCCACTCAGCAGGATATTTACTAACAAAATATGAACCAGCAACATCCAAAATTAACCACATTTTTAATCAATAAAACATACTGAATTTCTCAATTCAGTAGCCTGTGCACTACTTAAATCAAAGAATCAACTCACTTATGCATTCATTCATTTCCACCCAAATTTTTTTGAAAAATAAAAATATCAAACATATATACTATCAGTGAAAAATCAAAGAATATTTGCTCCTTTCATCATTTTTATAATGTTAAAAAAAATTCAATCTAAATTTGAACATTTATTCTCACCAAGCTTTAGTTTGAAAAAATAAAAAAAAATAAAAGATATTTCAAAAAAAAAAATAATTAAATAATTAAATCTCCCAAATTTATTCCAATTTTAGTTGTAAGTTTTTCCACCATGCATATGAGTAAATAATTAAATTTTTATTGGCAATCTATTTTTCGTTTGTTCATCATTGGAAGATTTGGCTCCAATCTAATACATCTCCCCTCCATTACTTTTCAATAAAAATTTAAATGTTTGACACATGTCATGGATGTCTTCACAGGTCACAATTTTCTATTTGGTTAATTTTTTTTCATGCACTAAGATCCATCTAAATATTAAACAAACTCTCTTCTGAAAAATGTTCTTTTATATTTTATCTTATCTTTGTTTTTGGTTTTTTGAATGCCTAAATTTTATATAATAAATTTTATTATCTTGTACATAAATCTATCAATTATGTATTTTATAAAAAGTAAACTTTATTATCCTTTTTATCTTCTATGACAATTGCCAAGAAATTTTATCTTTTTTCTGTTTTTTTTTTAAATAGAAATTTTATATTATCTTATATATATATCATTTGTATTTCTCAAATAATCAAAGGGTAAAAAAAAAACTAGGTAAAACAAATTCAAAAATTGATTCTCTCTCATTAAAAAAAATTTAAGACTTTTTTATGTTTTACATATAGTTATATCCTCATTGAAAAACTAGGGCAACAACCGCATGGAAAGAGGATAGTAACCAAGTTTATATCTTGGTCATCAAAACCATTCATACATGACAATTGTCAACCATCTAAACATGTATTATTGAAAAGTAATAGAAGGGAGATGTATTGGACTTGTGCCAAACCCATTATTAGTTTAGTTATGACATGCATTTTAAAGGGATATTACATTTAATTTTTTTAATCATAATCGAAAAGAGTAGTGGTGAAGGGTAAATTAATTTAGCAAAAAAAAAAAATGATTAATACTCTCTCAGTTTTAAAAATGATAAATAAATAATAAAAAAAAAATTAAAACCCTTCCAGAAAATGACAAACAAAAAGTAACATAATGAATATAAGATGAATATGCAATGACTCCATCACATAATAAAGCCATATATTATTTTATTTCAATACGTATATATTGGACCAGAGATGGTCACATTATTCATACATATATATGAGTCATACTTTTATTTATCCATGCACTGTTAAGACTCATTACTATATAACTTGAAAACCGTTCATGGTTTTCAGGCCTTTCAGATTAAAAGAGTAATATTGAAGCTTGCAAGGGCACCAGGAGGAGGTATTGTGCCTAGGAGACCTATTTGGATGGCAGTTAAATTGAGTATAGTGAAACGTAAACCTGATGCGATAGTAATCGGGAATATATTACTGAGGCCAATGGCAACAGCAGCATTAGTGTCTGTAAGCTCCCGGGCTTCAATCATGGAGGAACTTTCCGAGATTGTTGAAGCAAAAACGAGCACAATGCAAAGCACTACCGCCGCAAACTTAGACATCTTTCTTCGCAGATCAACTCCTAGATGTGATGATGATATGAAAGGATGAGCATTTGATTACCATTATTTATAGAGAAGTTGGATTAAAGGTAGTTGGAGAATCATTAATCATCTACATATCTATTCTCAATATTTTGATTGAGTATATAGTTATGAAAAACGACGCGTAACAACCCGAAGAGTACATGTCGAGATATGTATATATACATGTTCAGTGATTAACACACCACCATGTCAACATTCAACCACACAACACATGATGAGATAAGGAAGTCTCATAACTAATTCAAGAAAATTGTCAATAAGAAATAAATCAGTGTGCATACTAGCATAAAAGGAATACATACATCTAACAGAAATCATATAACAGTTCAATAAATAATTTTTTTTACTACGTGCTTTGTTATCGACATCTCAAACAAATGTATCGTTAATTAATACTTCAACTATCTATTGCGATCTTTATGCTACAGATTCCCTGAACATAATATAGTTTAAAATGAGAATTTGCATATAGAAGTTAGTGTGGGATCTCTAATATATTGATTCATTCCAATGCATTTCACACTCAATGGTTTATCTCCATCAACAAATGCATTTTATCATAAGCTTAGGGCTTTTTATTTTGAACTTAGCTCCCCAAAATGTTCTGCAAAAAGCCAAAAACAAAATATTATTTAGTTACTAGTCTTGATCAAAAGCCCAAAAGAGAACATGAACTTGGGGGTTTTCTACTTGAGTTTTTCACATATGCATCCGGAAAACTTCCTCTTTTGCAAGAAATCCCCCAACTAGATATTACATATAACTCCTTGAAACCTTGCTTCACAAAAAAAGCTTCCATGATATTAATATTAACCTCATAGTTATGCATGGGTTGGCTTTACCTAGCATATAAATGATCATAACGCTCCAAATTAAGCCTTGAAAATAAATAAAATAAAATAAGGCTCTTAATTACAACTTATCATCTCTCTAAAGTGAAAACTTTAACATTTGTTTCCTCCATTTGTTAAATTTTTGAATAATGTGCATAACTTGGCGGATTAATTAAAAATCCAAACAAATGATGCTAAATAGAATAGTCTGAAAAACTTTTTCCATCTATTTGAAATACTATTAATTTAAGCAAAGGGAATTGCGGAAGGTCGAAGATTATACCGTGCAATATAAAAGTACGAAAAAACTAGGGAGTTTCTTATAGAAGCAAAAGAATTTAAGGAGTTATGTGCAAAGAAAACCCTCCTTTTTCAGTTCTTGGATATCAGCAAGAAAAGTAAAGCTTTATCGGCTAATTCTATTTTCATACTCCATAAAATGATACTTATCTCCAAATTATATTGATTATATATTGATGAACAAAGAGACATAACAATTTGCAATGTGTAGTTGTGCGTACATATATGTTCAACGATCAGTGCACTACCAATTCAACATTCAACCACACGTACAACACTTGACAAGAAGAGGAAATATCACAACTAACTGAAGAAAAACTATCCATAGTTAGTGTATATATTACGTATGTATACATACCCATCACCCACACACAATGGTAACATTGAGGTACCTTAATAAACATAATTCTCATACTCAAATCTATTTAACTTTCTCAAAACCTAGTTCTCATACTCAAATCTATTTAGTTTTTTTAAATTCATGTTCCAAACTCATTTATAATTTCTATTAAAGTTCTCTAACTACTCTCACCTACTTATACATCTAATAAAATTAATCTGAAGAAAATTTTTAATTGATTGCTAAATGTTAGATACTAGGGATGACAATGTCATGTCATGTGGAAGGCAAATCCCAAATCACGATAGTTTGAAATTTTCAAACACAAATCCATTCTAAAAAAGTTGAATATTTTATCATGGTGTATTCCTCATATCACAAAATTATCTTGGTGTATTTCTCAGATCACAAAATTCAATCCATGTAAATCAGTGAAGTACAGAAAGAAGAAACATGAAAATGAGAAATCAGAGTGAGAAAAAAGAAAACCATTTTATTTTTCCAAATTTCATGCAATATGCGACTTAGACTCTTGAGACAAGAAACTTCAAGATATATACTCATGAAAATAAGTAAATAGTGATGGGTATAGAAGAGGGCATTGGCCTGCCAAAAATGGGCTCGTAACTAGATCGTTAGGTAGTGGTGTCAACTAGCCCGGCCTAGCCTAGACATTGGCCCACTACAGCCTGGGCTCTGTGCATGCTCGGGCCGGCACAGTCCACATCCTTACCGTGCCTCCCCATGGATCAGCCCAGCACGGCACACCACTCGTTCTGGGCGGGCTCGTGCTGTCTTGGTCCTGGTCCGATTCTATTCTTTTTTTTTTTTTTTTATAAAAAATTTTAAAAATTCAAACGTTCTAAAAAAAATTAATGGAAAAAACTTAATAAAAAGCGTAAAATCCGAATTTTTCATTATCAATTAATAAATAGCGTTGGGTACAACCAACCTGTGCACGTGTTCATTAATATTCAATGATTACTAATTTGATACACCGCTATTTGAGCATTTGACCACATTACACATGATCAGACAAGAAGGAAGGATCACAACTGATTTAAAAAAAATTATACACGCCAACTAAATCAGTCTACATTTTAGAATCAGAGGAACACATCTCACAGAAATCAGATTACAACAATTGCTGGCAAACATGTCACTTGATAGTGCGCCTGTCAGTTTAATAATTTCTACATGTTATTGGCATCTCAAACAGATATAATGTTAATGAATCACCAACCTGTCACTGTTCCACAAATAATTTCTACATGTTATTGACATCTAAAACAAATATAATGTTACTGGATCACCCATCTGTTGCCGTATTTATGTTAATTACATCAATCCTTAAATATACAAATGAAGATGAGAACTGGTATATGGCATTAGTGCAGGATCTCTAACTAACTCAGTTCAATGAGATTTATACTCCATGCTTTATCTCTGTCGGCGAATGCTTTTTCAGATGTTTCAGGCTCTCCTTATTTTGAACTTAGTCCTTTCAGTGCTGCTGCAAAAAGCTAACAAAAAAAAAAAATTATTGAGTTAGTAATCAAATCAGAATCATGAAATATAGGACATGGTAGACATTTAGAAAGGCCTGTTGTGCAGTTTGTTTCCTACTAGGGGGTTTTCATGTGCCTACCTAAGCCTTCATAACTGCATACAACTTCCTAAAAATTTTTGCATTATTACAAAAGCCTCCATGGCGTTAATTAGACCCCCTTAGCCCATAATTAATCATGGATTGGCTTTAAGCCAACAAGTGAAATGACACTAATCCCCCAAGCTAAGCTTTGGAAAGAAAAAAGAAAAAGGCTTATGATAAGACTTATTATCTCTCAAAAGTTGAGGAGAAGAAAAACAAAAGCTTCTAGGACTTCTCTCACTAGTATGAAAGGAGAGTGGAAAAAAACAAAGATTTCTAGGGTCTTTGTACCTCCCTAAAAATTTTACACCTGATTCCTCTATTTCGTCCAATGGGGCAAAAATATTAAGTTTTTGAATCATGAGTATAACTTTGGAAAAAGGAATTCAAACAATGGTGTTCAATGGAATATTCTGAAAATATCCCCTAACACTGAAATCTTGTTAACCTGAGGATGAATTTGTGGATGGGTGAAGATTTCAGTGACCTATGTCAAATTATGAAGAAATAAGGGAGTTTCATGCAAAAGCAAGATATTTCAAATAGGTATATGCAAAGAAACCCTTACTACTTTCATTTCTTGCACATCAGCAGGCAGGTAAAGCATGTTCACCTATATGATTATATCTAATTTTATTCTTCATAAATTGATAGCTTTCTCCAAATTTTTTAATAATTGCCTAGTATTTTGCAGATTCGACTTTTATGCACAAGAAATATCCTCAACCTATGTTCACTCTCTGTCTAACACTTCAACAAGCTCATCTCTTCAAAGTTCAGTTCTTCCAATCTCTTCAAAGTTTTCTCATTCTTACCAATACCAGTCTTATGCATTCAAAGTTTCTATTAAGCTACTTGAACCTAACCAAAAGATAAACATGAACATAGTTAAAAACGAATTAAGACGTATTAGTGACCTTATGCGAAGGTGCCCCAGGATGCGAGCTGCTACCACTGTTAGCTTCCGGTGTATAACTTCTGCTGGTTCCCCCAACTCCTATGTGAGCTTGCTGATCAAGGGAGTTCTTGGCAGGCACACTATCACTTGTGAAACTGGACAACCTTGTATCCATTTCCTGAGGTGGAATATGGCGGGTTCCAGAAGGGTGATTCATTTGAAGGTTTTGATCATTATGCTTGCGGATTTCATGGTTGCTTTGACCCTGATCTTTCTTTGAAAACTGTGTAGCCGCAGCTTTGGCACCGGCTATAGCCGCACTAACACTAGATGAATGCCCTGGTTCTGATGATTTAGAGCTAGTTTTGTATGATGAAAGTGATCCAGGCTTCAATGAGAAAGGGTTTGAAGGATCCGGAAGTGGAAACTTCACTGGTAGGGGGCCTTTTACTGGACGTAGACCTCTGATTGCAGCATCGTAAATCTGTAGCGTGAATGAAATGTTAGAGCCTGAATTCACAAAATACAAGTTGTGATTAAAAAACAGAATGAAATGTTGCGGTATCGTAAATAGCACATATAAGTTGCGATTAAAAAAAAACAGAAACTGTCGAGAACTAAATAATTTAGAGTAAGATATCAGCTGGATTTGCGTGAGTACCCTTTTCTCCAAGTTATAAACACCTTGATAGCCCCGCATTTCAAATGGTACAAGCAGTTTCTACAATGAATGGAAGTAATAGGTTAGAAACTCAAATTTCAATACACTGCAATCCCAAATGATGATGGCATAATCTCATTCATATGACCTTGCAAATAGCAAAACCATCAACTTATGAAGAAAAAAATTATAGCACAGAATAAATTTAATTGTTTAAGTTGTTTTTATTTTATCAAGTGAACAAACCTGGGGATTTTCATATAGCCAGCAAAACTGAGTCAAACTTTCCAGCCTCACCTGCAGATAACAGCAAGATAACAACAATTAAATGAAAATCAAAAACCAAAGATTACTAATGAAAGATTATAGGAAATGGGCTGGAATGAAAATTTTGAGTGTTTCATACCGATTCTGGTGCTTCATCCCAGCATACCAGCTCTTCACTCTTCACACAACCAACCACTTCAACACACCCTTCAATCAACAAGAAAGCATTGTTTATTTAGCCAAGCTAATCATCTGGAACATGAATGACATGAGAGATTGTTAGGACTCCCCTCCCAAAATCCAAATATATTGAACGGTGCGAGTCACAATTCATCGAACCAGAACAGTTTATGAAGCATGGCATATTTTCTTATGATTGAGGTTGTTAAAAATACATTTAAATAAAATCAGAAAGGCACAGACAAAATTGGTATAATATTATTTTGTAATTTTATTTATTGTCATTTGTATATATTCTATATAGTGATTCTGCGTTTTAAATAGCGACAACCATGTGACAAAGTGGATGTCAAATCAGGGTCAACTGGCCCACATTTAAATTGTAGAGAGTGTGGCACCATCTCAATGACACCACAAGGCCCTATCATTTAATCAAGCGGGACAAAGGCTCCATTCATTCATTGTAGTTTATTGAATCAATTGCGATTTCATTGTGATCTTGAAAGTTTTAACAATTTGACACCATTAAATCATAATATAAAATTCGATTTTATATAGATCTGGCTTTTTTAAATGTTCTAACTCAGCTTATCTATTTTGGCACTTAACATGACAAGCCTCAGTTTTACAAACCTTGTTCATGATGTACAATGAGCAGTGAAGCACTTGCTAATTTTACATGCCAAACTCATATTTAAAAACCTTTGTCACGATGTTACAGTGAGTAGTAAAGCACTCGCCTTCCCATTTTTATCCTAGTATATATAACCTGTGGTTGGTACGCCATCACAACACCTTCTAAAGTTGCAGATTTCTTGTAGATGTCAATTGGTCTGTGCTCAGTTATATTATCAGCACTCATAAAATTGCAATAGAATTGTTTCACGTGTCATTTAACTAGATCAATTAAGCATCCAATTAATCACTCACATGCCTTATATACATATTCAATAACATAAGAGGCTATTGTAATCAATTTTGTCGCTACGCTCTGATATAATATTTTATATTTCTCATATCACAAACAGTTGGCCTCGTAAATCAATTATAGCCCATTATTCAGATAAATTTTAAGAGGTCAAGGTCCAATATTGCACTCAGTAGTTACTGCATATTAGAGATCAATAAAATTTGTTTAAACTTTGAACTAACTAGTTTCTTTATCCGGGCTTAGGATTTTGGATTTCATAGTAATGCAACATTATGATATCCTTAAAGTTGCTCTATTTGAAGGGGTACAGTAAATCATCATTAACAATCACAAGTAGCATCCAGTACAAAATTCCCATCAATCATATACACCAAATTCCTCTACTTAGTGATGTCTTAATATTGAAATACAAGATTTGATACCAAATCTGTATCAAACATGTTATATTTCTCTACTCTATAGTGTATTTGCTATTGACATAAGAATTAGTGGCATCCAGTACCAAATTTCCATCAATGAAACATGCTATTTTTTCCAACATGTATTTTATTTACTATTGAAATATGAATTTTTACCATCCAATACCAAATTTCTATCAATCAAACAAGCCAAAGATTTCCACTCAGCAGAATATTTATTATAAAAAATATGAACTAGCAGCATCCAAAACCACATTTTTAATCAATAAAACGTACAGAATTTCTCTATTCAGCAGCCTACTAACAACTGAAATCAAAGAATCAATTCACATAGAAATCTTGCAGATATGACAGACCTAAAAGCCTGGAAACTGGATAGTGATCAGGAAACTAATGTAAGTGATCCCATTCACCGCATAAATCTCTCTGTAGAAATCCTCCATCGCCTTGATGGTATCCGGCTCCGGGACTTTCGCAGCAGCATGAATCCAGATCCAACCTACAGGACATACGATTCAGCAACAATCCAAACAAGAAGAGAAAAGATTGGGAAAAAATTTAGGGTTAGAGAAAATCAGAGAAACAGACCAGTGATGGGAGCAGGCCAAGAACGGCCTTCGATGCGCTTGATGCCATGAACAAGGAGGGATGCCATGGCTGGTGCATCGTCAGGCATGCATTCCTATACCGATCTCCGCCACCGCCGCCTCCGCCCCTTCTCATTGTCGGGTATCCGCGCAGGAGCTTTCGAGTCGCACAGCGTTTTGTCGGGACGAAAAAAAAGAGTGACGCAGAAAAACTATAGTAGTTTTTTGAAACGGATGTACGTTTTTAGCTGGGATTGTACTTTTATTTATTTAGTCATGAAGATTTATTTGGTTAAAAAATAAAAAAAATATATAATAATTTTTATTATTTATAAAGTGCAAGTGATTATTACAGAAATCATGATATATTTTATTTTTACAGAATTAATGTTTTGTTAAAAAAATGAAAAAAAATTATGGGAATCCGTATACCGGTGGTTGGACCACCAGTGAGTCGTCAAAGGCCGACCGGACGGTGGGCGGACCGCACGGTGGACCGGTGGTCGGTCGCCAGAGGCTGGGCGAACTACCGGTGGGCGGATGGTGTATGTAACGCCGGTGGACCTGTGGCTGGTGGTTGGATTGAGAAAGAGAGAGACTTTTTAAAATGAGAAAATATTTCACTTCTAGTGAAATATTTTTTTTATCCCATAACATTTCCACTAGAGCATAATGTTCTAGTGTAAAATAACTGCCAAAACAACCATTATACCATGATTATGTGAAAATGTTAAAATATGTCATATTGTACGAATTGTAACATATTTTTGGGTTATCCAAACAAGGCGAAATTAAATAGTTATATAAATTAAGAAAATATATCGATAACTTAATTCAATAGGTATATAAATTATGTACAAGTCTTTTATTTTTTAAAATCATTTTGACTTTTCTTAATTTTTAAAATTATTAGTAATCTTTTAATTTTTTTTAATTTTTAATACTATAATTAAAAAATCATTTTGTGATTTAATTTTATATATTTATTTTTAAATTAATACTTAAAACAACCGTATGTCATGTGGTTGACATGTTGTTGGTTTTGATGCAACATTCTTTTCTGCTAATTAAAAGCTATAATATAGTATAATAATAAAATATTATTAAAAAATAATAAAAATCCACCGGATCATACAGGTTTGGCCGCGCCCGTATGGAAGGGGTTTTTGGGGGCAGACGGGCCGCGCCTGATTCATCTGAATAATAACCAAACCTGGCCGGTTCAACTCGGCCCGGCTGATTTCATGATTCCTTTGACTCTAATCTTTATTTGAAAACTGTGTAGCGCTGTAGTAGAATTTTATTTATTTTGTTATTTGTATATCTTCCACATAATGGCTCTGAGTTTAAATAGCAACAACCATGTGAAGAAGTGGATGTTAAATCAGGCTCTAACTTGCCCACATTAAAATTAGAGAAAGCGTGGCACCATCTGGATGGTACCACGTGCCCCTAGTATTTAAAGCGAGATGAAGGCTCCATTCATATATTGTCTTCTATCGAATCAATTGTGATATCATTGTGAGCTTAAAAAGTTTTAACAATTTGAGACCATTAAATCATAATATAAAATTTGATTTTACATTGATCAGGGTTTAATGCTAATTTTTCTAACATGTATCGTATTTCCTATTGAAATATGAATTTTTACCGGCCAATCCCAAATGTCTATCAATCAAACATGCCAAAGTTTTCCACTCAGCAGGATATTTACTAACAAAATATGAACCAGCAACATCCAAAATTAACCACATTTTTAATCAATAAAACATACTGAATTTCTCAATTCAGTAGCCTGTGCACTACTTAAATCAAAGAATCAACTCACTTATGCATTCATTCATTTCCACCCAAATTTTTTTGAAAAATAAAAATATCAAACATATATACTATCAGTGAAAAATCAAAGAATATTTGCTCCTTTCATCATTTTTATAATGTTAAAAAAAATTCAATCTAAATTTGAACATTTATTCTCACCAAGCTTTAGTTTGAAAAAATAAAAAAAATAAAAGATATTTCAAAAAAAAAAATAATTAAATAATTAAATCTCCCAAATTTATTCCAATTTTAGTTGTAAGTTTTTCCACCATGCATATGAGTAAATAATTAAATTTTTATTGGCAATCTATTTTTCGTTTGTTCATCATTGGAAGATTTGGCTCCAATCTAATACATCTCCCCTCCATTACTTTTCAATAAAAATTTAAATGTTTGACACATGTCATGGATGTCTTCACAGGTCACAATTTTCTATTTGGTTAATTTTTTTTCATGCACTAAGATCCATCTAAATATTAAACAAACTCTCTTCTGAAAAATGTTCTTTTATATTTTATCTTATCTTTGTTTTTGGTTTTTTGAATGCCTAAATTTTATATAATAAATTTTATTATCTTGTACATAAATCTATCAATTATGTATTTTATAAAAAGTAAACTTTATTATCCTTTTTATCTTCTATGACAATTGCCAAGAAATTTTATCTTTTTTCTGTTTTTTTTTTAAATAGAAATTTTATATTATCTTATATATATATCATTTGTATTTCTCAAATAATCAAAGGGTAAAAAAAAAACTAGGTAAAACAAATTCAAAAATTGATTCTCTCTCATTAAAAAAAATTTAAGACTTTTTTATGTTTTACATATAGTTATATCCTCATTGAAAAACTAGGGCAACAACCGCATGGAAAGAGGATAGTAACCAAGTTTATATCTTGGTCATCAAAACCATTCATACATGACAATTGTCAACCATCTAAACATGTATTATTGAAAAGTAATAGAAGGGAGATGTATTGGACTTGTGCCAAACCCATTATTAGTTTAGTTATGACATGCATTTTAAAGGGATATTACATTTAATTTTTTTAATCATAATCGAAAAGAGTAGTGGTGAAGGGTAAATTAATTTAGCAAAAAAAAAAAAATGATTAATACTCTCTCAGTTTTAAAAATGATAAATAAATAATAAAAAAAAAATTAAAACCCTTCCAGAAAATGACAAACAAAAAGTAACATAATGAATATAAGATGAATATGCAATGACTCCATCACATAATAAAGCCATATATTATTTTATTTCAATACGTATATATTGGACCAGAGATGGTCACATTATTCATACATATATATGAGTCATACTTTTATTTATCCATGCACTGTTAAGACTCATTACTATATAACTTGAAAACCGTTCATGGTTTTCAGGCCTTTCAGATTAAAAGAGTAATATTGAAGCTTGCAAGGGCACCAGGAGGAGGTATTGTGCCTAGGAAGACCTATTTGGATGGCAGTTAAATTGAGTATAGTGAAACGTAAACCTGATGCGATAGTAATCGGGAATATATTACTGAGGCCAATGGCAACAGCAGCATTAGTGTCTGTAAGCTCCCGGGCTTCAATCATGGAGGAACTTTCCGAGATTGTTGAAGCAAAAACGAGCACAATGCAAAGCACTACCGCCGCAAACTTAGACATCTTTCTTCGCAGATCAACTCCTAGATGTGATGATGATATGAAAGGATGAGCATTTGATTACCATTATTTATAGAGAAGTTGGATTAAAGGTAGTTGGAGAATCATTAATCATCTACATATCTATTCTCAATATTTTGATTGAGTATATAGTTATGAAAAACGACGCGTAACAACCCGAAGAGTACATGTCGAGATATGTATATATACATGTTCAGTGATTAACACACCACCATGTCAACATTCAACCACACAACACATGATGAGATAAGGAAGTCTCATAACTAATTCAAGAAAATTGTCAATAAGAAATAAATCAGTGTGCATACTAGCATAAAAGGAATACATACATCTAACAGAAATCATATAACAGTTCAATAAATAATTTTTTTTACTACGTGCTTTGTTATCGACATCTCAAACAAATGTATCGTTAACTAATACTTCAACTATCTATTGCGATCTTTATGCTACAGATTCCCTGAACATAATATAGTTTAAAATGAGAATTTGCATATAGAAGTTAGTGTGGGATCTCTAATATATTGATTCATTCCAATGCATTTCACACTCAATGGTTTATCTCCATCAACAAATGCATTTTATCATAAGCTTAGGGCTTTTTATTTTGAACTTAGCTCCCCAAAATGTTCTGCAAAAAGCCAAAAACAAAATATTATTTAGTTACTAGTCTTGATCAAAAGCCCAAAAGAGAACATGAACTTGGGGGTTTTCTACTTGAGTTTTTCACATATGCATCCGGAAAACTTCCTCTTTTGCAAGAAATCCCCCAACTAGATATTACATATAACTCCTTGAAACCTTGCTTCACAAAAAAAGCTTCCATGATATTAATATTAACCTCATAGTTATGCATGGGTTGGCTTTACCTAGCATATAAATGATCATAACGCTCCAAATTAAGCCTTGAAAATAAATAAAATAAAATAAGGCTCTTAATTACAACTTATCATCTCTCTAAAGTGAAAACTTTAACATTTGTTTCCTCCATTTGTTAAATTTTTGAATAATGTGCATAACTTGGCGGATTAATTAAAAATCCAAACAAATGATGCTAAATAGAATAGTCTGAAAAACTTTTTCCATCTATTTGAAATACTATTAATTTAAGCAAAGGGAATTGCGGAAGGTCGAAGATTATACCGTGCAATATAAAAGTACGAAAAAACTAGGGAGTTTCTTATAGAAGCAAAAGAATTTAAGGAGTTATGTGCAAAGAAAACCCTCCTTTTTCAGTTCTTGGATATCAGCAAGAAAAGTAAAGCTTTATCGGCTAATTCTATTTTCATACTCCATAAAATGATACTTATCTCCAAATTATATTGATTATATATTGATGAACAAAGAGACATAACAATTTGCAATGTGTAGTTGTGCGTACATATATGTTCAACGATCAGTGCACTACCAATTCAACATTCAACCACACGTACAACACTTGACAAGAAGAGGAAATATCACAACTAACTGAAGAAAAACTATCCATAGTTAGTGTATATATTACGTATGTATACATACCCATCACCCACACACAATGGTAACATTGAGGTACCTTAATAAACATAATTCTCATACTCAAATCTATTTAACTTTCTCAAAACCTAGTTCTCATACTCAAATCTATTTAGTTTTTTTAAATTCATGTTCCAAACTCATTTATAATTTCTATTAAAGTTCTCTAACTACTCTCACCTACTTATACATCTAATAAAATTAATCTGAAGAAAATTTTTAATTGATTGCTAAATGTTAGATACTAGGGATGACAATGTCATGTCATGTGGAAGGCAAATCCCAAATCACGATAGTTTGAAATTTTCAAACACAAATCCATTCTAAAAAAGTTGAATATTTTATCATGGTGTATTCCTCATATCACAAAATTATCTTGGTGTATTTCTCAGATCACAAAATTCAATCCATGTAAATCAGTGAAGTACAGAAAGAAGAAACATGAAAATGAGAAATCAGAGTGAGAAAAAAGAAAACCATTTTATTTTTCCAAATTTCATGCAATATGCGACTTAGACTCTTGAGACAAGAAACTTCAAGATATATACTCATGAAAATAAGTAAATAGTGATGGGTATAGAAGAGGGCATTGGCCTGCCAAAAATGGGCTCGTAACTAGATCGTTAGGTAGTGGTGTCAACTAGCCCGGCCTAGCCTAGACATTGGCCCACTACAGCCTGGGCTCTGTGCATGCTCGGGCCGGCACAGTCCACATCCTTACCGTGCCTCCCCATGGATCAGCCCAGCACGGCACACCACTCGTTCTGGGCGGGCTCGTGCTGTCTTGGTCCTGGTCCGATTCTATTCTTTTTTTTTTTTTTTATAAAAAATTTTAAAAATTCAAACGTTCTAAAAAAAATTAATGGAAAAAACTTAATAAAAAGCGTAAAATCCGAATTTTTCATTATCAATTAATAAATAGCGTTGGGTACAACCAACCTGTGCACGTGTTCATTAATATTCAATGATTACTAATTTGATACACCGCTATTTGAGCATTTGACCACATTACACATGATCAGACAAGAAGGAAGGATCACAACTGATTTAAAAAAAATTATACACGCCAACTAAATCAGTCTACATTTTAGAATCAGAGGAACACATCTCACAGAAATCAGATTACAACAATTGCTGGCAAACATGTCACTTGATAGTGCGCCTGTCAGTTTAATAATTTCTACATGTTATTGGCATCTCAAACAGATATAATGTTAATGAATCACCAACCTGTCACTGTTCCACAAATAATTTCTACATGTTATTGACATCTAAAACAAATATAATGTTACTGGATCACCCATCTGTTGCCGTATTTATGTTAATTACATCAATCCTTAAATATACAAATGAAGATGAGAACTGGTATATGGCATTAGTGCAGGATCTCTAACTAACTCAGTTCAATGAGATTTATACTCCATGCTTTATCTCCTGTCGGCGAATGCTTTTTCAGATGTTTCAGGCTCTCCTTATTTTGAACTTAGTCCTTTCAGTGCTGCTGCAAAAAGCTAACAAAAAAAAAAAATTATTGAGTTAGTAATCAAATCAGAATCATGAAATATAGGACATGGTAGACATTTAGAAAGGCCTGTTGTGCAGTTTGTTTCCTACTAGGGGGTTTTCATGTGCCTACCTAAGCCTTCATAACTGCATACAACTTCCTAAAAATTTTTGCATTATTACAAAAGCCTCCATGGCGTTAATTAGACCCCCTTAGCCCATAATTAATCATGGATTGGCTTTAAGCCAACAAGTGAAATGACACTAATCCCCCAAGCTAAGCTTTGGAAAGAAAAAAGAAAAAGGCTTATGATAAGACTTATTATCTCTCAAAAGTTGAGGAGAAGAAAAACAAAAGCTTCTAGGACTTCTCTCACTAGTATGAAAGGAGAGTGGAAAAAAACAAAGATTTCTAGGGTCTTTGTACCTCCCTAAAAATTTTACACCTGATTCCTCTATTTCGTCCAATGGGGCAAAAATATTAAGTTTTTGAATCATGAGTATAACTTTGGAAAAAGGAATTCAAACAATGGTGTTCAATGGAATATTCTGAAAATATCCCCTAACACTGAAATCTTGTTAACCTGAGGATGAATTTGTGGATGGGTGAAGATTTCAGTGACCTATGTCAAATTATGAAGAAATAAGGGAGTTTCATGCAAAAGCAAGATATTTCAAATAGGTATATGCAAAGAAACCCTTACTACTTTCATTTCTTGCACATCAGCAGGCAGGTAAAGCATGTTCACCTATATGATTATATCTAATTTTATTCTTCATAAATTGATAGCTTTCTCCAAATTTTTTAATAATTGCCTAGTATTTTGCAGATTCGACTTTTATGCACAAGAAATATCCTCAGCCTATGTTCACTCTCTGTCTAACACTTCAACAAGCTCATCTCTTCAAAGTTCAGTTCTTCCAATCTCTTCAAAGTTTTCTCATTCTTACCAATACCAGTCTTATGCATTCAAAGTTTCTATTAAGCTACTTGAACCTAACCAAAAGATAAACATGAACATAGTTAAAAACGAATTAAGACGTATTAGTGACCTTATGCGAAGGTGCCCCAGGATGCGAGCTGCTACCACTGTTAGCTTCCGGTGTATAACTTCTGCTGGTTCCCCCAACTCCTATGTGAGCTTGCTGATCAAGGGAGTTCTTGGCAGGCACACTATCACTTGTGAAACTGGACAACCTTGTATCCATTTCCTGAGGTGGAATATGGCGGGTTCCAGAAGGGTGATTCATTTGAAGGTTTTGATCATTATGCTTGCGGATTTCATGGTTGCTTTGACCCTGATCTTTCTTTGAAAACTGTGTAGCCGCAGCTTTGGCACCGGCTATAGCCGCACTAACACTAGATGAATGCCCTGGTTCTGATGATTTAGAGCTAGTTTTGTATGATGAAAGTGATCCAGGCTTCAATGAGAAAGGGTTTGAAGGATCCGGAAGTGGAAACTTCACTGGTAGGGGGCCTTTTACTGGACGTAGACCTCTGATTGCAGCATCGTAAATCTGTAGCGTGAATGAAATGTTAGAGCCTGAATTCACAAAATACAAGTTGTGATTAAAAAACAGAATGAAATGTTGCGGTATCGTAAATAGCACATATAAGTTGCGATTAAAAAAAAACAGAAACTGTCGAAAACTAAATAATTTAGAGTAAGATATCAGCTGGATTTGCGTGAGTACCCTTTTCTCCAAGTTATAAACACCTTGATAGCCCCGCATTTCAAATGGTACAAGCAGTTTCTACAATGAATGGAAGTAATAGGTTAGAAACTCAAATTTCAATACACTGCAATCCCAAATGATGATGGCATAATCTCATTCATATGACCTTGCAAATAGCAAAACCATCAACTTATGAAGAAAAAAATTATAGCACAGAATAAATTTAATTGTTTAAGTTGTTTTTATTTTATCAAGTGAACAAACCTGTGGATTTTCATGTAGCCAGCAAAACTGAGTCAAACTTTCCAGCCTCACCTGCAGATAACAGCAAGATAACAACAATTAAATGAAAATCAAAAACCAAAGATTACTAATGAAAGATTATAGGAAATGGGCTGGAATGAAAATTTTGAGTGTTTCATACCGATTCTGGTACTTCATCCCAGCATACCAGCTCTTCACTCTTCACACAACCAACCACTTCAACACACCCTTCAATCAACAAGAAAGCATTGTTTATTTAGCCAAGCTAATCATCTGGAACATGAATGACATGAGAGATTGTTAGGACTCCCCTCCCAAAATCCAAATATATTGAACGGTGCGAGTCACAATTCATCGAACCAGAACAGTTTATGAAGCATGGCATATTTTCTTATGATTGAGGTTGTTAAAAATACATTTAAATAAAATCAGAAAGGCACAGACAAAATTGGTATAATATTATTTTGTAATTTTATTTATTGTCATTTGTATATATTCTATATAGTGATTCTGCGTTTTAAATAGCGACAACCATGTGACAAAGTGGATGTCAAATCAGGGTCAACTGGCCCACATTTAAATTGTAGAGAGTGTGGCACCATCTCAATGACACCACAAGGCCCTATCATTTAATCAAGCGGGACAAAGGCTCCATTCATTCATTGTAGTTTATTGAATCAATTGCGATTTCATTGTGATCTTGAAAGTTTTAACAATTTGACACCATTAAATCATAATATAAAATTCGATTTTATATAGATCTGGCTTTTTTAAATGTTCTAACTCAGCTTATCTATTTTGGCACTTAACATGACAAGCCTCAGTTTTACAAACCTTGTTCATGATGTACAATGAGCAGTGAAGCACTTGCTAATTTTACATGCCAAACTCATATTTAAAAACCTTTGTCACGATGTTACAGTGAGTAGTAAAGCACTCGCCTTCCCATTTTTATCCTAGTATATATAACCTGTGGTTGGTACGCCATCACAACACCTTCTAAAGTTGCAGATTTCTTGTAGATGTCAATTGGTCTGTGCTCAGTTATATTATCAGCACTCATAAAATTGCAATAGAATTGTTTCACGTGTCATTTAACTAGATCAATTAAGCATCCAATTAATCACTCACATGCCTTATATACATATTCAATAACATAAGAGGCTATTGTAATCAATTTTGTCGCTACGCTCTGATATAATATTTTATATTTCTCATATCACAAACAGTTGGCCTCGTAAATCAATTATAGCCCATTATTCAGATAAATTTTAAGAGGTCAAGGTCCAATATTGCACTCAGTAGTTACTGCATATTAGAGATCAATAAAATTTGTTTAAACTTTGAACTAACTAGTTTCTTTATCCGGGCTTAGGATTTTGGATTTCATAGTAATGCAACATTATGATATCCTTAAAGTTGCTCTATTTGAAGGGGTACAGTAAATCATCATTAACAATCACAAGTAGCATCCAGTACAAAATTCCCATCAATCATATACACCAAATTCCTCTACTTAGTGATGTCTTAATATTGAAATACAAGATTTGATACCAAATCTGTATCAAACATGTTATATTTCTCTACTCTATAGTGTATTTGCTATTGACATAAGAATTAGTGGCATCCAGTACCAAATTTCCATCAATGAAACATGCTATTTTTTCCAACATGTATTTTATTTACTATTGAAATATGAATTTTTACCATCCAATACCAAATTTCTATCAATCAAACAAGCCAAAGATTTCCACTCAGCAGAATATTTATTATAAAAAATATGAACTAGCAGCATCCAAAACCACATTTTTAATCAATAAAACGTACAGAATTTCTCTATTCAGCAGCCTACTAACAACTGAAATCAAAGAATCAATTCACATAGAAATCTTGCAGATATGACAGACCTAAAAGCCTGGAAACTGGATAGTGATCAGGAAACTAATGTAAGTGATCCCATTCACCGCATAAATCTCTCTGTAGAAATCCTCCATCGCCTTGATGGTATCCGGCTCCGGGACTTTCGCAGCAGCATGAATCCAGATCCAACCTACAGGACATACGATTCAGCAACAATCCAAACAAGAAGAGAAAAGATTGGGAAAAAATTTAGGGTTAGAGAAAATCAGAGAAACAGACCAGTGATGGGAGCAGGCCAAGAACGGCCTTCGATGCGCTTGATGCCATGAACAAGGAGGGATGCCATGGCTGGTGCATCGTCAGGCATGCATTCCTATACCGATCTCCGCCACCGCCGCCTCCGCCCCTTCTCATTGTCGGGTATCCGCGCAGGAGCTTTCGAGTCGCACAGCGTTTTGTCGGGACGAAAAAAAAGAGTGACGCAGAAAAACTATAGTAGTTTTTTGAAACGGATGTACGTTTTTAGCTGGGATTGTACTTTTATTTATTTAGTTATGAAGATTTATTTGGTTAAAAAATAAAAAATATATATAATAATTTTTATTATTTATAAAGTGCAAGTGATTATTACATAAATCATGATATATTTTATTTTTACAGAATTAATGTTTTGTTAAAAAAATGAAAAAAAATTATGGGGATCCGTATACCGGTGGTTGGACCACCAGTGAGTCGTCAAAGGCCGACCGGACGGTGGGCGGACCGCACGGTGGACCGGTGGTCGGTCGCCAGAGGCTGGGCGAACTACCGGTGGGCGGATGGTGTATGGAACGCCGGTGGACCTGAGGCTGGTGGTTGGATTGAGAAAGAGAGAGACTTTTTAAAATGAGAAAATATTTCACTTCTAGTGAAATATTTTTTTTATCCCATAACATTTCCACTAGAGCATAATGTTCTAGTGTAAAATAACTGCCAAAACAACCATTATACCATAATTATGTGAAAATGTTAAAATATGTCATATTGCACGAATTGTAACATATTTTTGGGTTATCCAAACAAGGCGAAATTAAATAGTTATATAAATTAAGAAAATATATCGATAACTTAATTCAATAGGTATATAAATTATGTACAAGTCTTTTATTTTTTAAAATCATTTTGACTTTTCTTAATTTTTAAAATTATTAGTAATCTTTTAATTTTTTTTAATTTTTAATACTATAATTAAAAAATCATTTTGTGATTTAATTTTATATATTTATTTTTAAATTAATACTTAAAACAACCGTATGTCATGTGGTTGACATGTTGTTGGTTTTGATGCAACATTCTTTTCTGCTAATTAAAAGCTATAATATAGTATAATAATAAAATATTATTAAAAAATAATAAAAATCCACCGGATCATACAGGTTTGGCCGCGCCCGTATGGAAGGGGTTTTTGGGGGCAGACGGGCCGCGCCTGATTCATCTGAATAATAACCAAACCTGGCCGGTTCAACTCGGCCCGGCTGATTTCATGATTCCTTTGACTCTAATCTTTATTTGAAAACTGTGTAGCGCTGTAGTAGAATTTTATTTATTTTGTTATTTGTATATCTTCCACATAATGGCTCTGAGTTTAAATAGCAACAACCATGTGAAGAAGTGGATGTTAAATCAGGCTCTAACTTGCCCACATTAAAATTAGAGAAAGCGTGGCACCATCTGGATGGTACCACGTGCCCCTAGTATTTAAAGCGAGATGAAGGCTCCATTCATATATTGTCTTCTATCGAATCAATTGTGATTTCATTGTGAGCTTAAAAAGTTTTAACAATTTGAGACCATTAAATCATAATATAAAATTTGATTTTACATTGATCAGGGTTTAATGCTAATTTTTCTAACATGTATCGTATTTCCTATTGAAATATGAATTTTTACCGGCCAATCCCAAATGTCTATCAATCAAACATGCCAAAGTTTTCCACTCAGCAGGATATTTACTAACAAAATATGAACCAGCAACATCCAAAATTAACCACATTTTTAATCAATAAAACATACTGAATTTCTCAATTCAGTAGCCTGTGCACTACTTAAATCAAAGAATCAACTCACTTATGCATTCATTCATTTCCACCCAAATTTTTTTGAAAAATAAAAATATCAAACATATATACTATCAGTGAAAAATCAAAGAATATTTGCTCCTTTCATCATTTTTATAATGTTAAAAAAAATTCAATCTAAATTTGAACATTTATTCTCACCAAGCTTTAGTTTGAAAAAATAAAAAAAATAAAAGATATTTCAAAAAAAAAAATAATTAAATAATTAAATCTCCCAAATTTATTCCAATTTTAGTTGTAAGTTTTTCCACCATGCATATGAGTAAATAATTAAATTTTTATTGGCAATCTATTTTTCGTTTGTTCATCATTGGAAGATTTGGCTCCAATCTAATACATCTCCCCTCCATTACTTTTCAATAAAAATTTAAATGTTTGACACATGTCATGGATGTCTTCACAGGTCACAATTTTCTATTTGGTTAATTTTTTTTCATGCACTAAGATCCATCTAAATATTAAACAAACTCTCTTCTGAAAAATGTTCTTTTATATTTTATCTTATCTTTGTTTTTGGTTTTTTGAATGCCTAAATTTTATATAATAAATTTTACTATCTTGTACATAAATCTATCAATTATGTATTTTATAAAAAGTAAACTTTATTATCCTTTTTATCTTCTATGACAATTGCCAAGAAATTTTATCTTTTTTCTGTTTTTTTTTAAATAGAAATTTTATATTATCTTATATATATATCATTTGTATTTCTCAAATAATCAAAGGGTAAAAAAAAAACTAGGTAAAACAAATTCAAAAATTGATTCTCTCTCATTAAAAAAAATTTAAGACTTTTTTATGTTTTACATATAGTTATATCCTCATTGAAAAACTAGGGCAACAACCGCATGGAAAGAGGATAGTAACCAAGTTTATATCTTGGTCATCAAAACCATTCATACATGACAATTGTCAACCATCTAAACATGTATTATTGAAAAGTAATAGAAGGGAGATGTATTGGACTTGTGCCAAACCCATTATTAGTTTAGTTATGACATGCATTTTAAAGGGATATTACATTTAATTTTTTTAATCATAATCGAAAAGAGTAGTGGTGAAGGGTAAATTAATTTAGCAAAAAAAAAAAAATGATTAATACTCTCTCAGTTTTAAAAATGATAAATAAATAATAAAAAAAAAATTAAAACCCTTCCAGAAAATGACAAACAAAAAGTAACATAATGAATATAAGATGAATATGCAATGACTCCATCACATAATAAAGCCATATATTATTTTATTTCAATACGTATATATTGGACCAGAGATGGTCACATTATTCATACATATATATGAGTCATACTTTTATTTATCCATGCACTGTTAAGACTCATTACTATATAACTTGAAAACCGTTCATGGTTTTCAGGCCTTTCAGATTAAAAGAGTAATATTGAAGCTTGCAAGGGCACCAGGAGGAGGTATTGTGCCTAGGAGACCTATTTGGATGGCAGTTAAATTGAGTATAGTGAAACGTAAACCTGATGCGATAGTAATCGGGAATATATTACTGAGGCCAATGGCAACAGCAGCATTAGTGTCTGTAAGCTCCCGGGCTTCAATCATGGAGGAACTTTCCGAGATTGTTGAAGCAAAAACGAGCACAATGCAAAGCACTACCGCCGCAAACTTAGACATCTTTCTTCGCAGATCAACTCCTAGATGTGATGATGATATGAAAGGATGAGCATTTGATTACCATTATTTATAGAGAAGTTGGATTAAAGGTAGTTGGAGAATCATTAATCATCTACATATCTATTCTCAATATTTTGATTGAGTATATAGTTATGAAAAACGACGCGTAACAACCCGAAGAGTACATGTCGAGATATGTATATATACATGTTCAGTGATTAACACACCACCATGTCAACATTCAACCACACAACACATGATGAGATAAGGAAGTCTCATAACTAATTCAAGAAAATTGTCAATAAGAAATAAATCAGTGTGCATACTAGCACAAAAGGAATACATACATCTAACAGAAATCATATAACAGTTCAATAAATAATTTTTTTTACTACGTGCTTTGTTATCGACATCTCAAACAAATGTATCGTTAACTAATACTTCAACTATCTATTGCGATCTTTATGCTACAGATTCCCTGAACATAATATAGTTTAAAATGAGAATTTGCATATAGAAGTTAGTGTGGGATCTCTAATATATTGATTCATTCCAATGCATTTCACACTCAATGGTTTATCTCCATCAACAAATGCATTTTATCATAAGCTTAGGGCTTTTTATTTTGAACTTAGCTCCCCAAAATGTTCTGCAAAAAGCCAAAAACAAAATATTATTTAGTTACTAGTCTTGATCAAAAGCCCAAAAGAGAACATGAACTTGGGGGTTTTCTACTTGAGTTTTTCACATATGCATCCGGAAAACTTCCTCTTTTGCAAGAAATCCCCCAACTAGATATTACATATAACTCCTTGAAACCTTGCTTCACAAAAAAAGCTTCCATGATATTAATATTAACCTCATAGTTATGCATGGGTTGGCTTTACCTAGCATATAAATGATCATAACGCTCCAAATTAAGCCTTGAAAATAAATAAAATAAAATAAGGCTCTTAATTACAACTTATCATCTCTCTAAAGTGAAAACTTTAACATTTGTTTCCTCCATTTGTTAAATTTTTGAATAATGTGCATAACTTGGCGGATTAATTAAAAATCCAAACAAATGATGCTAAATAGAATAGTCTGAAAAACTTTTTCCATCTATTTGAAATACTATTAATTTAAGCAAAGGGAATTGCGGAAGGTCGAAGATTATACCGTGCAATATAAAAGTACGAAAAAACTAGGGAGTTTCTTATAGAAGCAAAAGAATTTAAGGAGTTATGTGCAAAGAAAACCCTCCTTTTTCAGTTCTTGGATATCAGCAAGAAAAGTAAAGCTTTATCGGCTAATTCTATTTTCATACTCCATAAAATGATACTTATCTCCAAATTATATTGATTATATATTGATGAACAAAGAGACATAACAATTTGCAATGTGTAGTTGTGCGTACATATATGTTCAACGATCAGTGCACTACCAATTCAACATTCAACCACACGTACAACACTTGACAAGAAGAGGAAATATCACAACTAACTGAAGAAAAACTATCCATAGTTAGTGTATATATTACGTATGTATACATACCCATCACCCACACACAATGGTTAATTTTCTATTTGGTTAATTTTTTTTCATGCACTAAGATCCATCTAAATATTAAACAAACTCTCTTCTGAAAAATGTTCTTTTATATTTTATCTTATCTTTGTTTTTGGTTTTTTGAATGCCTAAATTTTATATAATAAATTTTATTATCTTGTACATAAATCTATCAATTATGTATTTTATAAAAAGTAAACTTTATTATCCTTTTTATCTTCTATGACAATTGCCAAGAAATTTTATCTTTTTTCTGTTTTTTTTTAATAGAAATTTTATATTATCTTATATATATATATATCATTTGTATTTCTCAAATAATCAAAGGGTAAAAAAAAACTAGGTAAAACAAATTCAAAAATTGATTCTCTCTCATTAAAAAAAATTTAAGACTTTTTTATGTTTTACATATAGTTATATCCTCATTGAAAGACTAGGGCAACAACCGCATGGAAAGAGGATAGTAACCAAGTTTATATCTTGGTCATCAAAACCATTCATACATGACAATTGTCAACCATCTAAACATGTATTATTGAAAAGTAATAGAAGGGAGATGTATTGGACTTGTGCCAAACCCATTATTAGTTTAGTTATGACATGCATTTTAAAGGGATATTACATTTAATTTTTTTAATCATAATCGAAAAGAGTAGTGGTGAAGGGTAAATTAATTTAGCAAAAAAAAAAAAATGATTAATACTCCCTCAGTTTTAAAAATGATAAATAAATAATAAAAAAAAAATTAAAACCCTTCCAGAAAATGACAAACAAAAAGTAACATAATGAATATAAGATGAATATGCAATGACTCCATCACATAATAAAGCCATATATTATTTTATTTCAATACGTATATATTGGACCAGAGATGGTCACATTATTCATACATATATATGAGTCATACTTTTATTTATCCATGCACTGTTAAGACTCATTACTATATAACTTGAAAACCGTTCATGGTTTTTAGGCCTTTCAGATTAAAAGAGTAATATTGAAGCTTGCAAGGGCACCAGGAGGAGGTAGTGTGCTTAGAAGACCTATGTGGATGGCAGTTAAATTGAGTATAGTGAAGCGTACACCTGATGCGATAGTCAAGGACGGAACCAAGGGGGGGCTAGCAGGGGCTTCAGCCCCCCCCCCCCCTCGGCCGTTACAGTCCTTGGCAGCCCCCCCCCCTTTTGATAAGATACAAAACCCTCTTTGTTTTGCCGAATTATACAAAACCATCCCCCTCTCCTCCTCGGCAGCCCCTCCCTTTGATAAGAACTATATAGAAACTAGAGATAGAGGGGAATAACTTTTGTATTCAAAGAAAAGATCAAAACACACTCTAATTCGCTGGAAAATTCATACAAGCATGAAGCATGAAAAAAAAAATCAAAATTCACTGTCAAAGTTCCGTAACTAAAATGATAAGGACTAACTCAATCACGTAGCTACGTTATAAATCCCTGATCCTGCCTCGAACTTATTATAAATCTATGATGATCAAATCACAGCCGTCCGTTCGTTATAAACACTTTCTCTTTGCCTCGAACTTAAACCAGATCTATGATGATCAAATCACAGCCGTCCGTCCGTTATAAACCCTCTCTCTTTGCCTCGAACTTAAACCAGATCTATGATGATCAAATCACAGCCGTCTATCCGTTATAAACACTCTCTCTTTGCCTCGAACTTAAATCAGATCCATGATGATCAAATCACAGTCGTCCGTCCGTTATAAACAATTTCTCTTTGCCTCGAACTTAAACCAGATCTATGATGATCAAATCACAGCTGTCGGTTCGTTATAAACACTCTCTCTTTGCCTCGAACTTAAACCAGATCTATGATGATCAAATCACAGTCGTCCGTCCGTTATAAATACTCTCTCTTTGCCTCGAACTTAAACCAGATCTATGATGATCAAATCACAGCCGTTCGTCCGTTATAAACACTCTCTCTTTGCCTTGAACTTAAACCAGTTTTCATGATCAAAAGCATCATCACCGTTCATTTCTTTCCCTCCGATTTTTCAACCATTTCAACTAACATTCAAACACTCAAAAAATGTTGTGAGGGCAGCTAGTGTTGAGAGGGCATTTTCGGCAATGAATGTTGTGAAAACTGACTTGCGCAACAAAATGGGAGACGAGTGGATGAATGATAGCATGATTGTCTATATTGAGAAAGAGGTTTTTGTAACTATCGACAATGAGACAATTCTACAATGTTTTTCAAAAAAATGCAAACTCGTCGTATTCAGTTACCTCCTTTGAGTAGCAAGCGTCACACAGATGGCAGTTCTAGCTCGAGTGTGCATAGATAAACGTTTTATGTTTTTTGTAATTGTTTTAATTAAATGTCACAATGTCGCACTATTTTGTATCAAAAACTATTGTCATGTTATGTAGATTAAATTTTTTTTTTTAATATTTTGCTCTCAGCCCCCACTATCAGTTAATCCTGGTTCCGTCCCTGGCGATAGTAATCGGGAATATATTACCGAGGCCAATGGCAACAGCAGCATTAGTGTCTGTAAGTTCCCCGGCTTCAATCATGGAGGAACTTTCTGAGATTGTTGAAGCAAAAACGAGCACAATGCAGAGCACTACCGCCGCAAACTTAGACATCTTTCTTCGCAGATCAACTCCTAGATGTGATGATGATATGAAAGGATGAGCATTTGATTACCATTATTTATAGAGAAGTTGGATTAAAGGTAGTTGGAGAATCATTAATCATCTACATATCTATTCTCAATATTTTGATTGATTATATAGTTATGAAAAACGACGCGTAACAACCCGAAGAGTACAAGTCGAGATATGTATATATACATGTTAAGTGATTAACACACCACCATTTCAACATTCAACCACACAACACATGATGAGATAAGGAAGTCTCATAACTAATTCAAGAAAATTGTCAATAAGAAATAAATCAGTGTGCATATTAGCATAAAAGGAATACATACATCTAACAGAAATCATATAACAGTTCAATAAATAATTTTTTTTACTACGTGCTTTGTTATCGACATCTCAAACAAATATATCGTTAATTAATACTTCAACTATCTATTGCAATCTTTATGCTACAGACTCCCTGAACATAATATAGTTTAAAATGAGAATTTGCATATAGAAGTTAGTGTGGGATCTCTAATATATTGATTCATTCCAATGCATTTCACACTCAATGGTTTATCTCCATCAACAAATGCATTTTATCATAAGCTTAGGGCTTTTTATTTTGAACTTAGCTCCCCTAAATGTGCCGCAAAAAGCGATAAACAAAATATTATTTAGTTACTAGTCTTGATCAAAAGCCCAAAAGAGAACACGAACTTGGGGGTTTTCTACTTGAGTTTTTCGCATATGCATCAGGAAAACTTCCTCTTTTGCAAGAAATTCCCCAACTAGATATTACATATAACTCCTTGAAAACTTTGCTTCACAAAAAAAATTTTCCATGATATTAATATTAACCTCATATATTGTTATGCATGGGTTGGCTTTACCTAGCATATAAATGATCATAATGCTCAAAATTAAGCCTTGAAAATAAATAAAATTAAATAAGGCTCTTAATTACACCTTATCATCTCTCTAAAGTGAAAAATTTAATGTTTCCTCCATTTGTTAAATTTTCCAATAATGTGCATAACTTGGCGGATTAATTAAAAATCCAAACAAATGATGCTAAATAGAATATTCTGAAAACTTTTTCCAATATTTGAAATACTATTAATTTAAGGAAAGAGAATTGCAAAAGGTTGAAGATTATACCGTGCAATATAAAAGTACGAAAAAACTAGGGAGTTTCTTATAGAACAAAAGAATTCAAGGAGTTATGTGCAAAGAAACCCTTCCATTTTCAATTCTTGGATATCAGCAAGAAAATTAAAGCTTGTTCAGCTAATTCTATTTTCATTCTCCATAAAATGATACTTATCTCCAAATTATATTGATTATATATTGATGAACAAAGAGACATAACAATTTGCAATGTGTAGTTGTGCGTACATATGTTCAACGACCAATACACTACCAATTCAGCATTCAACCACATGTACAACACTTGGCAAGAAGAGGAAATATCACAACTAACTGAAGAAAAAATATCCATATCTAGTGTATATATCACAACTAACTGAAGAAAAACTTTACATATTTAGTCTATATAATTTAGGATGAGGGGAGTATATATATATATATATATATATATATATATTCAGGATCGGAATAATTTTACAATGAAACTATTGACATAATATATAGTAGATATTTTTTGAAATTATATGTCATTTTTATTTTATATGAATTCTCGAAATATATAGATGAGGAGATGGGAGAAGAGGTAGACAGGCTAAGGATAGATCTCTATTTTTTTCCTAACAAGAACGAGAACTTGATGATTGAAGGTCCAGGAAGAGAGGATGGGTCGTAGGTTACGTAATAGGAAAGATTAGGAAAATATTAAAAATGAGATCAAGGGTTACTTTAAATTCAAAATATCCCAATATAAATTAAAAAAAAAACCCTTAACTGGGGCTAGGGTTCACAGATTGTTTGTAATGTTTGAGAGAAAAGTTGGAGAATAGCAATGTATATTTTGTGCTTTTGTTTTTTAACATTTAAATTGTGTAGATATTACTACATTGTAGATAATATCATAGATAGTTAATTTATGTAATTTTTTTATAATAATTTGATTAAATAAATAATAATGGAAAATTTGTGATTTTATGCTTTTTATTAAGGTTTTTCCATTAATTATTTTTTAGAACTTTTGAATTTTTAAAATTTTTTATTAAAAAAATAGAATCGGACCAAGACAGCACAAGCCCGCCCAGAATGAGCTGTGTCCATTGCTGGGCTGATCGATTGGGAGGCACGATAAGGATGTTTACCGTGCCAGTCCGAGCACACACAGAGCCCAGATTGCAGTGGACCAATGTCTAGGCTAGGCCAGCCCACTTGACACCACTATCTAACGATCTAGTTACGAGACCATTTTTGCCATGCCAATGCTCTCTTTTGTACCCATCACTATTTACTTATTTTCATGTGTATACATACACCTTGAAGTTTCTTGTCCTAAGAGTAGGGGTGGCAAAAATCCGGGTCCGGACAACTACTACTATAAATAAATAATTTATTGTCCGGACCCGGTCAGGTTTTAAATCCGGACAAATCTACCTTGTCCAGACCCGATTTGTTTTAAAACCGGGTTGTCCGGATGTCCGAATTTTGTCCGAATCTTATAAATTACATTTACTTTTACTCAATTATTAAATTATAAAAAATAATTTAATTCACGTCATATGCAAAAAAAAAAAAAAAGTCCAGCAATCCAAAACCCAAATCAAGTCATACAAAATTCCAAGTCTTAATAAAAAAAATCCATATAAGTTGGAAGGGTTTGAAAAATGGGGCATAAAACTATTGGGCTTATGTTTTGGGCTTTTAAAATATTAGAGGTACAAAAGCCCGGTTGTCTGAATTTCTTTGTCCGGACCCGGCCCGGATTTAAATTCGGACAATCAAGCATTGCCCAAACCCGGCCCGGATTAATACAACTTTTGTCCAAACCCTTTTTATTCCGGGCCGGACAAAACCCGGCCGGCGGGCCCGGACAAAATATTGCCACCCCTACCTAAGAGTCTGAGTCGCATATTGCATGAAATTTGGAAAAATAAAGGAGTGTCTCAAATACAATTTTTATATGACTTCAAAGTATTAAAAAGAGTATCTCTCTGTATAAGCTCTTATGCAAGTTAAATTACTTCCATATTTTAATTTCTTTTTCTCATTCTGATTTCTTGTTTTCATCTTTCTTCTTTCTGTATTTCATTGATTTACATGGATTGAATTTTGTGATTAGAGGAATAAACCAAGAAAATTGGATGCAGGAGAAAGAATAAATCAACAGGATAATGATCTATTTATTAGCTAATACTATAATTAGTAAACTAATTTATTCAAAATATCTTCTTTTGAACTTTTAAATATAAATTTATTAGCTAATATTATGATTATTTCAAATAATGTATCAAGTTTCTAATTTATGGTTGAGTTTTGTTTTTTGGGTAAAATATTCAACTTCTTTAAAATGGATTTGTGTTTGAAAATTTTAGACTATCGTGATTTGGGATTTGTCTTCCACATGACATTGTCATCTCTAGTATCTAACATTTAACAATCAATTATTCCACAAATTGCTAAATTAATTTATTAAAAAATATTTATATCCATCATATAAATATTTTTAAAAAAAAATTCTTCTGATTGATTTTATAAGATGTATAAGCAGGTGAGACTAGTTAGAGAACTTTAATATATAGAAATTATAAATAGGTTTGGAACATGAATTTGAAAAAATTAAATAGATTTGAGTATAAGAATTATATTTATTAAAGGTATGAGATATTACCATCAGGTAGGGATGGTAATTTTAGGTCGTAATCAATTATTAACTAGTAGTGTTGGGTACAACCAACCTGTGCGCGCACGTGCTCATTAATATTCAAGGATTACTAATTTGATACACTACTTTTTGAGCGTTCAAACACATAACACGTGATCAGACAAGAAGGAAGGATCACAACTGATTCAAAATAAATTATCCACACAAATTATATAAGTCTACATTTTAGAATAAGGGGAAAAAATCTCACAGAAATCAGATTACAAGAATTGCTGACAAACATGTCACTTGATAGTAATAATTTCTACATGTTATTAGCATGTCAAACAAATATAATGTTAATGGATCACCTATCTGTTACCATTTTATGTTATATCAATCCTTGAATGTACAAATGAAGATCAGAACTAGTATATAGTATTACTGCAAGACCTCTAACTAATTCAGTTCAATGTTTTTTATACTCCATGCTTTATCTCTATCAGCGAATGTTTGATATTATTGATCTTATGTGAAGGTGCCCCACGCTGCTGCATTGTTAGGTTCCAGTGTATAACTTATGCTATTTCCCCAAACTTCTATGTAGCTTGCTGATCAAGGGAGTTCTTGGCAGGCACACTATCATTTGTGAAACTCGACATCTTTGTATGCATTTCCTGAGGTAGAATATGGCGGGTTCTAGAAAGGATGATTAATATCAAGCTTGTGATCATTGTGCTTCCCGTATAAGAGGGCACGTGCCGAGATTTGGCCTATCCCGGCAAAACCGCCCGGTCAGCTGACTCGGCAGGCCGGGCCTAAAAACAGTAACTAGCCCGCACTGTAGCGAATCCAGTGACGGTTCAAGGGATTTTAAACCCGTGACTTGACTGTTTAACCCGCCAGGTCACCCGGGTCAGTCAACCCTCCAGGTTGACCCAGTCAACTCGGCGGGTTCGCTTTTTTTTAAAAAAAATTCAAAAACCTTTTTATTTAAAAAGTTTAACGACATGACCTACAATGCAAATTGTGATAGTTGTGTGTATATATATATATATATTATAGAATGTTGATTTTCCATGTTTCCATTTCTTTAAGAGCATCAATATAAATATGAATGCCAATGTTTTTCAATAGTATCTAAATAATGAAATTTCGCACTATATATTTTTTTGGTTAATTATTAAATATATTTTAATGTTTTATGTTAGGAAGCCTTGAAGCTAATGATTTTTTTTAATGACAACATAGTGAATACAATAATGACAAACCTTCAAAATTTGAAAGTAAAATTAAGGGTAAGAACCCATTTTAATTGAAATAAATAGATAAGATGGCAACTTTGATATAAAAAAAAGAACTATATGAGTTTTAATTTCTCTCATTTAAGAAAATATATCGATAATTTAATTCAATAGGTATATAAATTATGAACAAAGTCTTTTTTTTAAATCATTTTGACTTTTCTTAATTTTTTTAAATTATTAGAAATTTATTAAATTTTTTTATTTGTAATACTATAATTAAAAAATCGCTTTGTGATTTAGTTTTATATATTTATTTTTAAATTAATACTCAAAACAACCATATGTCATGTGGTTGACATGTTGTTGGTTTTGATGCAACATTCTTTTCTGCCAATAAAAAGCTAAATATAGTTTAATAATAAAATATTATTAAAAAATAATAATAATCCACCGGATCAAACTGGTTTGGCCTGGCCGTATGGCCCAGGTTTTTGGGGCAGACGGGTTGGACTTGATTCATCTGAATAATACACTGAACCTGGTGGGCTTACTAGGTCAATCCGGCACAACGGATTTCTTCTGTAGCACGGACCGGGTTCAGATCTTGGTGGATCTCTTTCCCCACTTTTCTAAGCTTCCAGATTTCATGATTCCTTTGACTCTAATTTTTATTTGAAAACTGTGTAGCTATAACTTTGGAAAGATATTCCACCGGCTATAACATAATTTTATTTATTTTATCATTTATATATCTTCCATATAGTGGCTCTGTGTGGCTCTGCATTTTAAATAGCAACAACCATATGACAAAGTGGATGTTAAATCAGGCTCAACTGGCCCACATTAAAATTTGAGAAAGCGTGGCACCATCTGGATGGTACCACGTGCCCCTAGCATTTAATAAACGCTTTATTCATACATTGTCTTTTATCGAATCAATTGCGATTTCATTGTGAGCTAGAAAGTTTTAACAATTTGATGCCATTAAATCATAATATAAATTTTGATTTTACATTGATCGGGGTTTAATGCTAATTTTTCTAACATGTATCGTATTTCCTATTGAAATATGAATTTTTACAGGCCAATCCCAAATGTCTATCAATCAAACATGCCAAAGTTTTCCACTCAGCAGAATATTTACTAACAAAATATGAACTAGCAACATCCAAAATTAACCACATTTTTAATCAATAAAACATACTGAATTTCTCTATTCAGTAGCCTATGCACTACTTAAATTAAAGAATCAATTCACATATACATTCATTCATTTCCATCCAAATTTGTTTTAAAAATAAAACAAATCAAACATATATACTATCAATGAAAAATCAAAGAATATTTGCTCCTTTCATCATTTTTAAAATGTTAAAAAAATTCAATATAAATTTCAACATTTATTCTCACCAAATTTTAGTTTGAAAAATAAAAAAAAATTAAAGATATTAAAAAATAATTAAATAATTAAATCACCCAAATTTTTTCAAGTTTTAGTTGTAACATTTTCACCATGCATAATGATGAAATAATTAAATTTTTATTGGCAATCTATTTTTTCATTTTTTCATCATTGGAAGATTTGGCTCCCATCTAATACATCTCCCCTCCATTACTTTTTTTATACAAATTTAGATGTTTGACGCATGTCATGGATGTCTTCACTGGTCATGATTTTCTATTTGGTTAAATTTTTTTTCATGTGCTAAGATCCATCTAAATATTAAAAACACTCTCTTCTGAAATATGTTCTTTTATATTTTATCTTATTTTTGTTTTTGGTTTTTTGGAATGCCTAAATTTTAAAAAATAAATTTTATTATCTTGGACATAAATCTATCAATTTTGTATTTTATAAAATGTAAGCTTTATTATTTTCTTTTTATCTTCTATGACAATTGCAACAAATTTTATCTTTTTCTGTATTTGTTAAATACAAAATTTATATTATCTTATATATATGATTTATATTTCTCAAATAATCAAAGGGTGAAAAAAATACTAGGTAAAACAAATTCAAAAACTGATTCTCTCATTAAAAAAATTTGAGACTTTTTTATTTTTGCGTATAGTTATATCCTCATTGAAAGACTAGGGCCATAACGGCGTGAAAAGAGGACATTAACCAAGTTTATACCTTGGTCATCAAAAAAACACATGACACTTGTCGACCATATTATTTGAAAGTAATAGAAGGTAGATGTATTGGCCTAGTGCCAAACCCATTATTAGCTTAGTTATGACATGGATTTTAAAGGGGTATTACATATAATTTTTTTTAATCATAATCGGAAAGAGTAGTGGTGAAGGGAAAATAAATTTAGCAATATATATATATATATATATATATATATATATATATATATATATATATATATATATATATATATATATATATATATAGATTAATACTCTCTCAATTTTTAAAATGATAAATAAAAAAATTAAAACGCTTCCAGAAAATGACAAATAAAAAGTAACAAAATGAATATAAGATGAATATTGCAATAACTTCATCACATAATAAAGCCATATATTATTTTATTTCAATACGTATATATTTTGGACAAGATATGGTCACATTATTCATACATATATATGAGCCATACTTTTATTTATCCATGCGCTGTTAAGACTTATTATTATATAACTTGAAAACCGTTCATGGTTTATTTTCAAGCCTTTAGTTTAAATAAGACGAATGGTAAAGCTTGCAATGGCACCTAGAGGAGGTACTGTGCCAATAGCAAATACTTGGATGATACCTAGATTGAATATACTGATGCCTACACCTCCAGTGACATTAACTGGGACTGCAGTGAGGCCAACGACAACAGCAGCATTAGTGTTTGTAAGCTCCCGGGCTTCAATCATGGATGAACTTTCCGAGATTGTTGAAGCAAAAACGAGCACAATGTAGAGAACTACCGCCACAAACTTAGACATCTTCGCAGATCAACTCCTAGATGTGATGATGATATGAAAGGATGAGCGTTTGATTACCATCATTTATAGAGAAGTTGGATTAAAGGTAGTTGGAGAATCATTAATCATCTATATATCTATTCTCAATATTTGATTGAGTATATAGTTATGAACAGCGAGGCGTAACAACCCAAAGAGTACATGTCGAGATACGTATATATACATGTTCAGTGATTAACACACCACCATTTCAACATTCAACCACACAACACATGATGAGATAGGGAAGTCTCATAACTAATTCAAGAAAAATTATCCATAAGAAATAAATCAGTATGCATATTGGCATAAAACGAATACATCTAACAGAAATCATATAACAGTTCAATAAATAATTTTTTTTTACTACGTCCTTTGTTATTGACATCTCAAACAAATATATCGTTTATACTTCAACCATCTATTGCAATTCTTATGCTACAGATCCCCTGAACATAATATAGTTTAAAATGAGAATTTGCATATAGAAGTTAGTGTGGGATCTCTAATATATTGATTCATTCCAATGCATTTCACACTCAATGGTTTATCTCCATCAACAAATGCATTTTATCATAAGCTTAGGGCTTTTTATTTTGAACTTAGCTCCCCAAAATGTGCTGCAAAAAGCAAAAAACAAAATATTATTTAGTTACTAGTCTTGATTAACAACCAAAAAGAGAACATGAACTTGGGGGTTTTCTACTTGAGTTTTTAGCATATGCATTCGGAAAACTTCCTCTTTTGCAAGAAATTCCCCAACTAGATATTACATATAACTCCTTTGAAACCTTGCTTCACAAAAAAAAAAAAGCTTCCATGATATTAATATTAACCTCGTAGTTATGCAAGGGTTGGCTTTACCTAGCAAATAAATGATCATAATGCTCCAAATTAAGCCTTGAAAATAAATAAAATAAAATAAGGCTCTTAATTACAACTTATCATCTCTCTAAAGTTAAAAATTTAACATTTGTTTCCTTCATTTGTTAAATTTTCAAATAATGTGCATAACTTAGCGGATTAATTAAAAATCCAAACAAATGATGCTAAATAGAATATTCTGAAAACTTTTTCCATCTATTTGAAATACTATTAATTTAAGCAAAGGGAATTGCAGAAGGTTGAAGATTATACCATGCAATATAAAAATATGAAAAAACTAGGGAGTTTTTTATAGAAGCAAAAGAATTTAAGGAGGTATGTGCAAAGAAACCCTTCCATTTTCACTTGTTGGATATCAGCAAGAAAAGTAAAGCTTATTCGGCTAATTCTATTTTCAGTCTCCATAAAATGATACTTATCTCCAAATTATATTGATTATATATTGATGAACAAAGAGACATAACAATTTGCAATGTGTAGTTGTGCGTACATATATGTTCAACGACTAGTACACTATCAATTCAACATTAAACCACACGTACAACACTTGACAAGAAGAGGAAATATCACAACTAACTAAACAAAAACTATCCATATTTAGTGTATATATCACAACTAACTGAAGAAAAACTATCCATATTTATTATATATATATATATATGAAATAATTTTACAATCAAATTATTGACATAATAAATAGTAGATATTTTTTGAAATTATATGTCATTTTTATTTTATATGAATTCTCGAAATATATAGATGAGGAGATGGGAGAAGAGGCGGACAGGCTAAGGATAGATCTCTATTTTTTTTTCCAATAAGAACGAGAACTTGATGATCAAAGGCCCAAGGTTTACGAAAGAGAGGATGGGTCATAGGTTATGGAATAGAAAAGATTAGAAAGATTAGGAAAATATTAAAGATGAGAACAAGGGTTACTTTAAATTCAAAATTCAAAATATCAAAATATAAATATAAAAAAAATGTTTAATTGGGGGTGGGGTTCACAGATTGTTTGTAATGTTTGAATGAAAATTAAGCTGGAGAATAACAATTGTATATTTTGAGTTTTTGTTTTTTAACATTTAAATTGTGTAGATATTACTACATTAGTAGATAATATCATAGATAATTAATTTATGTAATTTTTATAATAATTTGATTAAATAAATAATAATGAAAAATTTCTGATTTTATGCTTTTTATTAAGGTTTTTCCATTAATTATTTTTTAGAACTTTTGAATTTTTAAATTTTTTTATTAAAAAAAATAAAATCAAACCAAGATAGCGCGAGCCTGCCTAGAATGAGTTGTGCATCGTGCCGACCCAAGCATGCACAGAGTCCAGGCTGCAGTGGGCCAATGTCTAGGCTACACCAGCCCACTTGACACCACTATCTAACGATATAGTTACGAGCCCATTTTTGACAGGCCAAATGCTCTCTTCTATACCCATCACTATTTACTTATTTTCATGTGTAAATATACCTTGAAGTTCTTGCCCTAAGAGTCTAAGTCGCATATTGCATGAAATTTGGAAAAATAAAGGGGTGTCTCAAATATAATTTTCATATGACTTCAAAGTATTAAATAGAGCATCTCTCTCTATATAAGCTCTTATGCAAGTTAAATTACTTCCATATTTTCTTTTTTTGTCACTCTGATTTCTTATTTTCATGTTTCTTCTTTTTCTATTTCATTGATTTACATGGATTGAATTTTGTGATTATAGGAATAAACCAAGATAATTGGATGGAGGAGAAAGAATAAATCAAAAGGATGATGATCTGTTTATTAGCTAATATTATAATTAGTATACTAATTTATTCAAAATATCTTCTTTTGAACTTTTAAAGATAAATTTATTAGCTAATATTATGATTATTTCAAATAATGTATCAAGTTTCTAATTTATGGTTGAATTTTGTTTTTTAGGTAAAATATTCAACTTTTTTTAAAATGGATGTGTTTGAAAATTTTAGACTATCGTGATTTGGGATTTGTCTTCCACATGACATTATCATCTCTAGTATCTAAGATTTAACAATCAATTATTGCACTAATTGCTAAATTAATTTATTAAAAAAATAATTATACCCATCATATAAATATTTTTTTAAAAAATTCTTGTGATTAATTTAGTAGATGTATAAGTAGGTGAGACTAGTTAGAGAACTTTAAATAGAAATTATATATAAGTTTGGGACATGGAATTGAAAAAATTAAATAGATTTGAGTATAAGAATTATATTTATTATAGGTATCTCAATATTACCATCAGGTAGGGTGTCACGCCCCGAACCCGACTCCATGGACTCGGGACGCTGACAAACGGCCGTACATCTACAAGGCCGAAACCAAGTAGACATACAAGGCCTCAAACCTGATCCAAACAAAACAAAGAAACTGACTAAGTGGTTTGCAAAAATCAATACAAGCTTATTCAAATAAAACCTAGGCCCACACAGACGGGACTTATTACATACTAATAAGACGGCGTTTGCCCAACGTTCCCCGCTAAGCTATCCGCCACCCAAACTATATTCCTTATCTGAAAAGATATTTCAACAACATAATGAGCTTAAAAGCCCAGTAAGTACCCACTAAAAATATAGGGATCACTTTAAAAGTCAAAATACAAAAATATCAAATATGAGAAATCAGATTTTATTTCAACAAATATAGATGTCAAAAATGCTGAGCATATAGGTCCCCCAAATAACTATTGCCAAAACAAAACCACATAATTCATATATTTACCTTCGGTGACCCGAGACAAAATTATCAGAAGTCATATTGTTACCCTCGGTGACCCGAGCCAGAATTATCAGAGTCCGTTATTCTTCACCGACGGAAAGCGGTGGGAAACTATAGTTTCTAGTACAAAATACGTGTCGACACGGTCAGTGATTAACCCCCAGTGACAGGGTTAGTGCATAGTTAATTGGGAACTAGTTTTTATGTCAAAATACTTTACGTTCACAAAACAATAATCTGTCAAAATTCAGATTGAGCAAAATATAAAGCAATTTGCCAGCAACATTTTTAGCAGTTGTGTGATCCCATTTTCCATAGCAAAATAAACCAGTTATTTGAATCCAAACATGAACAAATAATTAAAAAAAATATTAATAATAATTAATCAGAAATTAACATAATTTAGATAATATATATTTAGATAAACTATCTAAATACTTTAGAAATTAATAATCCAAATTTAAACCAATATTTAAATCTTTCAGATAGTTCTAATCCAAAATAAAATATCATTAACTCAAAATTTCAAATAATTTAAAATAATTCCGAAAATAATAATAAATAAATAATTCAAAATATAATTCAAAATAAACAGTATTTTCTCAAAAATTCCAAAAGTTCAGAAAGCTAGAATTTTTAAGTATATATATATATATAATGGGATTTATATGTGGGATACTTACCTGATTAACGGTCAGATTTCGAATTCTTTCACCAATCGAGTTTTCTCAGGAAGTCCTATATTTGGGAATAACCCATAAGAATTACAAGTAAAACAAATTCTAAAATTCACACGAATGCAAAACATATTCAAGACACTAACAAAACTACTAAGGTCGAGACTAATAACCAATTCCCTACGAACCTTAAGATTGTAATCAGTATAGCTTTGCAAATTCTAATCCAAATCAAAAATTTCAATCTTCTGAACCACTAGATATCTACATCTATAACATATCCAAATTTTACAATGATTTGAGATCTACAGAATTTAAGCCATCACTTTTAAAAATCATAAATATGTAAACCAGCAATTCCAGACATACCCTTTCTAATAAAAATATCTCACAACATATAACTTCAAATAAGAACTAAACTTTTGGATCATATAATTAACTCGAAATTCAACAACTTTCTTATTAAACATGAGTCATGATTCAACATCTAAGATCCTCAAATTCCCTGATCAAAATTTATACTTCCTGCAGAAATGCCATTGAGCACCACTATAGAAATCTGATCGTTTCTCACAAATTACATGGACAAAAATTCTGAAATTTGGCAGAGTCAAAGATAAAATCATCCTCTATAACTTTATTATATAAATATAAATCTAAAACCAAACTTAAAATCATGAAATTAATCAAAAACTGTTCAAGGGCTGCACAGAAATTCTGTCCGCATCACCTGCGTCTAAAACTTATAATTCACAGGATACTTATGTAAAAATTCTGAAATTTTGTAAGCACTTAGCCAACGTCTAAATCTACAAGTTTCTTATTCTACTCTACAAGTTTCTTATTCTACTCTCCTCCAAATTCGGCCTCTAAGACCTCTAAAATCGAACAGGGGTTTTGCTATGCTAACAGGAATTTCTGAATCTTTTCCTCAAATTAAATTAAATCAACATCCTCACCAAACTCTAACCCTAACTAGTATCATGTCACAACAATCATAAGAAAAAGCATCAATCAGAACCTTACCTCAAAATAATAGTGAAATGAAAACCCTGGTGATGAGACCCTTCTCCCGTTCTCGCCGTAGACGCCACCCGCAAAGAGGGAGAAGAAGATGAAGCAATGTTTTCTCTTTTCCTAACGGTGATCTAAAACGAAGGAGGCGAAGAGGTGTCTAGGGTTTTAAAATTTAAAAGAAACAAATCAATGGCTAAGATTAAAAGATAATATCAATGGCTTGGATTAAAAGAAACAAATCAATGGCTAAGATTAAAAATTAAAACGATTGCTAAGATTTAATTAAGGGGTGGGGCTCACAATCTTCTCCCCTAAAAAGGAGTTTAGTCCTCTAAACTCTCACTTGATTACCCAAATATTCAAAGACCAAGGAATTCAAACAAAACTTGGCTATGATATTAATCTGACAACAATAATCATAACAAATGAACGACAAACAAATCTTGGGTTTCACTTCAACTTATATCAAACATAACTTAGAAATCAATGCTTTGGCATCCTCTATTAATCATCAATATGAGAATCTATTATCATGTTACTTGTCATCCAAACCTCATATTGGACTTAAAACGCAAATACAATACCACCATCGTAATACATCAAAAATCCTTTGTTTACATAAAAAATTGCATGTCCTAACTTAAATCAAATAAAAATTTTAAAGTCACATATAAGACAACATTCAAGATAAGTCTAGAAGACTTTTTCGAAATAATATAAAAAAATTTAAATCATAAGATCAGCTGAGAGCACAAATCTCGAAGTGATCTAAAATATTCAAATCCCAAGATCAGCCGAGAGCACAGATCTCGAGGCGATCTAAATATTTAAATCTCCAGATCAGCTTAGAGCACAGATCTCGAAGTGATCTAAAATATTCAAATCCCAAGATCAGCCGAGAGCACAGATCTCAAGGCGATCAAAATATTCAAATCTCAAGATCAGCTGAGAGCACAGATCTCGAAGTGATCTAAAATATTCAAATCCCAAGATCAGCCGAGAGCACAGATCTCGAGGCGATCTAAATATTTAAATCTCAAGATCAGCTGAGAGAACAGATCTCGAAGCGATCAAAATATTCAAATCTCAAAATTGCCCCTGAGGACATATCTCGAGGCAAAATGCAAATTACAAAATTGCCATTGAGAACTTATCTCGAGGCAAACAAAAAAATGCAAAAATTACAAAATTGCCCCTGAGAACATATCTCGAGGCGAAATGATAAATTACAAAATTGTCCCCAAAAACACATATCTCGAGGCAAAATGCAAATTACAGGATTGCCCTTGAGGACACATATCTCAAGGCAATCTCAAATCTCCGGATAGCCCGAATATACATCCCATGGTGATCCTAAATTTCATATAGCCTGAGAACAGATCTCGAGGCAACCTGAGAAAGTACAAATCCCGAGACACCCAAACACATATCCCGAGGCAAATTGGATTTGAATTTTGAAAATTTAAATTTTAAATTTAATCCTATCCTCGTTTGAAAATTAAAAAAAATAATTAAATTAATTAAAAAATTTAAATTTTGGTCTTAACCTTTTGGATCCGGCGTTGTGATTCGGCGGAGGGGAGGATAAGGATGATCAAATTCTCTTTTAAAAGAAAGGAGGAAAGACGAGAAGGAATGGGGAGAATTGAGAAAAATTTTAAAAAAAAAAAGGAGGAATTTGGAGAGAATTCAAAAAGAAGAAAAAAGAGAAGAAGTAAAAAAAAAAAGTGAAAAGGAAATTTGAAAAAAAAAGGGCAAAAGGTGTTTTCTTCTCTCCTACCTACATATATATATCCATATATATTATAAATATGCAAAAAAAAACAAAAAAACAAAAAAAAAAAAAGAAGAAAAGCTGCTGCCGCTGCCTGATGCTTGATGTCGTCGCCGCTGTTGCCGATGTTGCTGAAGTTGATAATGCTAATGCTGTTGCTGTCACTGTTACTGTTGGTTGCTTGATGCCGCTGTTGCTAGTTGCCTGATGTTGATGCTGCTATTGCGGTTGCTGACACTGCTGCTGCCGGAGGCCGTTGTTGTTGATTGTTGCTACCAACGTTGCTGTTGTCGTTGGATGATGATAGCGAAGCCCAAATAAAAAAAATCGTTGCCTCTTACCGCCATTTTTGCTACCGTTGCTGTTGTCACCGCCCTTGCACCCAACCAGCTCCACAAGTCCCATTCCTCCAGCGATCTTGATTGTCTCGATGCCGCTTCTCCAAATCGAGTCTTTAGCTACTGCGAGCTTGAGATGGCGACGTCCAGTTTCTCCGACAAGACCTTGCTTGGCCGTGGTAGCCATGTGGCCGTAACGCGCCCTTCCCACCGGCTTGCTCACGCACAGGCCCACCGTGATGACGAGGTGGAGAATGAGATCCGGATCCTTTCCCGCCTTCAAAGTCCTCGTCTTGTCAATCTCGTCGGCTTCACCGATCCTTAGCCCTCACGGCTCCTGGTTGTGGAGTTCATGCCAAATGGAACCTTGTTCAATGCTCGGCTTGGGGATTTTTGGTCTTGCTCTCCGTGATGACTCTACTGGGCCTTCGTCTTCCTCTGTTCGCTCAACTCCTCCGCCCGGAACACTTGGAGATCATGAGCAAGCGCAAGGCCATAGGCGTTGCCTATTCCTTACCATCGGTGGTGGAGTGGGCTGTGTCTCTGTTGAAAGAAAGGGAAGGTCTTGGCACTCTACGATCCAAGGATTGAGTCACCGAAGGACACCACTACGGGGAGGCAGCTTGCACCCCTTGCTGCTAATTGTGTGAGGTCATTGAAAGAGCGGCGGTCATCGATGGAGGAGGTTGTGAAGCGGCTCAAGGTGCTCTGCAAGGTGCGTGAGCCTGGATGAAAAGAGTATGAGTGATGAAGGAAAATAAGCGGCATTCTTTGGTGAGGCCAGTTCGTCCTGTGAGAAACACAAGAAAGATGTTCTCTAATGGTGGTGCAAAGGCATTTGAGCTTGTTGCTAAGTTCTGCTACAATGTTAGGATAGAGTTGAATGCTTGTAATGTGGTTATGCAAACAGAGAATTTCCTTGATGAAGTGTTTGGAATTTGGAAAGACTCCATCAAAGTACTTGAGAAATATGTATCAATTCACTGGCAATGAAAGCTTGTGCTGATCCATCCCTCGTTAGTTGACCAATGGCCAGAAGGTGTTCGCTGAAAAGCCCAGGATACATAGCTCTGTGGAATGGAATTTGCACTGAAGAAAGACCTACATGCAGCACAGAATGAGAAGTTTTCTCTGAGAGTTGTGGTCCAAGTCTTGTGTCTCTGAAAACATCGAGAATCCCTACATTGCTGCTGATGGTTTCGCTTATGAGCATAGAGCAATCAAAGCATGGTTTGCGAAACATAATACATCACCCGTCACCAAACTCGGCCTTTCACATACCAACATAATTCCGAACTACACTGTGAGTTCAGCAATACAAGAATGGAGGTCAAGGGTAGCATCTTCAACAAAGAATTGATGATGTTTGATAAGCTTTATCTTCTGAATAATATTGTAAGTAATGATGATATAAAAAAATACATGTGAATGAAGATGAAAGGCAAGCAAGAGTACATTCCTCTCTCACTGAAATATGTTAATATTAAAATGATGAGAACGTTCAATAGTATGCATGCATAAAAGGGCGGACCCCACCATTAAAATGATGAGCATGGAGTTATCTCAAGCAAAATAATAATAATAATAATAATAATAATAATAATAATAATAATAATAATAATAAAATAAAAAAAGTATGCTACGTGCATAAAAAAAAATGAGAAAAGTATTGGGCTTTCCATGCATATGTGCATGATTTAAAAAAAAAACAAAAAAAGTGAGAAAAGCATGTATACATGCATGACAAAATATATATATATATATCTATATAAAAATAAAAAAAATAAAAAAAAATGAGAAGCATGCACACGTACATGATAAAAAACTAAAAAAATAAAAGTGAAATAAACATAGCCATCTAGAAAATAGCCTCAGCGTATATATAACTTAGCTGACCCACTCACCAAGCCACTATCACCAGCCGTGTTTGATCAACATCTTGAGAAGATGGGTGTAGATATCATAGTGGTGGGCATTGAGTGCAAGTGGGAGATTGTTGGGATTATGCCCTCGAATGCCAACGAGGATACTTGTATTAGGGCATTTCATTTATATTATACATTCTTATTATTATATGCATTTATTTTGATATTCATATAAATCTTGTGATGGCATTATAATTAGTTTTAAATATCACAGTCCATGTATATTAAGTTAAACCTTCTACTTTTTGTGGGATAAAGAGGAGAGCACTAGAAGGGTTTGGTACTTATACACTTAAACAGTTCGCAAATCGGAGAATCTTTAATTGGACATTAAAGATTCGTAAGGATTTGTATGACATATACTTTGACGAAGAGTGCTAGTTGAACACTATGGAATAGTGGGAGCATATGTCATAAATACATCACTGGGATTGGTGTATTCGAACATGACTCGCAACAATCCAATCACATGGATTTTACTCTTTGACAGTCAATGATTGAGATTGTTGGTTATGATCATATGAGTGGACCTTAGACCTGAGGTATCATGATCACAATGTACCTGTGACGTCTAGTCTGTTACTAGAGTCGTTAGGCTCAGTTTACCTTTTGGTAGGGCCAACCTCGAAGTGCGACTATGTCGGGCAAGTAGCAGTTGTGAGTGATCACCAAGAAGGAATTCGTTCTCTTGGAAGTAAACGAGTTAGTATCCTATGCGATTATAAGTATGTGAGATTAGAAGACCTTGGCCAAGGTAGTCAAACTAATCGTGTGGGACACGAAGGGTAGTTTGGTAATCTCACCCTACTATAGCTATTTGCATATGATCGAGTCCAGTGAGTTTGACAATTACCATGGCTCTCACTCGGTTGGGATACAAGAACGAAAGGTTTATACACATATGGTAATCATAATCGGAAAGGTTCGTAGTGATCTACTCATTCGTGTTCGGTTGGGTTACGACGTGGGGCCACGGGGCTGGCTAGGTGTCACCCACGTTCTTTGGTATCCTCCCATTGCCAATCGGAACGAACCTAGGAAGTCACGCTTAAAGGGATAAAGAATCAATCTTGTTTTAGAGTGCAGGGGTAAAATTGTCAATTTACAATTTTACTTCATGGGATAAGTTAAATTGTAAATTGGTCTAGGATTTTTGTCTTGAGTTTAAATTTTGATTTAAATTCGATGGAGTTGAATAGATAATCAAAATTATAAGGACTAAAAGGCAAAAGTGGTTTTAGTTAGATTAGGACTCATATTTCTAATAGAACTTCTATGATGATGTTTATCATATTATGAAGGTTCATATTTCGAATAGGACTCATAATTGAATAATGTTTATCATGTTTTATGAAATCTCTATAAATATGACTCCTCTCTAACCCTAGAAAAAATCAATCAATTCTCTATTGAGAGAATCCCCAAGGTCTCTTCCTCTCTAACTCTAGCCGCATTTTGGAGAAGAAGAAGAGATAGTTTCCTAATCCCGGCCTGTGATCTAGAGGCGTGGGACCTTCGTTCGACGCTAGAAAGATCTACGGCAGTCCAAGAAACAAATTCAACACATAAAAGAAAGGCTTTCAAACATTACGAGGTAATATTCTAGGCCTTTGTAATTAATTAATTAATTAAAATTATGGTGTTCATTAAATCAATTAGACTATATCGCAAGTTTATTATTGCTTCCGCATGTTTTTGATGATATCTTTGATTTTTGCGATATAATCTAACAGCTTTGACCCTGATCTTTCTTTGAAAACTGTGTAGCCGCAGCTTTGGCATCGGCTATAGCCGCACTAACACTAGATGAATGCCCTGGTCCTGATGATTTAGAGCTAGTTTTGTATGATGAAAGTGATCCAGGCTTCAATGAGAAAAGGTTTGAAGGATCCGGAAGTGGAAACTCACTGGTAGGGGGCCTTTTACTGGACGTAGACCTCTGATTGCAGCATCGTAAATCTATAGCGTGAATGAAATGTTAGAGCCTGAATTCACAAAATACAAGTTGTGATTAAAAAACAGAATGAAATGTTGCAGTATCGTAAATAACACATATAAGTTGCGATTAAAAAAAACAGAAACTGTCGAAAACTAAATATTTTAGAGTAAGATATCAGCTGGATTTGCGTGAGTACCCTTTTCTCCAAGTTATAAACACCTTGATAGCCCCGCATTTCAAATGGTACAAGCAGTTTCTACAATGAATGGAAGTAATAGGTTAGAAACTCAAATTTCAATACACTGCAATCCCAAATGATGATGGCATAATCTCATTCATATGACCTTGCAAATAGCAAAACCATCAACTTATGAAGAAAAAAATTATAGCACAGAATAAATTTAATTGTTTAAGTTGTTTTTATTTTATCAAGTGAGCAAACATGTGGATTTTCATATAGCCAGCAAAACTAAGTCAAACTTTCCAGCCTCACCTGCAGATAACAGCGAGATAACAATAATTAAATGAAAATAAAAAACCAAAGATTACTAATGAAAGATTATAGGAAATGGGCTGGAATGAAAATTTTGAGTGTTTCATACCGATTCTGGTACTTCATCCCAGCATACCAGCTCTTCACTCTTCACACAACCAACCACTTCAACACACCCTTCAATCAATAAGAAAGCATTGTTTATTTAGCCAAGCTAATCATCTGAAACATGAATGACATGAGAGATTGTTAGGACTCCACTCCCAAAATCCAAATATATTGAACGGTGCGAGTCACAATTCATCGAACCAGAACAGTTTATGACGCATGGCATATTTTCTTATGATTGAGGTTGTTAAAAATACATTTAAATAAAATCAGAAAGGCACAGACAAAATTGGTATAATATTATTTTGTAATTTTATTTATTGTCATTTGTATATATTCTATATAGTGATTCTGCGTTTTAAATAGCGACAACCATGTGACAAAGTGGATGTCAAATCAGGGTCAACTGGCCCACATTTAAATTGTAGAGAGCGCGACACCATCTGGATGACACCACAAGCCCCTATCATTTATTTAATAAAGTGGGGCAAAGGCTCCATCCATTCACTGTAGTTTATCGAATCAATTCCGATTTCATTGTGATCTTGAAAGTTTTAACAATTTGACACCATTAAATCATAATATAAAATTTGATTTTATATAGATCTGGCCTTTTTAAATGTTCTAACTCAGCTTATCTATTTTGGTACTTAATATGACAAGCCTCTTTTTTACAAACCTTGTTCATGATGGATAATGAGTAGTGAAGCACTTGCTAATTTTACATGCCAAACTCATATTTAACAACCTTTGTCACAATGTTACAGTGAGTAGTAAAACACTTGCCTTCCCATTTATATCCTAGTATATATAACCTGTGGTTGGTACGCCATCACAACACCTGTCTGCCTCAAAGATAGGCCCGGCCTGATTCATCTGAATAATAAACCGAACCTGGTGCGCTTACTAGGTCAACCCGACTCAGTGGATTTCGTCTATAACATGGGTCAGGTTCGGATCTTGGTGAACCCCCCCCCCCCCCCCCTCTCTTCTAGCTTCTGGATTTCATGATTCCTTTGACTCTAATCTTTATTTGAAAACTGTGTAGTTGTAGCTTTGGAAAGATATTCCACCGGCTGTAGTAGAATTTTATTTATTTAGTTGTTTGTATATCTTCCACATAATGGCTCTGAGTTTAAATAGCAACAACCATGTGAAGAAGTGGATGTTAAATCAGGCTCAACTAGCCCACATTAAAATTAGAGAAAGTGTGGCACCATCTGGATGGTAGCACGTGCCCCTAGTATTTAATAAATGAGTAATGCTATATCCGCCGAAGAGGCTTCACGAAACAACTGCACCCTCATTTTCTCTCTCCTATTCAGCTTTATTTAAAAAAAATTAAAACAAATAAAGCAAATAAATGATAAAGAAAACTCGGGCGATGGATTTGCTGGAAGATGAGGTAGGGGATGGAAAGCCCCCGGGCGATGGATTTGCTGGACATAAGGAAAGAACAAAGGGAGAGAAGAGAGGGAGAAGGAGGAGGATAAGAGAAGAATATTTCCAAATATTCCTTGATTCTTTTCATTCATTGTACCCCATATATAAGGCTCTTCTACAATGATAGTAACAAACTTGCCAGCTTGGCATTTCAACAAACATGATATGTGCGCTGGTAATTACACATGTGCTATATCTTTCTCTAACAAACACCATCGCCAGAATTACAAAAATTCCATTGTATTAACAACCATACTACTAATTAACCACTAATTAGCTAATCATGATTCATTTCGGCAAGAAATCTTTGAGCACTACTCCTGGAACCCCTTTGTTGTTGCGCTTGCTCCTCCTGATGCCCGCACTTGCATCTTTAGGTCCCTCACCTGTAACATGGTTGAAGATGATGCATGTCAGAGGAGGATGTGGATCGTGGAGGTATTCGAGGAGAGGGGTTTGGAGAAGGGACATGGCGAGGAAGAAGTTGAAGAAGAGATCTGCGGAGTAAACGAGGTCGACGTTCTGGCAGGAGTCGGGGATGGAGGGGGCGGTGGAGGGGAAAGGGAGGGAGGCGAGACGGATGGGGAGGTTGGAGGTGGAAATGAGGGCGGAGAAGGACTGGAGACCGGTGAGGTTGGCTGGGGTGACGATGACGGTGAAGATGGCGCCGTGGGTGGCGAGAAGGAGAGCCGTGGGTGGAGAATGGGAGAAAAGCCCTAGCTTTTAGGGTTTTCTTTATCATTTATTTGCTTTATTTGTTTTAATTTTTTTAAAAATAAAGCTGAATAGGAGAGAGAAAATATGAATTTTTACTGGCCAATCCCAAATATCTATCAATCAAGCATGCCAAAGTTTTCCACTCAGCAGAATATTTACTAACAAAATATGAACCAGCAACATCCAAAATTAACCACATTTTTAATCAATAAAACATACTGAATTTCTCTATTCAGTAGCCTGTGCACTAAATCAAAGAATCAACTCACATATGCATTCATTCATTTCCACCCAATTTTTTTTAAAAAATAAAAATATCAAACATATATACTATCAGTGAAAAATCAAAGAATATTTGCTCCTTTCATCATTTTTATAATGTTAAAAAAAAATTCAATCTAAATTTGAACATTTATTCTCACCAAGCTTTAGTTTGAAAAAATAAAAAAAATAAAAGATATTTAAAAATAATAATAATAATTAAATCACCCAAATTTATTCCAATTTTAGTTGTAAGGTTTTCAACCATGCACATGGTTTTCAGGCCTTTCAGATTAAAAGAGTAATATTGAAGCTTGCAAGGGCACCAGGAGGAGGTAATGAGTCTAGAAGATCTACTTGGATGGTAGTTGAATTGAGTATACTGAAGCGTGCACCTGCTCCGATAATAATCGGGAGTATATTACCGAGGCCAATGGCAACAGCAGCATTAGTGTCTGTAAGCTCCCGGGCTTCAATCATGGAGGAACTTTCTGAGATTGTTGAAGCAAAAACGAGCACAATGCAGAGCACTACCGCCGCAAACTTAGACATCTTTCTTCGCAGGTCAACTCCTAGATGTGATGATGATATGAAAGGATGAGCATTTGATTACCATTATTTATAGAGAAGTTGGATTAAAGGTAGTTGGAGAATCATTAATCATCTACATATCTATTCTCAATATTTTGATTGAGTATATAGTTATGAAAAACGACGCGTAACAACCCGAAGAGTACATGTCGAGATATGTATATATACATGTTCAGTGATTAACACACCACCATGTCAACATTCAACCACACAACACATGATGAGATAAGGAAGTCTCATAACTAATTCAAGAAAATTGTCAGTAAGAAATAAATCAGTGTGCATACTAGCATAAAAGGAATACATACATCTAACAGAAATCATATAACAGTTCAATAAATAATTTTTTTTACTACGTGCTTTGTTATCGACATCTCAAACAAATATATCATTAATACTTCAACCATCTATTGCAATTCTTATGCTACAGATTCCCTGAACATAATATAGTTTAAAATGAGAATTTGCATATAGAAGTTAGTGTGGGATCTCTAATATATTGATTCATTCCAATGCATTTCACACTCAATGGTTTATCTCCATCAACAAATGCATTTTATCATAAGCTTAGGGCTTTTTATTTTGAACTTAGCTCCCCTAAATGTGCCGCAAAAAGCGATAAACAAAATATTATTTAGTTACTAGTCTTGATCAAAAGCCCAAAAGAGAACATGAACTTGGGGGTTTTCTACTTGAGTTTTTCGCATATGCATCAAGAAAACTTCCTCTTTTGCAAGAAATTCCCCAACTAGATATTACATATAACTCCTTGAAAACTTTGCTTCACAAAAAAAAGCTTCCATGATATTAATATTAACCTCATATATAGTTATGCATGGGTTGGCTTTACCTGGCATATAAATGATCATAATGCTCAAAATTAAGCCTTGAAAATAAATAAAATTAAATAAGGCTCTTAATTACACCTTATCATCTCTCTAAAGTGAAAATTTTAACATTTGTTTCCTCCATTTGTTAAATTTTCCAATAATGTGCATAACTTAGCGGATTAATTAAAAATCCAAACAAATGATGCTAAATAGAATATTCTGAAAACTTTTTCCAATATTTGAAATACTATTAATTTAAGGAAAGGGAGTTGCAGAAGGTTGAAGATTATACCGTGCAATATAAAAGTACGAAAAAACTAGGGAGTTTCTTATAGAACAAAAGAATTCAAGGAGTTATGTGCAAAGAAACCCTTCCATTTTCAATTCTTGGATATCAGCAAGAAAATTAAAGCTTGTTCGGCTAATTCTATTTTCATTCTCCATAAAATGATACTTATCTCCAAATTATATTGATTATATATTGATGAACAAAGAGACATAACAATTTGCAATGTGTAGTTGTGCGTACATATGTTCAACGACCAATACACTACCAATTCAACATTCAACCACACGTACAACACTTGGCAAGAAGAGGAAATATCACAACTAACTGAAAAAAAAATATCCATATCTAGTGTATATATCACAACTAACTGAAGAAAAACTTTACATATTTAGTCTATATAACTTAGGATGATATATATATATATATTCAGGACCGGAATAATTTTACAATCAAACTATTGACATAATATATAGTAGATATTTTTTGAAATTATATGTCATTTTTATTTTATATGAATTCTCGAAATATATAGCTGAGGAGATGGGAGAAGAGGTGGACAGGCTAAGGATAAATCTCTATTTTTTCCTAACAAGAACGAGAACTTGATGATTGAAGGCCCAGGAAGAGAGGATGGGTCGTAGGTTACGGAATAGGAAAGATGAGGAAAATATTAAAGATGAGATCAAGGGTTACTTTAAATTCAAAATATCCCAATATAAATTTAAAAAAAAAAACCCTTACCTGGGGCTGGGGTTCACAGATTGGTTGTAATGTTTGAGAGAAAAGTTGGAGAATAGCAATGTATATTTTGTGCTTTTGTTTTTTTAACATTTAAATTGTGTAGATATTACTACATTGGTAGAAAATATCATAGATAGTTAATTTATGTAATTTTTTATAATAATTTGATTAAATAAATAATAATGGAAAATTTGTGATTTTATGCTTTTTATTAAGGTTTTTCCATTAATTATTTTTTAGAACTTTTGAATTTTTAAAATTTTTTATTAAAAAAATAGAATCGGACCAAGACAGCACGAGCCCGCCCAGAATGAGCTGTGTCCATTGTTGGGCTGATCGATGGGCCAATGTCTAGGCTAGGCCAGCGCACTTGACACCACTATCTAACGATCTAGTTACGAGACCATTTTTGCCATGCCAATGCTCTCTTTTGTACCCAACACTATTTACTTATTTTCATGTGTATACACCTTGAAGTTTCTTGTCCTAAGAGTCTGAGTCGCATATTGTATGAAATTTGGAAAAATAAAGGAGTGTCTCAAATACAATTTTCATATGACTTCAAAGTATTAAAAAGAGTATCTCTCTGTATAAGCTCTTATGCAAGTTAAATTACTTCCATATTTTCTTTTTCTCACTCTGATTTCTTGTTTTCATCTTTGTTCTTTCTGTATTGCATTGATTTACATGGATTGTATTTTGTGATTAGAGGAATAAACCAAGATAATTGGATGCAGGAGAAAGAATAAATCAACAGGATGATGATCTATTTATTAGCTAATATTATAATTAGTAAACTAATTTATTCAAAATATCTTCTTTTGAACTTTTAAATATAAATTTATTAGCTAATATTATGATTATTTCAAATAATGTATCAAGTTTCTAATTTATGGTTGAGTTTTGTTTTTTGGGTAGAATATTCAACTTCTTTAAAATGGATTTGTGTTTGAAAATTTTAGACTATCGTGATTTGGAATTTGTCTTCCACATGACATTGTCATCTCTAGTATCTAACATTTAGCAATCAATTAAAAATTTTTTTCTGATTAATTTTATTGGATGTATAAGTAGGTGAGACTAGTTAGAGAACTTTAATGGAAATTATAAATGAGTTTGGAACATGAATTTGAAAAAATTAAATAGATTTGAGTATGAGAATTATGTTTATTAAGGGAACACAATGTTACCATCAATATTACCATCATTAGTAGATGATAATTTTAGGTCGTAATCAATTATTAAATAGTGTTGGGTACAACCAACCTGTGCACGTGCTCATTAATATTCAATGATTACTAATTGGAAACACCACTATTTGAGCATTTTACCACATAACACATGATCAGACAAGAAGGAAGGATCACAACTAATTTAAAATAAATTATCCACACCAACTAAATCAGTCTGCATTTTGGAATTAGAGGAACACATCTCACAGAAATCAAATTACAACAATTGCTGACAAACATGTCACTTGATAGTGCGCCTGTCAGTTTAATAATTTCTACATGTTATTGGCATCTCAAACAGATATAATGTTAATGAATCACCAACCTGTCACTCTTCCACAAATAATTTCTACATGTAATTGACCTCTAAAACAAATATAATGTTACTGGATCACCCATCTGTCGCCATATTTATGTTAATTACATCAATCCTTGAATTTACAAATGAAGATGAGAACTGGTATATGGTATTAGTACAGGATCTCTAACTAACTCAGTTCAATGCGATTTATACTCCATGCTTTATCTGTGTCAGCGAATGCTTTTTCAGATGTTTCGGGCTCCTTATTTTGAACTTAGTCCTTTCAGTGCTGCTGCAAAAAGCTAATAAAAACAAAAACAAAAAAATTGAGTTAGTAATCAAATCAGAATCATGAAATATAGGACATGGTAGACATTTAGAAAGGCCTGTTGTGCAGTTTGTTACGTACTAGGGGGTTTTCATGTGCCTACCTAAGCCTTCATAATTGCATACAACTTCCTAAAAATTTTTGCATTATTACAAAAGCCTCCATGGCGTTAATTAGACCCCTTAGCCCATAATTAATCATGGATTGGCTTTAAGCCAACACAAGTGAAATGACACAAATCCCCTAAGCTAAGCTTTGGAAAGAAAAAGCAAAGGCTAATGATAAGACTTATTATCTCTCAAAAGTGGAGAAAAATAAAAAACAAAAGCTTCTAGGACTTCTCTCACTATTATGAAAGGGGAATGGAAAAAACAAAGATTTCTAGGGGGTTTGTACCTCCCTAAAAATTTTACACCGGATTCCTCTATTTTGTCCAATGGGGCAAAAATATCAAGTTTTTGAATCATGAGTATAACTTTGGAAAAAGGAATTCAAACAATGGTGTTCAATAGAATATTCTGAAAATGTCCCCTAACACTGAAATCTTGTTAACCTGAGGATGAATTTGTGGATGGGTGAAGATTTCAGTGACCTATGTCAAATTATGAAGAAATCAGGGAGTTTCATGCAAAAGCAAAATATTTCAAATAGGTACATGCAAAGAAACCCTTACTACTTTCATTTTTTGCACATCAGCAGACACTGGGCAGGTAAAGCATGTTCACCTATATGATTATATCTAATTTTATTCTTCATAAATTGATAGCTTTCTCCAAAATTTTGAATAACTGCCTAGTATTTTGCAGATTCAACTTTTATGCACAAGAAATATCCTCAACCTATGTTCACTCTCTGTCTCACACTTCAACAAGCTCATCTCTTCAAAGTTCTGTTCTTCCAACCATTTCAAAATTTTCTCATTCTTACCAATACCAGTCTTATGCATTCAAAGTTTCTATTAAGCTACTTGAACCTAACCAAAAGATAAACATGAACATAGTTAAAAAACGAATTAAGATGTATTAGTGACCTTATGCGAAGGTGCCCCGGGATGCGAGCTGCTACCACCGTTAGCTTCCAGTGTATAACTTCTGCTGTTTCCCCCAACTCCTATGTGAGCTTGCTGATCAAGGGAGTTCTTGGCAGGCACTGTATCATTTGTGAAACTGGACATCCTTGTATCCATTTCCTGAGGTAGAATATGGCGAGTTCCAGAAGGATGATTCATTTCAAAGTTTTGATCATTATGCTTGCGGATTTCATGATTGCTTTGACTCTGATCTTTCTTTGAAAATTGTGTAGCTGCAGCTTTGGCACCGGCTATAGCCGCACTAACACTGGATGAATGCCCTGGTTCTGATGATTTAGAGCTAGTTTTATATGATGAAAGTGATCCAGGCTTCAATGAGAAAGGGTTTGAAGGATCTGGAAGTGGAAACTTCACTGGTAGGGGGCCTTTTACTGCACGTAGACCTCTGATTGCAGCATCGTAAATCTGTAGCGTGAATGAAATGTTAGAGCCTGAATTCACAAAATACAAGTTGTAATTAAAAAACAGAATGAAATGTTGTAGCATCGTAAATAGCACATATAAGTTGCGATTAAAAAAACAGAAACTGTTGAAAAATAAAAACTTTAGAGTAAGATATCAGCTGGATTTGCATGAGTACCCTTTTCTCCAAGTTATAAACACCTTGATAGCCCCGCATTTCAAATGGTACAAGCAGTTTCTACAGTGAATGGAAGTAATAGGTTAGAAACTCAAATTTCAATACACTGCAATCCCAAATGATGATGGCATAATCTCATTCATATGACCTTGCAAATAGCAAAACCATCAACTTATGAAGAAAAAATTATAGCACAGAATAAATTTAATTGTTTAGGTTGTTTTTTATTTTATCAAGTGAACAAACCTGTGGATTTTCACATAGCCAGCAAAACTGAGTCAAACCTTCAAGCCTCACCTGCAGATAACAGCAAGATAACAATAATTAAATGAAAATCAAAACCGAAGATTACTAATGAAAGATTGTCGGAAATGGGCTGGAATGAACATTTTGAGTGTTTCATACCGATTCTGGTACTTCATCCCAGCATACTAGCTCTTCACTCTTCACACAACCAACCACTTCAACACACCCTTCAATCAACAAGAAAGCATTGTTTATTTAGCCAAGATAAACATCTGAAACATGAATGACATGAAGATAGAATGAGTTATATCCAACGTATCAGATTAACTCATCATTGAGAGATTGTTAGGACTCCCCTCCTAAAATCCAAATATATTGAACAGTGCAAGTCACAATTCATCAAACCAGAACAATTTATGACGCATGACATATTTTCTTATGATTGAGGTTGTTAAAAATACATTTAAATAAAATCATAAAGGCATGGACAAAATTGGTATAATAGTATTTTGTAATTTTATTTATCGTCATTTGTATATATTCTATATAGTGATTCGGCGTTTTAAATAGCGACATGCATGTGACAAAGTGGATGTCAAATCAGGGTCAACTGGCCCACATTTAAATTGTAGAGAGCGCGGCACCATCTGGATGACACCACAAGCCCATATCATTTAATAAAACAGGACAAAGGCTCCATTCATTCATTGTAGTTTATCGAATCAATTACGATTTCATTGTTATCTTGAAAGTTTTAACAATATGACACCATTAAATCATAATATAAAATTCGATTTTATATAGATCCGGCTTTTTAAAATGTTCTAACTCAGTTTTTCTATTTTGGTACTTAACATGGCAAGCATCATTTTTACAAACCTTGTTCATGATGTACAATGAATAGTGAAGCACTTGCTAATTTTACATGCCAAACTCATATTTAACAACCTTTGTCACGATGTTACAGTGAGTAGTAAAACACTTGCCTTCCCATTTATATATAGAACCTGTGGTTGGTACGTCATCACAACACCTTCTAAAGTTGCAGATTTCTTGTAGATGTCAATTGGTCTTTGCTCAGTTAGATTACCAGCACTCATAAAATTGCAATAGAATTGTTTCACGTGTGTCATTTAAATAGATCAATTAAGCATCCAGTTAATCACTCCCATGTCTTATATACATATTCAATAACATAGAAGGCTATTGCAATCAATTTTGTCGCTACGTTCTGATATAATATTTTATATTTCTCATATCACAAACAGTTGGCCTCGTAATTCAATTATAGCCCATCATTCAGATAAATTTTAAGAGGTCAAGGTCCAATATTGTACTCAGCAGTACTGCATATAAGAGATCAATAAAATTTGTTTAAACTTTGAACTAACTAGTTTCTTTATCGGGTTTAGGATTTTGCATTTCATAATAATGCAACATTATGATAACCTTAAAGTTGCTCTATTGGAAGGGGTGCTGTAAATCATCATTAACTATCACAAGTAGCATCCATTACAAAATTCCCATCAATCATATACACCAAATTCCTCTGCTTAGTGATGTATTAATATTGAAATACAAGATTCAATACCAAATCTGTATCAAACATGTTATATTTCTCTACTCTATAGTGTATTTGCTATTGACATAAGAATTAGTGGCATCCAATACCAAATTTCCATCAATCAAACATGCTAATTTTTCCAACATGTATTGTATTTACTATTGAAATATGAATTTTTACTATCCAATACCAAATTTCTATCAATCAAACAAGCCAAAGATTTCCACTCAGCAGAATACTTATTATAAAAAAAATATGAATTAGCAGCATCCAAAACCACATTTTTAATCAATAAAACGTACAGAAATTTTCTATTCAGCAGCCTACTAACAACTGAAATTAAAGAATCAATTCACATAGAAATCTTGCAGATATGTCAGACCTAAGAGCCTGGAAACTGGATAGTGATCAGGAAACTTAATGTCAGTGATCCCATTCACCGCATAAATCTCTCTGTAGAAATCCTCCATCGCCTTGATGGTATCCGGCTCCGGGACCTTCGCCGCAGCATGAATCCAGATCCGACCTACAGGACATACGGTTCAGCAACAATCCAAACAAGAAGAGAAAAGATTTGGAAAAAATTTAGGGTTAGACAAAATCAGAGAAACAGACCAGTGATGGGAGCAGGCCAAGAACGGCCTTCGATGCGCTTGATGCCATGGACAAGGAGGGATGCCCATGGCTGGTGCATCGTCAGGCATGGATTCCTATACCGATCTCCGCCACCGCCGCCTCCACCGCCTCCGCCCCTTCTCATTGTCGGATATCCGCGCAGGAGCTTTCTTTTCTTCGAGTCGCACAGCGTTTTGTCGGGATGAAAAAAGAGTGACGCAGAAAAAACAATAGTTTTTTGAAACGGATGTACGTTTCTATCTGGATTGTATCTTTTCTATTTTTGAAACAGATGTACGTTTTTATCTGGATTATACTTTATTTATTTATTTATTTATTAATATTTGTTTGGTTATAAAATAAAAAACAATGTGTTTATATAAATTTTTAATTTCTAATTCTATTAGGAATTTATTATTAAAGTAAACGATAAGCTATATCTTTTAAAATAAAAGAGAGAGAAAAAAAAGAGGGGTTTGAAATAAAAAAATTCAAAAAAAAAATAATAATAATAAACGAAGGATAAAAAATTTTAATTTTAAAAAATATGTAATAAATTTAAAAAAAAAAAAGAAGAAAAAGGGGGCTTTGAAGTTAAAAAAAAATAAAATAAAATAAGGGATTAAGGATAAGATGAAAAATATTTGGATTTTGAAATAAAAAAAAAATCTCGGGAGTTAGAGGATATTATGGAACAAGATAAAAAATCGGAGTTAGAAGAGATTCAGGGAAAAAAAAAGAGAAGAAGACTGGGAAAGGAAAAGGGAAAAAAAATAGAGAGAAAGAGTTTGAGAGAGGACGGAGGGTAAGAAGGAAGAGGAAGACGACGAAGAGAGACTCGAGGGGAAAGAGAGAGAGAGAGAGTTTTAAAGAAAAAGAAGAAAGAAGAAAAAGAGAGACGAAGAGAGAACAAAGAAAAAGAAGAAAGAAGAAAAAAGAGAGACGGGGGATTCTCCTCCATGGCGGCGGGGCCCGGCAAAAAAAAAGGAAGAAGCCTTGATTTATCAAAACCATGACCATTTTCTTTTTTCTTCTTGATGGTGGAGTCCGCGTGAGACATGGGGAGAGGAGGCATGAAGGAAGGCGAGAGGATAACCTACACCGGCAACCACGTCCACGCCTTCGATGAAGAAGTTCCATTTTGAAGATGCGAGCAGAGAAGAGCACCGTGGAGATGCTCGGCGATGGTGATGGTGATGATACTCAACACGAACCTCGAGACAAGAACATGCACGCTGCTCGTTTCCCTGGTGGTGACGATATATGGCTTATGCCGCCGTCATCACCCTGGCAAAACCCAAGAAGCCCCGTCATTGGTTCTATTCTCCGACACCTGAGGAGATCAATGGCGAGAAAACAATGCGAGACGGTGTTCACAACACTAGCACGAATCTTGAGGCATGCTTAAGAAGCTCGTGAAGTGTTTACATCTTCAAAGAGGTATATGCTCTTATAGAAATCCATTCAAATATGCATGAACATATACATGTTCTAATTGCATCCATTTTTTTAAAATGTTTAAATTTTATTTTAATGTGAATGTTTGACATGGGGGAATCTAAACCTAGGATTGCTTTACAAACTATACACTCCTTGATTAAATGAGCAATGAATTGTAGACATGGTAGCATGCCTATATATATTACATGCCAGTATGTTTTCTCAATCAAAACCTCTATCTCATGTCTTAGCCTTTAGATTTTCTTCTAGTTAGTTTTGAACTTTTAACATGCTGAGTTCAAACATGCTTTGGCTAGCAATTCATCGTTCGATATTTGGACTTTTTGCTAGAAAAAGCTTAGTTGCAAAGTTTGCTAAGAAAATAAATTTGTAGAAAAAATTGGGCTTTTATGCAAAATCCATAGAGAAATAAAAAAAAATGAAATGTTTGTGGACATATATGCAAAATTATGAAAAGAAGTGTGAAAATATGATAGCTCGAGGGCATAATTGCAAAAGCCATGAAAAATATGAAAATGTGAAAGTTTGGGGTGTTATGTGCAAAATTTGATAAAATAAAAAAAATGATGAAAAGTATGAGGGTTTAAATAAAAAAAGAGAGAAAAAAAAGGATTTTAGCAAAGATAAGGGGGCATTTTGGTAATTTTACGAGACCCCTGAAGTCTACCGTGATGTCCAATGCATGGCGAGTGTATATTCTCCTTGAGAGAGCCTCTCCATTGCCTCTTGACAATCACACAAGCTAAAAGAGTGAATGAAGACTTTTGAAGAACTCTCTTATAGCTCGCTCCAAAACATGACGATAGCTCTTTTTGAGAGAACCTCCCTATTGCCTCTTAACAGTCACGGAGGCAAATGGGCTATTGAAGACTCTTAAAGACCTTCTTGAAGCTAGTTGTGATGTCTAATGCATGGTGAGTGTATATTCTCCTTGAGAGAGCCTCTCCATTGCTTCTTGACAATCACACAAGCTGAAAGAGTGAATAAAGACTTTTGAAGAACTCTCCTAAAGTTCGCTCCAATATATGGCAATAGCTCTCTTTGAGAGAACCTCTCCATTGCCTCTTGGCAGTCATGAAGGTGAATGGGCTATTGAAGACTCTTAAAGACCCTCTTGAAGCTAGTTTTGATGTCCAATGCATGGCGAGTGTATATTCTCCTTGAGAGAGCCTCTCCATTGCCTCTTGACAGTCATGAAGGCGAATGGGCTATTGAAGACTCTTAAAGACCCTCTTGAAGCTAGTTTTGATGTCCAATGCATGGCGAGTGTATATTCTCCTTGAGAGAGCCTCTCCATTGCCTCTTGACAATCACACAAGCTGAAAGAGTTGATGAAGACTTTCGAAGAACTCTCCCTCGCTCTAACACATGATGATAGCTCTCTTTGAGAGACCCTCCCTATTACCTCTTGACACTCATAGAGAGGTTATTGAGGATTCTTCCTTGAAGATGTTGATCCAAAATGTGGCCTAGTGTAAAACATGCCACACTTGGGAGTTTTAAAAAAACGAATGATTTTTATCAAATGAAAGAAAGCTTTTCTCCAAGTAGAGACAAAAAAAAAAGCACAAGTCAAAGTTATAAGGGTTCCACAAGCATGAAATGCCAAAGTCCTCCACAAGCATCAAATGCCAAAACACTCAAATTCCAAAATTTAAAGAGATCAAGTTCATGATTACAACTTGAAGTCTAATCCAAGACTAAGCAAGCTAAAGTCATCACACAAAATGTCACTCCTTGTTGATGTGCAAAAAAATCAAATCAATCGATAAATGAACTTAGTAGTCTGAAGACATCATAAATCAAGGCTCAAAAAGTTTCACAAGTCAAGACATAAGAAAAATCAAATCAATCGACAATTGAACTCAGAAGTCTGAAGACATCAGAAGTCAAGACTCAAAGAGTTTCATAAGTCAAGATAAAAAAAAGGAAAGAGAAATCAAATGAATTCAACAGTCTGAATACATCAGAACTTAAGACACAAAGAGTTTCACAAGTCAAGACATAAAAAATCAAATGAATTGACAATTAAGGTCAGTAGTCTCAAGACATCAGAAGTCAAAGACTCAAAGAGTTTCACAAGTCAAGACCTGAAAGAAGCTTCACAAGCACAAAAGACGGAGCTTTTCAAAAGTAAAATTATGTTAAAATCAAATTTGTGATTTATCAACATAGAGATTCACAACTTGAAATAAAAAAGAGCAAATCCAAATAAAAAATATACAAATTCAAAATGTCCAAGTTCTAAGTTTCAAGCAAATCAACAAATAAGCTCAACGACCTCATGGTTAAAGCGTTGAAGAGTTCACAAGTTGCAAAAAAAAAAAAAAAAAAAAAAAAGAATTTCACAAGCATGATAGTAGAGGCTTATGAAAGTTAAATCAAGTTTGTAATCTAAATCAAATCCAAAGATGCAAATTCAAATATCCAAGAAGCAAGTCCAAATGTACAAGTTCCAAGTTTCAAGCAAATCAACAAATGAGCTTAACGACATCAAGGATAAAGCGTTGAAGAGTTCACAAGTTGTAAAAAAGCTTCACAAGCATGAAAGCCGAAGCATTTAAAAATTCAAAGCAAGTTTCAAATCAAATAAAAAATCAAATGTTCAAGACTTAAGTCTCAAATGAATCAACAAATGAGCTCAATAACCTCAAAGCTAAAGCTTTGAAGAGTTCACAAGTTCCAAAAGTTTCACAAGTCTGAAGGCCGAAGCTTATGAAAAGTCAAGTCAAGTTCCAAATCAAGTTCAAGATGCAAATTCAAATATCAAGGACACAAATTCACAAGTGTCTAAATCATGTTCGAAATGCAAAGCTGACGAAGACCAAAAGTCAACAAAAGTCAAAGCGCGCTTTTTGGCGAAATAGTCGGAAGGAGATAAAAAGCTACAAGCATTGCTGTGTCAAGATGATTAAATTCCAAACTCCTTGTAATTTCAATGAAATCCATGTTTATCGAAATGAATGAAATTTATTTTTCACATCTTGTTTCCTTGTTCACACTTATTTTCTTAATCGGAGGTTCCTGCGACAATGTCCAGGGTAATTAACATTAGGGGCTTGCCCCTAATGGAAGTCATGAACCCACAATCCCTTCAAGTCTACAAAATATTAAAATTTTATTTGTGATCTATGCTTTTTAACCGGTCAATCCCAATCAAAGGCCGGGTGGAAAGAAAGGAACCCACAACATGGAATAATTTTATTAAGTATAAAGTGCAAGTGATTATTACAGAAATTGTGATATATTTTATTTATGAAAAATGAGGAAAAAAATCCGGATCCGATATCCCATTTTTTGACCTGAATTTTTTGGTACCCGATCCGAAAAACATAATAGGGTACCCGGTCCAAATTTTTAAGGTGAAAACCGAATCGGATTCTAGTCGGGTGAAATTAAAAACTGGGTATCCGAATCCGATCCGGTTTTTAGTATATTCTTATTAGACCTGTCCATGGGCCGGGCCGGGCCGGGTTCGGCCAGGGTTTTTATCCATAATTACTAAAATTCAACCTTGTCCAAGCCCGGCCCGGCCCGAAAATTCGGGCCTTAACTTTTGCCATAATCCGCCCAAATTTAATGACCTCTACCCAAGGCCCTCCCAAGCTCGCCCAAATAGGTTTTTCATCAAATAACATATAAACTATAAAAAAAATTAATAATAATATTAATATGTGAATATGACCAAATATTATTCTACAAAACACTTAAAAATTAAAATACCAAATGCAAATATTTATACAATTACAACAACTAAATTTCAAACTATTATAATCAATGGCAATTAACAATAAATATTTATTATATAAGTATATACAAAACTAATTAATAAATAATCAATGGAAATTCATCATTATATGTATATAAGTATAAACAAAACTAATTAATACATATATTTTATAATTCGGACAGGGCCGGGCTTTTAACAATGAAAACCAAACCCGGCCCATTTTTAAAATGGGCTTCATTTTTTGTCCAAAGCCCGGACATCGGGCCTTATATACTTGTCCAAGCCCTCCTATTTTTCGAGCGGGCCTTCGGGCTTGGGCGGGTAGCCCGGCCCTTGGACAGGTCTAATTCTTATATATATAATTTTACAAGGGTTTAAGTAGAAAAAAAAATCAAAATCCCCCGTTTAAAAACTTAAAGAGTTATATACTTAATTGCTTATATTGTTATATTTATATATATATACATATTAATAAATTAGTAGAAGTGCGAAGTTTGAATTTTTTTTTTTGAAATGGTCGCTAATCATCACATTCTAACCATAGTATTAGTCACATGAATGAAGAACAACTTGAGAATCATCGTCTCATGCGAAACATCTTAATTAAAATCAAAATATAATATTTAATGTTTATATGTTTTATTTTTAATGCAATGTAATTTTATTATTATATAATTTTAAATTAATTCGGTCATGTATTGTAATTTTATCTTATATAATTTTAAATTAATGTGGTCATATAATTTAGTTTTATTTATGTAATCAACAATTAATGTATTTTATCATTAATGCAATTTGAGTAATATGCAATTTTAAAAGTAATGTAATTCAATTTATAAAGCTAGCCGTTAAGAAATTAACCATTACAAAAATTAGCCGCTTTTATAAATTGTCATTTGTAAACTAGCAATTAACAACTAATCGTTTGTAAATGAGCCATTTGGAAGCTAGTCGTTTGTAAACTAGAGGTTTGAAAACTAATCGTTAAAAACTAATTGTTTGTAAACTAATGTTTGAAAATTAGCCGTTATGTTGTGCATCTATATATATATGATGAGAATAACTTCCATACTTTTTCACTCAACAAACTCTATATTTTTATAAAACTACATCACTTTGTTAACATCGTGGAGAATGGATTCTTCCCACTTGGAACAAATGAAGCAATTTTTTTTGTAGATGAGTTGATGAATGATTCACAAGAAAAAATGTGTATGTTACTAGAGCAATGGGAAATGTGGAAAAAAGGTGAGTCATTCTAGTAGCCGTAGAAGAAGCCTAAGGCATATGAATCATGATCATGTAGTATGTCATGAAAGGCTTTTTAATGGCTCCTTGGCAAATGAACTAGTTTATCTTGATTTCGTCAAAGATTTTGAATGTGAAAGGCATTGTTCTTACGAATTGTAGAAGTACTAACATGCCATTTAGAATATTTCTAATCAAATATTGATGTGTGACACGGCCCCTTGCGTGTATCCCGCAAGTGCACAGGCTTGTCGAAGTAATAAATTTACCTTGGTGAGTGGGTAGTCGAATCCACAGGGAATAGGGACTTAAGACACGAGGTTTCACTAATTAGCTAAGCGATGTGCGGTGAAAGTGAAGAGAATTAATGAGTGAATATGAAAGAAATCAAAAGTAGAAAAATAGAAGGTAAGAAAGTGCAAGAACGAGTAAATAGAGAAGGACTAGCAATGGATGAAATAGGGTACCCGGACAAGCTACCCCTAGGACTTATGCTTCTAGTGCAAGACTATGCTATTATACTTTCCTATTGATGTTAATTGAGTCGAGGATATCCTTAAACACATGGTCCCAAACCTAAGGTCAACCGTGACTGACCCCAACACTATGCCCCCGCATTAGGTTTTCACTACAACTCTTGACTCTCGTTGACCTGTCAACTAAGCCCTAGAGGAGTACGTCTTCCTAAGCCTCACACTACATGGGATTGCTTTAAGTTCTAGGGATTCCTAGTGATAAAACCAGTTCCTATGTGTAATTCCAACCTTTTGGTCCAGATGGAAGAACCCTAGTCTAAATTAAGCCCAAGCACTAGGATTCACTTCAACCATTCACTCTGTTGCTCGCGCAACTAAGGCCTAGGGGAGTTCCTCTCCTAGCACTTCACTCTATCTTGACTGTTAAGAAATCATGGAACATGAAGGTAGGAAGAATCACACCGGAGGGGAAAGGGGACGTTCCGCTACCTCACGACTCACACTCTCAACCCTCTTCAATCTTAAGTAGTCTAACCCTATAGGAGTTGTCACACCTCCAAAGGATAACCTAGATTGTTCTCAACCCTAGTGTCACGGCTAAAGGAAAACAATTATAAGAGATAATTAAGATTGAAACTCGAATTTATTCATCAATAATGGAAAAGCATAATAATAATGTCATAGAAACATAATGATCCTAGGGTTTATAAGTCCGAATACCCAGGAGGGGTTTAGTTCCTCATGGAGCTATACAAATTCATCAAAATATAAAAGAAAGCACAAATTGAAAGCATTGATGAAAACCCCCTTGCGTATGATGTGGTTGTGGTCTTGTGCGGCCGCCGGACGTCGATGACGCACTCCGAACCTCCACAAAGTCCTCTCCAATACTCTAGCCGCGCTCTCCAGAAGTTGGGGAGAAAGATAGGTAAAAAAGATATGTAAAAAGTCTCCAAAACGGGCTTTTATAACGTTGAGTCGCGGCTTTAAAATTGAACTTATCGGGATTTCACACAGCCGTGTGGAATTTCCACACACCCGTGTGAACTCTCTGGTTTTATGAATTTCGGCTGAAAATGAATAGTAGCTTGCTATAGTACTTGCTATAGTGCAATCGAGGCCATTGAATTGGGCACACAATCAATGGTAGATCGTGCCAATTGCTTCAAATCTCCTCCTTGGTGAAGTTTTCCTAAGCTAGATGAGTTAAACTTGTTGTGAATGTGACTGCCTTTGTGCCACTCCAAAGGAGGTTGGCACACACTCACAAGTCTAAACTTGTGCCTTGTTCCTTGCTTGGTCCGAAAACTCCCCAACAATGGAAAACACGATCTAACTTCGTTCTTCTTCTTCAAAATAGCTCCACAAACCTACAATGCATAAGAGTACATAAATGCACACCATTTAGTGATAAAATCTGATAAAAGAGATGCTCATTGTAAGATAATAACGCTTCGCGTTACTATAACATAAGCACTTATCAATGTGGGACGTATTGATGAGTTGGCCTGTGCTTGCATGAAGAAATGGATTTAAACTATTAGGAGCATTTTGGTAATTATCCGGGTGGTAAAGTTTAGTTGTTTTATGGGCCCCACTTGATGGAAAATGGGTCAACAAACACAAGCCAAGAGCTTGTTGGACAAGCTCATGAGGCATACTGGAATTTGGCCAAATTTAATCATCTTGGCCTTGAAAACAATAATTAGGCCAAAGACACGACAAATTTAGGTCCACCTGTGTTTGACAAAGGCGACCTCGATGAGGTCATTCAAGGTGACTTCGGTACTATCTTAGTTGTACGCAGGTCCTGTTTGACAGCACGGGTTATCAAAGACAACTGGCTATGAACCAACATCCTCTTCTAGATAAGCATCACCAAGGTGAGGAGTTTCCACAGTCTCGCTTCCTTTTATAGGTAGTTCATCTCACACTTTAGCAGCATTATAACACTATTGACCGAGTGCATGAAGGGTAGCAAGTTTGCATGGATAACAGAAGCCGATGCCGCATTTCATCTGATGAAGGAGCACTTGACCACCATCCCTGTCTTGGCGCTACCTGATTACATCCACGTATTTAAGTTGCGTGCCGGCGCATCCAAGGTGGGAATTGGGGCTGTGTTAAGGCAGAAAGGTGACCGACATGTTTTTCAGTGAGAAGTTATCGGGAGCATGTTTGAATTATAGCACCTATGACATTAAATTTTATGTTGTGGTGCAGACTATCAAGCATTGGATACATTATTTGATTCACCGAGAGTTCATCTTGTACATAGATCACGTCGCTCTATGGCATATACATCAACAAGATAAGGTATCCTCTCATCACGACCAGGCTACGAAACGGACATATTTCTTACTACAGGATGGTTTCTTGTTTTGGGGAAATCAACTCTGTGTTTCGGAATGCAGCTTAAGGATACAAATCATCAGGGAGTTGCACGGCGAAAGCCATGTGGGGAGGGACTAGACACTCTAATTGATTCAGTCCTCCTACTTCTGGCTACGCATGTGCAAAGATGTCAAAAAATTTATTTAACGGTGCCAGATATGCCAGATCTACAAAGGGGGAGCAACCAACACTGGCCTTTATATGCCGCTGATGGTACCTTCACAGCCTTGGAAGAATATCAACATGGATTTTATGCTTGGCTTGCCCCGTACTCAACATGGTAGTGACTCCATCTTTGTTGTGGTGGATTGCTTTTCTAAGATGGGGCACTTCATCCCTTGCAAGAAGATGATGAATGCTGTTAACGTGGCCCAACTATTTTTCCGTGATGTTCACCGTCTCCACGTCTTGCCCTCCTTCATCGTCTCTGACTGGGATACATGGTTTCTTAGCCACTTTTGGCAAAGCTTGTGGAAGATGGTGAATACCTGACTCGATCTTAACAACGCTTATCACCCCCAAATGGATGGGCAGACTGAAGTCATCAACCGCTCCCTGGGTAACTTACTGCATTGCCTGGTTGGGGATCATCCTAAGGGTTGGGACATGAAATTGAGTCAGGCGGAGTTTGCTCACAACCACGCTATAAACCATAGTACCGGTTTCATCCCATTTCAGGTGGTATACTCAGCACTCTCTCATGGACCCCTCGATTTTATTCCCCTACCAGCAAAGACCCGGATCCATGGGAAGGCCACTGATTTTGTGATAGGCTTAGAGGGTATTCATAAGACTGTGTTTAACAACTTGACCACCATAAATGCGCATTATAAGCAGCATGCTGATCAACGCCGCTGCTATGTTGAGTTCGTAGTGGATGATTTTGTGTGGTCGTGCTGCCCAAGGAGCATTTTTAGTTGGGGATTATAACAAGCTTAAACTAAAAAGATTGGCCTAGTCGAGATCATTGAGAAGCTCAACCAGAATGCCTGCAGACTAAAGCTCCCAATCCATATCTAGACGATATATGTATTCAACGTCAAGCACTTGGTACCCTACTATGGTGATTCTTCAGATGATGACAATTCGAGGATGAATTTTGTCCAACCTAGGGGGAATGATGGGGGACATATTGAGGAGCTGGCCTGTGTTTTCATGAAGAAATGAGATTTAAACTAGCAGGGGTATTTTGATAATTGTCCAGACAGTGGAGTTTAGTTGTTATATGGGTCCCATTTGATGGAAAACCCAGTAACAAACACAAGTTAACAGCTTGTTGTACAAGCTCGTGAGGCATACCAGAATTTGGCCAAATTCCATCTTCTTGGCCTCGAAAACAACAATTTAATCATTTTATAGTAATATTTGATTTGATTATATCTTGGGTAGAAATGTCAGATTTGTACGCCATTTTCGGCATTAGCTTTTATTTGTTAAGCCCTTTATTTTCTTGCTGAAATTTGAAGACTTGCATTTCTGGCAAATTTTTTAATATTCTCCTTTTTTGTGTTTTTTTGTTTCACATCTTTCTTTGGGTCTATTTATTGTAAGCGTACAGGTAGGAGGAAGTTAGTTTTCTATAATAGTTCTTATCAAGTAATAAAGTTACTCCTATTTCTACCCAATCCTGGTAATATTTGATCAACACATTGGAAGCTTGTTACTGGCATTTGTGCACAGATCAATAGTTTCAAGACTATTGTTGATGAGTGCATTTTATATAGATATTTTATATACCCTATTATGTGTTTTACTTGTCCTTTTAGCATGATTTTGTTATAAACCGATGCTACTTGAGCTTTGCTTCCTAAATTATGCAGATAATTGGGTTTTGGACCAAAAGGAATAAAAAGAGAAGAATTCCGACACAAAATAGCATTGGAATACAAGTTTCAAGATAAGCACGGATGTGCTTGGAAGCACTGTCAGAAGCACGGGCGTGCTGAACCCTCGTGCATTTTACTGGAGTCTACACAGAACTAAGAAGCACGGTTTTGCTGCCCCTAGCACCATCGTGATGAGGGAGCACGGTCGGTAAGCACGAGTATGCTTACCCCCGTGCATTTTACTAGAAAATCCTCCCCAGGTGAAGCATGGTACTGTAGCATAGCTACTGTATCACAGGTAGTGTAGCACGGTTATTGTAACAAGCACGGGCAGAAGCATGCTCATGTTTATGCCCATGCTTTTTTACAGGTTTTTGATTATTTGGTGTCGAATACTGATCCCAAGACTCCCAAAAAGAGCACTGTGAAAAGTACATGCGTGCTTGCCTCAGGAATGCCTTTTTAAGCCCAAAAGTTAGGGTTCCAAAGGGCTTTTTGGCGAGGGTTTCTTGGAGAGCTTCTTGGAGGCTGCGACTGGACTTTATCTTCCATGGATTGGAGGTGGATCTGAGGTTCTAGGACACCAAGTAGAGTGGAGCAACATCGGCCTGGACTTCATCGGAGCACCGGCGGAGCAAAAAAGGGGTTTTCATGGATTCCTTCTCTTTTGTTTTCTTTAGTCTTTCATGTGATTGTAAAACTATGAGGGGCTAATTGTCATATGGTGCCCCAGATTATGAATCTTGACATTTGATGGTTTGAATTTAGTGATATTGATTCTTGAGTTTCCTTGTGGTCTTCCTTTTGTTTATATTGCTTATTGTTCTATGTGTTGCTTGCCTTGATGCTTTTATGTTGCTAGCTTAATGAGAGACTTGCCCATTAGCCGTGTGAGAATTTATTTTTCGTTGCTATTTTCCTCGTTGGTTGCCATTGCATTTTAAGTTGCTATTTAACCTTAGATTGATTCGCTGTCTAGAGGCTTAAGTCTGGTCCAAGCCTTAGGCAAGGACATATGTTATAAAATCCTCCGTAGGTGTTAACCACTGTTCAAGAAAAACTCTTAAATTATTGCCTAGTCATGCATCTGTCAAGGGGATTAGCCCAGGAGACTACTCTATCTCTGTGATCCTCACCCAATTCACTTCTAATCCTACTTTTTCTTGAGCCGTTAGTCCACTTTATTCTTTTTCCCAATCTTTGATCCCACTAGATATTAGAAAAACAACGTGTACTAAAAGCTTACCAGTTCTTGTGGATTTGACTATCCAACCCATACGGGTACACTTTACTACTTGTACGACTCGTGCACTTGCGGTTACGCAAAGGACGTATCAATTGTTGCATCAAAGGTTGATGCAACTTGTAAATGGGGATTTCACCACTTCAAAATTGTGCTACTACTATCCAACAATAAGCATTTGGGGAACCAGCGGATTAGTATGATGAGTACATACTTATTGCTAAATATACTGCAATTGAATGTTTATTTAAATTCTGTCGATGTATGAGTGAATTTTTTGGGGCAATGTACTTAAGAAGACCCAATAATGATGATGTTAGATGTTTACGTCAACTGCATTCTGAGCGTCATGGTCTTCCTAGTATGCTTGGTAATATAGGTTGCATGCATTGGCATTAGAAATATTGCCCAGTCGTATGGAAAGGCCAATTCACTCGAGGTGATTACGGGGTTCCAACAATTATGTTGGAAGCGGTTGCTTTAGCAGACCTATGGATTTGGCATGCATTCTTTGGAGTTGTTGATTCTAATGATGATTAAAATATGCTTAACAAATATCCTCTATTCAATGACATATTATATAGATACGCTTCAAAAATTCAATTTAATGTTAATGGTACAACATACACAAAAAGATATTATCTTACTAATGATATATGCCCAGATTAGCCAACATTTGTTAAAACTTTCTCATATCTAGAAGACCCGAAGTAGATTAAGTTCAAAAAGATGTGAGTGGTAGGACAAAAAGTCGTTGAGCAAGTATTTGGAGTGCTTCAATCGGTGGGCAATTTTACGCTGTCCTGACAGCTTTTGGCTAAGGAAAAATTGAGAGATATAATGTACACATGCATAGTATTACATAGCATGATTGTTGAAGATGAAAGAGATACAATCACAAATTGGGATGAAGATGAAAGTGAATCCTCATTCCTCGTCAATCGATGGTTCACTCAAGATTTTCAATAATACCTAAGAAGACATGAAAATTATGTGATCAAGAAGTACACCATCAACTTTGATTGGACTTGGTAGAGGATATTTGGCTCCATTTTGGAGTGAATGAAGATGATTAAATTAGTGTTTTATATCTTTTATTAATGACTTTTATCTTGTAATATTTTTAGTATTTTTAATTTGTATTAAGTTGGTTCCTTATTTCTTCATCAATTTGACAAATTGTTTTTTATTTTTTATCATCCACAAATTAATTCTTTTTTTAAATAATATAATAATATATTATTATTCAAATATTTTTATTATTTTAAATATTTATTTTGAAATATAATTTTTAAATATATTATATAACATTTTTATTTAATGAGAGGTTTTATATCTTTACTAAAAAAAGGTGATTTTTTTTTTATTTTTGTTGAAAAATTGCTCCAATATGGACTTATCTCATAAATAAAATAGCCATTTGCATGTATATCTTTAGAAAAAAGAAAAAAACCATGAAATTAAATGTATATCCCACAAAGAAAAATAAAATGCATCTATAGTCTGAGAAGAAATTATAATTACATGTATACATTTATGAGACCTGAAAATTTGCTTGTATATTCTAGGGTTGAAGTTCAAAACAAAAATAAAAATATGAAAATAACATTAATGTCCTTATCTTAGCCTTTCCCTATTCAGTTCTCCTTTACCTTAGATCTCTTTCTTCTCTCTCTATTACTCATATAATTTGAAAATAAAAAAGAAAAGAGGGAGGGGCACCTTTCTCTTATCTCATGTTTTTCATATGTTAGACTATAATTATTTGTTTAAGGGTATTGTGAGCCCCACCCATGTCTAATCTTAGCCGTTGATGTTATATTTAATCATAGTTATTGATTTTATGTTTTCAGTTTTTTTTGAAACCCTAGCCAAGTCTCCTCCCTCAATCTCACGCTCTTCACCCCCTCTCTAACCGAATATCGGTGTTTAAGAAAAGTGAGATGTAGAACCACATATCTTCCTCGTCACAACGTGGTTCTGGTGGCGAAGATAAGGGACTCATCTCCGTGGGTGCTCAACTACGAGTGCTTGATGTAAGTTTCTGATTTTTTTTTGTTTCTGCTTCTTCATGATTGTTTGTGAAGTGATACTAGTTAGGATTAGGGTTTGGTGAGAACCTTGTTTTGACTCTCTTGTTCTCATAGTTAGGTTAATCTTATAGAAATTCTTTGGTCTCTACTTTGTTTTGATCATTTTAATTGATATCAACATTGTGAACCATCCATGCTTCTTATGTTAAGAATTGGATTTATTTGAGGATAAGATTCAGAATATTGCTATTAACATAGTAGAAAAGCCTCTTTAATTTTGGGAGATCTAAAGACAGAATTTGGAGGAAATCAAAATACAGAATTAATTTGTAGATCATAATCTTAGTTAGCTTATTGCAAAATTTCAGATTTTTCAACATGTGTATTCTGTAAGTTATACTCTTTAAATTCAGGAGCTTCAGATAAGACTTCTATGCAGACCTTGAAGCATTATTAACTTTTTTTGATGACTTTATTTTTTGAATTAGACATAGAATTATATATGAAAGTTTTATATTTTGATGTTACCTAAGTACATGTGAAATTTCAAATTGTATACATGTGTGGTTTGTATGATATAACCCTATTAGTATAACTGTCTCACATGGAATTTCTGTGCAGAACATGAAGATTGAAGGGTATTTTTGATGGTCATGGAGATTCAATTGGGTAAGGTGAAAAATAGAAAACTTGTTCCAGATTAGGTTGTCCAATTTTTAGTAAAATATTTCTAATTTTGGAATTATAGGTTGAGAGATATGCATTTTTGAAAGGGGTATATTTGAATTATAAGTTTGAAGAAATAACTGGAGATTAAATTGAATGCTATAATTTGAGTAGTACTCTAAATTATGTGAATTTCGAGGTGTTTATGTTTCTCAGAATCTTGAAATTTGTGATTTGAAATAGTATATGTGAAGTTATGAGGGATTTATTACTCAATGGTCATGATGGAATTGTTCATATGCCTTTAAAGTGGGTAATTTGTTATTGTACCCTCGCATTAATCAATGTTTGGGAGTATAGAATAATAGCTTGAACTTTTTGCATCTGTACCCTTCTAAAAATCTCATTTTGTAATAGAATCTCATTTTGCATCTGCAATTGTACCCTCTTAAGCTTTGTAGCATTATCAGATATTGTTATTGAAACTAATATAATCTCTTTCCAAATATAAGACATGCCAAAAGTCTTGATTTGGTGTAAGATTTTGGAGTATTTTTGGGTGTTAATCATCTATATAACACCACATCTAAATCTGTATATATGTATATGCAAAATTTTGGGTTGTCGATAATTTTTTAATTATTTTGGTTTTGTTTTAAAACTATTCATATACTATTTGAATGTTTTGGTTTTTGAATTCAATGCCAATTTTTATTCATTGTACTTAGAAATTATAAATTTTTATTCATGTATTTACTTATTTAGTTATCTGATTAATTATATTCAAAATTATTTGTTTGATTAATTTTTAGCTTATTAGCTAGGTTGATTTAATTATTTGTTCATTTATTTTGTTTTACTAATTAAATTATAGAGATATTTGTTAACTAATTATTGATTTAACAAGTGTATTAATTTTTTTAATAACTGGATTATTTCACTATATAGAAATGGGATCATGTGTACATTTGTTTGTTTGCACGACAAATTATCTTACAAATCTTGTTATGTAAATCCTGGCCCATTTGAAATTCTGTCTGAAATTTTGAAATTATGTTTTGTTTTCAGATAACAAAGTTATTTTGATATAAATATGTTTAGTCTCCATTTAACTAGGCACTAACCCTGTCACTGGAGGTTAAACACTGACCATGTCGACATGAAACTCTAAATCTGTTAAGAAACCATAGTTATGTACGGTTCCGTTGGTGAGGAATAGCGGCCTCTGATATTCTCCCTCGGGTCATCGAGGGTAAACAAATGAGCTTTGATATTCTGACTCGGGTCACCAAGGATGGCAAATGATCTCTGATATTTTGTTTTTGCTATACTGATTTGAAGACATATATTTTTGTCTATTATTAAATTGTAGTATGTTGAACCACTTTGGTTTTATAAACCATATTTTGGATAAATATTTAACTATATGATATGATCTGTTTCTGTTTTTTGAATGCTTGAAATTGCACATGATCCCAATATTTTTAGTGGATAACTTACTAGACTGTAAGCCATAATTTGGTTGTTAAATTTTCTTTAGATGAGGAGTGAATAGTTTGGCGGGCAATGAAAGCTTCTGATCCCTTTTAAATGGGTTGTTGTTATGTCTGTATTAGTTTGTGAACTTTGTTCTAGAAACCCTCTTTGTATTTGTACATTTTATATTGACGTAACTATGGTTTCCTTTTAGTTTTGGATATATTTATAGCAGAAAAAAATTGGACCTTAGTTCTAGTTTCAATCTAACCAACAGCTTTGATTTGTATCCTTGAACATTTGTCAAAGTAGCTCCTAATAATAGTGTTATAGTTCAATCAGTCATAGCACCGCCCTGTCAAGGCGGAAGCTACAGGTTCGATTTATGGTCATTGGGGGCCTCCTAAAAGGATTTACTAAATTCATCGAGTTGTTCCAAAGAGTCAAAACGGCCAGTTATTAGTGGAATCCCCTGTCGGCTCTCTATGAAATATTCGTTTGGCCGAGGTTTGATTTGTCTTCTGTTATTGAGATGGTGTTTTTAGCACCTTTCGAAGGAAGTCTACTAGCGACCCTCTTAATTATTAGAAAAGAAAACCTTGTAGTCATGCAATGTTGGTAATTAATTAGCATGTGCATTAGTTACCTCACTGCATTAAGTTTCTTTGACTTTCATAGTTTATGGATTGACAATCTTATATTCCTTTAGTTTCTTTTTTACTTAAACTCCTTGCCGGGAATTGCATGTTATTGTATTTTTTTTTTTTTTGATAATTTGAATTAAGGGAAAGTTCTTGCTTTGGTTGGAATTTGTGATTGGATTTGTAGGATTACATTGTATCTGATTTTATTTGACATGGCCACTTGATATGAAGAGAATAAAGGATTTAGAAATTTGTAGATATGATAATTTGAGGGAAAAATGATTAGAGTTGAACTCTTGTCTAATTATATATGGAAGCATAGGAATTATGACTTTCAGGATTTTGATTTAAGCTGCTAAAATTATGTCCCAAATTCATAGACTTTAGAAATAGAATTTGGAGAATTTTAAAACTAGATAATTGTGGCTTTTTTCCATAGCTACCCACTTGGAAATTTTTGAATTTATTAGATTTGTATCCTAAGAGATATGCTCCTATAAATATGTCTATCCCAGATGTTACTGTTGTGCAAGACTTGAAGAGTAAATGGTATTTTTTTCATGACTCTGGAAGTAGTTTTAGCCAAAGTGAAAAATATAAAGAATATTTTTATGGCCTTATCGACCTGTCTATAAAATATCTCTGCAATTGGATATGTATTTTTGGAGATATTCTAAATTTTGTAAGACCAGTCTGAAGTATTAATGTGCTGGAATCGGGTGAGATTTAGATTGATGTTATAATTTGAGGAGAGCCAAGAATATTATGGATCTTGATCACATTACAGCTAGGTGAGTCTAAATTTATTTGAAAGAGGAATCATGAGGTTTGGCAAGTTAAGTATTGCTATAATTGGGGAAAAAAACCCCTAGAGGTTTATGTGTGCATGTCCTTGGCCTTTGCTTGTTGTTGGGTAGTTTGTTGGTGCTTTGAGTGGCAAGATAGTGCTTTGACATTTTTAAGGAGCAAAGTTTCTTATAGTATGATATTTTTTCTTTGGCTTTCTTAGCTAAGAAGAGGTTTTGATTGATATATATATATTACCGTGTTAAGTTGCATTGCTTGTAGTGATTTAATGGTTATCTAGAGAATCATTTTGTACTTGGAAGGTGAAATAAGCCTCATTATTGTATTGTAATGTTATTAGCAAAAGATGTAAAGGATCATACCATAATGTTCTGGAGGATTAAGTCAATTTTGATGATTAAACTCTAAAAATCTGATTGAAGATAATTCAAGAAAATTTAAAGTTTGTGAATACTTGGTGATTGCTAAGGTAATGATAATTCTATATATTGCATTGTTGATGTTGATAAGACAAAGGATATTTACTGAACCACTATTTCTATTATGGCCTTGATGCTACTTTGATGAAGCTATAGTAAATTTGTGTAAATTACAAGAATGATCTTTTGCTTCTATCTTAGTGTGTTTTTTAATTTAATTTATTTTTTTTTTTTTTGAGAGATGGGTTTGCTTAGTCTTTGGTATTTATTTTTTTAATCAGAAGAGAATTGAGAGTGTTCTAATATTGTTTTGAACTTGAGTATATGTACAATCCAATGTTCTCCCTCATTTTTGAGAGATGCTTGATGGTTGTAAAAATTTGATCTTTGATGATCATGTCATGTGGTTTTGATGTATTGAGATGGTGGTAATGTTTTTGTTGTTTTAAATTCTGTTTGAGACTTGGATGACTAGCAATATGATAATAGATCCTAAGATTGATGATTAATAGAGAATATCCACTGGTATTGATTTCTATGTTATGTTTGATATAAGTTGGTGCAAAACCCTAACTTGGCTTGATGTTCATTTGTTGTAACCATCATCCTTAGAAGTATTATAAGTAAAGTTTTGTTTGAATCCCTTGGTCTTTGAATCTTATCAGCTAATCCGATGACACTCGAATTTTTACATGGTCTGAATCTTATTGAAAGCCTGCTTCGACTGATCAAGTTTGAGTTTAGAGGATTAAACTCTTTTAAAGGAGGGGAGATTGTAAGCCCCACCCCAGTTTAATCCTAGCTGTTGGTTGTTAATTTTTTTTCAGATGAGGAATGAATAGTTTGGCTGGCAATGAGAGCTTATGATCCCCTTTAAATATGTTGTCGTTATGTCTGTATTAGTATGTGAACTTTGTTTTAGAAAACCTCTTTGCATTCGTACATCTTATATTGAGTTTATATTTAAAAGCTATAATTTTGAGATTATATTTCTATTTTGAGAAAAGTTCTGAGGCCTTGCATGCTTATTGGGTTTTACCTCGTGGGTATGAGCCCGTTTGTCGGCGCACTGGGTCTGGCGAGCTGGGTTCAGGGCATGACAGGTATAGTAGTATTTTCTCTTTTTGTAACCTCTGTTTAAACCAATGGAACCTTGAATATTGCAATATAATAATTGAGAGGATTAGAATACTCTCCTTCATGGAATCAAAGAAGTAAATAAAAGGTCAATACTTGACAGCAATTTTCAACCATATCTAGCATTCTCAATCTTTTTCCAGCCAGATCTGGTGTTCACAAATGTGTTTTGCACCAAATTCTGTGCTTTCTGTTATTTTCTAGCTAGATTTGGTATTCCCAAACATTTTATTCAGATCTAAAAATATCTCCAACTTCATAGACCTATAACCGAACTTCCACAATATCTTTTGGCACTCTAATAATACCCCTCCCTCTGCCTACTTTAAATATAGCTAATTCATCATCTCCAATGTTTTTGCTATCTCAAATTTGTAATCTTATCATTATTAGATTGGACTCCAACAATTATGTCCTCTGGAGATACAAAATTAATTCTATTCTTAAGGCTCACAATCTTTGTAGGTTTGTCAACTGATGAGTATGTAATATACATGATGTTTACATGTATTTTGCATCCACTTAGCTTGTCTTCTTACATAACTTTTTATATTTTTACTGCTACTTTGGGTATTTTGTGCTTTATCTGAGTATGTAGGTTTCAGGAAAAAAGAAGCAAAATACGAGCAAATTGGAACTAAACAAGGGAGAAAAGAGCACACAAAAGCATAACACTGTTGTGCTTAGGCCATGTTTAAGTCGTGCAGATCATATAAGATGAGCAATTTGAGTGCAAAGTGCAACACGACCCATTTTTCAGCTTACACAATAGTTCAAAGGGAAGCACGAGTGTGCTTGTCACAACAGATTACAAAAAAGAGTAAATGAATCAACACAGCTATGTCCTTTAGTATAAGCACAATCATGCTTAAGGCTCCTATACTAGGGACCATTTTTGTGGAGAATAGCAAGGATGGCTAGGTTTTTGAAGAGAAAACCAAAGGCCATCATTCAATGGTGAATTGAAGCTTCCCTTGTAGTCTGTAGGCAAGTGATTGAAGATTCATCATTCTCCATCCTTGGATTTCATTGCAACCATTGAGAGGAGCTTAAGGGCAGGGCTAGGGCCCAAGTCTGCCCTAGCTCTTCTCTCCCAAAAAAGAGGAAGAAGATCCCTTCAAAACTCAACTTTGGTGCTTAAAAACACCATTCCCAATGCAAGCATGGCCGTGCTCTTCTCTATATGTCTTGGAACTTGTTCTTGGTGCAACTATAGCCTAACCTATAATAGGTAGTTTACCTTTTTTGGAATAATACAAATGTATGTCAGTGTCTAAGACTATAGGGGATCGATTATTCGTGATGAATTTGTATTTATTTTTATTTTGATTTTGATCAAGTTAATAAGTAATTTTGTATAAAAAATTAATTTATATATGGAAACTTTCTTCATACACTACAACAAATTGTATTTTTAGTGATAACCAAAAGTTATCACTAAAAGCAATAATTTTAATCACAATTAGTAATACTAGCAAATTTTAGAGGCCGTCACCTCCCATCACAAATACCTCCAATGCTAATATGAGCATGACCATTTTAGACAAATTGTCACAATTACTCCAAAATTTTGTGACCAATTTCACAACACTAAAAAATTTAGTATTTGTGATAAAAAATGATATGGCTACAATAAATTACATTTTTATTGATAACAAAAGTTATCATTAAAAACTATAATTTTAGTTACAATGAGTAATACTAGTAAATTTTAGAAGTCGTCACCTCCCATCACAAATACCTTCGATGCTAATATAAGAGTAATCATTTTAGACAAATGGTCACAATTACTCCATATTTTCGTAACCAATTTCACAACACTAAAAAATTAAATATTTTTGATAAAACAATGTGGCAAAAATAGCCTTATTTATTTATGGCAATTTTTTATAAACAAAAAAAATCTTAAGAGTGACAAATAAAGTTGTCATAATAGTTCAGTCAATTGTGACAATTTTGTTGACATAAAAAAATAATTAAATAGTAATGAATACGCGGTAACAATTGTCCATTTTATTGTAACGACTTTGTTGCCACAAAAAAATGCTAAATAGTGACAACTAAGCTGTCACAAAAGTTCATTTTATTGTAATAATATTATTGACACTAAAAATGCTAAATAGTGATGAATAAACCATCACAATAGTTCATTTTATTGTGATGATATTTTTGACACAAGAATACACAATAGTAATGAATATGTCATCTCAATAGTCTATTTTATTGTGGCAATATTGTTGACACAAAAAAAACACAAAATAGTGATGAATAAGCCGTCACAATATTTCAGTTTATTGTGATAATATTTTTTAAACTGAAAATGCACAATAGTGACAATAAGCCGTCACAATAGTCTATTTTATTATGGCAATATCAATGAATAAGGCATCACAATAGCCCACTTTATAGTGGCAACATTGTTCTCAAAGAAAAATACACATTAGTGATGAAAGAGCTCTTACAGTAGTCAATTTTATTGTGACAATATTGTTGTCACAAAAAACACACAATAGTGATGAATAAGCTGTCACAATAGTCTATTTTATTGCACAACATTGCTGACACTAAAATAATTAAAAATAGTGACAATTTTTTTTTTATCAATTGTGTTATTTTTATTTGTCACGAATAATGTAATAGTTTAGTAATTAAATTTGTGTTAGTGACCATATTGTGTAATAGATTTCATCAAAAATATTAAACTCATATGTTAACACAACAAATTCATATAAAACACATATTTTAAGTGGCAAAATATTGTCACACTAACAAACTAAATCTATAATATAATATAAAAATAAAAATCATCCAAATGTACAAAGTTTTGAATATATGAAATTATACTAAAATACCCAAATATTATTATAAAATTTATAATAATTCTAAACTACATTCTAAGGTAAATTTGAATATGAAGTACTCCACTATGCGTTTGATTCCTACAAAACAACCCAAAAAATAGAATCAATTAGTTCATAAAGTAATATGATTTTAATTTAGGGCTAACATCCATAATAATATAATGATAATTGTAAGAAGTGTTAATAACTATTCAAAATTTTATAACTTTGAATACTCACATGACTAGTTGGGACACTTGATGTTGTAGGATTTGATAGATCGTCAATAGTAGTAGATTCATTTGGCAACAATTTGGGAATTAATCCAGTATTTTCCAAATGTGCAAAAATGGATGAGACATGTTTAAATTCTGTGGCTTGCTTCTCAATAGCCGCACGTTGAGCTTGAATCTCCTCTTCTTGTTTTTTTGTGACTTCAGTTAGTCTTGCAACTTCATCATTTAAATCCCTTGCATGTTTTTTTGCAGTCTCAGCTTCTGCTACAATTTGACTGTTTATTTGGGATGTAGATATTATTCTTTTAAGACCTAAATCACGTGAGTAACTTGACTTGTTTTTTAGAGCAAGACCAAAATGCTAAACGAGTGGTAAAGATGCAGATGAAATCTTTTCTTTATTCTTCTCTCCCTCTTCTTGAAGTTTATTCTACATCCAACAATCAATAGATTAACTCTATGCATGCAATGATCAATATGCCTGAAAATTTTAGAGAAAAATCCTATTCAATAAAAGCATATGAATTGTTAAATTTAAGATTCTTTCCATTCACAAAACATAAACCATGTTGTTAAAAATATATGTAACATTCTAGATAGATATAGAGTTTGAAAAATAATGAAAATTACCAACTATCAATTATTATTCATCAATTGTTAGCTCTAATCATAAATTCAAATTTAATTAAATATATCACTACTGAAAAAACAATCTAATAGATGACCGCATAATATTCAAGTTTGATAATAAATACTAAAATATATCATTTGATTTTGAGGCATTAATAAGCCAATATTTCATGAGGATTAACACCACACATATAATGCCAATAATAATAATAATAATAATAATAATAATAATAATAATAATAATAATAATAATTTTAATTTTAATTATCATGTCAATTTCTAGTACTAATTAAGAAACTTGAAACTTTTTCAAACTTTTCAAATAATTATAGCATTTAATAGAGAAAAATTATAAAAAAATTGTCCACCGTTTTAATTCAAGTAACAAACCTAAGATTTTAATAACAGAAATATTAAAAAAAAATAATTTGTACTCAATTAACCAATAGTAAAGCATGTAGAGGCTCTCGTTCTTGAACATAAAAACTTTGAAGCTAAGGCTATTAATATACATACATACATACATAGTATATATTAATCTTACCCTTGGAAAAATCTTCCTTTTTAAAAATATATGATTCATCTATGAAGAGAGTTGTATTTTCATTGATCAATCAAATACATAGAGGTCCGATTTTATGTAGAATGAAAAAAATGCATATGACTGACAAATGAGTAGGTGCTAATCTAGTTTGGATGAACTTATATTATAGTGATGCAATATTTTTCTAAAGTAAAAAATATAATAATTCTAATCAATAAATAAAATTATTCCTATTTATTTTTTTATTTTTAAACCATCACAGAGTTTAATAAAGTAAAATTAAAAAAATAACAACGGACCAACTCGAGCCAAATCCAACGGGTCGATCCTGGCTTGATCTAATGATTGATCCAAAGAGCCAAGCATGTTGGTTGGGCCATGGGTTTCATATTTTAAATTTGGACCGCCCCAACCTGGCCTAAACTATTCATGAGGTCCATCAGATCTGGGTTTGGGCTGGGTCAAAACCTTAAATTTCTGGGCTGGGCCAGCTCGATCCGACCCAATGATGAGAGTGATATATTATTATTTTTCTGGGAAGAAAGCAAATGGAATTGGAAGAATTGAAATCATAATTGGACTTCAACAACATTAAACTTATAAAAAAAAATAAGATATAGAAAAAAATAAATAAATAAATTTCAATCAACATAAGTTTTCTTCATAAATAAAACATAAAAATTAATGTCTATTTAAATTTATTTCATCATTAAGGTATTATAGCAATAATAATAAAATAGAAAAATAACAAATAAAAAAATATAAGAATTAAGTAGATCAAATACCTGGAGGTGGGGAGTCCCTTGCAAAGCTCTATGCTACATGAGAAAGCATCCTTGTGGAGCCATGCATAGACGCCAATGGCAATAGTATAATCTCGCAACTCCTTGATGGTGATCGGAGCCATAACTGACTTTAGCAATGAAAGCAACCCTTGGATACCCATCTTTCGATACTTTTACTAAGAAAAAGGTAATTATCGAAGATAGGAAACCATGGGAGAGAACAAGAAGATGATGGTATACAATAGAATTAGGCTAGATTATCATGTTATTTGATATATATTATAAAAAAGGATAAATTAAAAAGATATGGATTTTTTTTTTAAAAAATTGGATACTTAATTACTATGAAACTCACACATCAAATATGAGAATAATTTTCCCTCCAAAACATAAATAAAACACTATAATAATATTAAACATTAAATATTTATAACATAGTATATATTACTTGAAATAATCTTAGGATCTAATTTTTAAAAATACAAATATATTAGTTTTTCATAATAAATAAAACTTATAAAATTAATAATGATAAATATATTATCACACTCATTAGATTAATACTTTTAAAATAACTTTTAAAATATAAAAATGGATTAGTATTATATATATATATATATAGAAATTCATCAACTATGCACGTGCATAGCTGATGAATTCTAAGGATGTTTGTTGCAACCGTTGGATGATATCATCCAACGGTTGCAAAAAGATGAGATGTGAATTCTAAGAATCTAAGGCAGCCTCTTCTCTTTCTCTTCTATTGCTAGTTACTGTCCGCTTGTTGCCGCCGCTTGGTTCATTTCAGCGGTTGTGGCCGCCGCTCCGGTTGTCTCCGCCTTTCCGGTAGTCGCTGTTCGGTTGTCACCGCCGCTCCGGTTGTCTCCGTCTTTCCGGTAGTCGTTGTTCGGTTGTCGCCGCCGCTCCGGTTGTCGTTGTCCGATTGTTGCCACCACTAGGTCGTCGCCACAGCTTTTGTTGTCGCAGCCACTGGGTCGTCGCCGCCACTCTGGTTGTCACTGTCCGGTTGTAGCTATTTAGTTGTAGACGCCACCGGTTCAGCTAAATTTGTTAAGCTGAAGATTTAATTTGTTTGAAGCTGCAGATTTTTTTTATTTTTTGGTGGCTTCAATTTGTAATTTGTTTAGCTGCAGATTTTGTTAAGTTGCTGCAGATTTTTGTAAGTTGCATAAATTTTGTTAAGTTCCTGCAGATTTTTGTAAGCTGCTGCAGAAATTTTGTTAAGCTACCGAGATAGACATACATTATATAATGAGATATGGTGCATGATTAGAACAACATAACCAACAAAAAAAATTGAATTGTAATAAGATGATAAATTAATGTTGATACATCAACAGAATACATTAACATCAGTTTACAGAACATGCAAGTTTGGTAACTAGGAATCCCATAAAATTGGAATAAGGGAAGTAACTTGGTTTCCCTGTTGCTACAACAATATGGATATTGACTAATGTTCAGGAACATACAAAACCATGGTAATGAATGGCTCCATAGTGACAGAAATGCATGGAAGAACAAACTGAAAATGATCGGAATAACTTCGTCCTGACTATTGCATGGTTTTATTATCTGAGGAATGACGATTTTGGTTGATGCTATGTGACTCTCTCAAATGCACCACCAAACTGCATATGAAGCCATTCTGGAGTTGATCCCTGCTCGCTTGTATTCCCTCGCTTGAGTTCCGAATGGCAAACTAGGAGTAGTATCATATGCTTGTGGTCCAAACTGAAAACACAGCATCTTTGTTATGATTGATTATTCTCCAAAGTTCCGTTCTCCATTATTTTGATCCCTTTCTACATAGCTAACATGAAATTTAATACAACATTAGAAATTTCAGAAAAAAAGTAAAAATAAAAACAAACAAAACACTTTAGATTCTCTTTGTCAACAAAATACAAAGCCTAAATGCTCTTATCTGTGAACAACTCAATTCACTTATGATGTATCCATAAGATTCATTATCATCTTCAATTGCAACAAAAATTATTATTTTCACATGAAACACAAATTCCTGCAGCCTTGTATAAAACACATTCTCTCCAATATTTTCAATAAATTATATTTATCATCATTCAATGAAAAATTGCCCTAGCTCTCATTCCAGAACATCAGAAAAAAGAAAAAAAAAAAGAGGAATTTCAGATTACTGCTAGCCATTCTCTTTATCCACAAAAATCAATGAAAACAAACAAACCTAAATGGTCTTATCAATGAGCTTCTTCCTCTGTTGAGGATTGGAAACATGGCAAACAATCCCCGTGGCCTTAATCCCTTTTTTCTTGAGCTTCTCAACAGCCTCATCCACGTTTCTCTGCAAATCTTGATCTTCTCAATAACCACGAAAACCAATCACAAAATAAGTAAAAGAACAACCTGACGAGTGAGCTTCCTGTAAGCAACCTTGATCTCCTTATTGCTAGCAGACCTCGGAACCCCAAGCATAGAGTAGTAGTCCGCCGACAAAGAGACGATGATGCTCCTGAACCAGTGTGATCTGCAGCACTGCCGTGGAGAATGGCTTGAGGCGTTCAACCGGAGGCATGTGGAACCTAGCAATGTTGGGGAAGGGTCTACGCGGAGGAGGAGGGGGGGTGTGCTATTTCGGCGGAATTCGTTGAGAGCCTGTCTCCCATCTGTACAGGTGCCACACTAGTAAATGAAGATGAGATGTGAACAAGATGTGGTTGCATAGTAACCATTTGATCAAATCTAACGGTCAGTAATCAACATCCATAGAATTTAGATCTAAGAACGTGCATAGAGTCCCTGCCCTTATATATATATATGAAATTGTAAACTTAATAATAATATACTATATCACAAAATAATGGAATTTTTGTAAAAGGTGTTATTTTGGGTATTAATAGATATCATACAATTAAATTATCAGGGAGGGAATAGTATTGATAAGTGCTTGTGTTATAGTATCGCGAAGCGCTATTATCTTACATTAAGCATACCTTTTATCAGGTTTTATCACTAAATGTGTGCATTTGTGTTCTCTTGTGCATTGAAGGTATTGTGGGGCCTAATTGGAGAAGAAGAATGAAATTAGGTCGCGTTCGCCAATGTTGGGATGTTCTCGGACCAAGCAAGGAACGAAGCACGTATTTGGACTTGTGGATGTGTGCCAACCTCTTTTGGAGGGGCACAAAGGCAGTCACATTCACAACAAGTCCAATCCGTGTTACTTAGGAGAATCTCGCGAAAGAAGAAGACTTGAAGCAATCGGCGCGACCTACCGTTGCTTGTGTGCCCAAGTAATGGCCTCGATGAAGAACAATGGACCCGGGAGGCGTTTCGGCAAGTTACCAAGCCTGTTCAGCTGAAGATTAGTGTTCCAGAGAAGTCACACGGGCGTGTGGAAATTTCACACGGCCGTGTGAGCCATTTTCCAGCCAGACAGAGAAGTCACACGGGTGTGTGGAAATTCCACACGGCCGTGTGTTTTGCAATTTCAGCCATCCAGTGAAGACACACGGGCGTGTGGAAATTCCACGGCCGTGTGAAATTAATTTTTCAGCCGAGACAGAAGCTTCACACGGGAGTGTGGAAATTCCACACGGCCGTGTGAAGCCCCCGATAAGTCCAATTTTAAAGCCGCGATTCAACAATATAAAAGGGGATTTTTGCAACCTTTGGAGGGATCTTTTGACCTATCTTTTCCCCAACTTTCTGGAGTGCGGCTAGGGTTTCGGAGAGGGTTTCGTGGAGGTTCTAGCGCGTCGTCGGCATCGATTTCGAGGTTCGACGTTTGCACAAGACCACGACCACACTAATTCGAGGGGGTTTTTCATTGATGTCTATGTTTTATGCTTTATTTCTCACGTTGATGAACATGTATAGCTCTATGAGGAGCTAAACCCCTCGTGGGGTATTCGGACTTGTAAACTTTAGGGTTTCTTATGTTTCTTTGACATTGATTATTATGCTTTCCATCATTGATGAATAAAATTGAGTTTTTAATCTTGATTATCCTTTCATATTGTTTTCCCTTAAACGTGACATTAGGGTTGAGAGCAATCTAGGCTTTCCTTTGGAGGTGTGACAACTCCTATAGGATTAGACTACTCAAGATTAACGAGGGTTGAGAGGGAGAGTTGTGAGGTAGCAATGTACCCCTTTCCCCTTCAATGTGATTTCTCCCTACCTCCGATTCCTTGATTTAATAGCGGTCGAAATAGAGTGAAGCAATAGGTAGATAAACTCCCCTAGGGCTTAGTTACGCAAGTAATAGAGTGGAGGGTTGTAGTGAATCCTATTTGCTGGGGCTCAATCTAGACTAGGATTCTTCCACCTGGACCAAAGGGTTAGAATTACGTATAGGAACAGGTTTAATCACTAGGAATCCCTAGAGCATAATGCAACTCCACATAGTGTGAGGTTTAGGCAGATGAACTCCCATGGGGCTTAGTCATCTAGGTGACAGAGTGAAGGGTGTTGTGAATCCTAATACCGGGGCATAGTGTTGGAGTTAGTCACGGTTGTCCTTAGGTTTGGGACCGTGAGTCTTAGGATATCCTCGACTCAATTGACATTAATAGGAGAGCATAATATTATAGTCTTGCACTTGAAACATAGACCCTAGAGGTAGCTTGTCCGGATACCCCCCTTTACTCATTGTTAGTCCTTCTCGATTTTCCTACTTGCACTTCTTTCTTCCATCTCTCTATTTAGTTTATTGCTTTGCATTATTTTCACTCATCAATCTTATTATCGTTCTCCGTATTCTGCATAGCTTAATTAGTGAAACCTTATATTCTATCTCCCTATTCCCTGTGGATTCGACTACCTTCTCACCAAGGTAAATTTATTACTTCGACAAACCCGTGCACTTGCGGGATACACGCAAGGGGTCGTGTCAAGTATCATTTTATTTAAGGCTGTCTGGTGGGATGTATATCATAAAGGAGGATTCAAGGTTCATAAGTTTGGGTTTCCTATAGTCATTGTCACACGTAATTTGAAAACTAATGAACCGTATGTTTTGGCTTCTCAAGCTGAACATGTTTATTATGTAAGTGATATTAAGGAGCTTAATTGGCAAGTTGTTGTCAAAACAAAACCTCCTAATATGTATAATCTTCCTAATGAAAATATAGGAGATGAAACATTCCAAGAAAATGCAAATTTTGGCTTTACACTTCATGGAGCTACTTGATGTCATATCTTTGGATAGTTTGATTTACAAGCCGCAAGTGTTGAAGGAAATACATTAGACATTAGCATTATGGGAGCTGAAGAAGAAGAAGATGAATATGAGACAAATGAAGATACTTTTATCATTATGATAAGACAAATCTAGCTTGTGACAAACTAAAAAGTGATGATGATGATGATTGAGCATTAGTGGGAAATTTGTTTTAAATGTTTTAGTATGTAAACACTTATTTTTATATTTCGGAACCAGAATTTTCATTATATTCAAGCATCTACATATTATTTTTTACGAATGGATACAAATAATCTTAAAAAACTTTTAATTTTGGAAAAAAAATATTTATGAACAATTATTGTTTGGTCCTTTGAAATTTTGCAAATTGACTTGTATAGTTATTTTAAATAATATTATTTAGCCAAATTAGTATATTTATTTTTAAAAAAAATATAATTTTAGGGAAAAGTTTTTATAAAATTTTATTCTTTGCTTCTTGACATTATAAATTGAGTTATGTGGTACCAAGCCGAGGACACGCACGCAGAAAGAATATTATATTTATAATTTAAATCATTCTCGCTATGATTAATTATGCATTAATAAAAAATCTATCAAATATCTCCAAGCCAAGTATGTGATTCTTAAATTATGTGAGATGTTTTTAGCTAGAATAAAAATCAAATCTTAATTCTTTCCAAACTTTAAAAATAAAAAATAAAAATAAAAAACCTTTGAATAGTTTATATATGTGTGTGTTTTCGATTAATGATAATTTTTTTAATAAAATTATAGTTATTTTAAAAAAAATTAAACAAAAACACAAATAATTACATCCAAATCAAATACTGTATATCACATCTAGTGCGAATAAAATTTAAAATTTGAATTCTTTCTAAAAAGTAAAAACCTAATAATTATTGATTACACCAAATCGAAACCATTTATTATAACAAATCAAATAATTAGATTTTTAGCAAGATTCAGACCAAATCTGAATATTTATTAACAAATCCAAGGATTATCCGTTAAGGTAGTGTTTGGTTCGATGTAATTCTAAATGCAGTGGATTTTCTAGTTACAATGTAACTGAAAATACTTGGTTTTCAAAATATAGTACAGTCAAATCATGTGTTTAGTTAGATGCAACTGGAATTACTGTATTATAAGATTTTATGTTTGTTTGGAAAGATTTATAAATCTAAAATTGAAAAATATGTGTATAAGTGTGTATATGTCTCTATATATGCATATATATACATATATGTATATGAGTATATATATCTATATAAGTATATGTGCGTATTTATGTGTATATGCATATATATACATATATGTATAGGTGTATTTGTATATGTAAACATACTATGTGCAGGTATATCTAGAAGTGTATATACATACATATACGTATGTACATATGTAACAATACCTATTGCCACACCCTTTGCTTGAGTATTCCACAAGTGCACGGGTCGTCGCAGTAATAAAATATACCCTGGTGAGTGGATAGTCATATCCACAGGGAATAGTTGCTCAGAAACAAGAGAGATCACTATTTAGCTAAGATGAAAATCAATTGGGGATGAAATTAATATAACCGTGACTAGCCCTCTACACTATGCCCCGGCGGAAAGGATTATTCTCAACACCTCACACTGTGTGGGACTGCTTAGGGTTCTAGGGACTCTAAGTGATAAACCATCTTCCCTAATATAGACCTAACCCTTTGGTCCAGACGAAAGGCCCTTAGTCACAATTAAGCCCCAGCACTAAAATTCACTACAACACTTCACTCTGTTGCTCGCTCAACTAAACCCCAATGGAGCTCATCTCTTAGCACTTCAGTCTATTGTGACCGCAAAGAACTCTTGGAACGTGGAGGTAGGATAAATCACATCGGAAGGGAAAGGGGACATTCCGCTACCTCTCGACTTACCCTTTCGGCCCTCTTTCAATCTCGCTTAGTCTAATCCTAATGAAGTTGTCATACCTTCAATAGATCACTTAGATGGATTCTCAACTCTAGTTTCATATCTAAGGGAAAATCAACAGAATAAGCATTCAAGATTGAAACTCAATTAAATCATCATTTAAAGAAACATAATAAGAGTTAATGAAACAAAATCATTCTAGGGTTTACAAGTCCAAGTACCCACTAGGGGTTTAGCTCTCCATAGAGCAATACAAAATAAACAATGAAATCGAAATCATATGCATGTAAACTATAAAAATAACCCCCTTGTCGTCCATGTCGATGGTTTTACGGAGCCGCTTCGTCTTCTCCAAAGGTTCCTTTGTCAAACCTAGAGCACACCTTGCCAAATCGATGCCGATGAAAGCTTCCCCAATAGTTCTCCTCCAAAGGAACTCGATGTCGATGTCGTAGAACTGCTCCTAAGGCCTCGTAAAAACCTCTCCAAACCCTAGCCGCACTTTTCTCGAAAGATGGGCAAAAGATAGGAAAAAGATCCCCATTAAATCTCAAATCGCGATATTTATAGGGCTGAAATCGAGCATCCACACGGCCGTGTAGAATTTCCATACGCCCATGTGGATTCTCTGGAATCTGATTTTCTGCGCTCTATGAACAGTAACTGCCCATCCTCAACCATTGCGTCCATGACCTATTTTTGCTTTTTTCCTTCCAATTCGTCCCCACAACCCTAAATTCACAAAAGAACACAAATATACATGAATGAGTGATAAAATTTGAGAAAAGTGATGCTCAACGCAAGAAAAGTATACTTCGTATCACTTATACATGAGCACTTATACATTTTTATACAAATATATATATGTATACATATGTGTGTATATGTATAGATTTCGATACACACACACACACACACACATTGGTTTTGAGCTTTCGGGATTTAATTTTACAGTCATTTTGACCGTAAACAAAAATCTCTCAATGTTGGGATTTCAAAAACACATGAGAAATGAAATAACTCAAAACAAACATTTGAGTTTAAAAGGACAAAGGATTTGGAGTAAAAGAGTAGGACAAGCAATGAGAGAAGATGGGTACCCAGACAAGCTACCCCTAGGACTTATGCTTCTAGTGCAAGACAATGCTATTATACTATCCTATTGATGTTAATTGAATCGAGGAGATCCTTAAACACACGGTCCCAAACCTAAGGTCAACCGTGACTAACCCTAACACTATGTTCCGGTCATTAGGTTTCACTACGACCCTTGACTCTCGTTGACCTATCAACTAAGCCCTAGGGGAGTCTATCTACCTAAGCCTCACACTGGGTGGAATTGCTTTAAGTTCTAGGGATTCCTAGTGATTAACCCTGTTCCTATGTGTAGTTCTAACCCTTTGGTCCAGATGAGAGAACCCTAGTCTAAATTAAGTCCCGGCACTAAGATTCACTTCAACCCTTCACTTTCTTGCTCACACAACGAAGTCTCAGGGGAGTTTATCTCCTAGCACCTAACTCTATCTCGGACAACGAATAAACTATGGAACATGGAGGTAGGGAGAATCACATCGGAAGGGAAAGGGGACGTTCCGCTACCTCACGACTCACCCTCTCAACCCTCTTCAATCCTAAGTAGTCTAACCCTATAGGAGTTGTCACACCTCCAAAGGATAACCTAGGGTGTTCTTAACCCTAGTGTCACGGCTAAGGGAAAACAATAATCAAGAAGAAATTAAGATTGAAACTCAATTTTATTCATCAATAATGGAAAAGAATAATAGAGATGTCAAAGAAACATAATAATCCTAGGGTTTACAAGTCCGAATACCCATAAGGGGTTTAGCTCCTCATGGAGCTATACAAATCCATCAAAATAAGAATAAGAAAACAAATTGAATGCATAGATGAAAACCCCCTTGTGTGCGATGTGGCCGTGGTCTTGTGCGGTCGTTGGACGTTGATGTCGACGCCGATGACGCGCTCCAAACCTCCATGAAGTCCTTTCTAAACCCTAGCCGTTCCTCTCTAGAAGTTAGGGCAAAGAAAAGCCAAAAAGATCCAAAAACTGTCTCCAAAACGAGCTTTTATAATGTTGAGTCGCGGTTTTAAACTGCAGAAATCGGAATTTCACATGGCCGTGTGGAATTTCCACACGCCCGTATGAAGTTGCTATTTTGCTGATTTTCGGCAGTCAGTGGACAGTAACTTGCTACAATTTTTGCTACAGTAATTGTGCCAAAACGCTCCCAAATTCGTCGTTCTTCATTGAGGCCGTTGAATTGGGCACACAATCAACGGTAGATCGTGCCGATTGCTTCAAATCTCCTAATTGGTGAAGTTCTCCTTGTTAGCACGAGCTAGACTTATTGTGAATGTGACTGCCTTTGTGCCCTTCCAAAGGAGGTTGGCACACACTCACAAGTCTATGCTCATGCCCTGTTCCTTACTTAGTCCGGAAATCTCCCCAACAACGGCGAACACGATCTAACTTCGTTCATTTTCTCCAATTTACCTTCACAACCCTGTAATGCACAAAAGTAAACAAATGCACACTTTTTAGTGATAAAATCTGATTAAATCAATGCTCATTGCAAGATAATAACACTTCGCATTACTATAACACGAACACTTATCACTCGTTAATTTGTACCAAGCCTCATCATCCGTTTATGAGCTTGCTTATTTTGACCCTAAGAACCGAGTCAAGAAATGGACGGGGTTTTTACGCTGGCTTTCGGCACGGGGTTTAAGGTCCTTAGTTTGGTCTGGAAATCACTTCAAAATTCTCACCTAACCAAATCTCTTATAAATATTACAATTTAAGAAAAAAAAAACCACATTTATTCAACAAAGCTACCAAATTTTCACACTACACTTCATAAACACAAATAATTTAGGACTCGTTTGTCATTGTTGTGAGTTTTTTATTTTTTTTCAATTTAATATTTTAGAAATAAAACTAAGAAAACATGTTTGGCATCATATTTTTGTTTTAAAAAATTTTGACAACAATCTCCATGTTTTCAAAAAAAATAAATAAATAAACAGGAAACAACATTTTTATGTTTTTTGAAAAGTTATCAAAACTCTCCCTCCCACCATAAAATCCTCTCTCTCTCATTTTAATTTTTAATTCCTTTAAATTTGCAATTTTTAATTTTTTTTAAAATATCATATTTTTTTACAAATTAATGCTAATAATTTTAAAAAGTATATTTTTAAGAAAAATATTTTTAAAATTTTATTATTTGGGCTTCATATTTTACAAATTAGTTTATAAAGTATAAAAAATTATATTTTTAGGAAGTATTTGTGAAAATTATTGTTTGACCCTTGATTTTTATAAACGAGGATATAACATATAAAATATATACATACATACATACATACATATACATACATACATACATACATATATATATATATATATATATATATATATATATATATATATATATATATATATATATATATAATTTTTTAAGCCAAATCCCAAAATATATTTTTGTTTCAAATGGTGCAATTATTATGAGATATTTTTTATCCATACAATACCGTTTATGTTATTAATTTAATTTAATAATACAATCATGTAAACTAATATGAAAAATAAAGTTTTCTAAAAAAATTTGTGAATTTAAAAAATGATAAAAAAAACTTCATAATAATTTTGTACTAAACAAATGTGTTTTCGTTTTCAACTTTTTTAAAATATATAACATTTAGTGTATCCAAACACGCTTTTTTTTTAAATTGAAAATAAAACAAAAACAAAGTACAAACAAAACAAAAGCGAAACAAAAACAAAAAAACAAAAAAAAGAAACGATGCCCCCAAGTGTTTTAGTGACTCCTAAAGGCAATGTTCCAACCTGCTTTATTGAGTGTTATCCGGAGTCTTGTAGGTCTTACTTTCAAGATCCCCTACTTAGCAGCTCATAATTTTTTTTTAAAAAAAAACAAGATTTATCCGTAATGTCTTATAAAAGAAATGTTTAATTTTAATTTTTTTAAAAATATATATTAATATATAATATATGAAATACATCCATTTTTACGATTTAACATGTAACACCCATGCTTCTTTTATATTCATGGAATATCCAAAAAATTAATACTATCATCATCAAAATTATATAACTTTTCTTTTTATATTTTTAATAAATTAGTTTAATCAATTATTTTTTTCCAAATTAGATAAACCTCCGACCAAACCTTTCACCTCCCATACAAGATGACTTGTGGAGTGGTAGACAATAGTGAAAAAGGGGCACCCGAGCAAGGGACGAATAGGGGTGGAAGCCAAGGAGGAAAGTGAGGAAGGAGGAAGCAAGGAAGGGGCCGGACAGGGGAGGACGATGTAGGGGAGGAGGGAGACAAGGGATGGGGACACAAGCAAGTCCATTGACACCGCCGGCGATAATGGGGTTGCTGTCCCCTTGTCCCTTCATCTCTGCTAATAATCATCTTAAAATCCCAATTTGTTTAATATGATGTATTGAAACAATTTATTCTTTGGCTTAATTTTATTTTATTTTTCAATTATGTCAACTAAAATCATAAAAACTTTGTTTCATAAGTCTCTAATAATCTAATGATAATAAGCTTATTTTTATTTTTGGCATCAATCTTAAAAATGAAGGGAGGGAACATGTGTTTATAGTTTTTTCTCTCTTGAACCTAGAGGTAGTTTAAATTAGCAAGAAATATCAATCAATTTTTTTAATACAAAAATCTAATAGTTGTGGTAAAATAACATAGACATAAAAAAGATGTCACTAAAAGTCTTGACTATTATGTTGACATCAAATCTCATTTGAATTTAGTGAGAAACAAGGGTCACAAAAGAAAATTTGACACTATTAATACATTAATAGCGATTATTTAATTGTGGCACGTACCAAATTGTGGCAAAATAATAGAGAGACACAAAAAAAAGGTTATTTAAAGTGTTGACTTTTGCAGTGACAATAATATACTTGGTCACAATTACGTGTCATTCTCATCAAAAAATGACAAACAATGAAGAGGTAATTTTTTTAGCACAAAAAACTTAATTTTTGTGGCAAAAACACAAAGGTATAAAAATGTTGCCAAAAAAATCTTGACTCTTGTGGTAATAATAATATGTTTGGTCACAATTACACGTCATGCTCATAAAAAAATTTTTGACATCAAATTTCATTTGAATTTAGTGACAAACAATGGGGACAAAAGAATTTTGACACAATCAATAATTAATAGTGACACTTACTAAATTGTCATAATAATTAGTGTAATAGTGATAAAAATATAAGTTATCTCAATTAATATAAATAATATTGTTAGTTAACTTTGTTAAACACAAAAACCTAATATTTGTGACAAAATAATCGAGAGATACAAAAAAATTACCACTAAGTTGTTGACTTTTGTAGTGACAACAATATGTTTGGTCACATTTACAAGTCATTCTCATCTAGAAATTTTCAATATCAAATCTCATATGCATTTAGTGACAACGAGTGAACACAAAAGAATTCTTGACACTATTAATATGTTAATTGTGACGACTTAATTGTGGCACGTACTAAATTATCACAATTATTAGTGTAACAGTTATAAAAACATAAGCTATCATAACTAATAAAAATAATAGTCTTAGTTAACTTTTTTTAGCACAAAAAACCTAATATATGTGGTAAAATAACATAGAGATACAAAAAAATTATCACTAAAAGTGTTGACTTATGTAGTGACAATAATATATTTGGTCACAATTACAAGTCATTGTCATATAGAATTTTTCAATATAAAATATTATATGCATTTAGTGACAAACAATGGACACAAAATTTTTTTTGACACTATTAATACATTAATTGTGACATGTACTAAATCATAACAGCTATTAGTGTAATAGTGACAAAAACATAAGTTATTTCAATTAATATAAATAATAGTGTCACTTAACTTTTTTTTTTAACGCAAAAAACCTATTATTTGTGGCAAAATAATATAGAGACATAAAAAAAATTATCAAAAAAAGTCTTGATTCTTGTACTGATATCAAACCAAATTCATGGGCTCTCGTGTGAACTTATCCTATTTATTACATAACTTGGCCTATCCATTACAAAAAGTTGGAGAGAGAAATTATTTAGAGGGCGATAAACAGAGGGATGAAGAGAGGTGTGAGCAACAATATTACAAAAGTAAGATGGAGAAATTATTAAAGAGTGATAGATAGAGAGATAGAAGAGAAAGTATGGGTAACAGTATCATAAAACAGGGACAAAAGGTGGGTAAATTTTTCAAGAGGTGACTGTGCTATGGGTTATTTTCATTTTGATCACTGTGTTTCAATTTGTATATTTTTGGTCATCATGTATTAATTTCTTTTCACCGAACGGTCACTCGTGGATTTGCAACCAATTTTGACTAACGTGGCAGCCGAAGATGCCAAATCACATTATATTAAAAGGTTTTCACAACTCCGCTAGGCTGGACAAGTCAATTTTGTGACACGTCAGCCTTCTTTTCTTTGAGATGGAAGTTTCTTACATGGATGATGACATGGTTAAGGGAAGGTGACATGGCACAAGACTGACGTATCTAATCTAGCTAAGCTGTAAAAACCCTTTAATATAATGTGATGTGGTACCTCCGACTACCATATCAGTTAAAATTGGCCGAAAATCCACAAGTGACAGCCCGTGAAAAAAATCAATACATGATGACCAAAAAGATACAAATTGAAATGCAGCTATCAAAATGAAATGCCCAGATAAAAGGCTGTACTTGAGGATGGTTTTACAAATTAAGTTGAACACTTCTAATTCATTGTGTTACTGTGTACTGTTTGGATCATGATAGGACGAATAAAATGAGAATACTGTGGCATCCAACTTTTCACTATACATTTGTTCCTAAAGTTGTTCATCCTACCGTTGCGCTGCTCACTGTTGGTTGCATTGTTAAACGGTTATTATTGAAGTCACTATTCTCATAAATGAATGATCTGAAGTCATTGGATTTAAATCCAATAGCTGATAAAGGGGTGTCTATAGAATCATTATCTATGGACATCATTAGCAGATTGATCCTTATATGTATATATGAGTGTGAAGATAAAATACCCTAGAAAGCTAGTTATTAAATACGGAGATAATGCTTCTCATTCATTTGTTAATTAATGGAAAAATTGCTCACAGATTGTAATATTTCCATTGTCTGTACGCAATGCACAGGGGGTGGAAGGAAAAATAAAAAACATATACATATCCCTGGTGTATATCAAAATATCATCAGATCTCTTGAAACCTAGACTAATAGATCCTTGGGGTTATGTAGCTTCACAATTCAAGTTTCTATAATAATTATTGTAAAATCAAATTAAGATATTTTATTTTCCAAAATTAATTTAAATATGTTTAGAAATTTATTTTAATTATCTAGTGTCTTTCCAATAAAGAGTAGTTTTGAAGTGGATTTCATTAAATTTACAACAGTGGTTTGATGAATTTCTTTTACTTAGATGGGCCGGCAAAATGTTTGAGTTCTGTGTAAATAACTGAAACTAAAAGATTTTCTTTATTTAAAAAAGAAACACTATACCAATATTGTGGGGAATGCTTATGATCTGCCTGTGTTTAGCTATATACATTATTTTTTTTTACAATTAGTAAATAATATATTTTTAAAAACATATTATGCTATAATTTGTCAAGAGCCATTTGGATTTTTGGAATCAATAAGTATTATCAATGATTAAAAATAAATTAAATAAGTAATGCATGCATAGAGCGTTAAAGAAAGACAAACATGCGCTGCTATTCTGTTTTGGCATTGAGTGAGTAATCTCTCTCCTACCCTTGTTTGATTGAGAAACTTTTGACTTTGTGGCACATTGTATACATTCATTTAATCTTTAATATAAATATGTTATAACAAGGGAAAATTATTTTTTACCCCTCGGGAAATTCAAAACTTCCCAATCAGCCCCTGCAAGTTTTGAATACCCCAAACAGCCCTTCCTTTATTGTTTTATTTTTTTTCCCCTTCTATGTTGTGAAATTCCTTCTTTGGCCTTGAACATGGTGGGAAAAAATCCACCATGGCTTCTCTTTCCTCTACTTTCATCAGCCCCCTTTCCGCTATTTTCTCCGGCCTTCCACCACCATTACCTCGTCTCATCATCTTTGTTGTCAAGACCGTAGAGAAAACCAAAACCAACCTCAAACTTAGATTCACCTCTCCTCCGGCACTCCGTCGACCCCCGCAGCGTCCTCTTCGACAACTTCACCCCGTCTCCGAGCTTCCCCGGACCCCATGCCCCATCATTCACGGTCGTATACCACCTTGTCTCGCCGGTGGCGCCTACATCCGCAACGGCCCCAACCCTCATACATCCGCAACGGCCCCAACTCTCAATATCTCCCTCGCGGTCCTCACCATCTTTTCAACGCCAACGGCATGCTCCACTCCCTCCCCCTCCCCCTCCCCCTCCCCTCCTACTCCTCTTCACCCCCTCTTCTCTCCTCTCGCTTTATCAAGTTTCCGTTTAAAATAAGTTTTGCCTTACTATCCTTGTCCCATCCAATTTTCCGCTTGAATTTATCAAGTTTCCGTTTAAACTATTATGTTTCCGCTTGAATATTCCAGTTTCCGTTTAACTTTTCCATTTTCTGTTTAAACTGTTATGTTTCCGCTTAAATTTTTCTTCTCTTTGTAAAGTTATGATATTCTAGCAAGTATTCGGATTCTCCGAGCGTATTCGTTCGACCTCAAGGCTACCCAGATGTTGTGGCATTCCTTCCTTCCTCGTCAAACCTTTTTCCATACCTTTTAGCATTCGTTTTGCATTCTTTTTTGCTTTTCCTTAAACAAATCATGCCATTTTCGGCTTAAAAGTATATGTTTTCTCTTAATTATTATAATTTCCATTAAAAACATAAGTTTCCGCATAAAACAAAGGAAGAACATAAGTTTTGCCTTACTATCCTTGTCCCATAAAAGTTTCCGCTTGAATTTATCAAGTTTCCGTTTAAACTATTATGTTTCCGCTTGAATATTCCAGTTTCCGTTTAACTTTTCAATTTTCGGTTTAAACTGTTATGTTTCTGCTTAAATTTTTCTTCTCTTTGTAAAGTTATGATATTCTAGCAAGTATTCAGATTCTCCGAGCGTATCCGTTCGACCTCAAGGCTACCCAGACGCTGTGGCATGCCTTCCTTCCTCGTCAAACCTTTTTCCATACCTTTTAGCATTCATTTTGCATTCTTTTTTGCTTTTCCTTAAACAAATCATGCCATTTCTGGCTTAAAAGTATATGTTTTCTCTAAATTATTATAGTTTCCACTAAAAACATAAGTTTCCGATTAAAACAAAGGAAGAACATAAGTTTTGCCTTACTATCCTTGTCCCATACAAGTTTCCGCTTGAATTTATCAGGTTTCCGTTTAAATTATTATGTTTCCGCTTGAATATTCCAGTTTTCGTTTAACTTTTCCATTTTTGGTTTAAATTGTTATGTTTCCGCTTAAATTTTTCTTCTCATTGTAAAGTTATGATATTCTAGCAAGTATTCGGATTCTCCGAGCGTATCCGTTCGACCTCAAGGCTACCCAAACGCTGTGGCATGCCTTCCTTCCTCGTCAAACCTTTTTCCATACCTTTTAGCATTCGTTTTTGCTTTTCTTTACACAAATCATGCCATTTTCGGCTTTAAAGTATATGTTTTCTCTTAATTATTATAGTTTCCGCTAAAAACATAAGTTTCCGATTAAAACAAAGGAAGAACATAAGTTTTGCCTTACTATCCTTGTCCCATCCAAGTTTCCGCTTGAATTTATCAAGTTTCCGTTTAAACTATTATGTTTCCGCTTGAATATTCCAGTTTCCGTTTAACTTTTCCATTTTTGGTTTAAACTGTTATGTTTCCGCTTAAATTTTTCTTCTCTTTGTAAAGTTATGATATTCTAGCAAGTATTCGGATTCTCCGAGCGTATCCGTTCGACCTCAAGGCTATCCAGACGTTGTGGCATGCCTTCCTTCCTCGTCAAACCTTTTTCCATACCTTTTAGCATTCATTTTGCATTCTTTTTTTCTTTTTTCCTTACACAAATCATACCATTTTTGGCTTAAAAGTATATGTTTTCTCTTAATTATTATAGTTTCCGCTAAAAACATAAGTTTCCGCATAAAACAAAGGAAGAACATAAGTTTTGCCTTACTATCCTTGTCCCATCCAAGTTTCCGCTTGAATTTATCAAGTTTCCGTTTAAACTATTATGTTTCCGCTTGAATATTCCAGTTTCCGTTTAACTTTTCCATTTTTCCGTTTAAACTGTTATGTTTCCGCTTAAATTTTTCTTCTCTTTGTAAAGTTATGATATTCTAGCAAGTATTCGGATTGTCCGAGCGTATCCGTTCGACCTCAAGGCTACCCAGATGCTGTGGCATGCCTTCCTTCTTCGTCTAACCTTTTTCCATACCTTTTAGCATTCGTTTTGCATTCTTTTTTGCTTTTCCTTACACAAATCATGCCATTTTCGGCTTAAAAGTATATGTTTTCTCTTAATTATTATAGTTTCCGCTAAAAACATAAGTTTCTGATTAAAACAAAGGAAGAACATAAGTTTTGCCTTACTATCCTTGTCCCATCAAAGTTTCCGCTTGAATTTATCAAGTTTCCGTTTAAACTATTATGTTTCCGCTTGAATATTCTAGTTTCCGTTTAACTTTTCCATTTTTGGTTTAAACTGTTATGTTTCCGCTTAAATTTTTTTTCTCTTTGTAAAGTTATGATATTCTAGCAAGTATTCGGATTCTCCGAGCGTATCCGTTCGACCTCAAGGCTACCCAGACGCTGTGGCATGCCTTCCTTCCTCGTCAAACCTTTTTCCATACCTTTTAGCATTCATTTTGCATTCTTTTTTGCTTTTCCTTAAACAAATCATGCCATTTCCGGCTTAAAAGTATATGTTTTCTCTTAATTATTATAGTTTCCACTAAAAACATAAGTTTCCGATTAAAACAAAGGAAGAACATAAGTTTTGCCTTACTATCCTTGTCCCATACAAGTTTCCGCTTGAATTTATCAGGTTTCCATTTAAATTATTATGTTTCCGCTTGAATATTCCAGTTTCCGTTTAACTTTTCCATTTTTGGTTTAAACTGTTATGTTTCCGCTTAAATTTTTCTTCTCTTTGTAAAGTTATGATATTCTAGCAAGTATTCGGATTCTCCGAGCGTATCCATTCGACCTCAAGGCTACCCAGACGTTGTGGCATGCCTTCCTTACTCGTCAAACCTTTTTCCATACGTTTTTGCATTCGTTTATAAAGAGAATAATATTTATATGAAAAATTTAACAAGTTTACGAGCAAAAATAATACACAAAATGTATAAACAAAAGAAAACTGCACAACTTCCCATGCAAAGGACAATTTCGTCCAAAAAATTACCGTTAGATGCTTGGGGGGTTTAGAAATCAGTGTATTCAAAAGGAAGGGGTTTTTATGGATATTCAAATTTAGGGGGAGAATCTGTGCATATTGCAAACTTTGGGGGTGTTTTTGGCAATTTCCACTTATAACAACAACATGCTATATGTGTTTTTTTAATTTTTGAGAGAGACATGATTAAGAGCAGGATTTTTCCATGTGTTATTCTTTCAATGACAAAGAGAGGGGTTATATATATATTTTTAATAAGAGAAATAGGGGAGGAAGAATAATTACTCTGGAGTTGCTAGAGAACATCAGAACGTGCTTCACATAAACACTAAATCAAGACTTTGCCACATGTCAGGCTCTCAAATTATCAGGAAAAAGAAAGAGAGAAATGAATTTGGATTATTTAATTATATCTTCTTATAGAATCATTTTTTGTAATTTAGATGTTTTTTTTTAATCAAAGAAAACTGTCTTACTGCATTTGATTGAAATCAATAGAAAAAGCATCTTGGATCCCATCAGGTGGCTCTACCCGATGCTTAGGGGACACATATATAATAATCATTCTTGTGGCTCTTCCCAATGCTAAGGGGACACATACATAATAAACATTCTTGCTAAAGAATGACTAGCACTATTTGCTGTCCTTCTTACACACCTTAATTTGAATGAAGGACAAGTAGATAGAAGCAACTTACAGTCCCTTATAATTGTGCCCAAAAGTGATAAATCTACAAATTTAGCGGCAATTCTTTGAACAACAACCTGCACATCCATCTCAATAATAACATTAACATACTGAGAATCCTTCAACCAGCTTAACACTTTTTTCAAAGCAATCATCTCTATCTCCGTTGATGAATAAAGCCCATTGAATACAATAGAAAACCCAGCAATGAAATGTCCCGCATGATCTCGTAGCACTGCCCCCATGCCATATTTAACTTGTTGAGAAAACAAGGCTCCATCTAAATTGCACTTAAGCCACCCATCAGAGTGAGGAACCCACTTCTATGATTGGCGAAGATGCGTTGCGGTTGCATTACTGTGTGTCACCACCTTGACTTGTGCTTCTCTCCAAGACATCAAAAACTCTAGTACATGTTGAAAGACAGAAGCTAATGGGAGTTGATACCTGTTCCACACACTGTTGTTCCTAAACTTCCACACACTCCATAACAATAAACAAGCTTGTGCTGTAACATTGTCTGAGTACAATACATCAACAAACCTGTCATTAAACCTGTTCTCCTCCACCCCATCCACATCAATATTGAGATTAGACCAAAAAGAGGCAACAAAAGGGCAATGTAAAAACAGATGGCCTCGGGTCTCTGTAGCCTTATTACAACATGGACATATATTTTGAATCTGCATACCTTTCTCCACATGTTTTCCTCGCAATGGGAGGCATTGTCGTTGCAATCTCCAAATGAAGCGACATATCTTAGGTGGCAATTTCAGTCTCCAAAAAGAGTTCCAATCCCCAATTTGTACCAAATTAAGATCACAAGTAAGACTATCAAAGGCTAATCGATATCCTGATTTCACTTTCTATATGCCTGTCTTTGAGTGGTGCCAAATAAGTAAATCTTCATCATCCCTCATTGGCACTATTTTACATATAAAAATGGCATCACTCTCATTGAAAATCTCCTACACCAATTCAACATCCCATTCTTTGCTATTGGGTATCATTAAGTCTACGACACATATATCACCAATAATTGGGTTTCCCTCTACCTGAACATGAAAGTCCTCCGCATCAGGTAACCAAGCATCTTCCTATAAGTGCACTTGTGTTCCAACTCCAATTCACCATCTACAACCCTTTTCTAATAACCAACATGATGACAAAATACTCCTCCATTTATAGCTCAGGTTATGCCCCATTGTGGCATTAAAAAAGTTACCATCAGGAAAATATTTGACTTTGAATATCCTTGAAATGAGAGCAATACCATGATGGAGTACCTGTCATCCCTGTTTTGGTAACATAGCAAGATTAAAGCAATGTAGTTATCGAAAACCCATTCCTCCATTCTCTTTCCGGACACAAAGTCTGTCCCAAGACATCCAATACATTCCACCCGACCCATGTGCCCGCGATCCCCACCAAAAAGAGCTCATCATCTTTTGAATCTCCTCACACAAAGACACTGGCAATAAGAAAGCCCCTATACAATATTTTGGCAAATCTTGACAAATCATTTTTAATAAGATTTCCTTAACACCTTGAAAAGAAAAAACGGTTTTGCCATGGTGTAATTCGTTACCGAAGCCGATCTTTCAAGAAGGCAAACAAAGCCTTTTTACTCCTTCAAACAAAAAAGGAAGACCCAAATACCTGTTGTTATCCATAAGAGCAGAAACTCCAAAAATGGATCGTATCTGAGCTTGACAAGTAGAATCAACATTAGGGCTAAAATAAATGCCAGATTTATTAAAGTTTATTGATTGACCAGATGTTGCTTCGTAATGGACAAGGATATACTTCAGATGCATTGCTTCCTCCATGGTTGCTCTATCAAACATAAAGCTATCATCTGCAAAGAGTAAATGTGAAATACCTGGGGCTCCTTGAGAAACTCTACTGCCATGTAACTTCCTTTCTCCTTCGGCTTAAGACAACAATGATGATAGATCCTCCGACCATAGGATGAATAGGTAAGGAGAGATACGGTCCTCTTGACGAAGGCCTCGACTAGGTCTAATCGGCCTAAGAAGACCTCCATTGAAATTAACATAAAAAGTGGCAGAGGAAATGAAAGACATGACTAATTCCACCCATGAACCATCAAAACCCATTTTGAGCATTATCTGCCACAAATAATCCCAACTAACTCTATCATACGCCTTACTAATATCAATCTTAAGCGCATTATCTGTGATTAATCTTCTTGGGGCTTTGTCCAGATCCATCTAGAATAGAGCTTGCTTGAATTGTTCTGGGGTATAAGGTGCTAAGAGCAACATGTTGTCTTTTATCCTCATGCCATACGTCTTCCTCATCCCGAAGTCTAGAGATTATGTTAACTCTACAATGCTGAGAGGCCGAAGGATGAAAATAACAAGTGTCAGAATCACCCTCTTTGAGCCATAATAATCTAGACTTCTGCTTCCAATATACGTCTTATTGTATTAAAATCTTCCCCAATTCAGTTTTGGCTGCCATCAAATCTATTACAATAATAACCTTGTTGTCTATTATGCATGTGTTTTGATTTAGTCTTCAGTCTTTGATTTAGTCTTTAGCCATTACCTATTTTTCAGCCTTCTTGTTAGTATGCACGTTGTTTTATGTAACTGATCCCTATAAAAGAGATCATTAGCTTATAATAAAATCAATCTCTCAATTGCAGTTTTTCCAGAAATAAAACTGTTCTTTGTCTCTATCCATTTGTGTTCCAATTCGAAAGTGAGAGAGATTCCTCTGACATTTGGTATCCGAGCGAGGTTGAATGCCAAAGATCATGCCACGAAGCAGCAGCTCCGGCAATGATGATGTTGCTGTCACAAGCACATCGACAGATAAACAGTCCAGCGTGTCTCTCCACTATCCTATGCTGAACAAGACGAACTATGCTGTGTGGGCTATCAAGATGTGTGTCTACTTGCAAGCTCAAAATGTCTGGGATGCCATCGACCCTGGAACAAATGTGGAGATAAGGAAAGACAAGATGGCACTTGCCGCCATCTATGAAGCCATCCCTGAAGAAAGCCTATTGCTGATAGCAGAGAAGGAGACAGCAAAGCAAGCATGGCAGACGCTCAAGACCATGTATGTGGGCGCGGATCGTGTCAAGGCGGCGAAGCTCCAAACTCTTAAAACTGAGTTTGAAATCCTCTAAATGAAGGAGACGGAGACGATAGATGATTTCGCCGCAAAGCTGACTACTATAGTCAGCAAGGTTGCTAGTTTGGGTGATCATCTCGATGAAGGCACCATCGTGAAGAAGCTCCTTCGTGCTGTCCCCAACAAATTCTTGCCGATTGTGACGTCGATCGAGCAGTTTGCTGATCTAACCACAATGACCATGGAGGAGGCAATTGGCCACCTCAAAACCTTTGAGGAGAGGGTTCGTGGTAGCAGTGGGGGTGACAATGAACACGTCCTACTAACCAGGGAGGAGTGGAATGCAAAGGAGAAGGAGTTCAAGGGGCGCGGCAAAAGCAATGGGCGCGGTAGAGGACCCGGGCGCGGGTTCAGCCGTAACAAAGGTCGTGCTGAAGATGATCATGATGGCAATCAAGACTACAAGCAAAAGAAGATTGACAAGAAGAAGATCAAATGCTACAACTGCAACAACATGGGCCATTATGCTTCAGAATGTAGATTCAAAAAGAAAGGCGAACAAGTGCATTTAGCCGAGAAAGATGATGACGAACCAATCTTGCTTGTGGCACAAGCCTGTGCACTGGTGCAGGCAACAAAGGAGCCAACCCTCCAGGTGATGCTCAATGAAGAAAGAGTTATTCCTGATTTTGGAAGCACAACAAGGTATGTGAGTGATTCTTGGTACTTAGACATTGGTGCAAGTAACCACATGACAGGAAGCTTGGAAAAGTTCACAGAACTAGAAAAATCCGTGGGAGGCACTGACAGATTTGGAGATGGCTCTGTAGTAGAAATCCAGGGACGCGGCACTGTTCTTTTCAAGTGCAAAAATGGTAAACATCGCGTCCTTACAAACGTCTACTATATACCAAAATTGCGAAGCAACATTGTAAGCCTTGGCCAGTTAGAGGAGAATGGATGCCGTATGGTGCTTGAAGACGACCACCTATGCATCTTTGATAGCAACAGAAAGCTATTGGCCAAGGCTAGGAGGTCAAGGAATCGGCTCTACATCCTACACTTGAACATTGTGGAGCCAGTGTGCCTTCTAACAAACATAAAGGATGATGCTTGGCTATGGCATGCTCGCTATGGCCATCTGAATTTTCAAGCACTCAGAAGCCTAGCAAGTAAAGCCATGGTAGTGGGGATGCCGCATCTGGATCATGTCGATCAAGTGTGTGACGGCTGCCTCGTTGGGAAGCAACGTCGTGCACCTTTCCCTCTTAAATCAAGCTACCGAGCAACTCGACCCTTGGAACTGATTCATGGTGACTTATGTGGGCCTATTTCACCACCAATAGCAGGAGGTAATTCCTATTTCCTCTTGTTGATTGATGATTTTAGCAGGTACATGTGGATCTCAGTGCTCAAAACAAAAGATGAGGCATTTGAGGCACTCAAAAGGATCAAGGTGGCAGCTGAAACACAGGTGAACTTGAAGCTTAAATCCCTCAGAACTGACAAAGGGGGGAATTCAACTCAAAGGAGGTTCAAATTTTTTGTGACAAGAATGGAATCAAACACTTCACCACCGCACCTTATTCACCCCAGCAAAACGGTGTAGCTGAGCGAAGAAATCAAACAGTAGTTGCAATGGCGAGAAGCTTGTTGAAGAGCAAGAACATGCCTAACTACTTTTGGGGTGAAGCAGTGACCACGACAGTTTATCTGCTGAATCGCGCGCCAACCAAAAGCATCATCGGTAAAACACCTTATGAAGTTTGGTTTCAAAAGAAGCCCAATGTGCAGCATTTAAGAACATTCGGTTGCCTTGCTCATGTCAAGCCGGTAACTCCATTTCCCCACAAGCTCGCAGATCGTAGCAAACCGATGGTGTTGCTGGGATATCAACAAGGCTCCAAAGCCTATCGAGTATATGATCCGGTAGCAAGGAAGGTCCATGTAACACGAGATGTCGTGTTTCAAGAAGACAAACATTGGAATTGGAACCTAGTACCAGAAAGAAATGCAAGAAGAGAAGGTAACTTCTTCACAATTGAGAATTTTTCTTCTCAATCTGCTACAGGAATACAGGAAGTCGACGAGGAGTTGGAACTAGACACACCACAAATGACTTCAGAATCGATTGAGGAGACACCAAACTCCGGCGGCATGACAGAAGTTGGACCTCGAGGTCTCAGATCTCTTCAAGATTTATATGATACTACTACTGAACTTGAAGATGAAATTGGGTTGTGCCTACTAGGAGCTGAGGAACCTACAAACTATGAAGAGGCAAAGAAGCATGCGAGCTGGAGGCGTGCAATGGAAGCTGAGTTGGAGGCTATACACCAAAATAACACATGGGAGATGGTGGATCTTCCTAAAGGCCATAAACCAATAGGTTTAAAATGGGTCTTTAAGATCAAGAAGGACTCCGAAGGAGCGGTGGTGAAACACAAAGCCAGACTGGTGGCGAAAGGCTATGTGCAGCGCAAAGGAGTGGATTTTGATGAAGTTTTCGCACTCGTGGCAAGACTCGAAACAGTGCGGCTGCTCCTAGTATTGGCCGCACAAGAAGGGTGGCATGTGCATCATATGGATGTTAAGTCCGCTTTTCTCAATGGAGAATTAGAAGAGGAAGTCTATGTCTTTCAACCACCCGGGTACGAAGAAAAGGATAATGTGCTAAAAGTTCTCAAGCTCAAAAAGGCTTTGTATGGTCTTCGGCAAGCCCCTCGAGCTTGGAATTCTAAGCTAGACAGAAGTCTCATGTCACTTGGATTCGAGAAAAGTCCACTCGAGCATGCAGTGTACAAAAGGTATACTGGAAAATCAAAAATTCTAATTGGTGTTTATGTAGATGACTTGATTATAACAGGGTCTGATGACAAGGATATTGACAAATTCAAGAAACAAATGCTAGAGCTATTTCAAATGAGTGACCTTGGGTTACTCACGTATTACTTGGGGATCGAGGTGTCACAAGCGCCATCTGGGATCACCATGAGCCAAACAACATATGAAAAGAAAATCCTAGAAAGGACTGGAATGATTGATTGCAATCCCTGTCAAGCCCCCATGGAAAAAAGGACCAAGTTAAGTAAGGTTGATGAAGAACCTCCAGTTGAAGCAACCCACTATCGCAGCATTATCGGGAGTCTTAGATACCTAGTGAACACTCGGCCAAACATTGCTTACTCAGTTGGGATTCTGAGCAGATTCATGGAGAAGCCAACCACTCAACATATGGCAGCAATGAAACAGATTCTCAGGTACATCCGTGGCACACTTGATATGGGGTGCATATATACTAAAAGGGAAGAAACAACCAAGTTAGTCGGGTACAGCGATAGTGATCTCGCCGGCGATATAGATGACCGAAAGAGTACCACAGGTGCCGTCTTCTTCTACGGTGGAAACCTGGTCACTTGGACTTCTCAGAAACAGAAAGTGGTGGGCCTCTCTTCATGTGAAGTCGAGTATATTGCAGCTGCAACTACAGCATGCCTTGGGACATGGCTAAGTCGCCTCTTGGCAGATCTAACAAAAGGAAAGGAAGAGGCAGTGGTGTTGAGGATTGATAACAAATCTGCAATATCGCTCTGCAAGACCCCCAGTCTATCATGATCGAAGCAAGCATATCGACACCCGTTATCACTATATCCGGGAGAGCGTGGACAATGGAAGGATCATTGTTGAGCATGTCACATCTCAGGAGCAGTTAGCAGACATCTTAACTAAGCCGCTCGGTCGTGTGAAGTTCACAGAGATGCGGAGTAAGATTGGAGTGCAGACTGTGAAGAGAAGAGAAGAACAAGATTAGGGGGGAGATTATTACAATAATAACCTTGTTGTCTATTATGCATGTGTTTTGATTTAGTCTTCAGTCTTTGATTTAGTCTTTAGCTATTACCTATTTTTCAGCCTTCTTGTTAGTATGCACGTTGTTTTATGTAACTGATCCCTATAAAAGAGATCATTAGCTTATAATAAAATCAATCTCTCAATTGCACTTTTTCCAGAAATAAAACTGTTCTTTGCCTCTATCCATTTGTGTTCCAATTCGAAAGTGAGAGAGATACCTCTGACAAAATCTCTGTCTGAGGTGTTAATGTTAGCTGCTTGGAGGAAAGAAATACAAGATGTGCATTCAAATATCCTTTTCATGAAGTTACCATTCAGATTTTGACCCCAAACCTTTAAGTTCTCACTGCAGTACTTTAGTTTTTCAAGGAGATTGGCGCTTGAATCCCTTTCCCAGATATGTTGCACAAACTCTGCTAAATCTGACTCACAGAGCCAAGCATTCTCAAAGCAGAACCTATTGGTTTTGGAAAAAAACAAGGCTTGCCTTACAACAAAGAAGTAATGTAGAATGATCAGATGTTGGAGTTGCAAAGTTCCTTAATGAAGCATCGCCATACTGCTGCATTCAACTAGATGTCCCCATAGCATGATCTAGTTTTTCCTCCAAAAAAATTTTAGTTCCTCGACCTCTTTCCCAAGTGTAAGGATGGCTAGATAACGCTATATCCAACAACCCACAATCTAAACATGCCTATTTAAACCCATCAAAACACCATCCTGGATGTGGCACTCCCCTTCGCTTTTCGTCAGGGTTTAAGAGGTCATTGAAATCCCCTAGAATACATCAAGGTAACCTAGATCTTCAGGATAAAGCTCTTAGAAATTGCCACCCAGCTCGACCCCGAGATCTTTCAGGAAAACCATAGTAGCAAGTCAATCTCCAAAGAACTGCTAACCCTCCACCATAACCAAGCCGATCAACTGCAAAAAAAAACCTTAAAATAAAGCTTTTGCTGAACTTCTTTTATATTGGTTTCAAAACACATCGTCTCCATAAGGAACATGATATCTGGCCGCAACATTTTCACTAGCTCACATAGAGCTAGAACTGATCGAGGGTTGCCAAGCCCTCAACAATTCCAAAATAGCCAACTCATGGATTGCGGCATGCCTGGACCCCATGCTCTGCCGATAAAATAATTACTTCACTTTCCATGGCGATGGAGCTTTCTAAGACTTGGGCTTATGGTTCAATTTGTGCTTCCCTATGTTGTGCTCACTCCCTATCCTTTTGCCCATCTTCATGTAAGATCAAGCCAACATTTCCACACTCTATGTCACACCCAGCAGCCACTTCTTTCCCTTTATCAATTGCCCTGCATGACATTGAGCTCACCCCTTGGACATCATAATCCCTTGGGTTAAGTGTATGATTACCACCCTGTAAAGAAGCAACTTCCATATCCATCCGTAATGTAGCTGCTGCTTGTGATACATTTTGCTCATAGTTCATTGGATTTGTGATATCTATAACTTGACTAGCTAGTAGCTGACTCGTCAACAAGCTACCGTTCACGTACCACTCCTATCAACATTACGAGATTGAGCTTTCAAAAACACCCCCCATTCATGTCGAAGTTGAGATTCCTCATGATCATAAAGTTGAGGACAAAATTTATCAGAGTGCCCAAGTATCCCACATAAAAACAAAATGTTGGCAGTCTCTCATACTTGAAAGTGATCATAGCCCATTCAGTTGGCATGGTTTTGATTTTTTTTTTCATTCGCTTTAGTGGATGCCTGACATCCATCGTGACTTTAAGGTGCATAAGGGTCTGCTTGGGGTGAAAGGTTGAGAGTGGTTTTGGAGGGATAATGAAGTAAGGGTTCTCTTAACCCTTGTTTGGAGAGAAGGGTTGGGAGAGAGAGGTAAGGGTTTCGGAAGTAAATGAAGGTTTGGAAACACCAATTTTTCTCCACTACTCAACCCTCCAAATTGGAGGGTTAAGGAGGGTTGATATTTTATAAGACAATTTTACCCTTGTTATAAATGCCTAATGACAACTAATATCCTTTCCAAATTTCTCACTTACAAAGGGGTAAAATGAAAAAAAAACCTAAAACTACACTTCCACTCTCCGCAATTACTAGGATCCGTTATATATTGTTATCAGCTATCTTCTTAGTCTAGGTTTGAGATATTTTCCAGTGAGGATCATTGTAGTCGTACTGATGCTCTCAATATCGGTGGTTATGATTAGGTTGTCTAATGATTTAGAAAAGGGCATCTTACCAATATGATTCTTATCATGCTTATTATGATTAGGTTGATTTATATAGGGGAAAAAATGAGTATTTATTTCTATGTGAGTGATTTATGAGTTTTGTGTAGTTTAATTGGATAAATTTAATTTAAAATATATATCTTTTTTTATTTTGAATTGGATAAACTGTTATTTATTTATTTTTGTTTTAATTTTAATTCTTATATGTTAATTTTAATTTATCGGATATCACATAATTTGAATCTACAAATATAATTAAAAAATATATTTTATATTTTTTTTTATTATATAACATTGATTCAATGGGTATTTTAGTAATATTAGTCTTTATACTTACCTTCCCCTCCCTTACATTACTCTCAAACCAAACACAAAAACGATGATAACCTATCTTTACTTTACTTTCACCCCAAATAGAGTATGGGTTCAACCCTCCATTTCTCTTCTATTCCTTTCTTTTACTTTACTTTTTGAACCCCCACTTCACCTCATCCAAGCAGACCCTAAATGTCTGCCATAATCCCATTTCATTTTGTGGATCATATGCCCAATTTGTTGCCCAATTCCTTCGACATAAATCCAATATGGAGCCCGTAAATTTGAACCCAGATATTTCATATCAAATATTGGAATGGATTGTGGAACATCAATGATCTGCAAGGGTTGGAGAAGTAGTATGAAGCCATTGAAGGTCATCCCCTTCAAAAACAGTAAGGAATAGCTATCCCCTTCTCTAATTGCCAAATACTGGCAAGTCGATTACTCATAGCATTTAAATTTACAGGCTTACCAGTAAGGAACCTGCGGATGAGACAATGTTTTAGACGATCAACCCTAGCCATCTTCGGTGGCTTTTGAAGATCTAATTCATCATCTTCTTCCTCAAAAATAGAGAGATCATGCAATTAAGGACTTAGATTTGAATCCATGTGAGCACTAGAAGCAAAATAAATGAACCCCTTAACTTTGAAGGAGCAACTTTGAAGAGCATAAAAAACTATATAGGCAAATCACATGACAAGCATCTTGGGATGCATCCTATTTCATTATAGATATATTTCTAAAAATTTAAAACAATAAATAAATAAAAATAATATAGCATGAAATCTAGAAACTCAAAAATCTATCTTTATGTTGGAAATGGATTCATTTAAAAGGCTCTCTAACCCCATGCCAAGCATCAGAACTTTTCTCTTTTTTTATTTTCTAAATATAATTTTTATTTTAGTTATAAGATTAATTATTTGCACTATTACTGTTAAGAAGCCACAAAATTATATAATTCTCTGCTATAAATAAAATTTTAAAAGAGAGATATTTGAGAGACAAAATAAAGTGTATATATATTTAAACTAAAATTTTCTTACCATTAGTCATAAGTAACTATTACATATGTGAATCGCCTCAACACTGTGAGGGTATGGTTGAGTAGGAGAGCAATGGATGCTGAAATCATCTTCACTTTTCATTTACCCATGCAAATCTGTAAGCCTTTCTTGTTAGTTTGAAGTGTAGTGAAGTGGATGAAGTTAAGACAATGGAGTTTACTCAAAAACAACAAAACACTTGCTACATGATTACAACAAAAGACTGACTACTTAAACAAAGTAAACTACTCATGGCCAAGGACTGAATTACAGCAAAGAATGTAAACGACACATTATAGATAAGCACCTAGTGTTGGGTGACACATCAAACATCAAACAGACAAGACTTTTGCTTTTCTCTATCCATGCATGCAAAGACGTAGCTCACAAACACTGCGAAGTCAATGTTAGGAATTAAAAGGGTAGGTGTATTGATTTATTACACAAGATCAATTCGGAGGCACATTTCCACTGTCCTTAGAGAGATTTGCACGCTCTATCACAAAGATCTCCTAAGAGGGTTTTATGCGGTCTCTCCTAGGATACAACAGAAGATTACTACTTAGGAAAAAAGTGATTTTCCAAAACCTCGCTATTTTAGAAAGAAAAGTTAAAAATAAAGTTGTTTCAATGCAAAAATGACCTCTATCATCAAATGGCTTGAATTAACCAATATTATAATCTTCAAAAGACTCTTTTGAAGAGTAACAACTTTTCACTTAATGAACCATTAACCCTTAAAAGATGCTTGTTAAGTGTCACATTTTTTGGTTTAATAGTATCATTGAAAAGTCACAACACTCTTTAGAGCATATTAATTAATTTAATTACACTCAATAGATGTTTTTGAAAGGTTACATCTATTGGCCTAATAGTTACATTTATTTAAATTAACAATCCATATAACAGTCAACCCTCCATAGACTAAGCTTCTGAATACTCCGCAACATGCTCCCTTATTCAGAAGCTTCTTACATAGAGAAGGTCACTGAAGTACCCATGCTTGAATATAGGAAGCGCTTTTGTCAAGATGTTTGTTGCTTGCCCATTTGTATTACAACAGATCAGTTAAATAACCCCTTTATGTACAAGTTCTCTAATGAAATGATAGCGTGTGTCTATGTGCTTGGTTCTCCCATGCATGGAGTGGTTTCTTGCAATGGAAATTGTGGATTTTTTTGTCACAATATGACACACCCCTTGCGAGTGCTCCGCAAGTGCATGGGTCGTCGCAGTAATAATACCCCTATGAGTAGGTAGTCGAATCCACAGGGAGTAGTGATTCAAGACAAGAGAAGTTCCTACTTAGCTAGTGTGAAAATAATGGTGGTGAGTGAAAACAATGTGTGTGCAATAAGAGAAAGAGAAATATGAAAGAAAGAAGAGTGCAAGCAAAGAGTAAGGAAGAAACAATCAATACAAATATGGGATACCCAGACAATGCTCCCCTTAGAACCAATGCTTCTAGTGCAAGACTAGTATTATACATTCTAATTGATGTCTAATGAGTCGTGAAAATCCAAATACACACGGTCCTAAACCTAAGGTCAACTGTGACTAGATCCAATACTATACCCCAGCACTAGGATTCACTACAACCCTTCACTCTGTTGATTGCTCAACTAAGCCCCAGGGGAGTCTATCTCTTATAGCCTCACACTACATGGAACTGCTTGGAGTTCTAGGGATTCCAAGTGATAGACCTTGCCCCTAAATATAGCTCTAACCCTTTGGTCCAAGCAAAAGAACCCTAGCCTCAATTAAGCCCCAACACTAGGATTCACTACAACCCTTCATTCTGTTGCTCGCGCAACTAAGCTCCGGAGGAATTCATCTCCTAGCACTTCACTCTACTTTGACCGCAAAGTACTCTTGGAACATGGAGGTAGGGAAAATCAAGCCGAAGAGAAAAGGGGACGTTTCACTAGCTCTTGACCCACCCTCTCGACCCTCTCCAATCTCACGTAGTCTAATCCTATAGAAGTTGTCACACCTTCAAAGGATAACCTAGATGACTCTCAACCCTAGTGTCACGACTAAGGGAAAATCAATGCAATTATCATTCAAGATTGTAACTCAATTAAAAGCATCAATTAAGAAAGCATAGTAAAAGCCATAGAAACAATATCATCCTAAGGTTTACAAGTCCGACTACCCACTAGGGGTTTAGCTCTCCATGGAGTTATACAAAATCATCAAAGTATTTGTAATAAAAGATATAGCAAACATGAATAAAACCCCCTTGTGATTCGTGGCGATGGTCTTGTGAAGTAGCCTCGTCTTCTCCAATGACTCCCTTGTCAAGCCTAGGGCACACCTCGCCGAATCGATGCCGACGAAAGCTCCCCCAATAGCCATCTTCCAAAGGATGTCGATGTTGATGTCGATGGCATAGAATGCTCCAAAAGCCTCCCAAAATCCTCTCCGAACCCTAGCTACGAGCTCTCCCGAAGTTAGGTGAAGATAGGTCCAAAAGTTCCGAATAAATCTCAAGTCGTGCTATTTAAAGGGCTGAAATCAGGCATCCACACGGCCATGTGGAATTTCCACACGCCCGTGTGGATTTTCTGGAAATTGATTTCTGGCGCACAGCGAACAATAAACTGCTACAGTGATTTGCTACACTAACTACTACAGTACTCACGCCCAAGTTATTCCCGACTTCATTTTCTTCATCAAGGTCGTTAAGTTGGGCACACAACCAATGGTAAATCATGTCATTTCATCCTTTTCAAGCACTGACGAAGTTCTTCAATGTTACACGAGTTAAACTTTATGAGTGTAACTGCTTTTGTGCCCCTCCATATTATAGAATAATTTGAGCACATCAAAGGTTGGCACACACTCACAAGTCTAGAACCCATGCCTTGATCCTTGCTTGGTCCAAGAAACTCCTCAACAAATGCGGACATGACCTAATTTTGCTCCTTTTTCTCTAACTCTTCTCCATAACCCTACATGCACAAAAGAACACAAATACACACTAATTAATGATAAAACCTGAGAAAAGTAATGCTCAATGTAAGAAAAGAATACTTCGTATTACTTATACATGAGTACTTATCAAACTCTCCCACACTTAAGCTTTTTCTTGTCCTTAAGCAAAAATAAAACATGAGCATACAAAATGGTTAGCCAATCATGCTTAATACCCATGTCACCCAATAATCCCCAGAGCCAAACACCTTGGCATATTGTTGATGTGGCCACAATATAATTGGCTTCAGTGCTTGATAATGTGGTAACATATTGTTTCTTGCATCACCATGCAATTGCACTGGACCCCAAGCTAAAAGTCCATCCTGTTGTACTTTTGCTATCATCTTGTGACCCACCCCAATCATTATCGACATGCCTGATTAACTTAAAATCATCGACATGCTCATACAAAATCCCACAGCCAGTGGACCCAAATACATAGTGTAGGATGCACTTTATAGTGCCCAAATGATGATTGGATGGATTTTGCATAAATCTGGACACCAAGCTGATTACAAACATAATATTTGGATGGGTGTGTGTTAGATATAGCAAACCTCCCACTATTCTCCAATAGATTGTTTCATCAGCCTTCCCTATACTGTCATCCAACTGGAGCTTCTCTTTGGTATTCAATGGCATGGGATAACTCTTGCACTTTGTCATCCCACACTTCTTCAATAGCTCTTCAGCATAGCATTTATGACTAATAAACACCCTACCTTCCAATTGTTGCACTTCTAACCCTAGAAAATAATGAAGTGAACCCAAATTGGTCATCTCAAAGGTTTGCATCAGATTATCGTTGAATTCTTTGAGCATAACCAATGATGAGCTCAGATAGGTGATGTCATCTACATAAAGACACACTAGTAATACTTAAGTGCTGCATTTTTCCTTCTTGCACATGCTTGGTTCTTTGTTGCTCCTATGAAAGCCCAAGTTGATGAAATGTTGATTAACCTTGCTATACCATACTCTTAGTGCGTGGCGCGAACCCTGGAGTGCTTTCTTAAAATGATAAACCAAAGATTCCTTTCTCATGATAATGAATACCTCTGGTTGCACTACATACACTTCTTCAAGTAACTCACCGTTGAGGAAGCCCAACTTCACATCAAGTTGAAACACCTCCCACTTCCTTTGAGCAGCAACTGCCATGAAGATCCTGACTGTCTCCATCTGTGCAACTAGTGAGAAGACCTCTTTGTAGTCGATGTCTTGCCTCTGTGAGTACCCTTTTGCAACAAGGCGTGCATTCCTCTTATGAAGTGATCCATCCACATGGTGTTTGGATTTGAAAAATTCCATTTCAACCCTACCGCCTTTTCCCATTTAGTAGATGAGTGAGCTCTCATGTATTATTCTTTTGGATGGCGGGAAACTCTTCCTCCATTGCATCCTTCCATTCAATTATCTTCAAGGCCTCTTCAAAAGTGTTAGGATTAGTTGCAGTGTGCGTAAGAGAGCACAAGTTATGGATCTCATGCAGAGTTCTATATTTCAGTGGGGATGCATCTCAATGTTCTACAGGGCCGGACTCTTTAGTCTCTACTGCCACAGGCATTGGTGAACTGGTTGCTTCTTCTCCCTCTTCCCACTTCCAAGCTTTGTCTTCATGAAATGTGGCTTCTCTAGCTCTTTGCTAGAGTGATGATTGAATAGTCGATAAGTTTTTTATTCCTCATTATAGTCAATGAACACGAGTTTCTCCGTCTTTGAATCAAGCTTCCTTCTTTGGCGTGGGTTAGTGAGAGCAAATGCAATATAGTCGAAGACTCATAGATGTGTAACAAAAGGTCGCAAACCTGTCAATGCTTCATATGGTGTCTAGCCTTCCATAGCAAGTGTTGATACACAGTTGAGAAAATAGATTACAATGGAATCCCCCTCTCCCCACATATACTTGGGGACATTCATCTCTGCCATCATATAACAGGCCATCTCAATGATTGTCCTATTCTTGCGCTCGGCTACCCCGTTATGCTCGGGGTGTATAGAGAAGTCAGTTGTCTTCTGACGCCACATTTTTCACAATAGGCCTTGAACTCCCTCGATAGGAATTCACCACCTCTGTCTGTCCTTAGTATCTTCAACTAAGATTCATACTACTTCTCTGCCATCTGTTTAAAAATCTTAAACTTCTCTAGAGCTTGGTCCATGTAGACAACTCTCACATGATGCTGGTAACGTGATCTGTGGCAATCCATCCACAAGGTTGCTTCATTACAATATTTGCCTGTTATTATGGCTGAGCTTTCAATACTTGTGATGCCATAGTTCAGATGCTTTCTTGAGTACCAAGTGTAGCATGGGCTGCACCACCATCTTCACCCATAACTAAAGGAAATTAATAAGTTGCGAGTTAACATTTTCACCCAGACCAGAACTATATCAGCTTTGGGGTCGTTGATAACACATTCACCTTTAGCAAACAACATTTTATTGTCTGAGTTAAGGAGTTGCCCGAAGCTGAGTAGGTTATACACCAGACATGGTACATATTGTACCTAATTCAGGGTCCTCACCTTCCCAGATCCTGACTGGAAAGTAATAGACCCAACGCCAGCTACTTGGATCACATTATTGTCACCAAGTATTACTGTCTCTTGTACCATTTCATCGAGGTCATGGAATAGCTCACGGATGCTCATCATATGGTTTGAGCATCCGCTGTCAATGAGCCAGACATTCCATTATTCTTTAGCAGGATCACCATTAACCATGAATGGAAACTTTCCTCCACTCTGTTAACTATGTTTGTAGACTTCTTGCTGAACCAACAGTGAGCTTTTTTATGACCATATCTCTTACAGTGGTGGCACTGTATATTTGGCCTGTTAGCTCTGTATGTATCATAGTTTAGTTTAGTTTCACCTTGAGCTTCGTCTATCTCAAGGTTCCATCCTCTTCCTTGTCCATGGCCTTGACCTCTGAACATAGGTTGTCCAACACCTTTACAACTGAGTTTTCTCTCACTCCTCAAGGCACCATCTCTGGAGACCACATGGAACACCTTCTCTTTCACCTTTTCTTCAGTCATGTTAAGTCTTGCATTATGTGCTAGCAAAGATCCACATAGTTCTTCAACCGAGAGTGTTTTAAGATCCTTTGCTTTAATGATGGAAGATGCAACATGGTTAAACTTCGGTGTGAGGCTTCTCAAGATCTTTGCAGCTACCATTTTGTCAGATAGTGTCTCATCGAGTAAACAAATCTGATAAACAAATGCCAGTATCCTGTTTAGAAAGTCCATATGGTCTCTTTGGTATTCATCTTCATTGTCTCAAACTACTATCGAAAGTCTAAAACTTCATTGTGACCACCTTCAAGCTCCCATGATATTTAGTCTTCAACAACTCCCATGCTTTCTTAGCGCTTTTGGCTTCAGCAATACAAGTAACCTCTTGAATGAGATGCAAAGCTTTTGCATCTTTCTTCATAACCTCATTCATCTTGTCTTCAATTGCAGTTTCTTCAAAACCTTTTTTTACAAGGTTCCATAGGTCTTTTGATCTGAGCAAGATTTTCATTTGCAGGCATCAAACATTATAGCTTTCTCCTCGTAGGCTCGGAATGTGAGAGGAGGATCCCACACCGGTATTTCCCTCCATAGCTCTTATACCAGTGTTAGTTTGAAGTGCAGTGAAGAGGATGAAGTTAAGACAATAGAGTTTACTCAAAAACAACAAAACACTTGCTACATCATTACAACAAAAGACTCACTAAAACTAAGTAAACTATTCATGACCAAGGACTGAATTACATCTAAGAAATTAAACAACGTGATAGATAAGCAATCATTGTTGGGCGACACATTAGATAAAAGTGGCCTTTGCTTTTCTCCGTAGACTAAGTTTCTGAATACTCCTCAACATTTCTTCCAGAGAATTGTCCATTATCTTATCTCCTAAACCTCTTAAAAAAGAAGCTTCTCTTCTTCATTTTAGTGTTTTGTGAGGTTGTATCTAACTCTGTGAGATTTTAAGATTGCGTTCAGCTAGGTTTTCTCCTAATAATCTCTCTAATTCAGGAACTTAAGTAAGCTCCTTCAACTTGCATTCGATTATCATCTATTATTGCTTTTTTGTGTACCCTTAGACTACAGTCTTCTTGCTTTGTTAGCATGCCTGATTAAAGTTTTAAATAAGTTGGTTGAATTTAGTATTATATTTTAGGGGTTGTATTAGGTATATTCTTATTTTCCTCAGAAATATTATTACTTTATTTTGGGACAATTGTTAAATTCTTAAAGTTATATGTTTTCCTAAAGCAATGCTTAGATGTCAGCATCTTTATATATAGAAATATTCACATTGATTCTACAGCCTTTGATGTAAGTATATAAGTATGCTTGTATACAAGCTGAACTTTTGTTTATTTATTTATTGATTTATTAGCTTATACATTATTATACTTACATATTGAATCGGTTAGGTTTGGGGATAGCTTACCTTTCTAGTAAACAAAATAAAATGCTTCTGATATTATAATTTGAATGTATATTGTGAATCCATCCATTAGTAGAGCACCTAAGTACAAAAATTAGCATCCAATTATCATTAAAAAAATAAAAAAATGGGAAAAAGTGTTTGTTATTAGGCATCGGTGGAAAGAGTTGTTCTGCCCTATCAAAATGATCTAATTTATAGGACCCATTGATAAGTGTAGTACGAGTGGTGGAACGAGAAACAATTTTAAAGGGTGTTGAATTTAAATTTAAAAAATTTATAAATATTAAACAATTCTATTAATTTGAACTTGAGATTATAATAATTGATATTTTAACAATATTAAATATACATTCATCTAAAAATTTTGCTTTAGATATAAAATACCTTTCATATCTATATAATTAGCAATTAACTCAACTAAAGCACTAATTTAACAAATAATACTATAAGAAAATAACTTAACAAAAGTTCACAATCTAATTCAATTATTAAATGCAATAATTATTCAACAACTAATCAAATGAGTAATCAAAATTTTCATAACAAATAATCACAACAAATATCTAATTATTTTTCATAACAAATTATCAAACAAATAATTTAACAAATATCCAACAATTAATCAACAAAAAATTAAAGAAATTAAATTAGACATAAACAACCCAAAAAAAAATTAATGAAAGATAGAAAGATTGAGCAAATTAAAGTAGGAAAGCTCACCAATCAACAAAACTTGCAATGACTTCTTTTTTATATAGATTTTGAGAAAGCAATTATGTATTGATAAGTTCAATAAAAAAAATATCTAAATATAAATTTAAAAACAAAAACATTTGAAGATCCATGTTTAACTAGAGATATTATTTTTTATTATTATCACTCAACACATCAATTTAATGTAATAATTTTATTATATATATATCATGGAGCAAGGGGGATGCTTGCGCTCCCCCAAAAACCCTATTTCCACCCATGGTATAAGTAATTGCATTTATACTTCACCATGCCACCAAAAATCTTTAAAGCTACATGTACATCCTTAAACTTCACATAACTATCAGGACATAGTCCATACACTTCATCCTATTGAAATACAAAATAGATACTTGCGTAAACCACTTATCAAAACATTATAGATACATGCATCTAAAAGCACTCTTCTATTCATTATTTTTTTTTTCCTAATGACCAAGGATTCATGGACCTCTCTTATCTTTGTAAGTTGCTTTTATTTGATTATCGAAGTGTGCTTTGTGTTGCTTTACTAGGGATTCTTCCAAGAATAAATCTGTTGGTATTTCAAGTTGTGATAGTGATTCAGTATTTAACCAACTTCATGTTTGTTGCTTGATTTTCATTTTCTAATTTGTGCCTTTCCTCTCCCCTAAAACATTATAAATAATTAAAGCACTAAACAAACATTTCACATGAGTAATTAATTTGCATGAATACAAAACAACATTATCACTCATAGTAGTTTTATAGACAAAAGCAACACAAGCGGTCATCGTTATATTTGTTTTAAAATTAGTTTTTTTTTCTTTTAGTATTGTAAAAAAAAAAAATACAACCAACCACTGATTGAAAACAAAACCCTATAAGTCAAAATTCTCACCAATCTTGGTTGATACAAAGCTTGTTGGAGGCCATTTGATAGGATGAGACCTCCACATATTAATCCTTGAGCTTTCTCTGAGGCAAAGATGATGATGGAAACCTTTGCTTAAGCTCCTTTGCCACTTCTTCATATTCTTTGCTATTTCTAAGGGTATCTTAAGAATTCATGAGAAAGAATCACGCAAAGAAAATAGGTTGTACGTGTTTCTTTGGTTCATTATAATCCAATAGCAAGGAGCTATTTGTCACATTTGTGTGTGTGTGTGTGTGTGTGGTGGGGGTGGGATAAGGGAAAAGAAAGAAAGGATTAATCTTGGACTGACAAGGATTAACAGTTATTGGATATTCAAATTTTAGTGAGGAAAAGAAAGGTAAAGCTATTGTTTTGTTAAGGAGGGGAACTGAAAGGCAAAAATAAATAATAATTTGATTTACCAATTATACCCTTATTACAAAGTAAGGTTATGTAATTAATTAAAAAAATTGAGGGTATCATAGTCTTTTAAAAAGTTATAAAATTTTTTAAACACTTTCCCCTTGCCCGACATCTCGAATGAAAGTGCTACAAAAAAAAAAAAAAAAAAGATTTTGAAAGGTTTTAGGGAGTCAAAGTTAACTCTTTTTGTCCTTTCATTAAATTAAAACATTTATTCAAACAAAGTAAAGTTCAACCTAACCCTCTTTAATCCTTCCTTTCCTTTACATTTCTCTTGAGTCCTTAATCTAAACACACAAATGGTGCTTAGTTTACCAAATGGGAAGGTGAAATCTAGGTAGTCAGAACCGGACTGGACCTTTGAACCGGAGAAGGCCAAGGTTCAAGGTTAAGAGGTCCGACCGCGGTCGAACAGGGTCAAACCGGATTTAATAAATAAATAATTAAAAATATAATATAAAAATACATTAAATATAGAATTAATTTTTAAATTAAATACACAATATATCAACCAAAACAATTCTTGATTCCATATTTACAACACAACATTTAACAACATTTAAACCAAATTTATATGAAAGACTAAATAAAATAAATCACATGAAGTCTTTCAAACGGGGAAATCAAACACATAAAATTAAAATCCTGCACATACAAAATAAAATGAACTCATAAAGTCTTTCAAACATTGAAATCAAACCTATAAAATAGTACATAGGTAATTCTAAGCAAATGAAACATTTAGATCATACTATGCAATAAGCCCACTAAGAAAGTTAGAAAAAAAAAAAATGCATAGTTTCAATTCATACACAAAAGTTTTTAGTGCATTCAAATAAAATCCACACAACATATTGAATACGAGAAATTCACTAGAAAGTTCATTCCTAAGCAAAATTCACAAATCATGGTTGATGTTGTAGACTTGTAGTCAACCCTCGTTATCATCTCTTTGCCCCAAGTTTTCATGTTGATCAAATGCATCATCATAGCTTGCATTACCAAATAACTCAAAATCCACTTCTTCTTCATTGAGTTCATTCATATCCACATCATCTAGTGGCAAAACGATCCAAAAATAGAGAAGGTTTATAATGTTAAAAAAATTGCATCATGCTAAAAAAAAAATTCATGTAAGTAACTTAGAAGCTTATCATTGATTCATTAACCTTGATTGTGGCTTTCATCCAAAGTTGGAATAGCATCTTCTGCATAAATTGCTTCAACCATATCTCCATCTACTAATTCCGGTTCTTCTTCTTCTTTAGCCATCCAAAAGTCCATTTTGTCAATGCAATCATAATCAACTGGATCATAATTTCATTTTTTGTATTTATTCCTACACAAAAGAAAATTATATACGATGAAAAAACAAAATGAACATTAAAAATAAAATTCAACATCATGTTTTTTTTTTATAAAATTTACATATTACCTGCACTTCAAACGAAGATTATAATTCACAAATACACGATCACTAAGCCTTTGATGCTCCAATCTATTTCTTTTTTTGGTGTGAATTCACTCAAAAACACTCCAGTTATGCTCACATCCTGAAAAAGATGATGTTTGACTGAGGAGTCGAATAGCAACTCTTTGCAAAAAAGGAGCACTATATCCAAATAACCTCCACCATTCATCTAAAATAATTTACATAATAAAGTGTTAAAAATCTAGAATCACACACAATAAGTAAAAATGAAAGTATAATGTAAAATATATCAATTATTATTGATACTCACCCGGTTGCATTTTATTAGCAGAGGAAAGAGCTGATTCACGACTAAAACTTCCTAATCGATCCAGATAAAATCTGATCTCCCTCATTGCCTTTTCACTATCACTGCATATACTTCTCTTTTCAAATAAATTTAACAAGCCTTGCATCACTTCTGGAGTCTCACAAAATGCTTCTTTATCATAGAGAAAAGCAGGATTCAAAAAATAAGCAGCTGCATGAAGGTTTCGCCGCAAATGCTTCTCCCATCTCTCATCAATAGTTTTAATATGGGGACCATACATTGTAGAATTATTTCTGAAGATGGCCATGATTGCTTTTCAAATCCTAATCATGCATTCATAAACATAACCAAGTGAAGGTTTCTCATCGGCATCAACAATACGTAAAAGCCTAATGATGGGAGCTGTAATTTTTACCATAAATAAACATTCTTCCCAAAATTTGCCATCCAAGATAATAGAAGTAACTGCTTTACCTATTGGACTTTTAGATAACCTATGGCTTGTGTAATACTTATCGGTCACCAATGCTTGCAAGTCATGTTTATGATCATAGATACTTTTCAAAGTAATGAATGTAGTAGCAAAACGTGTTACTCCTAGACGCACAATCTCTTTACATCCTTTCCTTTTTCTCAACCAAGATAGTATGTATATATGGTTGTAGACAAAAATAGTCACATTGGAAGCATGTGATACAAGCTCTGCTACATGATCTCTTATTCCAATATCTTTCAAAATCAAATTCAGACAATGTGCAGTACAAGGAGACCAATATATATGATCATATTTTTCATGTATTAACCTTCCTGCCGCAACATAATTGCTTGCATTATCAGTCACCAAATGAACCACATTATTCTGTCCAACCCATTCAATAATCTCCATGAATAAATTACATAAATTGGTGGCATCTTTTAAAATATCTGAGGCATCAACAAATTTCACAAAAGACATTCCTATAGGACAATACACTAAAAAATTAATCAAAGTCCTTTGCCTTTGATATGTCGAACCATCACCCATAATTGTGCATCCACAATTAGCCCATTGGCTTCTGTAGCTATCAATAAGTAACTGGCATTCTTTCTTGCAATCCCACAATAAATTATTTCACATATCATTATAAGAAGGAGCTTTATATCCAACACTATTACTCCCAATAGCATCCACCATTGGTTGAAAATAAGGTGACTGCATAGCATTAAAAGGAATGCAAGCATCAAAACACCACCTAGCAAATGCCATATTTGCCTTATGAATTGCTTGCTTGCTTTCCATTGCACTCTTGATTCCTGGTTGAGATAGTGAAGTTGGCTTTGATGTTATAAAATTTTCTAAAGAACCTTTTGCTTTCCTTTTTCCAAATTTCTTGGTAGGATTTATCTCTTATTCTTCAACCTCTTCTACTTCTTCATATGCTTCTTTAACTAATTCCTTCCCACTTGATTTGGAAGATGTGGAGTTAGTGATATATTCTTTGATGCATGCATGAACATTAGGAGAGATTTTCCCACAAGGAAGTATGTTGCCACTTTTCCCGGCTAAATGCTCTTTCATTCTATAAATTCCCACACCTTGATAGTTTTTCCCACAATAGAGGCGATGGTAAACCTTTGTTCCTTTATCATTAATAGATAAAGTGAAGTGCTCCCATGCCGGATCGGTCTTAAGACAAACATTACCACTTGAGGAGGATGATTGCACATTATTTGTCTCCATTGACTACAAAAAAATTAATTAATAGCTTAATATAATCAACAATAGTTCTACAAATAATTTGGTAATTCAATAACAAAAAAAAAGATGAGGATATACTTCACCAGCCTCAACGTAATAAGTTAAAAATTCACAACAGAAGAAATCAACATGATCATTAAAAAAACCAAAAACATTGGTGAAAATTTGGTTTGTTCTGAGTGCTACCTTTAAAACAATTTACACTATTTACAATTTACTGATTTAGAGCTACCAAACAAATAATTCTGAAAACTTTCCTAACCATGACATTTCTCTTGATAAGAAATGGCCAAAGAAATGGATGCATCATCATCATAGCTCCATCCTTCAGTGCCCATTAATTCATGTTAATGAATGGAATACCGTATACCCATAGTTGTCAACTTGTCATTAATATCAAACTCAAATTAATTATGCCTTTTAAACTCTTTATTTTATCTATCATGCGAAATATGTATCTGTAGATTTCTCCATATTTATCCACATTTGTTTTTATTATTATTATTATTAATGCATAAGCAAAAAAGCTCATCCATACTTCCCAAAAATAAAAAAAAATATCACATTGACATTCTTATTGAAAAAAGGTATCATATTATATTCTTAAGCATACACCTCTAAATATAATAATCTCCAAATTCTTATTATTTGAGAATGTGGCTCACAGCCCTTATAATAAATAATAGCAAAGAGTATGCATGTGAAAAATATTCAAAAATTGGGCATGATCATGTTATTCACTATTTCATAAGGTCCTGCATCATCAACATCCATTGGAAAATCATCTTGAATTTTGAAATGGCCAAAGATCAGTACAACAACAATGTTAAGAAATGGCCAAAGAAGGTTTCTAAGTGTCATTCCAACCATGAATTTTGAAATGTGCACTACAAGCTAATAATATAATGCCCTAATAAAGATCAATACAGCAATAATGTTACACATCTCAGCAAATATGCACACTTGGTTGCAATAGAACAATACATAAGAAAGTTAGAAACTGAGAGGGCATCTATTCATGGAAGCATCAGTGAACAAGTGAACAACTGGTGATCAAAGTGCCCTGAAGGGCTTGAACAAAATCTTGGCAACATCTTAAAATTGCTAAAGCTGAAAGTTGAAACGAGGAGAAGAGAAACTAAGAAAGTACTAATCATACACGGAGAGCTTCAAACGCAGAGCTGGGATTTTGGATTTTCTTCACAAACGCAAAGAGCTTCAAACGCAAAGCTGGGATTTTTTTCACAAATGCAGAGAACTTCAAAGAGAGAGAGCTGAGTGGATCCGGGAAGGGAGAGGATGGCCGGTGATTGTCGCCTTGATCGCTAACCGGAGGGAGAGTTTGAGAGGTGTTGCCGTGTTGGGTGAATTCGCTGGATCTGCTCTTCTTCTTCAATCCTTTTAGGTTTTTAGGGTTATTTTTTTCATTAGTTTTAAATTTGATAGTTAATTAAAACTTAAAAGCATAATATTTATTATTTAAATGTTGAGAGGAAAAACCGGATGAACCGGGCCGGTTCATCCGGTTCACGGTTGACCCGGCCAGTTCATCCGGTCTATCAGCTATTTTTGGATGGGGCGGTTTTGGGGATGGAACCGGACCGGCATAGGGTTCGGTTCCGGTCCAACCGAGTTGGACTGGCCGGTCCAACCCGGTTTCTGACTACCTAGTGTGAAATAGAAATGGGGGAATGCGAATAGAATCAAAAATAGTGTTTAGTAGGTGTGAGCCTCACGCCAGCCAAAGTATGGTCAACAATGTTTACTTTCTTCTCCCTACCTTACCCTGCCTCCATGTGAAGTAGAGTACTTATTTCTTCTACAAAATTGACCGAATCTGATCCTCCCACTCCACCAGCCATGCTCTCTTCTCTGGTGGGCACACCTTTGGCTATGCAGCGACAAAGAGATGCCAAAGACTCAATCTTCTCCTTCTTGCATTCTTGTTGTTACCTTGGAAGAGCTTGGTTGGTTAGAGGCTAGAGAGAAAGCTCAAGGGTGGAGTTGGCTTAATCTCTGTAGCTAAACTAGTAAGCAAGCTCTCATCTTGATTTGAGTTGAATATAGGTCTCTCATGCCTTGTTGTGTTGCCTTGTGATGATCCTTGTCTTGGTTGTTGATCTAGTGCGGTTATAAAAGTGCTATACTTTTGAATTATTTGCTTGTCCAAGATCCTTTCCTTATTTGTTATATAGAATGCTTCTATCATTCTTAGCATGTTGTTTGCCAAAATGATGCAACCACTTAGTCTATGATCATGCATACAAGGTGCTTGTTGAAATGTCCTTTGAGACTTTGTTGCTAGGCATTCCTTAATTCTTAATGATCATGCTATGTTTTCTCCATTGGCTTGCCAAGTCTAGTTGCTTAAGCTTTTGTAGACCTTAGATGCATATGCCTAGGTTTATAGTCATGCATGGTTGTATTATTTCTTGCCGCATGACATGATGCCTTGCCTAGTACTTACTAGTTGCCTTTCTTTTGAGTAAGTTATGCTTGGGATCCTCTCACTAGTTCATGCTATTGTTGGTGTTTGTCAAATGCTTTGTTGGGTTTTAATTTAGTAATTGAGTAAGTAGATTTGGGTTATGTTACTATAGGGTTTCTCATGAAGGATTGTCTTAGCTTTTGGGAGTGAGTTGGATCGGAACTATTTCAAGTAAGTAATTCCACATATATAGAGTTTTTTCAGCTGTGTATATTGTTTTTTTTTTTTTTTTTTACATTTCACTTGTGTATTATTTGTTGGTTAGGTGAGCATAAATTAGTTAATGCTTTGATAAGTAGGACCATGCAAACCTTGGGGTTTTATCTCTCACTTCCCAAATGAGAGCTTAGAAACCTATACTTTTGAATTATTTTATTTTATTAAAGTTAGAATGAAAATTCTGCTTAGTTGGTTCAACTTTGGCTTGTAGTAAGTAATAGATCCACTTCTATTATGATGTAAATTGTTGATTTCTCTTCTTTTGTTTTTTGATTATTACTTAATCATTCATGTTACTATATGTATACATGAGTTCTTCCCATTACCAACAGTTTACCCTACTGCCTTTCTCCAAGCTTTTGTTTTTAGCTTTAATTAATGGTTTGTCTTATTAGTTATTAAACCATTTTTGTTAGTTTCCTCTTAACGGTAAAGACATCAAGGACATTATTTTATTGAGGACTCTAATTGAATCTTTCCATTAGTGTGGATTTAATGAGATTCACTTCAAGATATTATTCTAATTGATTGTTTTAATTTAATTCTACTCGTTAGCTAAATTATTGTTTTATTTAACTATTTATGTTAGTGCTCTTAACTTGTAAAGTATCAGCTGATACTTTATTAAAGCATATCATGTGGGTTGCAAGTATCAGCTGAATATTGTTTTAAAGCATTTGTGGATTGATGTTTTATCAAACTAATTTCTTTAACATTTACTTAAGTGTTTACACATCAATAGCATCCTATATTTTTCCAATGTTTGTTTTTAATTAAATTTAGCTCCAGCCTACTCCACTGATCATTCTCAGGAACTTACGAGCATTTCTTAACTAATTATTTTTTTCATTTTATTTTACTTTATTTTTGTTAATTTATTTAAATTAACTCCATTAGCTATATGCTCTTTGATTTACACCTCTACAGTAGCATCATGCTTACTTTTCAACTTCTTGTGCTTTTACTTATTTTGGAAATAACTTGTTTAGTTTTCTTGAAAAGTGGGACCTTGAAAAACTCTTGTTATGATTAGATTAGTCTCCAATTAAGCTATGTTCTAACCCAGTCAATAAAGGTCAATATTGACCATGTCGATATGAACTTGATAATTGAGACTTTAGTTTCACGTCAGATCGTTGGTAAAACAATAGAGGCTTTGAATTTCTGACTTGGATCATCGAAGAAAAATAAATGGCTTCTGCTATTTCTAACTCGGGTGTAACTGAGATGAAACAAATGACCTTAGTAAATTGGAGCCACTTAAATGTTGGAAAACCACTTTGCTATATTTTTGCATTTTGCTAAATGTTTATGGATTCAAGAATTGGATTTTCTTGATGTTTTGAACTTGACATTCAGTTTTTTGCACATACATGTACCTAGTATAGGTTTTTGTAAAGTGATGTTATTTTAAATTTTTGAACTTTGTTAATCCATATTTTGTTTTGAGTGGATTACTTACTGGGCTTTTCGAAGGTCATCAAATTGTTGATTATCTGTTTCAAATTAGGAGTAAGGTCTTACAAGAGTTAGCTTAGCCGGATTGTCAAGTAGTGTGTATTCCTTTTGGGTGGTGGGTGTTTTTAGCACTTGTTGTTGTTGTTGTTGTTTGTTTATGCACTAAACCTTGGCTTGTAAAAAACCTTAAACTCCTAGTTGTTATGACTTTGTGTTTTTGCTATCTGTATGTTCTGTATATTATATTTTCTACTCTGTTTAGGTTGTGAAGCCTTGTATGCCCACTGAATCTCAACTATGTGGATGTGTGGCCCTTTGTCCGCGGTTCAGGTCTGTCGTGGTGGGTTCTGGTGTGACAGTCAAAGAATGAGAATTAAGAATGGAAAAAACAAGAGAGAGAAATAATGCAGTTTTATACCCTTTAATCCAAATAAATGATATTAGATGAGAGGATGAATTATAATAACAACTAGATTTATTCATTTATAAAATAATTTAATTATAACCTTTCACTTTAATTATTATAATTAATTATTTTAATTAACTAATTCACATTTATTCATTTTAATTATTAAAGTTAGACATCTAAAATAAATAAATAATTTTAATTATTATCTAATTTAATTATTATAAATAATTTTTTTAATTAAGTAATTCATGTAACTGTTATCCACTTCTATTATTAAATATTTTAATTAAATAATTCACTTTGATTGTTTTAATTGTGATAACTAAATGATTTATAAATATAATTCAACTTTAAGTTGTTCTGGTTTTATAAATTACTTTAATTATTATCACATTAAGAAATTGGACTTGTGGAAAGTTTTTAAATATTAAATAACTTCACTAAATTATAATTCATAAAGGTTTAAAAAAAGATATTAACTCTCTTATCACATTCCATAACATTTTTCTACCGAAATAATGACTTGTATATCCTCAAACCACAATAAATTTTTTTTTTTTTTTGCTAATTTTTAAAAACAAATTTCACACCAATGAAGACTATATAAAAAATTACAAGGGTTGTCGACAGATATAACTAATTATTACTTGGGGACACATACAAATAACATGAATTGAGGTTTTTCCTTTCGGTTGATGATATAAATATTGGCTTGCCTTCAAGGGCAGAGCTAAACATAAAATTATGGGTCAAATGACCCCACGAAAAGCATTTGGGTCATTATACCAATATTTAATGTTTAAAGGACCCCTATTTTAATAACGATATTTTTTTAACTTTGTGTTTTTGTTGCTTAAAAACTTTAGAAAAACACTTTTTCTATTTTTACTTTCAATGTTTTCTAGATAATTTTCTATTATTTTGCCCTTCGAAATAAGAGGACTACTTTGATAGGGCCATGCCAGAATAACCCCCGTGTCAACTACCATGTCACCACACTTTTTTTTAAGCCAAATACCATAAATAGTCCCTCTACTTTTCTCACTCTACCATTTTAGTCTCTTTACTTAAATTTAGTTTTTTTAATCCCTCTACTTCATATTTTGGGTAAATCAGGTCCAGACCAAAACAGAGTTTCCTCCGCCGTTTGTTTGTGTCAGACATGGAGCTTTTATGAATATAATATTAATAAAATCATAAAATCTGGATAAAATATTAGTTCTTTTTAGTGCCCTTTCTCAGATTTGAATCCCTCTTTCACTTTCGGATCCGAGATGGTTTTTTCCTCTAAAGTACGTCTTCTTCTCCGAATTCTCTTTACTTCTTGTCCCTCGTTTTCTCTGACGACTTCTTACCTTACCATTTGAGTCTCTGGTTGTTGGTCCTACTCTAATTGAGACCATTCAGTCCCTTGCTAGTCCTACTCTAATCGGGTCCCTCGGTTGCGGACCCTTGGTTGGGAAAATTTTCTTCACAAAAACTAAAATATTCTCATGAATTTGGATGCAGGGTTCTCACATTGGACAATTAATTGTTGGTAGGGGAGTGGCTCACAGCTTTTCATTAATCACAATTGAGGAATTTTTGGTAAGTTATGTATGAGTTTAACCTAGTTTAAGCATCACACTTGTAAATTGTCGTTAACAAAATCTTTCATTAGTGTGATTGGTAGGAATTAAGGAAAAGGAAGATTGCTGGATTCAAATCAACAACCCTGCTCTATAGGAAATGAATGCCCTGACTTTCTAACGCATCAAAGCAAAATAGAAGCTCCACCTGATGCAAATCCTTAAATATGAATACAAGAATTTCCTATGAAACTGATGCAACTAATGAAATTGTTAGTGCAAGAGCACTTTAAGTTGGCATGATCTGACACCTAGACAAGGTGACATGGCAACCATAGTGACGTGGCATGGATAATGACATGTAAGCATAATGGCATGGCAATGTGGTTTGGCTAGGAGGCAAATATCTTTGAAGATCTTGATGAAGCTATGTTTGGCAAGTGGATCAAGCAAGCAACAACTTGAAGACAAGATCTCATCAAGACCATATTTAGGAGATTTAATTGAAGAGTAAATATGGATGGAGCTTAATTGAAGAGATACCTATCAATGGCATGATTTGAAGGCTATTGATGGTAAGATTTGAAGGCTATTGATGGTAAGATTTGAAGAACCTTAATAGATTTGATTGAAGACTATTAAGGGTATGATTGAAGACATGCCTATTGTGGCATGATTGGGCTGATTGATTGAAGATCTTTCGTAGAAGATTTGAAGACCAAACTTGGGTGAATTGAAGATCAAGTTTGGTAAGTTTCATGAAGACGCACAAAGGAGTGCGCCCCTTGCGAGGGGACTACGTGATGAGGAGCTGAGGAGGTAGGCTAGTTGCCGGTAGTCGGGATCAGGTAATCTGGCTGCATCGACTCGGATTAAGAATGACCGGGAGGTTGATGGGTCTTGAGGTCGCTTAGCAACGTAACCAGAACTTAGTCAAGTCAGCAGTCAGGGTCATGTTGCAAGTCGTAGTACAACAGGAGTTGCAACAACTAATTTCGGAAGATTCTAAAGTTAGTAGCCACGGAGATTCTAAAAGAGGTATGGACTATATTTGGGATGTTGAGGCGTCTATATATACTACCTTAGTCTGAGATTGGGTGCGACTCTTGAAAGAGGGAGTAGGGAGGCACTAGACAATCCAGAGAGGATAGTTGTCTTTGTTTGTGAGTGTGACTGACAAGTGTTTGTACTCATCTTTTATCACCTCTTTTTAGTGGATTGTTTATCTCCAGGCTTGGCCCCCTAGACGTAGGCAAGTTAACGCCGAACTGGGTTACCAACTTTGTGTGTCTCATTCTTGTTTGGTTTGTGTGTGTTTTTCTTTGAGTGTTTGAGTGATCGTCTAACCCACAAACCTACACCGGCGGAACTAACAGGAATGTTTTGTGTAGGCTAGGGACATGAGCCTCAAAACTAATGATATACAATCTCATGGTTTGTTTTTGTTAATTATATATCATGATGTAATTAGAAACTAGATTTTTTTTTTTAAGTGGGTGAAAGATTACAGATGTGATAAACATGTGGCATTACTAATGAGGTGCATGCAAACAAAATGATCAATGTAAATGTAAATTTTGGTGTTTAGGATTGCGAAATGTTACAATTGTTGTCTTTCTGTAGTTTAGTAAATCGATGGAACACAGTAAATGGATTGAACGCAAGATGTAACCAATTTCTTTCAAAGCTCCTGTGGAAGTTATTACATTCATAAAAATGTGTTACATTCAATCGACTGTGCATGGATTGAACACAGCTTAAAACAATATTAAAAAAGTAAGAAATCAACAGAAACAGTGTTGCTCCATTGCTTTAGCCATTAAGATCCAACCTTTACCAAAATTGAGACTTTTGTTACAATTAAAGAAACAACTGAGTATCAAAATAAGATTCTCATACAAACTAAAAAACAAACACAATTTAATGTTCAGATCAGGAACACAATTCTAAAATTAGTTCCTCTGTCAAAGCTATGCAAAGATTAGGGCTACTTGACTTCACATGAGTGTCGTTGGTTAGGAGTTCCTATTGGTGCAACCATGGCTCCGACAAGGTCAAATGGGACAAAAAACTCGAGGGCGATAGGATGATAAAGAGAGCTAGTTTTAGGAGGAGGGAAATGTTGTTGTTAGAGGAGAACCAATTTTAGAATTGAAAAAAGACAAAAAAAAAATTAAAAAAACCATCTCAGATCCAAAAGTGAAAGAGGAATTTGGATCCGAGAAAGGGCACTGAAAAGAAATAATATTTTATCCACTGTTTTATTATTTTATTAATATTATATTCATAAAAGCTTCACCTCAGACACAAACAAACAGCGGAGGAAACACCATTCTCGGTATGGACCTGATTTACCAAAAATATGAAGTAGAGGGACTAAAAAGACCAAATTAATGTAGAGGGACTAAAAGGGTATAGTGAGAAAAGTAAAGAGACTATTTAGGGCATTTGACTTTTTTTTTTATATATTAAAAATGTAACTTCTAAAAAAGGTAAGATTTTTTTACTTTTCATCTTTCAAGCTACATTAAAAATTTTTGATTATACCCTAAAATCAATTTCATCTTTCATCTTTTGATATAATTGTTTTTAAATATAAATTTATTAACGAACCATTTTGGTTTTTTTATTATTTATATATTTTTTTTACTATTTTCACTATTATTGTTATATATATATATCACATTATGTTTAAAAATATTAAACTTATATATTGACACCACTTAATACATTGTCTGGCTTTGCGACTGCTTATCTTCCTATACCAGAGACTAGCAACATAGAGACGAGCAGATGAGAATCTCTTTACATCAATGATTCTCGAATTCATTTGTTGAACACAGGCATACATCAAACATCAAATAAAAAGAAACCATATTAATTTCACTAAACACATACACACACGAAACATCAAATAATACACACACGAAACATCAAATAATTGCATCGAAAGAAATCATAATTAGTTGAGAAGCAAAACCAACTTCTTGGAGAATACTAGAATATAATGCATATCAATATTGAAAACAATAATATGTGATAAAGATCTTAAAAAAAAACATTGTTTGTCCAAATATAAAGCTGAAAAATCAACATAGTTATATTCAATTGATATGTTCCTAAACTAAATTTAGTAAGTAGATTAAGTAAAGTGTCACAAAGGAAGTTCTTAAAACAACATAGTGCATAAAGTTTCTAAAGTTTCTAAAGTATCTAGCACTGAACTTTGAAACGACATTCTTACTAAGATCATTTACACATTAGACAAAATAGTATGGTATCTTTTTTTTTTTTTTAAAAAAAAAGCATCTTGTCATCTAGCAAGTCCCGAAACTTGTAAGTTGTGCCTTTATCTTTTCGCAAATCCTACATGATGACTAATGCATCAGCCTTGACGTTCTGCTACCTCATTTTGATATTGTGAACTACATATTCAACCATCCTATTAAATCATGGACCAACCATTAGGCAAACTATTGAAAATTTTCAGAAATTACCTCCATGTTCTTTTCCTTAACATGACTTCTCTTGTAACCTCTAGATGATATCCTTGGGATATTACTGATCTTGTTTATACTCAAATGAATACCATGATGATGGAAAAAATTCAATTGTTTGGAAGTCAACTTATTAATTTAAAGAAAGTTGATAGACCTCATAGTTTAAAAGTCACAAGAAATAGCTTAATGAAAATGTTAGTGAGGAAAAAGAAAAAACATTATATGCAAATAACAGTGTTGATATTGAATGGATGATATTTACTCTTTTTTTTTTTTTTTTTCTATATTATGAACTTAATTATTCAACATTACCTTTGGATTTTTTTTTTTTTGGAGTTGTTATTCTTATTGTATATTGTTCTGTTTTTTAGTGGTTTAATTTTATTAGATGTTCATATTTTGATAAGTCAATATAATTTATTTGTAACATGCAATTTTTTTTTTTTTTTGGATATTTATAGACATATTTTTCATGGTGTACTTTTTGATATAAAAATATAAAAAACTCGTCTAATTAGTTACCCATATTATTAAACATTTCATTTTATTTGCCATATTTTTATTCAAATTTTCAATTAAACTACATATAATATCCAAACCTATTACATATCATATTTTTACTAAACTAACTATGCCTATATAAGCATTGCCTGTGACAAGCACAATCTAATGTGCAATTGCATTTTTTACTAAAATAAAAAAAAACAACTGAATAATATTTAAATACCAATCCACCATGAACGAGTGGGATAAGTTGGCCCTCCTAATCAAGCCACATGATTAATCCAAGAAGATCCTGACCGTTCAATCCACGTCATCAACCAGGATTTTCATACACCGCTTTCCAAATTCTAATTCTCCCATTCTATCCATACCAAGCTTGCAAACCCTAACAATGGAGAACCCTTTAATCTCTCAATAGTCATCAATTTTCAGGGGTTTAGGGTTTGATTCTTGCTCTGAAGGAGAACGGAATTGGATTGGCAGATGGATGCAGGATTAGTGGATGATATAATAAGGAGATTGTTGGAGGTCCGTGGTAGGCCTGGCAAGCAGGTTCAGCTTTCTGAGACTGAGATTTGCCAGCTCTGCCACGTTTCCAAGGAGATTTTCTTGGAGCAGCCCATTCTCCTTGAGCTTGAAGCGCCCATCAAGATTTGTGGTAATTTTTTCTGCTGATGTTGTCTATGTTTGTTCAGTTCTGGAAATTGATGTTTTGATTGTTTATGTTGAGAAATTTAGCTGGTTTTTTTCTTTGCTTGTTTGGTTATTCGTTTCAGTTTTGATGAAGTTGGGGTTTTGATCATGAAAACATTTTAATTTGGTTTATAAAATGGATTATTACTCTACGTTTGCTCTGTGCTGGAAACTGATGTCTTGATGATGCAGCTCCTTCCCTTTATTGGGTGTTCTGTATTACTTTAGATAAATTTGGCTTCTTGATGATATGAAAAGTTGAATTTGTCCCTTCTTCTATGTTACAAATGCATGCTTTGGATGTGTTGTTGGTTCAATTGAGAATATGCATGATCGCAGTTTCTCTCTTTTGGGTTCTTCCTGTAGGTTTAGGGAAATTTGGCGTCTTGATAATGAAAACCACCTTGTATTTGTGGTATGTTGGCAATAGGCACTCTGGATGGAGTGATTCTATGTCTAAAAATGTAATGCACTTGCTGTTTCTGTTGCCATGTGCTGCAGGACTATGGGTCTACATCATTGAATTTATGTATGGTTTTATTTTCACCATCTTTCTGTAAACAAATAAGTCAGTGTCTTATAACTTGCAGTTCAGTTTTATTCTTGTAGATTGTCATAAGTCTATGATGAGCACTACACTATGATTGAATGAAGGCGTTTCTTGCGTCCACCATAAATTCCTTGTTTTATTCAGTATTATGACTTTAGATGAAAGAATATAACAGGCTTGCCTGATAATTATGAGAAAAAAATGGGTGCTTTCGTACACTCTCTGCTAATAATAAAAACGCTTCCTTTGGAGAGTATCACCGATGGAAACAAAGAAAGAGTTTTAGTCGTCAGTTTTCTGTATATTTTTTATTTGAAGACAAATTAAGATTATTAGTATTCGTGTAGTCATTCCTAAAAAATATTGGTTAATCTTTGATTGTTTTCCTGGATGAATTTAAGATGAGCAGGTTATAGTTGATGACTACTCTTTCCGCCATGGTCATAATCGTAATAATTATTGGGCCCCATTAATGAAGCTATGTGAAATGTCCAAATCACAGGAAGATCAGGTAAAAATAACAAGGGAGAAGATGGTCATGGATGTGGATCCCTTAGGACTACTGAAGCTAGAAGGATGCTAGGGTTAAAGTAGATAAGATGGTTTGGGTCAAGAGATTCCTAAAGTAGGTTAATCTCGAATCCTTCGGTGATTAACCCCTAATCCCATACGAGTATTGACCGGAATTCTCTTCCGGCCAACTCCCTTTATGATTGCACTACGCCTAGTGAAATCTCTAATTAGGGTCAAACACAATGTCTAGGTTCTAACCTAATAGTTGGAGGGGTGCCAAATACCCAAATCCCGTGGTGTATTGGTACATGAATCATTTTCAAACTATGTGAGTCTAATATAAGGGTGCATTTCTTGCGTCCAAGTACAACCTAGAAATTGAACCACAGAGTTCTCATGCAATCCAAGCCGATTAAGCACACATAGAATGAACCACAAACCAAACAAATTGCATTAAAATAAATCAAAGTATCCAAACAAGCTAGTTCAACCCAAGGTTTACCGGCATTCGGTGACCTTGGGGTTAGTTGTCCATAACAACAAAGAACAAGAAATAACTCATGCAAACAACTAAAACACTCATGACAAACCTCCCTCAGGTGTTGATGACGAAATGGTGAGCCGGATTGCGTCGAAAGCTTCCACTGACATCGCAACAGGGGCGGCTTCCCTCGTCGTCTACAAGCTTCCCCAAATGAGATCGGTGAAGGGTCTTGCTAAATCTTGCCTTTCCACTTGCTTTCCACTCTCAAAATGCCAAGAATCAAGCTTCTTCCTGGATTTGGCTTCCTTACCTTAGAGCTCCAAGAACCCTTAAAAACCTCCTTTTCTTTTGCCCTAATGCCCTTGTAAAACTCATTTGCCTGAGCCTTACGGGCAACTATGCGGCGCATGGTTGCCTGTGAGGCTCCCAGGCTGCTACGCCAAAATCTCCTGCAAACGTCATGGGCAACCCATGCATGTATGGTAGCTCGTGAGGTTCTCAACCAAGTGTTTGCAGCTGCAAATAGTTTTCGCGCTACAATATCAGCTATAGTAACTGAAGATCTAAAACGCCGTTTTTGATGCAGATTTTTCCCTGATATAAATACATACATTTAAACACTTATCATATATATATATATATATATATATATATATATATGCTTCTCACACCTATGACATTAATAATGCTTTCAAACACTTTTTCATAAAATGAGATGATATTAATTCCAATATGCTTTTTTTCTTGCTTGATGAATTGGACTTGGAAGAAATTTGGGAGCTTCGTAAGGTTAGATTTTATATTTTGTACTAGTTGGTCCTATATGGGTGCTACATAAGTTTAGGAGTCTTACATTAAAAAAGCCTCAAGATTTAGTGGCTTAACCCATATACCTATATATAAACCTATTACACTTTTATCACACAACTGATATGGGACTATATTTCCAACACCCTCCCTCAAGTTCAACTGGGCATTTCTTTTTTTTTTGTTAGTTGAACTTGCTCAGACTTGTACACCAGATGTCTGTTTTTACCAGGTCTTGTACACTACTTTGCGTCTCAGAGAAGCAATTTGTATTGCTGTCATACCAATCATTCGATTTGGAATAGAATAATATCTCTTTTTGAAATGAATACCACCTTGTGGAGAAAAAAGAGGTATCATCAAATGTAACATATTCTGGATCCATGAACTTATATTTATTTCTTTTCTCTATCACCATGCTTTATGTGGATACTCTTTTTGTCTGATGGCTTGGACATGAACGTAGCATGGAGAACCAAACATGTTGGGATGCTTGACTGTAGACTTTCCTATAAACATTAATTCATAGTGAAGCTTCCTGTTTTTTGGACTGAGAGATGCATGATTGATCACAGAAGCCACACGTCTTATAATCCGCTTATAAGACCTTGAGTAAATTTATTTTTGGCAGAAAGGCAACTCTTGCAAATGTCCTCAAGCTGTATATACTGTGACATGCAACATCATTCCATTGTGGCATCTCCCAACGTGTGAGCCCTCCTACAATGCTATGCTTGTTACAAAATACAAAAAGGAGTTAATGACCTTTAGCAAATACTTTCTAATCTCTATTGGTTTTTACTACTTTCTATTCTTTTTCTTGAGAACACCTTCAACGATTATCTTGAACTCTAGAAATTTAGCAAATACTTCTAACTTTCCCTTTAGCAGAGACCTTGAAAAGACATAAATGAAAGGTAGCATATAAAGACAGTCAGGATAAAGTGTTCTGGAAGGACCCATCAAAACCATGAATAGGCATCTATGGAGCTTTACTTCTTGAGAGAGAATAACCAAAAAAAAATTTGTGTATCTTGTCATATTGATAATCTTCACATACACCATTATGAATTAAAATAGTCAAGTTGGGAAGCATATGAAAGGATTATTAAAGATCATAGCTTTCAACGTGCCAAAATTAACAAACCCAAGCTGGGCATGCAAAATAGAAACACCACTTTTTGTATTAATTCCACCAACATATGAAATAAAAGCCAAAAAGATAAATAAGTAATTGGACCTCTTATAATTGTCAATAACATTTGCTTCCAAATGTTTTTGGTTGCAAAGAAACATCATATCATTTGGACTAAAGAAGATATAATAAACTCACATCCATCACCTTGGTCACCAAAAGTAGTTTTTTCTCCTAGGAAATTTTAAACACTCTTGAGAATGATAGGATCATTGTCCTTGCCTTGCATAGTTACAGTGCCTTCATTTTCAACTTGATGGATGATGTTTTCTGTTGTAATGGTGGTTTTATTCCCTCCATAATCACAAAAGGAATAGAGCTTTGAATCATCACAAGTAAGATGATGGTTGCTTTAGAATTAACGATCCCTTCTTTTTTTTTTTTCAAAATTGCTTGACTTTATAGACTTAACCAAATTAGCTTTCACCAGGACGCACCTGTTGCAATCTTCTTTTCAGGCATTGCTTTTTTCTGTTGTTTTTATTTCTTTGAGCTTAACACTGTAGCTCTTTATGTGATCCAATGTGCCACATGTATAACACTTTATCTTTTTCTATAGACATCTCCATTAGAAGAACACCCTTTTCTGTCATTATCTTAGTTCTTATTCTCCTCTTTGCTTTCCTTTTTCTAGATAAAATAACCTCTACTTCATGAGCCAAAGTTTCTTGCAGACCAAGAAATTTTCGAACTTTGTCGAAGATTGCTGATTAAGATTGCAAAAGGAATGCATTCCTTTTGATGTCTGGGAATGACATAACACTTTAATTGGTTGTCAAATAAATTCACTTTGACCCAAGAGTGCAATCGGGGAACAGAAGATCTTTACTTTCAAGAAATATTGAAAAATGGAGAAATCGCCTTGACTGGCATAATCTAATTCGTTATCCATAAATTGGATGTGAACCATATTTCTCTTGTTAATCAACACATTGTGAGTCATCTAACTCTCCAAAAGTGACTTGCAACCAATAATGTGTTGGTGAAAGGGCATTTTTGATTTTGGTCCTTTGATCCAAAGCTGGTTAATTTGGTTCTTGAATTAAGAAGAAGAGTGCAATAATAAACCCTAAAGTATGAAAAGGTGACTAGTTTTGGTCCCTATTCAAAAACATTTTTTAATCCTTGAACCAAGAGGAACATTTTTTGCCTCCAAGGATTAAATTGAATTTTCGGGTATTGTTTGAGGACCAAAAGCATGCTTATACTTAATTTGATTAAGAGATTATGAGACGTTTTCAGCACCCAGACTCAGCCTTAGCATTGTATGTGCATCATCTTTGCATAATTTATTTAGCTGCAATATTTGCAATTGGATCCATAGTCATGTAATCACGAAAAAAGGGCTAGATATCTTTCACACCCAATAGTCAGATTAAGCAAGGCCTTTCCAAGTCTGCCAACTTGACTATTCAGATGCATAAAAAAAAAAATTTAATTTTTTTCATCAAAGGATCATGATAGACAATGGTAATCACCCTTGTAGCTTCCTGCCTTTATACAATATATAATATGGTTATATTAACCACGAATCAAGAACTGAGTGGAAGAACGATATGCAACTAGCTAATAACCAACATGGGCAGGACACAACTTGTTTATAATATTCATTAAATGGTTTTAGTTAGCTTTCAGGTATAAAGACATACAAAATCATACAAAATCTGAAGACTTGGAAAGACAAAGTTCATTAACTTGACTTTGGGAAACCAAAAAAAAAATGATAATATGCATGGATCTGGAGAGGACCGTAAATAACTTCTGTTATGTAAGAGCTCTTTGGAAGCACAAAATCAACTCTAATTTCAACATTAATATATATATTCTTTTATCCTGCTTGGAGTTTCTTTCAATCGTCACCTCAGCATAGAACTTCTGAAAAATATATTGTCTATCTAATGTATTGTTGGAGTAGTTTGTATACTCAAAATTTTTTCCACATGTTGTTGAGAACTTTGAGAGGTAGATGAATATTATTCTTCCTTTCTTCAGTACTAGCGATATCTCATCAATTTAATATGTTTTGCAGATCTAAGATTATTTTTTTCACTCCAGGTGATATTCATGGCCAGTATTCAGATCTCTTGAGGCTTTTTGAGTATGGTGGATTTCCTCCTGAAGCCAATTATCTGTTTCTAGGAGATTATGTAGATCGAGGCAAGCAAAGTCTTGAAACCATTTGCCTTCTTTTAGCCTATAAAATTAAGCATCCAGAGAACTTTTTTTTGCTGAGAGGGAATCATGAATCTGCATCTATTAATCGTATTTATGGATTTTATGATGAGTGTAAGCGTAGATTTAATGTGAAATTATGGAAGGTATTCACTGAGTGCTTTAACTGCCTACCTGTGGCTGCTCTTATTGACGAGAAGATTCTCTGTATGCATGGTGGTCTTTCTCCAGACCTTAGTAGCTTGGATCAAATACGAAAAATAGCACGTCCAATTGATGTTCCTGAGACTGGATTACTTTGTGACCTTCTTTGGTCTGATCCGATTAAAGATGTTCGAGGCTGGGGAATGAATGATAGGGGTGTCTCGTATACCTTTGGGCCTGATAAAGTGTCTGAGTTTCTTCAGAAACAGGATCTGGACCTGATCTGCCGTGCTCACCAGGTACTAATGACTTGCTTGATTTGGAAGTATCACGTAAAGCCTGTTTCTTATTTGGAGTCTATTTTCATTTTTAGGTAGTTGAAGATGGATATGAATTCTTTGCTGACCGGCAACTTGTCACGATTTTTTCTGCACCTAATTATTGTGGCGAATTCGACAATGCTGGAGCCATGATGAGCGTAGATGAAACCTTGATGTGCTCTTTTCAAATTTTGAAACCGACAGAGAAGAAACCGAAGTTTGGATTTGGAAGTACAACCACCGCTAAAGCAGGAACTTCACCACTAGGAGTCAAGGTATTTGTGCCTAATATGCAATAATGGATCTAGGTAGCAATATGCAGAATGACTTAGCAAGGTTATTTGTACTGATTATGGAAGTTAGATTTCATTCCACATTCCATTTGCGTGTGCTTACATGTTGACCATTTGATCTTTATAGCTTAAAATTTAAATTCATAATCCAGAAAATTACCATATACATTACCGAAGAGCTCACTTGCTAGTATTAACATAGAAATTCTTGCTCTAAGAAAATATGGCTTTGAATGCGAAGGTGCTGCAAACAGATCATTCAGATATATGGATAAGTTGATAGGAATGTCTATTCCAGTTGTTTTTCTGTTCATTTTCCCTGTTAAAGAATGAAGAAATAAGATATTTTTTGAAATGGTCCTTGTATTTTGTCTGATGATTATTTATTAGAACAAATAGAACTTTTGATGATATGGACCCTTGTGATTATTTACCTACATGTGCGATATCCTGATGCTTTATATTTGGCACATCCAAACAAAATCGACTTTTGAAAGCTAAAGGAATGCTTGATATGTATATCAACCCATTGTTCAATATGGCCAATGTTCACATGGAAGCTGATTAATATGAAAGATTATTTCATAGATAAAGGCTTATAAATGGATCTCTAGGCAAACATGACTGAGTATTTTATTCATAGCTGTATTACTGCATCATTTTCTGAATAAGAATTATTTACTGCTTTATTTCTTCTGACTTCTTACCACAATTTTCTTTCGAGCAGTCCTTTCTGGGTGCAAATCATAAGAGGTTATTATGACATGGATTTTCGGCATTGTGCACATTTGGATTAACCTGGCGCTTGCCCGGAGACAACATAATTCACATCAAGTTGTAAACCCAAGATCTTCAACCTGAAGAAAGAAGTTTTCTTCTGAGAAATCTTGAACTAAATGAACCATGCTTTGTTGAATGCTCCGAAATTGCTTGAGCCTCATAAAAAGAGCAGATTCAATTAGACTTTTTTTTTTTGGTAAAAAAAATGTGAATATCGCAACTATTGATCAGTGTTATGTGTTTTCTTCTAGTTTTATGTTTACATGGTTCGAAATATTGAAAATCTCCTTCTGGCAGGAGTCCATGGCATGCTCAAGAGTGTTTTATTATGAATGATCTCTTGCTTTTCAGAGAATTGGATGAATTTTCAATTACTAAGTGTTCTTACTAAATACTTTCAAGAATGTTGAGTCTCATTATTCTGTTGATGTTCTTACATAAAGATAAGTTATTTTGCTGTGGCCGATGAATTTTTTTATATAAAATGTGCTACTAAAGAAATAGAGTAAACTATCTAATTTTTAAAATCTTTTTTTTTCCTATAAATGCCGTCATTTTGTCAAAATTCTATGTCTAATTTTAAATTATTTATGTACTTTAATATTAATAAACAATAGTAAAAGCCTCACTACTTTTTGGGCCAAGTTCCTCAAGAGAGTCATAGGTTGTTAAAAGATTTAGGTGTTATTTTTGACCTGATCTTCTTGGCGCCCTGCACCGTGCACGTTAATTGTGAGGAGAAGAGGCTGAGAAACCATGCTTTTTTTTTTTTTTTTTTTGGGAAAGAGCTCTCTAATTTTATTGAAAGAAAGAAAAATTACAAAAAGTTCAAGATTACAACCAAAGCAAAACACAAAACAACTAACAGATAGAATGAAAGAAAAACAAATAAAAACAGCCAGAAACAAAGAGAGAGACAGCAAGAGAAAAATCAAAACATAAAGCCAGCATTGCGAATGGCCATCATGATCCAGTGAGGCAACTCCTGGCCCTAGAAAAACAGTCTAAGCATGTGTAAAATGGTAGCATAGGAAGCAAGCTTAACGGTAGGGGAAGCCCAGGTCTTGGGAATAGTGTGCATGCTCGGCTGCCCCGCAGTGTGAGGAGAAGGTTGATGCTAGACATCCAGGATCGAAGATGGCTATCAGAAGCATGATTCAAAGTGATCGATCTGCAGGAAGCTAGGCACGTGATGAAGATGTTAATTTGGTGCCTTGAATTTTCTAGAATACTCTAGGTAGCTTGAATACAAAGGATTCCATTGTTGGCCTTCAGATTTCTCTTAATTACCAAGCACCATTGTTAGCCTTTAGATTAATCTTGGTGATCAAGAATAAATCTTAGCCATTGATTGTTTTCTTTGGGAGCAAGCATATGGAGGCTATATAAAGCAGTGTCCACCATTAGGTTTAGAGAGATCACACAGATCACAAGTTTCACAATCCTTTTGAGTGCTTAGACACATGTTTCATACACCGTTCTCTTAGGATAAAAGAGTGTAATTGGGTGTATTCAGATTGGAGTTGTGAGGTTATTCTCCAAGTGCATCTGTGTAATCCCCCTTTTGTTTGTTAATAGTAAAATTCTCTGCTCTCTTCCGCTCGTGGACGTAGGCTATACGCCGAACCACGTTACATCTCTGTGTTATTTCTGTGTTTTATTGATGTTTGGTTTTGTTGATTTATTTCTGCGTACTTGTGGCCTAATTTGATTGTTATTTTCACATTGAAAATCCTTACAGAAGAAGTGCTTGATCAGGATCCTAGTATCCACTGCAGCCTGAAGAGCAAGGTTGATCACCAGCAAATCTGCTTTCCCATCACTCATGGCATGAATTGGACAAGAACCTACCAACAAAAATCAGTAGTTAGAAGAAACAGAGAAGAAACCAGTACCACCTACCTTGGATGCCGCATTCCAGAAGCTAGCAATGAATAGCAAGGGGCCATCACGCAAGAAGAACTTATTGAGAATTAGACGCATTCCAAGCTTAACAGCATGGACACAGGAGAAGTCCTTAGCAAGAGTAATAGCCCGAGAAACAATAACCCGGCAGGAAACAATAGAGTTTCGAAAAATTTTGAGGAAATGAAATAGGAACATTAAGCTTAAGACTAACATGATTCCAAATATCTTGAGCCTTACAACAGGAGGCCAGCAAATGCTCAATCGATTCATGCTCAAAATTACACACGACATAGAGTCCCCGGGAACCCAAATTAATAGAGTATAGATAGTCGGAAGTACTACACTACCCTTGAAAGCAAGCCACAAAAAATGCTTGACACGGGGTGCCACATTTAAGTCCCAAAGTTTCTTCCAACCGAACCCTCATTCCAGCACTGGAGATTATTCAAGTGCTGATAAACAGTGGCCGAAAGACTGTAATTCATAGATTTAGGGGACCAAATCCAGTAATTATGATTAACAGTATCAATAATACCCAGATTGGGAGTAAAATATTCCAAGCAATTACCAAACAACAAACCATGCTATGAAAATCCCACGTACCATTGATACAGAAATCAAAAACATTTAAAGAGTCCAAATCCGAACAAGTGTTGAAGAAAGTAGGACTTAATAAGAGAGGAATTTCCGAGCACCAGGGATGATTCAACAAAGATGTTTGACCAGGATTCACAGTTCTATTGATCTCTAGAAGGATAAAATCATAGATAGAATACATAGATAAATAGTAAATGGGAAGGGAGAGCAGGGAAGAATTAATAAAGACAGTTTTGGCTGCTAGGGAGAGTTTAGAATGCATCCATCTAGAGTAGCAAACCTGATATTGTCGGTAAAAGAAACAAAGGCTGCCTTGGCCAAACGTTTAGGTGATATAAGAATCCCCAGGTACTTAAGAGGAAAGGAAGCAGTCGGGAAGCTAAGAACGGTACAGATACTTTTAGCCACCCGCTTGTTAACCCAGGAAGGAAAATAGATAGCAGATTTAGAGGTTTTTTCCCAGAAAAACTACCAAAAAATTCAAGACAAAGCTTGATAGATCTAGCAGCTTTTCTAGAAGATGCGTAATAATCACTAGATCATTAACAAACATAAGATGATTGAAGTTAAATCTAAGATGTTTATCAAAACCCGGGATCATATCATGATTTAGAGCAAAATTTAGCATGGAAGTGAGATTTTGAGAAACAAGGATAAAGAGGTAGGAAGATATAGCATCACCTTGACAAATACCTTTGGAGGATTTAATCCAAGGGGTGGGTTGACATTGATAAGGGAAGAAAAGGAAGTGGAACTAATACAAGATTTTATCCAAGAGATCCAAATAGAAGGGAAATTCATTTTAGTGAGAGTAGTAAGAATTACACTCCAGCTAAGGGTGTCATAAGCTTTTTCCACATCTATCTTAATTAACATCCTAGGGGGGTCTTTACAATCATTTTCCAAAGTGTGCACTACTTCTTGTAAAGCAATAATGTTATCAAAGGTGCAGCGACCAGAAACAAAACCAGCCTTCTCATGCCCAATGAGATTAGAGAGAACAAGCTTCAGTCAATTGGCAAAAATTTAGAAACAATCTTAAAACAAACATTGCACTGAGAGATAAGTCTATAATTAGAGATGGAACATGGATTGTCTTTCTTAGGGATAAGAGCAATAAAGGTTTTACCCCAAGAACTAGGCAAAACAGAATTGGCAAAAAAATAATTAATAGCTTCAAAAAGACAATCACCAATTTCAGGCCAAAAAAAGATAAAACTCTGCATTAAACCCGTCAGGATTAGGACTTTTACCCGAAGGGAGTTCAAAAATAGAAAGCTGAACTTCCTCACGAGTAACATTGTGGGTAAGAAAATCACAATCCAAAGAAGAAAGCTGGGGGAGGTCATTAGGAAGAGCATTTAAGATATCAAAAAAGAAGTCATTGGAAGAATTCGACCAAAGTTGAGAATAGAAATTCATAAAAGCATTCTCAATGGCAATGCGATCAAAGTATAAATTATCATTCAGATCCCGTACCTGAGAGATGGAATTGAAATGCTTGCGGATACGAGTTGTATTGTGAAAAAACTTAGAGTCAGTGTCACCATTACAGACCCAATTCAAGTGCGCACGCTGAGCCCATTTATTGGTGTTTTGCCTCTTAAGGAAAATATATTTAGCATACATTTCCTCAAGATAATGCTCGGAATCTGCATCAAGAGTATCAGACAATTCCAAAGAAGCAATAATATTCTCAATGCTTCGAATATTAGAATCAAGACTATTCAAGCATGTTTTACACCAGTTTAAGATATTAGCACGAGACTGAGATATAAGATGAGTAAACGCATGCAGAGGGTTACCATTAGGAGAGAAGTCCCAAGCCATGTGAACAACATTATGACAATTGATATAATCCAACCAAAAATAATTAAAACGGAAAAGACTACGAATATGCCTACTAGATAAAGTGATGGAGAGAAAAAGAAGGATGTGATCAGAAAAAATCTTTAGAAGATGCTTAAGAGTATAAGAGTTACACTTCAAAGTCCAATCTAAATTCACCAGTCCCCTATCAAGGCGGGCCCACCGTCTTGCATAACCTGATTGCTTATTACACCAAGTGAACCCAAGACCAGAGAAATGCAAATCTAGGAGATTATTGTTCTCAATAAAATGAACAAACTACTGAGCCTTATGAGCATAATAGTAGAATGAACCACCCTTGTGCTCATCGCGAGTACAAATGGCGTTAAAGTCTCCAATAATAAGCCAGAAAACATTAATAGAGGAGATCCTGGAAAGCTCATACCACAGAGAACCTTGGGATTGAAATAGAGAAGAGTTATAAATAGCAAAAATAATCCAGCTACCAATGTGATTCGGGGAGATAATGAGATGGAGAGCACGACGAGAGATAGCGATCGGAGATACTAGTCCAAGGGATTTCTTCCAAGCAACCAGAATTCCTTCGAAGTACCCTTCTGTTAAGATTGCAGTCCAGTCCCAAGAAGCAGGAAGGCTACGACAAAAGCGACTGACCTGATTTTCATTGGCCCTAGTCTCCGTATGACACATCATCATTAGCTTGTGTTTCCGTATGAGCTTAAGAACTTGATTAGAGGTATCCCTCGCAGAGATGCGGCTACAATTCCAACAAATAACTTTAAAGTAATTCATGATAAGAAAAAATAAAGGACAGAGAAAAATAAAAAGTATAAGCATGATAAGGAAGAAGACACCCTGAAAGACAGAACCAATCTAGGCGCTAAACACCATTTCCTGCAATATCAACTCTGCCCTTCTTGAGTGAAGGCATAGGGGCCTGCGATCCTTTTCAAATCAAAGCATCTCTCCTTGCTTCCAATTGACACTGGACAAGAGTCATTAGGTTCCTCACCATCAGTCATCTCATTACCACTATCATCAAGGGATCCTTCTGCATCATCGACCTCAGTATTAATAGGTTCACCTTGAAGAGCTATAGAAATGCGATCAACTAATATCGAGTGAAAGGGATTAGATCCATCTATCTCCAGAGAAGGGTTTAAAGGAAAGAAAGCATGAATAACAGGATGTGGTGAAAAGGAGCGCGTTCGGATAGGAAGCAAGGTTTGCTTCTTGAGGGGGGGGGGGGGGGGGGGGGGGGCAGGTGGAACATGGGGCAAAGGGACAGACTGATGGCTAGGATTAACACCATAAGGCATATCCAGAGGAAAAGTAGGATTAGAGTCCCCAGGAATATCATCATTGGGGTCCCGAGAGATGGAAGGCGTGTTACCGTCAGAGAGAACATTTGGCTGCAGAGAAAAGTTTGCATGTGTGGTCACATCATCTTTAAAAGGCTCTGAATGTTGGGCACGCTGTGCGAGGAAGCTGCCCCTGCCTCTCGCCCTCATCTCGCCATGTATGCCACCACCTCCTGATTCCCTGACACCTGTCCCATCGAGGTGTCTCATGGCTGCCTCATCAGTTGTCACGTGACTAGTGTGAGGCCTGTCACTACGACCACGCCGGTGAGCCACCAACATCCATGGGCCAAACTCCAACTCTGAGAAGGAAACCAGGGCTCTATTGAAATGTCAGTATTCGAGGGATTCGGGTTAGCACCGTTCCAGTCCGTCTTCCGAGCAGCAGTGTCCATACTTGAGCTAGAGCCTACAGCCAGCCCCCGTTGAGAACGGAGGGATGGATGAATTCCGCTATTTCAGGCCATCGCTAGTCCAGGACAAGAATTGGACCCATGACCAACCATCCCACAAGAATAACAAAAAGTAGGAAGCCGTTTATATAGAACTAAAATGAAAACATGATGAGAATTATCACCAACCCAAAAACCACAACATGAAGGTTTAGAAAGATTGATTTTGATACAAACTCTAGCAAACTTGGAGTGAGCCAACGAAATGGTAAGATCATCCACTTTGGGAAGTGGACCAAGATGAGCAGTGAGTGATTCAAGAGATTCACCATCCCAAAAGTCCACAGGAAGATTATGAAGCTGCACCCAAATGGCAGCCGTATTGAGCTTGGCAAACGCCGGCTCAAAAAAGGGCTTCCATGGAGACAGATAAAGGATGATGCCATTGATGGACCAGGGCCCATCATGAAGAAGCTTCTGTATGACCGAGTGAGATCCACAACGAATTAAAAGAAAGCCATTAGGAAGGTCATAGATACAAACTTCTCCAATATCAGCCCATTTAACCATCAGGATCTACTTCACTTGCTCAAAAGACCGGGCTTATGAAAGAACTTGCCATAGAGTGAGTTCTGGGATTTCATACGAGCTATGTTAAGGACTTCATCATCCACCAATATGAACTACGAAGAAGACGCTTTGATCTTGTTTAAAATCTCTAGGTTGTGAAGGGGAGAGCTAGCAACATTACGGGTGGCTTAGGAAGCAATTTGGGCCCAAGACCTGGAGGGCCGTTGCTGAGAACGGTCATCTATCTATCCCCCGCTTGCCATTGCAAGGGGGGTGAGAAGGGTTGAAGAAGAGAAAGGGAGGGTTAGTGGAGAGGGAGCAGCTTAGTGAAGAGGGAGCAGCTCAGGAGAAGTGTTGTTGATTAGAGATGGAAGTTTCATGCAGCCCAAAACCAAATTTCATTGTTTCATAGAATGTGAAAATAAGGTAAGTGCATTCATTCCCAAGAGAAACCATGATTACCAATGTTTTACGTCCTCAAGAGCTGGTTTGCGGGTTGCTAGTGCTTGTATGGATGTGTTTTAAAAGAATTAATAGTGGTTCAATTTCTTAGGATTTTGAAACGACCCTAGACTTGTTTTAGCCTAAATTGAATAAAGGACATGTGTTAAAGATGCTTGCACTCAAGAGATGCCCTTAATTAATTGAAGCTAATAGTGATATGAAGGTTCCTTTGGAGGTTCTTGCTGAAGAAGGCGGTGCTTTTCTACAACTAAAGGTGGTTTGGAGGCCCTTTTGGGAGTTCTCGCTAAAAAATGAGGTGTTTCAAAGGATCATGAGAAAGGAGAAATGAAATGGGCAACTCTTTTCTAGAATTAAAGATAATGGAATTAAGCTGTTGTATATTTCCCTTTTTGTTTCTAATGGGTAAAGAGTTGTTCATTTTCACACATTAGAAGTGAAAATGGAAGAGGCTAGCTAGGTGGCAAAATGCTCTAATTGGTTGTGTGTTTGGCTTGCAACCAAGATTAGAGAAAGTTCATCATTTGCAATGAATAGTTATGGGAAATACTGATTAATACAATCATGTATTAATTCAACTATTTTCTTGTTTCAATTCAATGAGTGGCCTGATTGTGAGCAAGTGCTTAGAGGTGGTCTTTATACTTTTGACAATCACCTTCTTATTTTGAATAAATGGGGCCCTAAAATGTGTTTGGATGTTTAAAAACTTTGCTCAATTCTAGTTTAGATTCAATTCCCAGGTCTACAATAAGAGTTTTGGACAAATGAGATGTAGAGTATACTAGGGAGCATTTATGGGAGGCCTTTGTACTGTGATAAATACACTCTTTCTAGGATGAAGTTGCGCTTTGCTAGGATACTAGTTAATATGGAGATTGGAGATTTCTTGATTTTATAGCATTGCAAGATGAGAATGGGAATTTTTTTCCCAATTGTAGGTAGTTTATGAGTAGAGACCTAAAGTTTGTTCTATTTACAAGAAGCTTGGGCATTCATGGAAAGATTGTTGAGTTGGTAGAAGTTAGATGCAAGTTTGGAAGGAAAAAGAGAAGAAGAGGCAAGATAAGATTGAAATAAATGTTGAGAAACAAGTTTGTATTGAAAATCAGAGAAGAAGATGCAGGATAAAAGTGGAGTGTGTGCTGAGGTAATTAAATAATAGTGATAAATAACCTTCGAATAAAAAAGAGAAGGATTTGCAGGACAGGGCAATGCATATAGGTGATGTTTGTGCCGAAGAAGGTAGGCCCTTTACAGCCTGATCACTGGTGTCATGCCTAGTTTTGGTGTCAAGGATGTTTTGTTTGATGACTTGGGGCCTTAGGAAAAGGTAAAGGGGACTTAGAGTAAGGCTGGATTTTAGTGTAATGAGAAATTTAATATCAAAGGAGTTGCGTTTTCTTCTAAGGGTTTTTCTTGCCAAGATCCTAACTCTTTTGTTTTTGTATGTGTCCTCTAATAAGTGGGGTGATAAAGCCAATTCTAGTGATAGTGTTGGAATTATTGGTGTAGGTAGGAAACCAAACCTGCTTAGAATGTTGGAGAATAATTACATCATGGAATATTACAGGATTAAATAACTCTCTAAAACTATCAGAGGTTAAGTTTGTGATCTTAAATCATAATGTTGTTGCTTTGGGAATTTTGGAGACTAGGATTAAAGAGGAAAATATGTTGTCTGTGATAAGTGCTCGTGTTATAGTAATGCGAAGCGTTATTATCTTGCAATGAGCATTAATTCAATCAGATTTTATCACTAAAAAGTGTGCATTTGTTTACTTTTGTGCATTGTAGGGTTGTGAAGATAAAGTGAAGGAAAGGAACGAAGTTAGATCGTGTTCGCCATTGTTGGGAAGATTCTTGGACTAAGCAAGGAGCACGGCATGAGTAGAGACTTGTGAGTGTGTGCCAACCTCCTTTGGAGGAGCACAAATACTGTAGCAAGTAATGTAGCAAAAATACTGTAACAAGTTACTATTCACTGTTTGCCGAAATTCAGCATTCCAGCAACTTCACACGGGCGTGTGGAAATTCCACACGGCCGTGTGAAATCCCGATTTCTGCGATTTTAAAGCTGCGACTCAACATTATAAAAGCCCGATTTGGAGACTTTTGAGACATCTTTTGACCTAACTTTCTCCCCAACTTGGAGAGTGCGGCTAGGGTTTCGGAGAGGATTTCGTGGAGGTTTAGCGCGCGTCATCGGCATCGTCACCAACGTTCGACGGCCGCACAAGACCACGGCCACACCATACGCAAGGGGGTTTTCATTGATGTCCTTATTTTGTGCTTTCTTTCATACATTGATGAACATGTATAGCTCCATGAGGAGCTAAACCCCTTAAGGGTATTCGGACTTGTAAACTCTAGGGTTATTATGTTTCTTTGACATTGTTATTATGCTTTTCCATTATTGATGAATAAAAATTAAGTTTCAATCTTAATTTCATCTTGCTAATGTTTTCTCTTAGATGTGACACTAGGATCGAGAATAATTTAGGTTGCCTTTTGGAGGTGTGACAACTCCTTAGGGTTGAGAGGGAGAGTTGTGAGGTAGCGATGTACCCCTTTCCCCTCCGACATGATTTCTCCCTACCTCCGTTTCCTTGATTTCATAGCGGTCGAAATAGAGTGAAGTGCTAGGCAGATAAACTCCCCTGGGGCTTAGTTACGCAAGTAACAGAGTGAAGGGTTGAAGTAAATCCTATGCATTGGGGCTTAATCTAGACTAGGGTTCTTCCACCTGGACCAAAGGGTTAGAACTACACATAGGAACATGTTTTACCATTAGGAATCCCTAGAACTTAAAGCAATCCCACGTAGTGTGAGGTTTAGGTAGATATACTCCCCTGGGGCTTAGTCGTGCGAGCGATAGAGTGAAGGGTGGCGTGAATCCTAATACCGGGGCATAGTGTTGGGGTTAGTCACGGTTGTCCTTAGGTTTGGGACCGTGAGTCTTAGGATATCCTCAACTCGATTAAACATCAATAGGAAAGTATAATAGCATAGTCCTGCACTAGAAGCATAGACCCTAGAGGTAGCTTGTCCGGATGCCCTATTTCATTCATTACTAGTCCCTCTCTATTCTCTTTTACTTGCACTCTCTCATCTTCCATCTTTCTATTTAATTTCTCGTCTTCTAGTATAATTGTTTCCATAATTCACTCATCGAATCAATTGATCACTTTTCCGTACTTCGCATAGTTTTAATAGTGAAATCTCGTATTCTAACTCCCTATTCCTTGTGGATTCGACTACCCTCTCACCGGGGTAACTTTTATTACTTCGACAAACCCGTGCACTTGCGGGGTACGCACGCAAGGGGTGTGTCAGTCTGTTTGGAAAAATTTAAGACTGTATAATTGGGAGTTAGTTAACAATTGTTCTTGTGATGCCCATGGAAGAAATTGGATTTTGTATAACAGTAGTAAGGTAAAGTTGTCTGTTGAACAAATAGGAATGCAATTTATTTATTGCAAAGTGGAATGGGATGAATTTTTATTTTTATTTTTTGGACTTGTTTCTATGGGTCATATGAAGATGAATTAAGCAAGTCTTTATGGATGGACCTTTTTGGATTATATAGAAGAATTGATGCGCCTTGGCTTTTTCAAGGGGATTTCAATGCAGTGATGAGTAATGTAGATCAATTAGTAGAATTGATGTTCCTATGAATGAGGATGCAACTAGCGAGTTTCAGGACTGGATTATTAATACTAATCTTCAAGAAATCAGAATTGTAGGTCCTAGGTATGCTTGGTCTAACAATCAAGAAGATGATAAAAGGATTTTTAGGAAGCTAGAGTTAGAGTTTTGTGAATGATAGTTGGTGTGAGAAATAGAGTGAGTCTTCTTGCTGTATTTTAGCTCCTTATATTCTGATCATTGCCCTTTACTAATTTGCACCAAGAAAAGTAGGAGTATAAAAACCTCCCTTCACTTCTTTGATATGCGGTGTGACCATCTTGAGTTTATAGATATTATGGAAAATGTATGGAGTAGGCCTATTGTGGGTGGTAGTATGTATATAGTATAGTAGAAATAAAAAATATTGAGGGGAGAGTTGAGGAAGTTGTATAGGAGAAAGTATTGTCAAATTTCTTAGAAAGCTAAAATGGTCAAGGATAAGCTTATGATTTGTACTTTGATCTTCATAAGGATCCTATGAATTGTGTTTTACAAGATGAAGAAAGATCACGTTGTTGTTGTCATTTGCAAAAATTAATTACATGGAAGGAAAGCTTTATGAAACAAAATCTAGGTGTAAATGAGGTGCTTTGGGTGACCAGAATACTAAGTATTTTTTTACAAATTAGTTAAGTAAAGAAATGTGAGGAATTATGTTTCTTAGTTAACTCTTTCTAATGGGGAATTAAGTAGTGACAGGGCTGTTACTACTTGTGATGATAGGAAAAATAGTTTGTATATTCAAGTTAGAAAAAGAGTGCAAGGGTATATATAGAGAAATATTAAGGTTTTGTGGTATTGGCCCAAAATGGTCCATTAACCAATCTAAACTATAACATAACTCTTAACACTCCCCCTCAAGCTGGAGAATATATATCGAGCATACCCAGCTTGCTACATAGATTATTAAAGACTTTAACATCTAAACTCTTGGTGAGGATATTTACCAATTTCTCAGAAGACTGGGTGTATGGTGTATAGATGACTCTCTTCGGTACCATATCACAAACATAGCGACAATCAACCTTCACATGCTTGGTACGCTCATGGAATGTTGAATTATTTGCAATGAAGATGGCGGCTTGGTTATCACACAACATCTGTATACGTATCGTGATGGGGAATCCCAACTCAGATAAAAGAAACTGCACCCAAAAAATCTCATAAGTTGCCATTAATCTGTACTTTACTTTGGCATTAGATCTCAAAACAATATTTTGCTTCTTGCTTCGTTAAGTAACCAAATTTTCACCGACATACGTACAAAAGCCAGATGTAGACTTTTTGTCTCCTCTATCGGCAGCATAACCTGAGTCTGAATAGGTTGTAACATCTAGGTGACCATGATTCTTATAGAGAAGGCTTTGGCGAGAGCTTCTTTAACATATGCAAGAATCCTCAGAGTACCCTACTAGTGAACTTCTCGTGGATCATACATAAATTGACTTAAGAGTCCAAATGAGTAAGATATATCAGGACGAGCAACTGTTAGATAAATGAGCGTTCTAATTAGACATTTGTATTGACCTGGATCTTTGAGAGATGGGGAAGATGTCTCCCAAAAGGGTGGTGATTACTCCATAGATGTACTTTCTGGTTTACAACCAAATAAACTAGTCTCCTTAAGTAAGTCCAACACATACTTCCATTGTGAGAGCGTCATCTTTCATTTGGCATATGCAAACTCAATACCAAGGAAGTATTTGGGTCGTCCCATATCTCATGTAATGAAATGCTTCATTAAATGCTCCTTAGTTCTTTGAATGCCCAGATTATCGCTACCCATCAGCAAGATGTCGTCAACATATACTGTAAGTACAACACATCCAGATGAAGTGTTCTTATAGAACGCAGAGTGATCCACATTGCACCTACAAAACCATCTACAACTGCAATTATACTAAACTTTTCAAATCATGCACGAGGACTCTGTTTCATACCATAGACTGCTTTCTTATTCCGGCAGACTAGATTCTCCCATTGAGCAACATACCACAGAGGTTGCTCTATAAACACCGTCTTAACTAAGTCTCTATAGAGAAGGACATTCTTCACATCAAGTTGACAGAGCACCCATGATTGATTCATAGAGACCGATAGTAGGATGCAAATGGAATTCAAATGAGCAACTGGTGAAAAAGTCTCAGCATAAACGACACCATAAGTTTGAGTAAAACCACGGGCCACCAATCGAGCTTTGTAGCAATCAACTGTACCATCAGCTTTATGCTTGATAGAGAAGATCCATCGGCAAGTGACGACCTTGGCATCCGTTGGGCGAGGCACGAGCTCCTATGTACCATAAGATCTCAAAGATTTCATTTCCTCATCCATTATCATCTATCATTATGGAAGCAAACACACATCTTGGTAGTTCCTAGGGATTGACTCAGCATACAAGGAAAGAGCAAAGGTGTAGCAGGACATGTGAAGATTATCATAAGAAACAAAATGTGAGATGTGATGTTTGGTACAAGAACGAATACCTTTGCAAAGGGCAATGAGAAGATCAAGATATGGGTCAGCATGATATGAGGAAATGACCTGAGGGGATGGATCTGGCGATGATACACATTGGCGGTGATGATAAACCTGTCTAAAATGGCCATCTTCTATATCCACTAGGGGAGACGTCAAACTAAGCATATGCATAAGAGGAGGGACCAAAACAAGGATGGGGAGAACAATATTAGACGACGTAGTCAATATATCGTGAGAAACCGAGTAAAATAATAAATAAGACTAAAAAAATGTGACATTCATAGACATATAGTACTTCCGACTAGGCGAGTGATACAAACGATATCCACGTTGGGTGTGTGAATAGCTAACAAAAACATATTTAAGTGCATGTAGGCACAACTTATCCAAACTAGGAGTTAAATCGTGAACAAATCAACACAACCAAAAACACAAAGGGACAAGAGAAACAACTCAATATTATGTATAAGATGACCTAGAGGTACCTCTCCACTCAGGGATGCGGAAGGCATATGATTAATAAGATATACTGCAGTTAAAATAGCATATGACCACAAATACATAGGAACATTATGCTCCACCAAGAGAGTCCACGCAACATCCAAGATATGATGATGCTTTCTTTCAACAACTCCATTTTGTTGTGAGGTGTGGACAGGTGGTATGATGAATAATCCCAAATGTTGCACACAAAGGATTTACAGCAGAAGATACAAATTCTAAGTAAAGCAAAGCTAACTAAATGTGATTGTTCACTTTTCTTTCAATGATAATATTGTTTTCATGGCAATATTTAGTAAACACTCATAAAAAGTAAAATATTAAGCTAGGGAAAATATTTTTGTCAAAGCAAATGAAATATTAGTGACAATAATATTTGTTGTTATATTAATATATATTTTATTCCTACCGATATTACTTTGGTACCAAATTTCATATACTTATAGTGACAAACTTTAGTTACAAAAACATTGTGACACTATTAATATATTAATAGTGACAATATAATTGTTAGAAATTCTAAATCATTACAATTATAATTGTATTAGTGACAAAAAAAAAAACTATCACAATTAACTTAAACTTAGTGTCAAATAATTTTTTTTTTTGTACAAAAAACCTCATATTTGTGAAAATGATTGATAGCCACAAAAAAATTGCCACTAAATGTCTTAATTCTTGAAGAGTTAAAGAAAATCAAAGCACAATTAACTCAAAGAAATTAAAAGGAAAGCAAAAGATATATAAATGTGAATTGTTTTTTTTTCTTTTTTTTCTTTTTGGTACTTTTCTATTAACATATTTGCTTGTTTAATAGTTTACTGATAAGTGCTCGTGTTATAGTAATGCGAAGTGTTATTATCTTGCAATGGGCATTGATTTAATCAGATTTTATCACTAAAATGTGTGTATTTGTGTTCTTTTGTGCATTGAAGGGTTGTGGAGAAGATTTAGAGAAAAAGAAGCAAGAATAGGCTATGTTCGCCATTGTTGAGGAGTTCTCGGACCAAGCAAGGAACAAGGCACGAGTCTAGACTTGTGGGTGTGTGCCAACCTCCATTGGAGGGGCACAAGGGCAGTCATATTCACAAAAGTCTAACTCGTGTAGCATTGGAAAACTTCGCCAATGAAGAGAAATTAAGTAATCGACATAATCTACCATTGATTGTGTGCTCAATTCAATGGCCTCGATGAAGAACGATGAATTCGGGAGCATTTCGGCTAAATACTGTAGCGAAAGTACTGTAGCAAGCTACTTTTCGCTGTTACCGAAAATCAGGATTAAACACTGTAGCAAAGTTACTGTTCACAGTGCCGGAAAATCACGATTTCAGAATTTCCACACGGCCGTGTGGAATTAAGACACGGGCGTGTGGAATTCCTGGTTTTACACAGGGCCGTGTGGAATTAACACAGGGGCGTGTGGAACTCCGATTCAGCCCGAATTCAGCCTATAAATAGCCCGTTTTCAGATCTATTTGAGGATCCTCCCCTTCTATCACTTGGATATCTTTTGGGGGGGCTTTGGGCTAGGGTTTGGAGAGGTTCTTGGAGGTCTTTGGAGGCGATTAAACGGGATCAACATCGACATCCTTTGGAAGAAAGCTATTGGGGAAGCTCTCATCGGCATTTTTTTTGTCGAGGTGTGCCTTAGGCTTGACAAGGGATTCGTTGGAGAAGACACGCGACTACACAAGACCATCGATACGATCTACAAGGGGGTTTTCTTTATGGTTTTCATGCATATGTTCTTAAACTATTTATTGATTTTGTATTACTCCATGGAGAGCTAAACCCTAGTGGGTATTTGGACTTGTAAACCCTAGGATGATATTGTTTCTATGACTTTTATTATGCTTTCTTAATTTAATGTTCTATTATCGAGTTCCAATCTTGCATGCCGATTGTATGAGATTTTCCCTTAGCCGTGACACTAGGGTTGAGAATCTATTAGGTTATCCTTTGAGGGTGTGACAACCTCTATAGGATTAGACTACACAAGGTTGGAGAGGGTTGAGAGGGAGAGTTGTGAGGTAGCGATGTACCCCTTTCCCCTCCGGTGTGGTTTCTCCCTACCTCCGTTTCCTTGATTCATTAGCGGTCGAGATAGAGTGAAGTGCTAGGTAGATAAACTCCCCTGGGGCTTAGTTACGCGAGTAACAGAGTGAAGGGTTGAAGTGAATCCTACGCACTGGGGCTTAATCTAGACTAGGGTTCTTCCACCTGGACCAAAGGGTTAGAACTACACATAGGAACAGGTTTTACCACTAGGAGTCCCTAGAACTTAATGCAATTCCACGTAGTGTGAGGCTTAGGTAGATATACTCCTCTAGGGCTTAGTTGACAGGTCAACGAGAGTCAAGAGTCGTAGTGAATCCTAATGCCGGGGCATAGTGTTGGGGTTAGTCACGGTTGACCTTAGGTTTGGGACTGTGTGTTTAAGGATATCCTCGACTCAATTAGACATCAATTAGAGGGTATAATACTAGTCTTGCACTAGAAGCATTAGTCTTAGGGGGAGCTTTGTCCGGGTACCCCATCTTTATATCGATTACCTCTCCTACCCTCATTATTCTTCTTGCACTCTTTTATTTTCTTTTACATTTATATATATATATATATATACTTCTTTCATCATCGACTTCTTTCATAGCTAAATAGCGATAACACTTGTTTCTGAACACTATTCCCTGTGGATACGACTACCCACTCACCAGGGTATTTTTATTACTTCGACAACCCGTGCACTTGCGGGGTACACACGCAAGGGGTGTGTCATTTACGAGCATCATTTTTATTTTATTTTTATATCCTGTTCTGATCTAGAGTTGACTAGCATCATATTTTTTTTTTTAAAATTGATTTAGAGCTGTTTTGTATACCTAGAATCATTTTTTTAAATATCTAATAGAGTGTCATGGGGACTACTGTGAAGCTTGTCCTACACTATGGAGGTAAGTGGAGTGAAGATGAAATGGTGTATGAAGGTGGCCAAGTTACGAAGGTTGAGTGAGTAGATGTTAAGTACATATCTTATTTCAACTTGTGAGATTATTTTGTTGACATTGGGGGTCAAAGAGGGGGAAGAAGGTTCTTTAAAATCCAAACTTTTTGCAAATAAGGTAATAGTGCAGTGGCTGGAATTCAGGGACAACAGAGTATTAAGAATGGTATGGAAGACAATAACATTAGCAAGGATAATGCAGAAGTGGCTGGCATAAAGTGTCCACAAAATATTCAATGTGACCTCAATGGCAGTTGCTCTTCGGATGAGTCATATCAACCATCTAGAGAGTTACGAGATGAATAAATTTGTGATGAATCAGACTTAAGTAATGCTAGTTGGTTATATGAAGAGTTTGAGGAAGATGAAATGACATCTTCAACAATGAGCTAGGTGCTGATTATGGAGGACTAGGAGAAGCTGATGCCTCTAATAATCATAAAGGAAATTCATCCCCAAATAATAATGTAGGACCAAGTATTAGAGTGAATTATCAAGCTGGAGGCCCAAGTGGAAGTAATAATGATTGAGGTGTTGATAATGTGGAAGGAACTACTAAAGCTATAAATTTGCAAGAAGATGCAATGGTCGAGTTTAATGATGATATGAGATAGTTTTTTGCTCCAATGGCATGGTGACATAAATAAACCACATTTGGGAAAAGGTATTAGATTTTATACTCATTAATAAGGACCCAAGCGTATGTGCTGATCAAGTAGAAACGTGTGCATGAAAGCAGGATATTTGTACACAGGGAAGACTAATATTACTAGTACTAATTTCTATCCTAAAAATTAGCCTAATCAAAGTAGTGATGTTGTTCAAAAGAACTAGATAGCTAAAGAAAGAAATACGAAATAAAAGGAGTGGAGAAATCAAGAGAAGTGATGTCCAGGCATAGTATCCTTCTAGAGTTTTGTTAAATTTAGGACAAAGGTTGTCTAACCATGCAATCCTATTTGAATTGAGAGATTTTCTTAAATATACTAAATCCCACTTACAATGGTGAATAGCAACTAATTTAGTTCAGCTCTAATACAGTCACAACACAATAGCTTTACACTCAGTGAAATCTCAATGTGGATTAACAAGAATTTCTGAAGTAAATAATCCTTCTTGCGAGAGATTACTTCTAATCTCATGCAGAATATAAATTTGATTTCTCCTAAAACCTATTCCCTATGATCGTAATAGAAATCACTTGTTAATCCACTCGGGAGAATTACGGGAGAAAGATTCTTCAAAGTACGCCATCGCTAGGCTTACTCACAGCCCCCTCTAATTACAGCATGTGATGAGTGCATTTTATATAGATATTTTATATACCCTATTGTATGTTTCAATTGTCCTTTTAGCGCTTTTTTTTAATAAACTGATGCTACTTGAGGCATGTTTGCTAAATGTTGCAGATAATTGGGATTTAGACAAAAAGGAGTAAAAAAAAAGACTAATTCTGAAGCAAAACAGTGTTAAAATACAAGTTTCAGGACAAGAAAGGTTCGAAGCACACCCATGCTTGGAAGCACAGTTAGAAGCACGAGCGTACGAAGCCCTGTGCAATTAACTAGAGTCGGCACATAATTAAGAAGCATGGTTTCATTGCCCTTAGCACCATCGTGCTAAAGGAGCACGGTCTGGAAGCACAGGCGTGCTTACCCTAGTGCATTTTACTAGAAATCCCTTGGAAATATCAGCATGGTTACAGTGCTCCTTGTACTAGCATGCTCTCTAAGCATGGTCGCAAGCACGGGTGATAAGTGCTCGTGTATAAGTAATACAAAGTATACTTTTCTTACATTGAGCATTACTTTTATAAGGTTTTAGTAGAGGAGTGGTATTAGAGGCAGGGTTGTTTTCCTTGAGTAGTTGGAGTCTTGTTGCCTCCTTGACCTTTGTTGGTAAGTCGTGTCGTTCTTTCGTTCCCTCTTAGAAGGAAATTTCAAGGACGAAATTTCTTTAAGGGGGGTAGAGTGTAGTATTTCGGGTTTTTCCACTTTGTGTAGATCGGTGTTTTTTGACCTTTCCTTGTTTGTTTGTTTGTCATTTTAGTTGAGTTCTTCTTTGTTTTTAGTTGTTGGCCCTTACCGAGGGTTTTAGGTCGAGTTTTGAGGGCTTTAAGAGGTGCTTGGGCTGTGTACAGGACGCACAAAGGGTGTGCGGGCTGTACACAGCCCCACAGGCATTCCCGAGGCCTGTGCGGCATCATGTGCAACCACTGTGCGGCCCGCACGCCCTAGACAGAGGGGTGTGAGGCCTGTGTGCGTGCCGCACACCAGGTTGCACATCTCAGGCTGTGGGGTGTGCGGCCACTGCGCGGGCCGCACACCAACCGCACACCTGCGTGTTTTGGCCATAAAAACCTCATTTCAAGCCTTTTTCACTCATTTCTTCTCCCCAACCCTCCTATTTCCTTCCTTCTCTCTTCCACCATCATTCTTAAGAGTTTAGGGCTGGTGTTGGAGGAGTTTTTGGGCTGGTTTATGGAGCTTGCAAATCAACCCATCGTTTGTGATAAGCGCTCGTGTTTAAGTAATACGAAGTATTATTTTCTTACATTGAGCATAACTTTTCTCAGATTTTATCATTGATTAGTGTGTATTTGTGTACTTTTGTGCATATAGGGTTGTGGAGAAGAGTTAGGGGAAAAGGAGCAAAATTAGGTCATGTCCGTGTTTGTTGAGGAGTTTCTTGGACCAAGCAAGGATCAAAGCACTGGTTCTAGACTTATGGGTGTGTGCCAACCTCCAATGTGCTCAAATTGTTCTATAATTTGGAGGGGCACAAAGGCAGTCACACTCATAAAAGTTTAACCCGTGTAACATTGAAGAACTTCGTCAATAAGGAGAAAAAAAGAAATGACATGATCTACCGTTGGTTGTGTGCCCAACTCAACGGCCTCGATGAAGAAAATGAAGTTGAGAACAAACTAGGCATGAGCACTGCATCAATCTACTATAGCAGTTTGCTGTTCACTGCGCGCCAGATTTCAACTTCCAGAAAATCCACACGGGCGTGTGGAAATTTGACATGGCCGTGTGGATGCCCAATTTCAGCCTTTAAATACCGCGACTCAGATTTATTTTTGGGACTTTTTGACCTATCTTTCACCCAACTTCTGGAGAGTTCGCGGCTAGGGTTCGGAGAGGATTTTGGGAGGCTTTTGGAGTGTTCTACGGCATCGACATTGACATCCTTTGGAAGATAGCTATTGGGGGAGTTTTCGTCGGCATCGATTCGGCGAAGCGTGGCCTAGGCTTAACAAGGTACTTGGTGAAGAAGACGGAGCACTTTCACAAGACCATCGCCACGCATCACAAGGGAGTTTTATTCATGTTTGCTATGCTTGTTTATACATATACTTTGATGATTTTGTATAGCTCCATGGAGAGCTAAACCCCTAGTGGGTATTCGGACTTGTAAACCCTAGGATGACATTGTTTCTATGACTTTTATTATGCTTTCTTAATTGATGCTTTTAATTGGGTTCCAATCTTGTATGATAATTGCATTGACTTTCCCTTAGCCGTGATACTATGGTTGAGAGTCATCTAGGTTATCCTTGGAAGGTGTGATAACTTCTATAGGATTAGACTACATGAGATTGGACAGGGCCGAGAGGGTGAATCGAGAGGTAGCGAAATGTCCCCTTTCCCTTTCGGCGTGATTTTCCCTACTTCCGTGTTCCAAGAGTTTATTGTGGTCGAAGTAGAGTGAAGTGCTAGGAGATGAACTCCGCTGGGGCTTAGTTGCGTGAGCAACAGAGTGAAGGGTTGTAGTGAATCATAGTGCTAGGGCTTAATTGAGACTAGGGTTCTTTCGCCTAGACCAAAGGGTTAGAACTATAGTTAGGAACATGGTTTATCACTTGGAATCCCTAGAACCCCAAGCAGTTCCACGTAGTGTGAGGCTATAGGAGATGGACTCCCCTGGGGCTTAGTTGAGAGATCAATAGAGTGAAGGGTTATAGTGAATCCTAGTGTCGTGGCATAGTATTGGATCTAGTCACGGTTGACCTTAGGTTTGGGACCGTGTGCTTAAGGATTTCCACGATTCATTAGACATCAATTAGAAGGTATAATACTAGTCTTGCACTAGAAGCATTAGTCCTATGGGGAGTTTTGTCCGGGTACCCCACATTTACATTGATTGTTTCCTCCTTACTCTTTGCTTACACTCTTCTTTCTTTCATATTTCTTTTTCTTTTCTCTCACCACCATTATTTTCTCTCACCACCATTATTTTCACACTAGCTAGTAGCAACCTCTCTTTTCTTGAATCACTACTCCCTGTGGATTCGACTACCCACTCACCGGGGTATTATTACTTCGACAACCCGTGCACTTGCAGGGCACTCGCAAAGGTGTTGTCAAATTTTTTGGCGCCGTTGCCGGGGAGTAGCCGTGTTTGAGACATTTGCTTTTTGCTATTTTAGCTATTAACCACTCACTCTATTTCATACTTTCTTATTCTTTCATCGTTCTTATTTGTTTTCTTTTCTTTGGTTTCAGCTTCAGGTTATGACCCGTGGCAATCCTTCAATTCTAGTTGAAGGAGACCCAGATATTGGAAAGAGAACACATAGAAAGGGAAAAGAACCTGTACAAAAACAGTCTAATCAAGCTGAAATAGATACAGAAAGGTCAGATACTATAGTAGAATAGCACGAACAGCAGAGGACTCTCTCTGATTATGCTAGACCCGCAGTTTTAGGGACACAATCAACCATTGTGAGGCCCCCAATTACAGCTCAAAACTTTGAGCTCAAGCCAGGCTTCATCCAGATGTTACAGCAGTCAGCATTATTCGATGGTTTGGCCGATGAGGAACCAAATAACCACATTGAGAACTTCCTTGAAGTGTGTGGCATTCTCAAGATTAATGGAGTCACGGATGATGCCATCAGATTGAGAGCCTTCCCACTTTCCTTGAAGGGGAAAGCAAAACAGTGGTTACAGTCATTACCTAGAGCTTCGATTACTACTTGGGAGTAGATGGTGGAAACTTTCCTCGCTCGATATTTTCCTCTAGAAAAATCTGCGAAGCTTAGGAATGAGATTTCTTCCTTTGTTCAGACAGAATTGGAGTCTCTATTTGAGACATGGGACAGGTTCAAGGATCTCCTGTGGAGGTGCCCACAGCATGGATTACCCGAGTGGATGATTGTCCACACTTTCTACAATGGCTTGAATCCAAGTACTAAGTAGTTGTTAGATGCGGCAGCAGGAGGTACCTTAGGAAGCAAGACCCCGGTGAAGCCCGACATCTCATTGAGGAGATGGTTTTGAATAGCTATCAATGGAACTCAAGAGATAGGAAGAAGGTGGCCAAACTTCATGAGATTGATGCAGTAACATCTTTGGCGGCCCAAGTTGAGTCTTTGAGCAAGAAGCTGGACACTCTAACTTCACTTAGAGTGGCGGCCATTACGAGTTGCAATGGATGTGGGGGAGGACATGCTTCTAGTGATTGCCTGATAAGCTCGTTATGCTATACCCACAAGCGCACGGATCGTCAAGTAATACCTCTTGTGCGAACACGAGAGGATCGTATTCCCTGGGGCCAGAGAAGCTACCCTTACTTCCCTTTTACAATGTTGTTCAACCGACACAATTTAAAAGAGTGAATAGAATGCAAAGAAACTAAACAAATAAATAACCAATGCAAACATATGAGGACAAGATACGGGATAAATTAGGGTTAGGAGTGGTCACAGATGAGGATTCCCTGAGGGGCTACTAAAGTGAATAGGATGCTTGGACTAACATGCAAGTGGCTAATTGGACCGAGAAAACCCTGAACTAGGCCAACCCGATGGTCACGGCAATTGACCCCTAATCCGGTACGGATATTGGATACGGTACGTCTACCGCCCAAGATTACCCCTACGATTGTAATGGGTGAAGTGATTTTCTCAAACTAGAGTTAAGATACAAAGGAGTATTTAACCCTAGGAGTGGAGGGGTACAAATACTCGATGGTCACGGCATATTTATACATATTTCCCTTCCAAGTTTGGTGAGTCTAACAATAGGGCAATGATCATGCAACCTAGCATTTCCTAAGTCTTTTGATACATAGAGTTCTCATACATATCAAGCATGTAAAAACACCAAACAATTGATCACAACAAGCCACAAACATTAATTAGAACAAAACATCCAAAACATCACAAGTTCACCCCCAAGGTTCACCTACATCCGGTGACCTTGGGGTTTAGTTGCTCATGTTCACTAAATACAACAAGAAATACATGAAAACAACCAACAAAAGCATGAGAAGAACTCCCTAAAAAAATGAAGGCCCTAGAAGTTCCAAAGACGCCACTCAAAGGGGTGGCTTCCCTTGTCTTCAACCTCCAAATGTAAGCTCTAGATCATAGATCCTTCCCAAAACCTTGCTCTCCTCGCCAAATCCTCGCCGAGATCGCCCTCCAAAAGCTTCTTCTTCCTCAGATCAAAGGTGGTGATGAGAGGCTCCAAGAAGAAGACACAAGATGCCTTAAAAGAAACCCTCCAAATCCCATAAAAGGATGAATTCGTGCCTCTTCACGGGTGAGCTCACGGTCCATATATAGCCCGTGAGGTAGCTTGTAATGTGAGACGAAAGAATCTGCAAAGTTACGAAACTGCTACAGTGTTACCTACCCCTGAATTCCTTGCGGTTGACCTCACGGCCGTGAGCTTGCCCATGAGGGTTTCTAGACTTAGAAAATTCTTCAAATGTGCGTGCTTTAGGCTGCTACAGTGTTGCTACAATCGGGACCCTAAGACGACGATTTCGGCGTGGATTTCTTCTCAAATCACGTCGTTAAGCTCACCAAAGCATCTTTTGCACCTAAAACACGAAATAACCCAATTTAGACCACAAAAGGGCATCGATTCATTAACAATATATGAAAACTATGCACATGCATACGTATAAAATACGTACATTTAGACGTTTATCATTGATCGATTGCCATTGGTGGTACTTCTTCAGTTGAGCAAGTGGATTTTGTAGGTAATGCATTCAGAGGTTAAGGAAATCCTTATAGTGGTATCTACAATCCGAGGTGGAGGAATCACCCAAACTTGTCATTGAGCAACCAAGGTCAACAACAAAAGAGTAATACAACACCGGGCTTTCAACAACAACAAGCACCGAATTTGGAGAACTGAGTATCGGGATTAGAGAACAAGATGACCGATTTGGAGAAGGCACTTACAAGGTTTGTCCAATCGTCGGATACGAGGTTCCAATCGGTTGAAGCATCACTATGCAACTTGGAGAACCAAGTTGGTCAAATTGCGAAGTCTCTATCCGAGAGACCTCAAGGGAGTTTGCCAAGTAACACGGAGACAAATCCGAGGGAACAAGTGAAGGCAATTGCTTTAAGGAGTGGCCGGGAGGTTGAGATTAGTCTTCATCCCAAGAAGACAAGTAATGAAGCACCCAAGGATGTGGAGGTAGAAGAAGTACCAAAGGAGAAGGAGGTGGCACCCCCACCTTACAAGCCAAGAATCCCTATCCTTCACAGTTGAAGAGTGATCAAAATGACGAGCAGTACAAAAAGTTCTTGGGGTTATTCAAAAATTGCACATCAACATCCCATTCGTGGAGGCATTGTCACAAATGCCTAAGTATGTGAAGTTCTTGAAGGACCTCTTGAACAACAAGAGGAAATTGGAGGAGAGTGCATCAGTGATTCTAGATGCCACTTGCTCGGCGGTGTTAAAAAAGAGTATGCCGAGCAAGAGAAAAGACCCCAGAAGCTTCATCATTCATTGTAACATCAGAAACTGGGGTGAAGAAAAGGCATTGGCGAATTCCGGAGCTAGTATCAATGTCATGCCTTACACTTTCTTTCAGAAGCTAGGCTTGGAAGAGCCTAGGCCCACTCGGATGGCACTTCAACTAGCCGACCGATCAATTAGACATCCCAGGGATATCATTGAAGGTGTGCTTGATAAGTGCTCGTGTTATTATAATGCGAAGTGTTATTATCTTACATGGAGCATTACTTTTATCAGATTTTATCATTAAATTGTGTGCATTTGTGTACTTTTGTGCATTGTAGGTTTGTGGACCTAGTTTGGAGGAAAAGAGCAAAGTTAGATCATGTTCGTCATTGTTGGGGAATTCTCGGACCAAGCAAGGAACAAGGCACGAGTCTAGACTTGTGGGTGTGTGCCAACCTCCTTTGGAGGCGCACAAAGGCAGTTACATTCACAATAAGTCTAACTCATGTAGCATAGGAGAATTTCGCCAAGAAGAAGGATTGAAGCAATCAACACAATCTACCGTTGATTGTGTGCCCAAATCAACGGCCTCGATGAAGAACGATGAATTCGAGAGCATTTCGGCGAGAGTACTGTAGCAAAACACTGTAGTGACAATACTGTAGTAAGCTACTATTCACTATTTACCGAAATTTAGCAAAACAGAAACTTTACATGGGGGTGTGGAAATTTCACACGACCGTGTGAAATCCCGATTTCAGCAATTTTAAAGCCATGGCTTGACACTATTTAAAGGCCCTTTTAGGACTTTTTCTGGATCTTTTCATCTATCTTTTGGAGAGTCGCGGCTAGGGTTTGGAGAGGACTTTGTGGAGGTTTAGAGTGCGCCATCGGCATTGATATTGAAGCCCGACGGCCGCACAAGACCACAGCCACGCTATACAAGGGGATTTTCATCTATTTTTTCGATTTGTATTCATTCATATACATTGATGGATTTGTATAGCTCCATGAGGAGCTAAACCCCATGTGGGTATTCGTACTGTAAACCCGAGGATGATTATGTTTCTTTGACACGTTATTATGCTTTCTTTATTGATGAATTTAATGGAGTTCCAATCTTAATTGCATATTGTATTAATTTTCTCTTAGCCGTGACACTAGGGTTGAGAATCGTCTAGGTTATCCTTTGGAGGTGTGACAACTCCTATAGGGTTAGACTACTTGAGATTGGAGAGGGTTGAGAGGGTGAGTCGTGAGGTAGCGAAACGTCCCCTTTCCCCTCCATTGTGATTTTCCCTACCTCCGTGTTCCACGAGTTCTTAGCAGTCGAAATAGAGCGAAGTGCTAGGAGATGAACTCCCCTGGGGCATAGTTGCGCGAGCAGCAAAGTGAAGGGTTGTAGTGAATCCTAGTGCTGGGGCTTAATTGAGACTAGGGTTCTTTCACCTTAACCAAAGGGTTAGAACTACACTTAGGAACAGGCCTAATCACTAGTAATCCCTAGAAATTAAAGCAATCCCGCATAGTGTGAGGCTTAGGAAGATGGACTCCCCTGGGACTTAGTTGACAGGTCAACAAGAGTTAAGGGTCGTAGTGAAACCTAATGCCGCCGGGGCATAATGATTGGGATTAGTCACGGTTGACCTTAGGTTTGGGACCGTGTATTTAAGGATATCCTAGCCTCATTAAACAATAATAGGAGAGTATAATAGCATTGTCTTGCACTAGAAGCATTAATCCTAGGGGTAACTTGTCCGGGTACCCTATTTCACTCATTGATTGTCCTTCTCTCACTTTTGCTTGCACTCTCCTGTCTTCCATACTTCTCTTTTATTTCCTGTTTCTTTTAATTACTCTTGCTTACACACACTGATTCTGTTTTCACTCTCCGTACATCGCACTAGCTAATTAGCAAAAGCTTGTGTCTTGATCCCTACTCCCTGAGGATTCGACTACCCTCTCACCGGTGTACTATTATTACTGCGACAACCCGTGCACTTTTGGGCCCCTTCAGTGCTCGTCAAAGTTGATAAGCACATCTTTCCTGTGGACTTTGTTGTGTTGGATGTTGATGAGGATATCGAGGTCCCGCTGATACTTGGGAGGCCGTTCTTGCGCACTTCCAAGGCATTGATTGACATGGACGGTGGAGAGCTTACTTTGAGAGTTGGAGATGGAAAACTTAGCTATCTCCTCACCGAAGCCATGAGACATTCTCTAGACTTTGATGATGCTGTATATTATCTTAACTCTACCGATGAACTAATTGATGAATATGTGCAGGAAATGATGTATCTGAACCCGTACGAAGGATGGCCAGACCAAGATGTGGAGAATGAAGATGTTCTATCACTTGGTCTAGTAGAGGAAGTGGAACCGACCCCGGGAATCATGAAGAGGATGATCCGGAAGATAAGGAGAGCGAGGAGACACCACAAGAAGAGCCCCAACTCAAACGGGGATGAGCATTCAAGCAGTAAGGGTGTTTCACCCTTGTGTGGTAACAAACTCGATAACTCCCCCTCTAAACTACAAAATTTATGTCAAGCATGCTTTCAAGTTGTAGGGAAGAGGGTAACTTTCATTCATGAACCACCGTGAGGTAAGGCCAGGTACGTCAAGCTAAGTGACGTCAAACAAGCGCTTCTTGGGAGGTAACCCAAGCCTTTACCGTTTCTTCTAGGACTTAGTTTAGTGTTAGCATGAATAAGAGTCTTAGTGCTTGTGTCTTGGTTCTTATACGTGTGCTGTGATTTTCTCGTGGACCTTTGATTTTTTTGTGTGCCTAATTGTGATTGATGAAGTTTTGGTTCATTTGAGTGTGTTTTCATGGATATTTGGTTGTATTTTTATCGTATATACAGGCTTTGAGTATTGTATTTGCGTTTTCAAAATTTTCTGCAGAGCCTGTAATTTTTTTAAGTCACCCAAAGAAAACACACCGCCGTGTGGAATTTCCACATGGGCGTGTGTTACCGTTTAGAGCTCATGCCGAGAGGACACAGGGGCGTGTGAATACCCCTGTGAGCGACCTTGTGAAGGGCACAGGCGGTGTGGAATTTTCACACGGCTGTGTGGATTCCTGTAGAACTTCAACTCTCCATCCAGAGAGTCCACAAGGGCTTGTGGATGCCCCTGTGAGTTCCCTTATGTTAAGGCACACGGCCGTGTGGAAATTCCACATGGTCGTGTGAAACTCTGCAGAGACTCCCCTTCCATCCCGAGAAGACACAAGGGCGTGTGACTGCCCCTGTGAGTGAGCTTGTGAAAGGTACACGGCCGTGTGAAATTTCCATACGGCTGTGTGGAACACTTAGGTTTTTCTCGGTTGATCCAGAGAGGACATAGGGGCGTGTGGGTGGCCCTGTAGCCGGCCTTGTGTCTTGGCCAAGTTGGGCACACGACCGTATGGATGCGTTCATAGGCCTCAGTGCTATCCCGAAAGCACACAGGGATGTGTGACTTCCCCTATGAAGCTCCCCTGTAAAGGCACACTGCCGTGTGGGGGTGTTCAGAGAGAAAATAAAGAGAACACAAGGGCGTGTGACTGCCCCTATGAACCTTCTCAGTAGATGTACAGAACTCCAAAGCCGCGACCTTCTTTTATAATCTCTTCGGCTTTTCACTCTTAAACACCTCCCCTACACACTCCCAACTCTCTCTTATTCGATTCTACGGGTTTTATAGAGTTTTTGCTGGCCGATTTCCATGTTTTGAGTCTTATATCGTCAGTAAGCTTTTCTTCCTCTTTTTCTTTGTCAATCTTAATTCTTTTGGTCTATTTGGATGGATTTCTCCTAGATTGCATGCGTATTCACTTTGTGAATGATTGTGAACACTTTTAGAACAATTTGAACTTATTTGTATAGTTTTTTAGGAAGCCACGACTGTGCGTCTGTCGTAGCCCGAAGATCCACACGAGCGTGTGGAATTTCCACACGGCCATGTTGATTCTTGCAGATTGAGTTTTGTATTGGATTTGATCGATTTCTTCTCATTTTTTTATAGGAATGGCTTCCAGATTGAAGAAGGCAACTGACAAGCATCCTCGGGAGCAGTCACCTCAGCAGCTTGAGTTCGCAATACCCGAACATCAAGCACGGTTCGAGCGCTTATCAAAGTTGAGATTTGGCCAGACTCGAGTCCCGGATGTGAGTGCATTAAGATTGATACAGTTGGGAGATGAGATGGGTGGCGAGGTGGATGAGCTTATGTCAGTTGGTAGCTGGAGCAGATTACTATCTATTCGAGAGACTGTTATTCGCTCACTGACTTTGGAGGTGCTCACGTTATTTGAGTTTGACAGATCGTATCGAGATTTTACGAGTGTCGATGCTATGCAGTTCAGAGCTTTTGGGCACTATTACAGCATGTCAGTGACATAGTTCTCCATCCACACGGGATTGTACGATGAGGCCTTTACCGAGACAGAGGAGTACGAGAGCCTCCCGACTGATTACCCCGGTAGTCTGACCCCTTAGAGAGCTTATCGAGCATTATGCATACAGGGTGAATATGATCTAGGGGTGTCGAAGGCTACTTGTCTCTCCCGGTCAGCTTACAGATACATTCACGCCGTTATGAGCAGATCAGTGAACGGCTGCGATGACAACACTGGAGTTTTGAGCCAGCAGGAGCTCCTTTATCTATAATCGATGGTACAGAGCGAGCCACTCCACCTCGAGCATATTCTTGAAGAGTATACATATATCTACACTTATATCATGTTTTAAGTATGGTTTTATTGATTTATAATTGTTTGGCTTGTTGATCAATGCTAATTAGTAGTGAGAAAGATCTTGAATGTTTTATGTGATATTTAATGTTGTTATCGCTCAATTTATGATTAATACGCTTCAATGAGTTTGAAATCCATGTTTTGTGTGAAACTTGGGGTTTGTTGTGAAATGTTTGGTTTTGTGGAATTTAAGGCTTGAAACTCATTTTGAATTATTGAGAGGTTTCCATGTTGTTTCTTGTACTGGGATTTGTTTATCGCTTTGTGTTTAAAAGTTTGAGCTTCGTTTGTGCTTTTTATCATTTTCTAGAAAAAATGCGGAGGTGTTATTGATTGTTGGGTATTTGTTGGCTATTGTGTTACGTGTGGAGTTGTGTTCATTGTTGGGTTTGTGTGGTGATGCCCTACTATGGTAGGCGGTCCCCACGGCCAGCCTATTGAGGTGGCGTGGTAGACCAAATTAATTACTACGAGGGCCAGTTCAGGTGGAAGAGAAGAACCCTGATTGGACACTCACTGGGAAGCTGGAGTCACCAACCAATGTACCGGTCGTCAACGTCAAGGATATGAGTACCCTGACAGCCCTAAACCTAGCCGTGGCCACGGTGAAGGCTAAGGGATGCTTTTAGACCACTTTATGATGGGTGAGTGCTAGGTGAGTGCTGAGTATTATTTTTATACTATGTTTGTGATTTACTTCCATCGAGTTACTTGCCTTGGGTCATCTTAAACTTGTGGTGAGGAGGCGAAGCCCAACTGTCTCTCCTAGGAGGACAGTCTCCCGCAAGTTTGACTTGAATCGAGAGTTAAGTAATCTCGACCTGGTATTTCTTATATTTGATTCGAGATTTAACTTGTTCTATTCTCTTTTGTTGTCATCTTGAATTTTTTGTGAGGGGGCGAAGCCCAACTGTTACTCCTCGGATGACAGTCTCCCATAAATTTGATTTTGCACTATTTATTTTGAAATTCACATTACTTATCTTGTTTTACTGATGCTTGGAAGTATTTAGAGTTTCATGAGTTGCGGTGGATGATTGGTTTAATGTTTAACTCTCTCTATATTTTGAACCCGATGTTCAATATTTTTATCAAGTTTGAAGTTGTTAAAATCTTTTTGAGGTAAAAAGGGTTTCTTAACCCTATCTTTTGTTATGCTATATTAAAGGTTGCTATTATATGTAATTAAGTTCTAAGTGTTTATCTTGTTTTTGCTTAAGTATTTATTTTGGTGTATTATTTATTGTCTTTGTTATTGGTGTTTTCTGGTGGGGTTGTGCTAATCTCCCCTCACTGAGTAATGCTAGTTGCTCGCCCCCCCTTTCTTCTCCTAGACTGTTGCAGGTAGTAGGTGAAGCGGGACGGCAGTGTGCTGGGCATTTGTTGCTGTTCTACCTTCTATGTATCTTTCCTGTTTCATGTATGTTTCTTTTTGGATATGGACATGTATTCTTGACTTATAGATCCACTAGTTTGTAGTAAACCTTGTTGCATGGTTTTGTATCTATTTAACTTTTAAACTCTTGTGTATTAAAACTGGTTATCATTGTTATAGCTTCCCTACGCATTTGTGACCTTGTTTATTGTTGTATATCATTGTTGTGGTTGTTGCTTCTGTTGTGTGTCACCCTGTCTCTCTCCTATGTCTTTGTGTTAAATATTGTGGATTCCAGGTTGTTGGTTAGCCTTGTGGCGTCACAAGGGCTAAGTGGCACTGTATCCCTCCTCAGGATTATTACGGCTGTTGTCACACCAGTGGGCCCGCAGGTCAGAACATGACAATTCTGTTGGTATCAAAGCTATTGGTTTAGCCTAATAGCAGTAGCTTGTTCTTGGTGTTGATCGATTTGTGTAGTAACTAGTGGATCCAATTAAAGTTGAGCATGTAGTGTTGTTGTATGTAGGAATTGAATTTGAAGGTTGTCTTGGTGTCTTTTTCAGCTAAAATGCCATCACGGCACCGCCGCACATGTAGTAGAGCAGTTGATCCTAATGTTGAGCCTACTAATGTACCGCCTAGAGGTGGACGGCGTGGAGTGCCACCTCCACCGTCCTCTCCTTCGCCGCCCAGGCAGGTTCCTCGTTAGGGCATGCACCTGCTGTAGCAGCGTCAGTGCATGCTCCAGGTGCACCTGAGCCAGTGCCCCAGGCCCCAGTGCCAAAGCTAGCTCCTTCCCCAGAGACGATGCAGGCTTTCAGAGCCTATTAGGACCGTCAGGATAGGCAGCCGACCTATCAAGACTTTAGAGACTTCATGAGTTTTTGGAGCATGTATGGAGGGTTTGCATCGACTGCGCAGCCACCTGCTTCAGCACCGGCCCAGACGTAGTCAATTCCCTAGGTTGCTGCAGAGGACAATAAGACCAGCCAGAGCTTGTTCCTGTCCAAGCTCCTGAAGGAAGCCCGGCAGTTGGGTTGCAGTTCCTTTGATGACACGAGTGATGCCATGGTGGCCAAAGAGTGTCTAAAGCGGGTGATAGCCACTTTCGACGACATGGTCCTAGATGAGGAGTTGAGGCTCAAGTTTGCTACGAGGTTGCTTGAGGGCAGAGCCAGAGTTTGGTGGGAGAGTTTGAAAGGTCGTTCCTGTGTTGCTTTGAGTTGGTTAGATTTTCAGAAGGAGTTTGATGAGGAGTACTGCACCCGTTTCCATAGAGACCAAAAGAGACAAGAGTTCATGCAGTTGAGTCAAGGTAGCAGATCTATGACAGAGTATGAGACAGAGCTAAATGACTTAGCAAAATTTGTGCCCGAGTTGGTGGGTTATGAGGAAGTTGTATGTTCGAAGTTCGAGGCGGGATTGAACCTCAGAGTCCGAGAGAGGATGGTAGTCACAGGGAACCAGAGATTTAAGGAGGTAGTGTAGTTGGCCCTTTGAGCAGAAAAGTTGGTTCTTGAAGGCAGACAAGTCCAAGAGAGCATGAGTAAGAGAAAGAGCATAGAAATGAGTCAACCTTCAAAAAAGAGCAAAGGTGAGAGTTCATCTCTTGGTGCATCTTCAATTAGATTCTTTAGAGTTCCACAGAGCCAGTCCAGTGGGTAGCAGAGTTTGATACTTTTGGGCAGTGTGTCAGGTACAAGATCTGCAAGAGCTAAGAGACAGTGTTGGAATTGCCATAGATTCCATAACGAACGTTGTTCAGAGCCGCGCAGATGCTACTAGTGTGGTCAGGAAGGTCACATTAGGTTAGCGTGCCCAGGGTTAGATCGAGGTGATCCTACTGTGGCGCTCACTCCATGCCGTTCGGGTCAGACCAAGGGTAGCCAACCTATAGCTCAGGCACAGGCTACTGCTACCAAATCTGTTGCTGCTAGCAACATTCCACAGCAAGGAGGATCACGGCCACGGACTAGATCTCAGGCGAGGATTTTAGCCTTGACCAACGAAGAGCCTGAGTGTGGACCAGGCATGTTTGCAGGTATGGTTCCTATCCCTTGTTGGTTGTTGCTCTTGTGTTGCTTGGTTGTTTGCTAGCTCAGTGTTTCTGAGTTATCTTGTTTTAGTAGAGGAGTGGTATTAGAGGCAGGGTTGTTTTCCTTGAGTAGTTGGAGTCTTTTTGCCTCCTTGACCTTTGTTGGTAAGTAGTGTCATTCTTTCGTTCCCTCTTAGAAGGAAATTTGGAGGACGAAATTTCTTTAAGGGGGGTAGAGTGTAGTATTTCAGGTTTTTCTTCTTTGTGTAAATCGGTGTTTTTCGACCTTTCCTTGTTTGTTTGTTTGTTATTTTAGTTGAGTTCTTCTTTGTTTTGAGTGGTTAGCCCTTGCCGAGGGTTTTAGGTCAAGTTTTGAGGGCTTTAAGAGGACGTACAGAGGGTGTGCGGGCTGTACACAGTCCGCACAGGCATTCCTGAGGTCTGTACGGCCTCGTGTGTGGCTATTGTGCGGTCCGCACAGCCCAGACAAAGGGGTGTGCGGCTTGTGTGGGGGCCGCACACCAAGACGCACATCCCAGCCTGTGGGGTGTGCGGCCACTGCGCGGGCCGCACAACAGCCGCACACCCGTGTGTTTTGGCCATAAAAACCTCATTTCAAGCCCTTTTCACTTATTTCTTCTCCCCAACCCTCCCCTTTCCTTCCTCCTCTCTTCTACCATCATTCTTAAGAGATTAGAGCTGGTTTTGGAGGAGTTTTTGGGCTGGATTGTGGAGCTTGCAAATCAACCCATTATTTGCTCAAGGTAAGTTCTTCTTCATTTTCTTTCTTCTTCTTTTGTTGGATGAGGCTAGGGTTAGCTGGTTGGTTTAGTTTGGAGCTTGAACCTTGTTCTCCTCCTTGTTCTTTTTTAGTGAAGCTTGAGGATCTCCTTCCTCCTCCTTTGTGAAGATCTCCTTGCTGTTTTGAGAATTTTGGAGCTATGGTTCTTCTCCTTCTTCTTCTCCCTTTCTCTCCTATGGTTCTTCTTGAGTTCTTGGTGAGAAATCCTTGGTGAATGGTTTTTCTTGAGTTTAGATTCTTTATTGGTTGTATTTTCCTTGGTTTGATGAAGGATTGAGAGAAATCCTTCATCTCCTAGGTTAGAGTTACTATAGCTCCAGTGAGCTTCCCTTGTTTTCTTGGTTTCCTTGGGTTAGAGAGGAGCTTAAACCCTTAGAATCTCTTTGGTAGCCTCTAGGGTTAGTGGAGCAAGCCCTAGAGCTAGTTGCGGTTGTTGGTAAGGAAACCTAGGGTTTCCTTGTGTGGCTTGCACTAACCTTGTTGTTTGTCGTGCTTTCACAAGGAGAAGACGCATTGACTCGAGGCAAGGGATTAGCCAAGGAGTGGCTTGTGAGGGAGACGATATGCATAGCTTTATTAGAAGAATGCCGATAGCTAGATATAAACACACATACACACACATATACATATATCTACACTTATATCATGTTTTAAGTATGGTTTTATTGGTTTATACTTGTTTGGCTTGTTGATGAATGATAATTATTAATGAGAAAGATCTTGAATGTTTTATGTGATATTTAATGTTGTTATCGCCCGATTTGTGATTAATACACTTCAATGAGTTTGAAATCCATGTTTTGTGTGAAACTTGGGGTTTGTTGTGAAATGTTTGGTTTTGTGGAATTTAAGTCTTGAAAATCATTTTGAATTGTTGAGAGGTTTTCCATGTTGTTTCTTGTACTGGGATCTTCCTTCTTAGTTTATTTTCTGTTGCTTTTATCTTTTCTCGAGTTGTATTTCATTGCTTCATCTTTATATACTCAAGTTTATTTTGATTTTTATTGAGCTACACTGAACCCCATGTGTATATGTGCAGATGGTCTTGGATGTTTGGAATTTGAGGAATAGTCATAGGCACGGTCATGGGACCGTGTGTGCTCCACAACCCATTGAGACTCAACTTTCAATGAATATAGCTCCATTAAACGCAAACACTTGGAGTTCAAGAGAGTATTGTTTCAATTGCCCACTCCCACATATTTTTCTTAATTTGTTATACTTTTTAGTGAGCTTGCATGCGTACATTGGGGACAATGTACATCTTTAGTGTGTGGGGGAGTTCACATTGCACACACATTATACTTGTGCGTTCAATTGTTTATGCTCATGTAGCCCTTGGCGGTTCACCTTAGTTGCAACGGTTGTATTCTTAGAGTTTAGGGGAATTTTTAACATTGTATCTCATCGTGCTCTAGTTTTTACTTGAATTTTAGGAAATTTTTGCTTGATTATCTCATATTGCACTACTCACTCTTGAAACCTTTTGGAAACTTGGGCTCAATGTTTTAAGGACTAGTTTATCATCGTTTTAGTTGAGTTTTTTAGTTTTGTTTTGAGATATACATAAAAAAAACTTGTGAACGTGTGAATATTTGTTTGGGTTTTATTTGTGCATTTGGGGTGGAAAGAGCTACCTATGAAGTATGTAGCTACTCTCATAAGTCGGATACAAGTTATGCCCTAATGAGAGAAAAAGCTATCTCATGGGATGCGTGAAAGCTACTACCCCGGTAGAAAGAGCTACCTCTTCAAAAGTGTGAAAGCCACCTTTGGCGGCCGCCTAGGAAAGAGCTACCACAGAGGTTGTGTGAAGCTACTACCTCCCTCCTTGTGTATAAATAAGTCCTTCTAATGAGAGCTCTGAGGAGTACTTTTTGGGTTAACTTGAGTGAGTTCACACAAACTTACACATTTTCGAGTTGTCGCCCTTTTTTATTCAAGTTTTTAGCTAGAGCAATGATACCTTTATGTAATGTTTTGATTTTTCCTTACTTGTAGAATGCTTCTTTTGCATGCTTTTGTGAACCTAAGGCCGAGCACTTTCAAATGTTCTTCCCAAGTACTTTAATGTTTTATTTTTGCTTGAGAACAAGCAAAATCTTAAGTGTGGGAGAGTTTGATAAGTGCTCGTATTTAAATAATACGAAGTGTTATTTTCTTACATTGAGCATTATTTTTCTCAGATTTTATCATTGATTAGTGTGCATTTGTGTTCTTTTGTGCATGTAGGGTTATGGAGAAGATTTAGGGAAGAAGGAGCAAAATTAGGTCATGTTCGCCATTGTTGAGGAGTTCTTGGACCAAGCAAGGATCAAGGCATGGGTTCTAAACTTGTGAGTGTGTGCCAACCTCCATTGTGCTTAAATGGTTCTATGAATTGGAGAGGGACAAAGGCAGTCACACGCAATATACGACATGATCTACCATTGGTTGTGTGCCCAATTCAACGGCCTCGATGAAGAACATGAAATCGGGAACATTTCATGCGCGAGTTTTGTAGCAGACTGTAGCAAATTAATATTCACTGTGCCAGAAATTCGATTCCAGAGAATCCACACGGACGTGTGGAAATACCACACGGCCGTGTGGATGCCCGATTTCAGCCTATTTACAGCCGTGACTCAGATTTATTCAGGGACTTTTCTACCTATTTTTCACCCATCTTCTGGAAAGCTCAGGGCTAGAGTTTTGAGAGGATTTTGTGGAAGTTTGGAGCGATTCTACAGCATCAACATCGACGTCCTTTGGAAAATAGCTATTGGGGGAGCTTTCGTCTGCACCAATCCGGCGAGGTGTGCCCTAGGCTTGACAAGGGGCTCGGTGGAGAAGATGGAGCGGCCTCACAAGACCATCGCCACGCATCACAAGGAGGTTTTATTCATGTTTGCTATGCTTGTTGATTCATATACATTGATGATTTTGTATAGCTCCATGGAGAGCTAAACCTCTCGTGGGTATTCGGACTTGTAAACCCTAGGATGACATTGTTTCTATGACGTTTATTATGCTTTCTTAATTGATGCTTTTAATTGAGTTCCAATCTTTCATGTTAATTGTATTGATTTTTCCTTAGCCGTGACACTAGGGTTGAGAATCATCTAGGTTATCCTTTGAAGGTGTGACAACTTCTATAGGATTAGACTACGCGAGAGGGTGAGTCGAGAGATAGCGAAATGTCCCCTTTCCCCTCTGGTGTGATTTTCCCTACCTCCATGTTCCAAGAGTTCTTTGCTGTCGAAGTAGAGAGAAGTGCTAGAAGATGAACTCCCCTGGGACTTAGTTGCGTAAGCAACAGGTGAAGGGTTGTAGTGAATCCTAGTGCTGGGGCTTAACTGAGACTAGGGTTTTTTCGTCTGGACCAAAGTGTTAGAACTATACTTAGGGACAGGGTCTATCACTTGGAATCCCCAGAATGTCAAGCAGTTCCACGTAGTATGAGGCTTAGGATGATAGACTCCCCTGGGGCTTAGTTGAGAGATCGACAGAGTGAAGGGTTGTAGTGAAACCTAATGCCGAGGCATAATGTTGGAACTAGTCACGATTGACCTTAGGTTTGGGACCGTGTGCTTAAGGATTTCCACGACTCATTAAACATCAATAATGGAATATAATACTAGTCTTGCACTAGAAACATTAGTCCTAGGGGGAGCTTGTCCGGGTACCCCATATTCACATTGATTGTTTCCTTTCTACTCTTTGCTCGCACTCTCTTGTCTTTCATATTTCTCTTTCATTTTATTGCACACACATTGATTTCTCTCACCACCATTATATCGCACTAGCTAAGTAACAATTCCTCTTGTCTTAAATCACTACTCCCTGTGGATTCGACTACCCTCTCACCGGGGTACTTTATTACTTCGAGAACCCGTGCACTTTCAGGCCCCTATCAAGTTTAATGGATAATCTCTATTTCTCTTATTCCTTTCCTATGATTGATTGTAAAACTATGAGTGGCTGACCATCTTTTGGTGTCCCGGATTATGAACCATGACTTTTAATGTTTTGCTTTTAGTGATATTGATTCTTGAGTTTTCTTGTGGTCTCCCATTTATTCATACTATTTATTCATCTTTGTGTTGATTGCCTTATTGCGGGTTTATTGTTAACTTGACGTGCCACGTGAGTGTTGATTTTTCGTTACTAGTTACCCATTGTTGCAATCGCAATTAAGTTGCTAGTTAACCCTAGATTTCCTTTCCGCTATCTAGAGGATAGATTCAATTCGTTTAGTGAGGCACACATTAGGGAAGTAGGAGCCCGCTCTAGGTCTTAAGTGAGGATATACGTTATTGATAAATGTCTAAATGTATGTATTTTTTGTGTATACATTTTGTATTATTAATGTATTTTTTTATGATTTGACACCTTTTGTGTGGTTTAATCATTTCTATTTGTGTTACAGGCTTAAAAGAAGCTTAGGTGAACCTGAGAATGCATTCGGGAGGAAATTTACACCAAAAACAACATTTTAGGGCCCAGACACTGTAGTACAATGGGATGAAGAATTTGTGAAGTCTCGCGTTTTGTTGACGGCCAACCTGACGACCTTGAAGATGCCCGTAAGCTGGCTGATGATTCTGCAATTCACTGTAGTATTTCACTGTAGCACTTCACTGAAATTTTGTCAGAAATCCCTAGACTGTTATGAGTTCCTTCACACCAGTGAACCGGCCATGAAGCCATCCCGAGAGAGGTTTTAAAAGGAGTTTTAGGGCAAAAGAAAGGCATCTTCTTCTTTTTCTTCTTGGGTATCTCGGGCCGCCGCCTCAACTTTCTCGCCGGTGAATTCCGGTGATCTACTATGCAAAGCTTCACCAAGCGGAAGGCAAACATCAGAGGACGAGATAGGTGGAAGATCCAAGGCATCAATTAAGAAGAGATCTTGGTGAATCTTCATAATCTTCACCATCCAAGGAGATCTAAAGCTAGAGGGAGTAGTTCTTGCTTCTTTTCTTGTTTATTTGTTCCTTGGAATTGTATGAGTGTTCCTCTTTCATGAGGAACTAACTTATTTGTGGATTGGATGATCATCTTTGTTGATGTATTATTAGATGTTGTATTTCTTTTATGGAATCTTGTAGTTTGTGGTTCAAGCTTTGTGCTCATTGATGTGCTGAATTGCGTGAGAACTCTGTGGTTCAACTTCTACGGTGTACTTGGTTACGTGACCATCGCCCTTGTACTAGACACACTTAGCTTGGAAGAAATTCATGTATGAATACACTGTGACTATCGGGTATTTCGTACCCTTCCAACCATTAGGGATGAACCGAGATATTCTGTTTGACCTTAATTAGAGATTTTTCTAAGTGTAATGCAATCATAGCAGGATTTGGGCCGAAGCAATTCCAACCCAATACTTGTATAGGATTAGGGGTTAATCACCGTGACCATCGGGGTTGACCTACTTTAGGAGTCTCTTAGCCCAAATGATGGACGTCCCGCAAGTGCACAGGGTCGTCAAGTAATACCTCTCTTGCAAGCATGAGAGGGTCGTATTTCCTAGGCCCAAGGAGCTACCCTTACTTCCTCTTTACTTGTTGTCTAACCTACCAAATCACGTTGAGAGCCACAACTACTAATGAAATTAAACCTAAGTGAATTGATGTCAACAAGCCAAGTGAGAAGGTGTAAATCAAGGGATGAGGGTGGTCACGGATGTGGATGCCCCCTAGAGTTACTAAGGATTAGAAGAATGCTAGATTTGCTAAGCAAGTGGTAGATCGGGCCAAGAGAAGTCCGAAAATAGATTACCCCGATGGTTACGGCGATAATCCCTACTCCCATATAAGTGTTGGCTCGAAATCTCTTCTAGCCAAATCCTCCTACGATTGAAATGCGCACAGGGAAATCTCTAATTAGGTTCGATACTCAACCTAGATCCAGTCCTAATGGTTGGAGGGGTATGAAGCACCCGATGATCACGGCGTGTTCATACATGAATCCCCATTAAGCTAGGTGTGTCTAGTACAAGGGCGATGGTCATGCACCAAGTACAACCTAAAAGTTGATTCTCATGCAAATCAACACATCAAAGTTCACCAAGCTTAAACCATGAAACAAACCACATGCATTAAACAAATCAAAACATTCAACAATACAAGTTCACCCCAAGATTCTCTGACATCCGATGACCTTGGGGTTTAGCCATCCATACAAGCAAATAAAAGAGAAATGTTCATGAAAACAACTATGAAATGCATAATAAAAACTCACTCAAATGATGTGACAAGAAGAGGAGGAGGAATGGTGCGGATGTCTTCCACGAACGACGCAATGGGGGCGGCTTCCCTCATCGTCTCCAAGCTTCCTAAGGATGAAATCGGTGAAGATCTTGCCCAATAACAATTCTTCCTTTGATTCTCCCACTCTAGATCGTGAGATTTGGCCTCTAAATGCCCTGGTGAAGTCACCTCCGCCTAGGTCTCTTCGAATGTGGAAGAAGGAATCCATAGCTTTGAGCCCTAACTGTGTTTTTAAAGAGTTCCGCCCCGAGACTCAAGGGTTGTATATGAGCCACACAGTGCCCGTGAGGCTCACTGTATGTATGCCGGCGCATGGAGCCCATGAGGTTTACAGCCCAACTCTTGCAAGACCGGATTCCCTTGCTACAGTGCCTGTTACAGTGTTCTTGCTTCAAAATTGCTATTTTTGGTGTTGATTTCTCTCCAATTGCGTTCTCGAGCTATATTTAGCTTCCTTGAGGCTTGTAACAAGAATATAACTAAATTTAGGCAAAAAAAAATGGGCATTGATTCATTTAAAATTGCATGCAAATATGTAAGAAACATATGTATAAATACATATATTTAGTCTCTTATCAAACATCCCCGCACATGAGCTTTTACTTACCCTCAAGCAAACAAAACGTTAAGAATAAGAGGATAATAATAAAAGGCTAAATGTATGACCTCCAGCTCAAGAGTAAAGGGCCCCACTAGCATAAATGAAGTGAAATCAAGATGATGAGTTGCAAAGCAATCAACACATTAAAGATAATTCTATCCCAACTAGAGTGCTTTCTTATGAGTGTGTGCGTACTTCTACCCCTGCTCACCCTAATCACTCCACGTGTCATGGCTACTGGGGTTAGGCTTGCTAAAAATATCCTCAATGATCAACTAAGAGTCTTTTGGTCCACACTAAAAACTTTAGGTTCTAAGTGAATGTATGATAGAGTTCAGAAGATAAATTACTTACTTTTTTTTTTGAGTCCACCTAACATAGACTTTACAAAATCTTTCCAAAGGATGCACATGCTGATTAGACACAAGAGCCACCCAACTTACTCGATTACAAGCCTACATAGATGCAATCATGCTATACTAGCAGAGGAATACTGACATAGACTCTCATTTTTTCATATATATATATATACACACACATGCCCTAATTCATGTATCCTAACCTCCTTCATGTAATACTTCACTTAGGACTAAAGGCAAAAACACATGAGCACCAAAAGCTCTTAGATGATCATTGAAAGTAGAATTTAACAACCTAACACCTTAAGCTATAGTAATGGGTTAGTCGGAATGAACAAGGTAGAAGCATGTGCTAAAAAATATATAGAAAGCACTAAAGAAGGAGTAGAACTTTATTTCATGGATTATCAAGAATAGCAACTCACATCTATCATTCTTCCAAGCTAGGAAGTTCTTAACATTAAATCATATCTATCATTGGTCAAATAACATGCAAGAGAATGAAATACCCCATCCCCACACCTAAAGTCGTACATTGCCCTCTGATAAGTGCTCGTGTATAAATAACATGAAGTATACTTTTCTTACACTGAGCATCACTTTTTTCAGGTCTTACACTGAGACAAATATGGAAGAAAAGAGCAAAAATAGATCATGGACGCAATGATTGAGAAGATTCTTGGACTAATCAAGGATCAAAGCACAAGTTCTAGACTTATGAGTGTGTGCCAATCTCTGAAGTAGCAGTTTACTGTAGCAAAAACACTTCAGCAAGGGGTTCTACGGCAAAACACTATAGCAAAAACACTGTAGCAAGTGTGTGCCAACCTCCGAAGATGCTAGGGTTTGGAGAGATTTTTGCAAGGCTTTTGGAACGGCTCTACGGCATTGACATCGACATCGAGTTCTTTTGGAGAAGAATTATTGGGGGAGCTTTCGTCGGCATCGATTAGGCGAGGTGTGCCCTAGGTTTGACAAGGGGACCTTTGGAGAAGACGAGACTGCTCCACAAGACCATCGATACGGACTACAAGGGGTTTTCTTTATGGTTTTTATGTATATGATTTCAAACTCTTTGTTAATTTTGTATTGCTCCATAGAGAGCTAAACCCCTAGTGGGTGCTTGGACTTGTAAACCCTAGGATGACTTTGTTTCATTGACTTTTATTATGCTTCTTTAATTGATGATTTTATTGATGATTTTAATTGAGTTTTAATCTTGAATGTCAATTGCATGATTTTTCCTTAGATGTTACACTAGGGTTGAGAATCCATCTAGGTAATCCTTTGAATGTGTGACAACTTCATTAGGGTTAGACTAAGCAAGATTGAAGAGGGTCGAGAGGGTGAGTCGAGAGGTAGCGGAACGTCCCCTTTCCCTTCCGACATGATTTATCCTATCTCCAGTTCCAAGAGTTCTTTGCGGTCACAATAGAGTGAAGTGCTAAGAGATGAACTCTATTAGGGCTTAGTTGCGCAAGCAACAGAGTGAAGTGTTGTAGTGAACCTTAGTGTTGGGGCTTAATTGTGACTAGGATTCTTTCACCTGGACCAAAGGGTTAAAACTACATTAGGGAATAGAGTTTACCACTTGGAGTCCCTAGAACCCCAAGCAGTCCCACATAGTGTGAGGTGTTGAGAGTATCCCTTTCCATAGAGCATAGTATAGAGGGCTAGTCACGATTGACCTTAGGTTTGGGACCACGTGTCTTTGGATTTCCACGACTCATTAAACATCAATTAGGAGGTATAATATTAGTCTTGCACTTGAAAGAATAGTCCTAGTGTGAGCATTGTTCGAGTGGCCCATTTTCCCATTGATTACCTCTCTTTACTTTTATTGCTCTTCTTGTATTCTTGTTACTTTCTTTTGCATTCATATATTGACTTCTCACACCATCAATTTTCTCTATAGCTAAATAGTGATAACTCTTGTTTCTAAACACTATTCCCTGTGGATATGACTACCCACTCACCAGGGTAAATATTATTACTGCAATGACCTGTGTACTTGCGAAACAATCACACAAGGGGTGTGTCACCCTCAATGTACAAAAATCAGTAATACATGGTGGAGAATAAAAGATATGAAAGTGAAATGCAAAATAAGGGTAAAAAGAGACCGCCCCATTTTGACGTAGAGAAATGCAGGATACGCACACAAACATGGGGTGGTCTAGCCTATAGAGGGTAAAGGGAGTGGAAACCACATCTCAGTGTTTCTACAAGAATAGAAAAGCATATCACAAATCCAGTGACAAAATGGGGAGGAAACAAAACAATATACCATAATAAGAAAATATAAGTTTAACAGGGTAAGAGCCCTTGCTAACTACAGAGTACAAAACATCAACAGACTAAAACACATAACACAACATAGAAATAGCAAAAGTCACAAAGATCCTGCTTTTAGTTCTGGTGATGGGTATCTGCAGGTGCTGTTGGTGCTATGGATGTGGTGGCTTGTGAGGAAGCGTCGGTAGAAGATGATGATCATCGGACGAATGAAAGAACCTTGCTCATGTCCATCGACAGCTGTCTAAGTATGACACAACCCCTTGCGTGTATCCCGCAAGTCCACGGGCTTGTTGAAGTAATAAATTTTACCCTGGTAAGTGGGTAGTCGTATCCACAGCGAATAGGGATTTAAGACATAAGATTTCACTATTTAGCAAATGCGGTGTACGAAAAGTGTGAAGAAAATCAATGAGTGAGTATGAAAGAAATTATAAAGAACAAGAAATAAAATAGAAAGATGGAAGGTAAGAGATTGCAAGTAGGAGTAAATAGAGAAGGACAAGCAATGAGTAAAGTTGGGTACCCAGACAAGCTACCCCTAGGACTTATGCTTCTAGTGCAAGACAATACTATTATACTTTCCTATTGATGTTAATTGAGTCGAGGATATCCTTAAACACACGGTCCCAACCCTAAGCTCAACCGTGACTAACCCCAATACTATGCCCCGGCATTAGGTTTTCACTACGACCCTTGACTCTCGTTGACCTGTCAACTGAGCCCTAGGGGAGTCTGTCTTCCTAAGCCTCACACTACGTCGGATTGCTTTAAGTTCTAGGGATTCCTAGTGATAAACCCTGTTCCTATGTATAGTTCTAACCCTTTGGTCCAGGTGGAAGAACCCTAGTCTAAATTAAGCCCCAGCACTAGGATTCACTTCAACCCTTCACTCTATTGCTCGCGCAACTAAGCCCCAGGGGAGTTCCTCTCCTAGCACTTCACTCTATCTCGACCGCTAAGAAATCATGGAACACGGAGGTAGAGAGAATCACACCGAAGGGGAAAGGGGACGTTTCGCTACCTCACGACTCACCATCTTAACCCTCTTCAATCTTAAGTAGTCTAACCCTATAGGAGTTGTCACACCTCCAAAGGATAACCTAGATTGTTCTCAACCCTAGTGTCACGGCTAAGGGAAAACAATTACAAGAAGAAATTAAGATTGAAACTCGAATTTATTCATCAAAAATGGGAAAACATAATAACAATGTCATAGAAACATAATAATCCTAGGGTTTACAAGTTCGAATACCCACAAGGGGTTTAGCTCCTCATTGAGCTATATAAATCCATCAAAATATAAAGATGAAAACAAATTGAAAGCATAGATGAAAACCCCCTTGCGTATGATGTGACCGTGGTCTTGTGCAGCCGCCGGACGTCGATGACGATGCCGATGACGCGCTTCGATTCTCCACAAAAGTCCTCTCCAAACCCTAGCCGCAACCCTGCAGAAGTTGGGAGAAAAGATTAGTAAAAAGATGTGTTAAAAGTCTCCAAAACGGGTTTTTATAACATTGAGTCGCGGCTTAAAATCGGCTGAATTGGGATTTCACACAGCTGTGTGGAATTTCCACACGCCCGTGTGAAGTTGCCGGAATGCTGATTTTTGGCATACAGTGAATAGTAACTTGCTACAGTGTTTTGCTGCAGTAACTTGCTATTGTGCTGCTATAGTAACCCCTGACGAAGCGCTCCCGAATTCACCGTTCTTCATCAAAGCCATTGAATTGGGCACACAATCAATGGTAGATCGTGCTGATTGCTTCAAATATCCTTATTGGTGAAGTTCTCCTAAGCTACATGAGTTAGACTTATTGTGAATGCGACTGCCCTTGTGCCCCTCCATAGGAGGTTGGCACAACTCACAAGTCTAGGCTCGTGCCTTGTTCCTTGCTTGGTCCGAAAACTTCCCAACAACGGTAAACACGATCTAACTTTGTTCTTCTTCTTCAAATTAGCTCCACAAACCTACAATGCACAAAAGCACACAAATGCACACAAATGCACACAATTTAGTGATAAAATCTGATAAAAGAGATGCTCATTGTAAGATAATAACGCTTCGCGGTACTATAACACAAACACTTATCAAACTCCCCCACACTTAAGCTTTTGCTTGTCCTCAAGCAAAAATAACCCGTGAAAGTATTTAGGAAGAACAATTAAAAGTGCTCGGCCTTATGCTCACCAAAAGTGTGCAACAGAAGCATTCTAAAACTAAGAGGAAATCAAAACATTGCATAAAGATATCAATGCTCTAGCTAAAAACTTGAATCAAAAAGAAAGAGAACTCGAAAATGTGTAAGTTTGTGTGGACTCACTCAAGACAACCAAAAAGTACTCCACAAACTCTTGTTAAAAAGGACTTATTTATGTACAAAAAGAAAGGAAGTAGTAGCTTCACACAACCTCTAAGGTAGCCCTTTCCTAGGTGGCCGCCAAAGGTGGCTTTCACACTTTCGAGGAGGTAGCTCTTTCTACAGGGGTAGTAGCTTTCACGCATCCCATGAGATAGCTCTTTCTCTCATTGGGGCATAACTTGTATCCGACTTATGAGAGTAGCTACATACTTCATAGGTGGTAGCTCTTTCCACCCCAAATGCACAAATAAAACCAAGCAAATATTCACAAACTCATTTTTTTTTTCTTTTTCTCTTTTTCCATATTTTTTCCATCTTTTTCATTCATTTTTTTCATGTATTTCTCAAATCAAAACTAAGAACTCACTAAAACAAAAATAAATTTGTCCTTAAAAGCTTCAAGCTTGAGTTTCCAAAAGATTCCAAGAGTGAGTTGTGCAATATGAGATAATCGAGCAAAAATTCCCTAAAATTCAAGTAAAAACTAGAGAATAATAGGACACAATGTTAAAAATTCTCCTAAACTCTAAGAATACAACCGTTGCAACTAAGGTGAACAGCCATAGGCTACATGAGCATAAGTAATTGAATACACAAGTAAAGGTGTGTGCAATGTGAACTCCCCCACACACTTAAGATGTACATTATCCCCAATGTACGCATGCAAGAACAATGAAAAGTGAAACAATTAACACAATTAATGTAGGGGTAGGCAATTGAAACATTACTCCCCTGAACTCCAAGTGTTGCGTTTGATGGAGCTAGGTTCATTAAGAGTTGAGTCTCAATGGTTTGTGGAGCACACACGGTCCCATGACCGTGCCTATAACTATTCCTCAAATTCCTTACATCGAAGACCATCTGCACACACACACACAAGGGGTTTAGTATAGCTCAAGAAGAATCAACATAAAACTCGATTATATAAAGATATAGAAATGAAATACAACTCAAGAAAAATAAGAAAAATAAAAGATAAACTCAGAAGAAGAATCCTTTCTGAGTGTTACAAGTCCAAAATAATACGAAAAGTCCAAAAGAAATAAAAACTAAAATAAACTATGGCGCCTCAGCGTCGGTGTCCTATAGTGGAGCCTCTGGTGCTGCTACTGTAGGCTCTGAGGCTGGTGGATCTGCTGATGGTGTTAGAGATGGTGGTGGGGTCGATGCAGGGGAGGCTCAGGACTAGACCACGAAGGGTGACGTCGACACAACTCGCTCAAGTAACTGATGAATGGCAGCGAGCTGTGTCGATGTCTGCAGAAACTGAGCAGCCTGTGAAGCTCTAAACTCAGCTACCTCGCTCTGTAACACCCCTACAGCACTCTCAAGGCGCTCAAGTCCGTCCTGGCCTCGAGAAGGTGAAAACATGTGCACTGGAGGTGGCTCCTGCGCTGTAGGTGGTACTTGTGTCTCTGGTAGTGTCGGAAGCAGCTACAACGGCGGTTGTGATCTTTCACCCATGTCTCCCTCTATTGGCTCAGATGTGGGCCTGTTCAGCACATATGTTTGATAACGTTTCCTGGCCATGCCCATCTGTCTCAACATCTCCAAGCTAATAGGAGAGGGTATGACAGTCTTCTCCATCCCTCTAATTGCCTCACGAAGGCCCATCCCCTTGATAAGTCTTGTAACGTAGGGCCCCGAAAAGATAGCTCCAAGCCTAAGGTACTGGCCCTGTTGACGCATATACTCTGCAAGAATATAACCAAGATGGAGTGGCTCACTCTGTACCATCGAATATAGGTACAGGAGCTCTTGCCGGCTAAGAACCCCTGTACTATCACCCTGGCCGCTCACTGATCTACTCAAAATGGCGTGAATGTATCTATAGGCTGGTCGTGATAGCCAAGTAGCCTTTGATATCCCTAGCTCATATTGCCCCTGTCCACACAATACTCGGTAAGCTCCTTGAGGAGTCAAACTGCCGGGGTAATCAGTCAGAAGGCTCTCACACTCCTGTCTCAGTAAAGGTTTCATCATAGAAACCCATGCGGATGGAAAACTGTGTCACTGACATATTGTAATCGTGCCCAAAAGCCCTAAACTGTATAGCGTCGGCACTTGTCAAGCCTTTACGTGATCTGTCAAACTCAAAGGACGCGAGTACCTCCAAAGAAAGTGAGCGGTAGGCTGGTTCTCGAATAGACAGCAAGCTCTTCCAATTCCCCACTGCTATAAGCTCTTCAATCTCGTCTGCCATATCATTACCCCACTCAGCTGTTCTTAAACTGCTCAAATCTATGTATCGAGACTGTTCGAACTTGAGTTTTGTCAACCTTGCGTATCTTATCCGGTGCTCCGTTGTGGCAAAGTCCAACTGTTCGGTAGAGGGCACAAGGGGCCTCTTACTGGTCACTTGCTTCTGTTAGGTGCCATTCCTGCAAAATGTAAAAAAACTAATCAAAACATCATTGGAGATTCACTCTGCAGGACTTCACACGGCCGTGTGGAATTTCCACACACCCATGTGGATCCTCGGAGCGTAGTAAACACATGGTCGTGAGGCAAAAAAAAATCTCCTGCAAAGCACCCCCAAATCGCTTTAAAACTTTTCAGAACTTTTGCAGAAGTAAATACGCAAGTAAAGCTCGTGTAAATAGATCCAATCAACTAATAAAATCAGATTGATGAAGTGGAAAGAACAAGAGCGATTTATCGATGATGAATGAATCAAAAACGCAAAATCCGGCCGGAAACCCTCTTAAACCAGTGGAAATCACCAGAGAAATGGTTGAGAATGCAGAGAAAGGTGTTCCTTTGAGTGTAGAGGAGTCTAAAAACAAAAAGCCCGAAGGATATAAACGAGGATTTCGGCCCTATTTAGTTCTGCGCAATCACACCGCCGTGTGCCTCTACTGAGAAGGTTCACAAGAGCAGACACATGCCCCTGTGTACACTCTGGTTGCTCTCTGGACTCCCCCACACGGCCGTGTGCCGTCAGAGTGGAGCTCACAGGGGTACCCACACGCCCTTGTGTGCTCTCGGGAAAACTCTAAGGTCTCTGAAAAACTTCACACAACCGTGTGGAAATTCCACACGGCCGTGTGCCCAACTTGGCCAAGAACACAAGGCCGGACACAGTGGCACCCACACGCCCCTGTGGTTTCTCTGGTTTTCCCGAGAAACTCTAAGTATTCCACACGGCAGCGTGAATAACCCACACGGCTGTGTGCCTTTCACAAGCTCTCTCACAGGGGCGGCCACACGCCCCTGTGGTTTCTCGGGAAAGAAGGGAGCTCTCTGCAGACTTTCACATGGCCGTGTGAGAACCCCACACGGCCGTGTGCCTTAAGACATGGGCACTCACAGGGGTACCCACATGGCCCCTATGACGCTCGGGAATGAAAATCCAAGTTCTGCAAGATTTTACACGGCCATGTGGAAATTCCACACGGCCGTGTGCCCCTTCTGAGGTTTTTCGCAAGGTCAAGGTCACGCCCTTGTGCCCTCTCTGGTTGAGTCCTAATTGGTAACACACGCCCGTGTGGAAATTCCACATGGCCGTGTGTTTTCTCTGATTTACTTAGAAAAATTCACAGACTCTCAAGAAAAATTCAGAAACATCAGCAGAATAATTAGAGCCTGTAAATACCATAAAAACACGACCAGATATCATGGAAAACATGCTCAACCGACTCAAACTTCGTCAATTATCATTTAGGCACACGAAAACATCAACAATCCACAATAAAAATCACAGCACACGCATTAAAAATTTAGGACACCAAAACTAAGACTCTTATTCATGCTAGAACTAAACTAGATCCTAGAAAAGCTATAAAACCTTGGGTTGCCTCCCAAGAAGTGCTTGTTTAACGTCACTTAGCTTGACGTACCTGGCCTTACCTTACGGCGGTTAAAGAAAGAATATCTCCTTATCATCGTTACAAACCTCACCGCCAAAGTATAGCTTCAATCGATGCCCATTTACTTTGAATGTACCCTTCTCCGGATGAGTGATCTCAATTGCCCCATGAGGTGATACTTGAGTGACTGTGTATGGGCCAAACCATCTAGACTTTAGTTTTCTGGGGAAGAGTCACAACCGAGAATTGAATAGTAACACCTGGTCAACCACTTTGAATTCCTTGGGTAACTTGATATGCTTGTCATGCCACTTTCGAATCTTTTCCTTGTAAATTCTAGCATTCTCATATGCCTTCAACCACCATTCATCGAGTTCATTAAGATGAAGTAATCTCTGCTCACCGGCTTTTCTCAAATCAAAATTCATTGCCTTGATTGCCCAATATGCTTTGTGTTCAAGCTCCACCGGTAAGTGACATGACTTCCCATAGACCAAATTATACGGAGTGGTTCTGATAGGAGTCTTGTATGCGGTTCGATGGGCCCAGAGTGTATCATCCAAACGCTCAGACCAATCTAGCTTCCCTTGTTCTACAAATTTTGTCAAGATTCTCTTGAGCTCTCTATTGGTTACCTCAACTTGGCCACTAGTTTGAGGATGGTACGGAGTGGCAAGGTGATGACGTATCCCATACCTCTTCAACACTTTTTCCAATTGGTAGTTGCAGAAATGGGTTCCTTGATCGCTAATGATAATTCGCGGAGTTCCAAACTGAGTAAACAGCCTCTTCAAGAATTTTACCACAGTTCTAGCGTCATTGGTTGGTAATGTGGTGAGAGGAATCCTGCAAGCGTACGGGGTCGCCAAGTAATACCTAGTGTAAAAGCACAAGGATCGTATTCCACGGGGCTAAGGGTCTACTATTACTCCTTCATCACCTATTTTCTAACCTAACATCTCAACATGGTTTTGGTGCTCTAATTAAAGCAAGAAATAAGAACAATATGTATAAACAAATTTAAAGTCAAACACAATGGTTGCAAGTGCTACAATGATGAATGAAGGCCTGTGGATGTGGATCCCCTTGAGGGATCATCATGAAACATGGATGAACAGTAAAAGAGTAGTTTGGGTGATTTAGACCGAAGGATCTCAAGATTAGATCAACCCCAATTTCTCGGCAATTGAACCCTAATCCCATAAGAATACCTAGTGGAATTTCTTTCGAACCGGTATTCCTACGATTGCATTAAGTACGAGGAGATCCCAATATAAGGGTACCCTAAACCCTAGTTTACCCTTATGCATCGGAGGGCTATTGATATCCAATTTCTCGGCAATACCAATACAAGAAACCCCTTTTTGTTCATCGTAGATCTAATACACGTGAGTAGGTCACGTCTACGTGTACAACTCAATAAAGAGCTACGGATTTCTCCTTTGAGGTAGCTCTAGGCATGAAACACAATGAATAAAATCATAAATCAACCCAAACATGATATTAAGTGCAAATCATCCAAAATACATGATGAACCCCCCAAGGTTCACCGACATCCGGTGGCCTCGGGGGTCTAGTGTGCCATCATACAAGTAGTAACAACAAGATAAAGTAAATCACTCAAAAAGCTCAAAAATGACACTCCCTAGATGAAATGATGAAGGAGAAGGTGGAGATCCGGCCGAATGATGCTTCCCTCGCCCAAAGGGTTGCCAAATGACACTTCCCCTCGGCTTGGCACCTTGCTCCCTTGATGGCGAAGCTCTCCCCTTGTTGGTGATGCTCTTGCCACCTTCTTTGGCTCCAAATCGTCGTCTTCCAAAAGGTAATTTCGTTCTCCTCTTTGATGTACCGGCCAAAAGTTTTTCTCTTGAGCCCTAGAACTCCCAATTTATACCCCCGAAGCATACGGGCCGTGAAGGGCGCCATATGGATGTAGATTGGATCAAGGAAACCCCAAATCCCGAGCCTCACTGAGTAGTTAACTGGGTAGTTAACTTGGCAGTTAACTGGGTAGTGAAGGATAGGCAACTCTTGCTGGAAACTCTTTACTGGATCGTGAGCTCCTCATGAGGTAGCAGACGGGGCAGTGAGGCTTGGGCAAAGTTCTCAGGATTTTTCTTGCTCGAAGACCCCCAGGTGCTATAGTACCTGCTACAGTGCATATGCTACAGTACCTCTGCTACAGTACCGCGCCCAGTTTTTCTTCTCTTTTCTGCCCAAAATGTGTGCTTGCGATCTCCATGGCTTCTACCTTCCCTACAAAGCAAATATGACTGGATTAAGCTTAAAAACGGGCACAAAACGTAACGAAATACATGCAAAGTGTACTAATTAAGTATACTAGAATACATATATTTAGACACTTATCATAATGCTTGAGCTCCAACCCATTTAGAGACATAGTCCACTGCCACTAATATATACTAGTTCCCATTGGACTTCGGAAACGGCCCCATGAAGTCAATGCCCCAAACATCGAATACCTCACAGAATTGCATGGGGTTCTGAGGTATCTCGTCCCGCCGAGATAAATTTCCCGCTCTCTGACAACTATCACATCGAAGAACAACTGGTGTGCATCCTGGAAGAGAGTCGGCCAATAAAACCCCGTAGCCAAGACCTTTTCTGCGGTCCCACTTGATGCATAATGGGCCCCGACTGGTCCAAAATGACAATGAGCAAGGATATCCCATTCTTCCTCCCTTGATACACATCTCCGAACTATATGGTCTGCACAAATGCGAAAGAGGAACGGATCATCCCAGAAATAGTTCTTCAAATCGCTAAAGAACTTCTTTTTTTGCTGTAACGTGAGCCCTTGTTTGAGGACCTTCCCTGACAAGTAATTGGCAAAGTCTGCAAACCATGGAGTATCACCTGATGACGTTGATTTCTGAATCTAATACAAGTGTTCCTCTAGGAAGAAGTCATTAATCTCCTTGCTTGATGGCTCTTGTCCAATGCTACCTTCTAATCGACACAGGTGATCCGTCACCACGTTTTCAGTTCCTTTCTTGTCCTTTATTTCCATATCAAACTCCTGTAAGAGTAATATCCAACGAATCAATCTTGGTTTTGCATCAGCCTTGTTCATGAGGTAACGGAGAGCTGAATGGTCTGTAAACACGATGACTCTTGACAAGATGAGATACGGCCTGAACTTATCAAGGGTGAACACAACTGCTAATAACTCTTTCTCTGTAGTAGTGTAATTCTCTTGCGCACCTGTAAGAGTCTTACTAGCATAGTAGATAGGCAGAAACTTCTTGCCCTTCCTCTGCCCCAAAACTGCTCCAATAGCATAGTCACTTGCGTCACCCATAAGCTCGAACGGTTCATTCCAATCTGGTGTGATCAAAATTGGAGCTTGAACTAGTTTTTCTTTTAGCACATTAAAAGCTGTTGTACATTCTTCCCCAAAATCAAACAGAGCATCTTTTTCAAGGAGCTTAGTTAGCGATTGTGTGATTTTCGAAAAGTCCTTGATAAACCGCCTATAGAAACCTGCATGTCCCAAGAAACTCCGAATTCCTTTAACATTTGTTGGTGGAGGAAGTTTATCTATGACTTTGATTTTTGCCTTGTCCACCTCCATACCCATCCGATAAATCTTGTGCCCTAAAATAATGCCTTCCTGAACCATAAAGTGACACTTCTCCCAATTTAGCATAAGGTTTGTCTCTTCACATCTTATTAGCACTCTCTCCAAATTCTTCAAACATATGTCAAAGGAGTCACCGAACACAAAGAAATCATCCATAAACACCTCCATTATATCCTCCAAAAGGTCATCAAAGATAGCAGTCATACAACATTGGAATGTAGCGGGTGCGTTACATAGTCCGAACGGCATTCGTCTGTATGCAAAAGTCCCGTAGGGACAAGTAAATGTTGTCTTCTCTTGATCTTCCGGAGCAATAGGAATTTGAAAATATCCTAACATCCCATCTAGGAAGCAATAAAACTGATGCCCTGCCAATCGCTCCAACATCTGATCAATAAAAGGCAATGGGAAGTGATCCTTTCGGGTTGCATCATTCAACCTTCTGTAATCAATGTACACCCTTCATCCTGTAACTGTTCTAGTTGGGATGAGTTCATTTCTGTCATTCTTGATCACTGTCATCCCTCCTTTCTTCGGAACCACTTGCGTTGGGCTCACCCAAGCACTATCAGAGATAGGGTAAATAATCCCGGCGTCCAGTAGTTTCACCACCTCTGCCTTGACAACTTCCTTCATATTCGGGTTTAGTCTTCTTTGAGGTTGAATCACCGACTTGAAGTTATCCTCCATCAAAATTCTGTGTGTGCAGAACGAGGGGTTTGTTCCTTTTAAATCTACAATTTTCCATCCAAGAGCAGACTTGTGTTTCTTCAGCATATTCACCAACTTAGCCTTTTGGTCCAAAGAGAGATCTGATGCTATAATCACGGGTAACTTCATTTCTTCTGCCAAAAATGCATATTCCAAGTGTTATGGAAGTGTTTTCAACTCCAAATCAGGTGGCTCTTCAATGGATGGTCGAAGTCGGCTTTCCTTTAATCTATCAATGTCTTCAAATTGATTCGTTTGTTGTTCATTAACACAATCTGAAGCCTTCTCCAACCCATGCAAATTGAGTTGATCCTGAGACTCCGCTGTAATTCCCAACTCACAAGCTTCCTCTGTTAGATCTACAATTCCAACTGAAAAGAAGTCTTGCCTTTGCTCCCAATAACCTGATTCAAATTGAGCAAGGACCTTCTCTAGGTTTTCTTCTGTATCACCACTTGAAAAAGCTAGGGTTGACTTATTAAATTCGTCCAATACACTGCTCAATTCACAATTCATGTTTTGCTTCATACAAAAATGATCAACAATGGTCCCTTCTTCCGCAAAAGGAATGCTCACTGGTTGCTCAAACTCAATATAATTTGTAACTGATTGTACCATGAACAACTGCATTTTCTGTTCCACATCCTTAACCATTCCTGTAAGTGTATCAAAGACTTCAATCATATCAAACATCCCTTCAGAAAGCTGAAATCGAAGAAAAGAAAAAACGGTAAGAATGGTGATAGATAAAGAAAGTGTGAAATAGAAAACGAAGTGAATAGCCAAAATAGCAAAAACAAGCATAAAAAATACGCCTATTCCCCGGCAACGGCGCCAAAAACTTGACACGACCCATTGTGTGTATCCCGCAAGTGCACGGGCTTGTCGAAGTAATAAATTTTACCCTGGTGAGTGGGTAGTCGTATCCACAGGAAATAGGGATTTAAGACACGAGATTTCACTATTTAGCTAATGCGGTGTACGAAAAATGTGAAGAGAATCAATGAGTGAGTATGAAAGCAATTATAAAGAACAAGAAATAAAATAGAAAGTTGGAAAGTAAGAGACTGCAAGTAGGAGTAAATAGAGAAGGACAAGCAATGAGTAAAGTTGGGTACCCGGACAAGCTACCCCTATGACTTATGCTTCTAGTGCAAAACAATGCTATTATACTTTCCTATTGATGTTAATTGAGTCGAGGATATCCTTAAACACACGGTCGCAAACCTAAGCTCAACCGTGACTAACCTCAACACTATGCCCCGGCATTAGGTTTTCACTACGACCCTTGACTCTCGTTGACCTGTCAACTGAGCCCTAGGGGAGTCCGTCTTCCTAAGCCTCACACTACGTGGGATTGCTTTAAGTTCTAGGGATTCCTAGTGATAAACCCTGTTCCTATGTATAGTTCTAACCCTTTGGTCCAGGTGGAAGAACCCTAGTCTAAATTAAGCCCCAGCACTAGGATTCACTTCAACCCTTCACTCTATTGCTCACGCAACTAAGCCCCAGGGGAGTTCCTCTCCTAGCACTTCACTCTATCTCGACCGCTAAGAAATCATGGAACACGGAGATAGGGAGAATCACATCGAAGGGGAAAAGGGGCGTTTCGCTACCTCACGACTCATCCTCTCAACCCTCTTCAATCTTGAGTAGTCTAACCCTATAGGAGTTGTCACACCTCCAAAGGATAACCTAGATTGTTCTCAACCCTAGTGTCACGGCTAAGGGAAAACAATTACAAGAAGAAATTAAGATTGAAACTCGAATTTATTCATCAATAATGGAAAAACATAATAACAATGTCATAGAAACATAATAATCCTAGGGTTTACAAGTTCGAATACCCACAAGGGGTTTAGCTCCTCATGGAGCTATACAAATCCATCAAAATATAAAGATGAAAACAAATTGAAAGCATAGATGAAAACCCCCTTGCGTATGATGTAGCCGTGGTCTTGTGCGGCAGCCGGACGTCGATGACGATGCCGATGACGCGCTTCGATTCTCCACAAAATGCCTCTCCAAACCCTAGCCGCAACCCTCCAGAAGTTGGGAGAAAAGATTGGCAAAAAGATGTGTAAAAAGTCTCCAAAACGGGTTTTTATAACGTTGAGTCACGGCTTAAAATCGGCTGAATCGGGATTTCACACAGCCATGTGGAATTTCCACACGCCCGTGTGAAGTTACTGGAATGCTGATTTTCGGCAGACAGTGAACAGTAACTTGCTACAGTAGCCTTGCCGAAACGCTCCCGAATTCACCGTTCTTCATCGATACCATTGAATTGGGCACACAATCAATGGTAGATCATGCCGATTGCTTCAAATCTCCTTATTGGTGAAGTTCTCCTAAGGTACACGAGTTAGACTTATTGTGAATGCGACTGCCCTTGTGCCCCTCCATAGGAGGTTGGCACACACTCACAAGTCTAGGCTCGTGCCTTGTTCCTTGGTTGGTCCAAAAACTCCCCAACAACGGCAAACACGATCTAACTTTGTTCTTCTTCTTCAAATTAGCTCCACAAACCTACAATGCATAAAAGCACACAAATGCACACAACTTAGTGATAAAATCTGATAAAAGAGATGCTCATTGTAAGATAATAATGCTTCGCGGTACTATAACACAATCACTTATCAAAGTACGTCCATGGTCTCCTGGTGTCCGCGTCAGAGGGACAGAATGTCACTCTGAATTTCCTGTAAGCGAAGCTCGATCGGTACCGTTTCTTCAGTCTCAGACTCAAATTGCGAAGAAAAGTCAACGATGCGCTCGCCTGTGGCTGAATGTCGAATGAGGACATATCTATCCCCGCGTTTTTCCCCTAGTCCCATGGCGAATAATGTGGGTATCCCAAGAGAGGTAGTGCCATCGACGACATGCATATCCACAGTGTATGCAATCAAACCCATACCCCTCGAATTAGGCGTGTGATACACGGTCCAGCAAAAATGGCCCCGAGGCGTGCAAAGGTACCCTGGTGGGCAAGCAAGTCTGTGAAAAGGTGTCCAAGGTTGATCAGGTACCACTTAATCATATTATACATCATACGCAAATCAGTACGTGTGATAACCCCAGTACTGTCACTACGACCCCAATACTGTGATTGAGGAGTCCATGAATGCAGTGGTGTGCAGGGTCATGTAATCGGGATGTTTTCTTGGACTCATTTGATCTCTGTCATGAAATAATGTTTCAGAACCGGCTGTGAGTCATCCTGGCCAGGAAATCCACGGGAAAGTCACAAGAGGAGGGTAAGTTCATTATTTCTTCGTCATAAAACCCCAAGTAATGTCCAAACTGTAGATCGTTCATGGTGTGCATCACCCTGAATGCTTGAAAAGCTACCCAATACGGCTGAATTATCTCAATGGTGCTCAAGGCCTCTAATGTAATCTCACGGTAGGCCGGTTCCTCGATTGCAAACACCTTGTCCCACTCGTTGTGGGAAATCAAGTTCAACACTGTGTCGGCCAAACTTAAAACTTCGAGGCCTCTTTATTTAATGGTTCAGGTCGTTGCTAATTGAGTTTAGAAATGGATTAGAAACAAAAGTTTTCTGTTCCTAAAAGCCTAGTTGCTAATTCGATTAGCAATGCAAATAATGTCCATTTCTGAAATTAGCAATGGATTTGCAACTGAACTAGTTCAGTTTTAAAATTTGAAACATAAATGTTTTGGTTTCTAATTAGTTTTTAATTCAAATTCATTTTTAATCCATTTCAGAAATTAGAAACGAATTAGAAACAAACTCATATCTATTTCAAATATTAGAAACGAATTAGAAAACAAAAGTTTTGTTTTAAATATGTTTTCATTAGAAACAGAAATAGTTCAGTTTCTAATCTGTTTCTAAATTTAAAAACTTAAAAAATAGATTAAATTTAGAAACAATCTATTCATTTCTAAATTTGTTTCTAAGTTTAAAATTTTAAAATAGAGAAAAGTCGAAAACGAATTACGCAGTTTCTAATCCGTTTCTAAATTAAGAAATAAATAAATAAATAAAATTTTGACATGGAATAAACTATTTTTAATCCGTTTCCAAATTTTTAAAAAAATTAAAAAATAAAATAATATTTGATTCTCAGTTATCCCTAAACATAGCTGTCACAATATAATAACATTAAGATATATTGACATCTAATTGTTTTAGCACAAAATACTAGTTTCAATAAAAAATACTAGTTCCAACACAATATATTGTAAAAACACATTTGTTTAACATAAAACACGATAAAAGTCAGTACCACATGATGCTAGATGTCATCTAAACGATCAGCATCATCATCATCATCATCATCATCATCATCATCATCACTATATGGCTGTGAGTCCTAATTGGTAAATTATAAGCGCTAAAGCAGCCTAGTCTTGAAACTCATCATCATATCTTTCATCTAGCGCATCATCTCCTCCTATATTGGTCCCTTTCTTCTTTCATCTCACTCAGACTTTGTTGAAGTTCTTTGTTATTATCTTGCAACTGAGTAACTGTCTACCGTAGCTCTCTAATCTCAGTATTTATCACCTTAGATGATGTACCAGTAGACAAGCTATGAGATGACTGGAGATAAAAAAACAGATCCTTGGGATCTTACTTCGTATACCTGACATTTTCTTTCTTCCCCCACAGCTTCATAATATATAGCTACTTCATCCACAGCAGAAGGCTCACCATGCCCTTCTTGTGTTTAGGATGCTTGCTCCATAAGCTCTAAATAATGATCCGGCATCAATGAATTTCACTTGTTAAATATTGATATCAAAGTAATGAATAAAAATACATGCAGTGCAAATAAAGTTTATGATTGCAAAACGCAAATAAAATTTTCAACTAACTTACATTAATGGTCTGAGATCATGCATCAATGAGCTCGGAAGTACTCTTCTTCGCATGTGTTACTTTAAAAAGCTCATATAGAAGAGGGTCATGGCCAAGCTTCAATAGTTGGAATAATATAATCGATTTAACTTCCACTTAGCAAGTTGTTTCTAAATTGTATTTTTGTTGCATTGATCTTTACAAAATTTAATTATTTAAATAAATATATTTAATGATTAGTCTTTAAAATCATCAATATCAATTATAAAAAACTATCATTAAATAAGAAAATTAATTTTAATAGTAAAATATCCAGTTTGACTAGCATTGATTAAATTAAAATTTTATCAATTCTACATAAAATTTAAATTTTCCACCCAAAACTGCGTCAAACTGGTTAATATAACTCAACCTTTTTAGGCACTAATCCACCAACCAGCAACCCACATAAGGATTTATATGATTTGAAAATTCAGCTAATTTGTCGCTTTGGTTAGTTGAGAAACCCATGCTCCCTACATGTACATCTTTATCCTCTTTTCATGTTTCTTCACTTCTATGCAATCTCCAAGACTTTTGCACCCATACCTTTTGACTAATTAATACATATGCAAACATCTTCCAATATATGCCAAAAGACAAGTAGCCAAAGTAATGCCAAACTTCATATACATTCCATTTCATTCTCTTAAAACACCACTGATTTACTAAAGTCTTACAGGCTTTACGACAATCATGATATGAGGTTTTTCCTGAGATACATATAAATATATATGGACCACATTCAGTGTAGAAAATCTCTCATTGCTTGCACAAAATGACATTTGAGAGTGAGTGCAAATACTTTTTAAAGTCTTTTGAGAGTGAATGAAAAATGAAGCCCACCTATCCTAGGGATGAATGGCTCCTTTCATTCTTAACTCTTTTCTTTGTTTCTTATTGATGTTGATGTCAGTGGCCCTGTTATTTTCATTGGTTTTCATTTGTTTGCAAGAAAGATAAGAAAGAGTTGCTTTTTGTGTGAATATTACATTTGTGTTCTTCACTGATTTGAAATCATAATGAAATGCTTAGATAATATAACCTAATCCATTGCTTGATTAAATATCTTGACAACAAAGAAAAAATTACCACGAGATTAGTGAAGTTGCTCAACAACTTCAAAGAAAGAGCACTTGTAGATTCGTTTAAGGAAAATAGAAATTTATAGCAGAGTCAAACCAGTGTCTCACCCTAAAGCCTTCTGGTATTCAGCATTTGTTTTCATAAATATATTTAAACATTTTTTTTACTCGCATAGAAAATGACATATGGCATAGAAGATAAATATAAAACACAAAGGAAGCAATAAATATAAAAGAAAAAAAATGAAGCTATTAGATAAACTACTCCATATATATAATGATCAGAACTCCCAATCTAGCATTAAACTGTAGTCTTAATTTAATATAATATTGCAATAGATAATAGACTAAGAAAGTGGAGCACGTGTTTTCTCTATCTTCGCCAATCAATTAACCACACCATACTAGTGAGTCTGAATGTAAAGTGTAAACTTAGAAAATATTCAAAAAGAGCTGCATCATGATGAGTCACCGTATCTTTTTTGTTAGAAAAATAATTTTCATGCCTTTGATAGTCAAAAGAATCTACAAAGTATAAAGTTCATTTTAATAGTCAAACATGTGGCACACTTGTACTACTACTTGCACCTTTATTTGGAGCTCATCCAAGATGCTTCTTGTATTCTTCTAGCCACTGAAAATGGCTAGACTTCCTTTGCTTGCATTTACATCAAGGTTAAACTTAATTAACTTAACTTTAATTAATTTCTTGGGTTTCATTAAACATAACCAGTAGCTAACCATCAAAGCTTATCCTCTCTTCATCTCCTAGGAGTTAATTAAAAGTTTAAGCTTAAATAAAGCTAAGTTCTTGGTTTTCGCATAACAAAGATTAATTAAAACTAAAGTTTATCCACATCATCTAAATGAGTGAATTAAAAAACTTTGAAAGTGCAAGTGGCACCTACCTCAGTTTAGGTCTTCCCTCAACTTGTTCACTACTCATATATAGAATTAGGGTATGGTTGTGTTGGAATTAATACATTGGTCAGCATAAAATAAAATACATAAAAATATACATCTATGATGCCATAATGGAGCCTTAGCTCCATTGACTTGGAGTATAGGTTGAAATTTTTAGTATTGTTTATAGCATTGTTTAGATTGGTCACATGCTAGCATGACATGTAGCATTTTCATCTAAAATAATATAAAGTATTAACAACATAAAGTTTAAGATAGAAAATTCCTTTTTCTTTTTTCTTATAATAGATAGAGTGAAAATGGTGGAAAAAGAAAAATTATAAAAAGTTTATGGAACTAAAAAAGTAAAATGTATTTAAAAATCAAAATAAGAGAAATTAATTGTTGAAATCTAGTACGACATCTTATCTTCTCTCAACCATTCAATTTTGCGGTTCTATGTTGTATAGTTTCTAAGATAGGGCCCTTGATGTAACTTTGGCAACATGGACATGTTCTGATCATCTATCTTATTGTTTTGATTTTATTTTTGTCATAATTTGTTTCAATTAATTGCTTGATAATTTTTTATGATTTCAATAATTGCCTCTATTTTTTAAAAAAAATTTTAACAAAATATTCAAGACCTATAAATTATGCTCAAGTCAATGAGGTCTCCATCTCTTCCCTCTGAATCAGACAAATAGATTCATTGTTGAGGACCACATTCATGTAAGACCTAAACGTGTGGGGTAGGCTTAGGGTTTTGTTTAGCATCCATATTTAAATACCACAATTTGTGATGAACATCAATGTCAATATTAGTTTTCTTATCCATCTTAATTCTAATGTTTTTGCTCCACATAATCTTACCGTGTTTATGCAAAACACTACTTAATTATAGGTCATTGCTTGATATATATGTCAACATTATTATTATTTTTTTCATATTCACTGTTATATTTCTGTTAGCAAGTATGAATATGACTCCATGCAAGCCAACAGGTTAATGTTTTAATAATTAAAACAACTTTTTGTTTATCAATAAATTAAAAAAAAATTAATCATCAATGAAATTACAATTAGCCAATCCTATTTAAGTATTTATTCAAAAAAAAAATCCTATTTAAGTAAAATTATCATTTATCTAACTATACTGATTCTTCTCCCTCCAAACCATCGAGATCACAATTGGAAATTAAAAGTTAAATAATAAACTTACTATATTTTTATTGTACAAAAATTTTATATATATATATATATTAAAGAAACCAATTTGATGTTATTATCTTGGTTGTCACTTTAACAACATTTGGGAGTTTCCATGAATCATGCCAATATAGAATTCAAAAATTTACATCAGTAGCATAAGGACAATAACATTGTGGACACCTTGGCTGATTGCTTACCGAAGACCTTGTCATTTTCTTATTAATCTTTACTTTTCAGTTATTTAAAGATGTGTTTCGTTTTTCTTTTTCTTTTTTTTTTTTTTTGTTGGAACACGTGTTGTTTCAAACATATTTTATTAGTTACTTTCCATCTCTTGTTTAATTAACTTCTATACTATTAAACTAGTTACATCACATGCTAGGAATAAAACGAACGTTAATAGGCAAGCAACACACTGAGTTACGTTGAAACCCAAAATTAAGAAAATCCATTGGCAAAGAAGGAGAGATTCCACCATATTACAAATTGACTACAAAAGTTAGCTGGTATAATGGTTTTTTCACACACAGAATGTTAAGTTGGTGCATACACCACTAACCCTATACTAGACATCACAGATGACTACATTTCTACACAAAACTGGAGTCAATGTTCATGTTGCAACTTGGTACACACGATGGTGCTTTATATAGAGTTATAGACCATCAAATCCTTTTAAGATTCAAACTAACTAATCCTATCCAAACTCATAGTTGAGAAATATATATGATTCAAAATTATAATCTTAGGATATCTTTAAATAGGCTCAAGTTTGATTGTAAAAAGGACAACTGACATGGTAAATCATAAAAGACTTATCTGTACACCTCCTAACCCGATTACAAATAAAAATCGGATTACAATCTCTAACATCACATAAATAACCTTGTTTATAAATGCTTACTTACATAGAAAAATATGTTAATCACATTCTTATTAGAAGGATGATAACTCTTTCCTTTACCAAATGAGAGATTAAGGGATCAACTCCCTATCATAATATTAACTGACATAAGCCAATGGCCTTTGGGTCAATTGGCACTCGAGTCTTGATAGGAACTGATCAAAGTCACCTACTATACGCAAGTGTACGCGCCGATCAAGTAATACAAAGTGTTATGAAGCAAGGTTATTGATCAACAGAAAATTAGAGAATACTAGTACTAACTCTAAAACCAACAATTAATATAATCAAAGAAGTGGAGTGTGAATGGGACATAAAAGCTAAGAACTAATAACATAAATAGAAAAATATAGAAAAACAAGCATGAAGAAAAGGTGTCCAAGCATAGACTTCCAATAGGGTTTGTGAGGTTCTGGACAATGGTTGCACAAAATCTTGTAATCTAGTTGAACCAAGAGACTTCCTAATACATACTACCCCCTATTCTAAAGATGAATAGTAACTAGTCCCATATGACCCTGATACAAACTGTCCTATAACCGCTATACACTTTATGAACTCTTTCTAGAGAAAGCTCATATTCAAATGTTTAAACAATTTTTCTCTCAAAACAATTGCCCCAAATCCTATAAGAAACAAAATCAGATTCTCTTCCTAAAGCTTACCCCTACAAATGCCGTCAAGGATGTCTCTTGAGGGCTCCAATGGTGCCTTAGATGGTGGATAAGCCTTTCCCTCTTGTTGGATTTCTGGAGAAATCTATGAGATTCTCTCCCTTTTTTCTTCCTTTGTTTAGCCATGAATAGATTTTTCTAAAAATTCTCAGTAAGTCTTTTATACATAACTACTTAGGGCTTATTTACGGGCGTAAAAACAAGGCCATAAGGAGCTAGAGATGATGGATTACATGCCTTACTAGCATCTTACGCCTGTTAGCTATGCCTATAAAGTCTTCTGTCTTGGTATTATGGTCCAGCTTACGTCCGTAAATGCTGGACCGTAAACTCCTTTGAATGGCACTTACGACCTCCTTTTATGGATATGTTCTGCTCCTTGTAAGTACCTCTGGATGGCTCTTACAGTCCAATTTAAGGCGTAAGACCTGCCTGTAAGTCCCTCTGTCTAACAGTTATGCTCCTTTTTACGGTCCTAAGTATGCTCGCAAGGTTCTCTAGATGAGACTTACGACAATAAGTCTGCCCATAAGATGATCGTAAGGTGTTTTGTCTGGTTTGTTCTCTTGCTATTAATGTCGAGAGAACTTTATCTTATTCGTTTAACTCCATTCTCTCTTTATGCATTGTCCATCACTTGAATCAAATTTTATACTATGTTTAGCATTGTCTCTCAAATAAAGACCCTAATACATGACAATTAAGTATATAAAATGGTATAAGATCATGTCCAATTATACATTTATCAAGTCCATCGTGAGGTCACTTAGCATTTAGCGAGGATCGATTCAGTGGGGTGAAAGTGCGTGTCTGAGAGTTGCGAGAGTGAACTGTGGATGGTCCTTGCCTTCACATGTACATGAGCCACAACCGAGGTGTGTGCAAGCAACTGTCTCCTTAGCGGTTAGCTGTTCATCTCAGAAAAAAAAAATTTTTTTTTGAGGTGAGTGTTTTGCCACCCTTATTAAAAATATATATATTTAAAAAGCATTATTATATATTAATAATTCATACAAATATTCTGCATAAACAGCGAAGACAAAGGAACTCTGAATTTATATTTTAAAAAATAATAAAATAATAAAGCAATATAAGATTCTAGGATTGGTCTCATTTTTTAACTAGTTTTAGTCAACTTAAAAACATTGTTAGAATGGCATGGTTAATTACAAGAATCTTAAAGCAAACTAAGTTATAAAGATTAAATATGCCTTAATTAATCTTGGAGGTGTATTTGCAATATATTTATAAACAGAATGCAAGGTTTGAATTACTATAAATAAGTCAAAAGCTTTTACCAAATTTAACTAATATTTGACTTAGTCAAGGAGTAGTTAAAATATATGTACCTTAGAACCCAACCAATTCCATAGGATTATTCACTAATAAGAAATAAATATGCCCTATACTAATGGTATATGTATCTTTATAAATCTAGTTTAATTTTTATTTTAATTTATTTGCTATTTTGTTATCTTCTGCCTAGAGTTTATGTTTGTGTACGCCAATAGTTCTCCTTCTAACGGGTGACTTTTAAAATAGTAGAGTAAATAATTTATTATTATTATTATTTTAATTAATGCAATAATTACAATCAAGGGACTATGCATAATAAAAAATTGATCGTTTGGCCCGTACACCCTCACTTGAGTAATATGAGAATTGGGCTGCAAATCCTCACTCACAAATAGAGACTTTTGCACCATTATGTCCAATATGGTTTCAAATTTGTTCAATGAGAGTTCTACAAACTAAGTTTTTTTTTTCATATGAGATTAGTGTTACTGGATCAAAGACCCTTTAGTAATTAAATTTTTATTTTTTTATAAGCTCATTTAACTGATCTCATACGAACACTATTTTATATCTGCTCACTATTTGCGCAATTTTATTTGTAATAATTTATTTATTGTTATCAATAAAATTAAAATAATGAAGAGAAACTTGTACCTCAATTATACGTCTTAAACAACCAGATCAAACGCCCATTGTTTTTGACGAAAGATGTATGTACCTTTGTACATCCATAATACAGCTCTACATACCCAACTAGTTAATTAAGGACATACTAAATATTATATACTTGTTTCATTTTCCAAAACAAGTGAACAGTTGAAATTCTCACTTCAACATGACTTCTTGGCTGTCACTATTGACCATCCATATCTACCCCACGTGTCATCATCCCATGGCCTTATATAAGCTTCCATCTTCCCCAACACTCCCATCACTTACCACTGCTCTGCTCTTATCCTACATCTCCTTGAAGAACAAGTATGTCTTTCTGTCTCTATTTTTTTTTTTAATTTTTTGTCCAAATGTTTCATTGTTATCTTTGGATCTAGAACTAGAAGCATGACTTTTTTGTCTGTTTTATACTTAAAAGGAATGTCATCTTTATGTAAGTCTTCTTTCTATTTTAATAGGACAACAAAGAGTTTATGCTTGAAAGTTCATCATTTATTTAGTTTTGTCAATAGTTCTAGTTGAATCTTGTAGTTCTTCAAGTTCCTAAGCACTATTTTAAGAAAAAAAAAAGCACTAAAGCACCTCCACCACTTTCTCTGTGCATTTTGTCTTCTAGTGTGGGTAGATTTTTCTCGTTAATTTTATAAATCACACCCACGTATAAAATTTATCACATTATTTTGATAATAAAAAAGAAATTAAATTTCCAGAAATTATACAAGCAAAATACACAATACAGCGGATTTCTGTATTTCATCGTCTATTAGCTAATAGTTGGTATATATATTTATTTTTGTTTTAGTTTAATAAAATTATGATTTATTTATTTTTTTTAAAAAATAAAATATATGACGAACTGATTTGATGGTGGAAAAAATAATTTATAGGAAGAAGGATGGCAAGAAATGAACTCCATGTCCTCAATGCACTTGACCTTGCTAAAACACAATGGTACCATTTCACGGCGATCATCATCGCTGGAATGGGCTTCTTCACCGACGCTTATGATCTCTTTTGTATCTCACTTGTCACAAAACTCCTCGGTCGTATTTACTACTATGTGCCCGAGTCACGGAACCCAGGAACACTGCCCCCAAACATCGCTGCCGCCGTTAATGGTGTTGCCTTTTGTGGGACACTCTCCGGCCAACTCTTCTTTGGTTGGCTTGGTGATAAGATGGGTAGGAAAAAAGTCTATGGTATGACACTCATGCTGATGGTCATTTGCTCAATTGCCTCCGGCTTATCTTTCGGTCATACTCCCAATGGTGTTATTGCCACTCTTTGCTTCTTTCGCTTTTGGCTTGGTTTTGGTATTGGTGGTGATTACCCGCTTTCAGCCACAATAATGTCAGAGTATGCAAACAAGAAAACTCGTGGGGCTTTTATTGCGGCCGTCTTTGCGATGCAAGGCTTCGGCATTCTTGCCGGTGGAATGGTGGCCATAATAATAGCAGTTGCATTCAAGAGCAAATTCGACGCCCCTCCATACGATGTTGATCGGGCAATGTCCACCGTGCCGCAAGCTGACTATGTTTGGCGTATCATACTCATGTTCGGTGCAATGCCTGCGGCGATGACTTACTATTGGCGGATGAAAATGCCGGAGACAGCTAGGTATACTGCACTTGTTGCAAAAAATGCAAAGCAAGCGGCAGCAGATATGTCGAGAGTCTTGCAAGTTGAGATCGAAGAAGAACAATCAAAGGTCGAGGAAATTACAAACAATGGAGCTAATAACTTCGGTTTGTTCTCTCGTGAGTTCTTCCGCCTCCACGGTCTTCATCTGCTCGGTACAACAAGTTGTTGGTTCCTCCTAGATATTGCCTTCTACTCGCAAAATCTTTTTCAAAAAGACATCTTTTCCGCAATCAATTGGATACCCAAAGCAAACACTATGAGCGCACTTGATGAACTTTACAAGATTGCGAGGGCACAAACTCTTATTGCGCTTTGCGGTACGGTGCCTGGTTACTGGTTCACCGTTGCACTCATAGATGTAGTCGGCCGGTTTTGGATTCAGCTCGTTGGTTTTATAATGATGACGGCTTTCATGCTTGGCCTTGCAATACCATACCATCACTGGACTACTAAAGGCAACCACATTGGTTTTATAGTCATGTATGCATTCACTTTCTTCTTCGCAAACTTCGGTCCTAATAGTACTACGTTCATTGTTCCTGCTGAGATTTTTCCAGCAAGGTTGCGATCGACATGCCATGGTATATCGGCAGCGGCAGGTAAGGCAGGGGCGATTATTGGATCATTCGGGTTTTTATATGCGGCACAAAATCAAGACAAGTCAAAAGCTGATTATGGTTACCCGGCTGGAATCGGAGTTAGGAACTCTTTGTTTGTGCTTGCAGCATGTAACTTGCTTGGGGTATTTTTCACCTTGTTGGTACCAGAGTCCAAAGGGAAATCACTTGAAGAAATGTCTGGTGAGCATGAAGATGAATCAGAGACCAGCAACAGGACTGTTCCTGTCTAAGTCTTTGAGTTACCCTTTAATTGTGTTCTTTCTAAGAACCTTCAAGTCTTGTTGTAACTATTAAAGATTATGTATGCAATAGTTACTCGTCTAAGAAAACAGATATTTGTTGGATCGTTAGTGTGGAACTATGGAAACAACAAGTTAAGAAGAGAAAAAAAAATAGTAGAACAACTTTTTCACTGCCTAATATTCATCACAGATACATGTTTATATAGAGTATAACATCTCTCTATGAAGAGACGTGATACATAACTGACATCTCTGTGTGAAGAGATGTGATACATAACTGACAATAACTGAATACATAAACTGACATTAATCAGCACTAATCCGAGATAGCCTAATGTAGTATGCATAATTAGAAGCAAACCTGGTGAAGTTATTCATCATCCTTTAACATACCCCCTTGATGAATAACTTGTGACACCAATCAATGAGCGGAAGAAATTGAATTTCTGAACTCCAAGAGACTTAGTGAAGATGTCAGCTCTTTGATCTTCAGTGCCACAAAACTTCAGAACAACCTTGCCATCAGATACAAGCTCTCGAATAAAATGATATCTGATATCAATATGTTTGGTGCGGCCATGCATAATAGGGTTCTTCGCTATTGAAATTGTTGACTTGTTATCACAAAATATCTGTGTTGTATCTCCAAGAACTTGGCCCATATCTGCAATTAATCTTTGAAGCCAGATAGCTTGACAGGCTGAAGCAGTTAGAGCAATATATTCTGCCTCGGTCGTGGAGAGGGCTGTCACATGTTGTTTTTTAGAACTCCAAGTAACCGCTGTAGATCCTAGGATGAAAACACTGCCAGACGTGCTCTTTCTATCTTCCACTGAACCTGCCCAATCACTGTCAGAGAAGCCAACCAAATTATAATCTCGAACATTTTCATACCATAGTCCATAATCCAGTGTACCAGAGACATATCGAAGTATTCTCTTGGCTACACTGAAATGGAACTTTGATGGATTACTCATATATCTCGACACCATGCCCACTGAATAAGAGAGATCAGGCCTTGTATTAACCAAATAAATCAAACCTCCTACCATCCTCCTGTAAATCTGCGCATCTGCTTCACCACTTCCATCCTGCATCTGCATTTTCTCATTAGTGTTCATAGGAGTGTGAGTCTTCTTGCATTGTGTCATATGAAACCGATTAAGTAAATCCTCTGCATACTTCTTCTGATTGATGAAGATGCCATCAATACATTGAGTAATTTCTAACCCGAGAAAGTAATGAAGAATGCCAAGATCGCTCATCTCAAATGTGCTTTGCATACCTGCCTTAAAATCATCAAGTAACACCTGTGATGAACTCATATATATAATATCATCAACATAAAGGCAGATTAATATTAAATCAGTGCTCTTCTCCTTCTTCTTATAGAGTGTTGGCTCAATCTCACTACGTTCATAGCCATTTTGAATGAAATAGGTGTCGATCTTGCTATACCAGGCTCTAGGAGCTTGTTTCAACCCATACAAAGCCTTCTTCAAACGGTATACCTTGTTCTCACTGCCTTTAACTATGAACCCTTCTGGTTGATCAACAAACACCTCTTCTTTCAACTCTCCATTCAAAAAAGCAGACTTAACATCTAAATGATATATCATCCATTTATTTTGTGCAGCAATTGAAATGAAAACTCTAATAGTCTCAAACCTGGCAACTGGAGAGTAAGAATCATCAAAATCAATGCCTTGTCTTTGAGAATATCCCTTGGCAACCAGGCGTGCTTTGAACTTTTGAATAGAGCCATCTGAATGAAATTTTGTTTTATATACCCATTTCAAACCGATAGCTTGTTTCCCTTCTGGTAATTCAACCAAATCCCAAGTTGAATTTCTTTGGATAACTGCTATTTCATCTTCCATAGCATCCTTCCACTCCTTTGACACTATAGCCTCTTGAAATGAAACTGGATCAGTAGTAGTCAATGCAAAGGAACAAGTCTCATAAAGGTCTCTTAAGGACCTGACTTTACTTGGTGGAGTTTCACTGATTGGAGAAGTGCATGCTGAATTTGGTTCAAGGTTAGTTGGTGTATTTTCAACTGGTATGGCACTTGAAGTTGCACTTGAAGTTGCACTTGAAGTTGCACCAGAAATTATATTTGGAGTTGAAGATGATTCATTAGAAAATACATCAACTGCAATCTTATCTGTAGTTTGTGTATCACTGCTCCATATCCAAGCTGCATTTTCATCAAAAGATACATTTCTACTGACAAATACTTTCTGTGTTAGAGGGTTAAACAACTTGTAGGCCTTGGATTCTAAGCAATATCCAATAAATATGCATTTGAGTGACTTATCATCCAATTTTTGTCTAGACTGAGCATGAATCAAAGAATATGCTATGCACCCGAAGATTCTCAAATGAGAGACAGTTGGTTTCAAACCTGACCATGCTTCAAAAGGTGTAATATTTGGAACTGCCTTGGTGGGAGATCTATTCAGCAAATAAACTGAAGTTGCAACAGCTTCTGCCCAGAATGAAAGTGGCAATTTTTTCTCCTTCAACATACTCCTTCCCATTTCTATGACTGTTCTATTTCTTCGTTCAACTACACCGTTTTGTTCAGGTGAATAGGGAGCTGTAAGTTGCCTCTTTATTCCTTCCAGTTCACAGTAATGCCTGAATTCTGTTGACATGAACTCTCCCCCACGATCTGAACGAAGAACCATTATTGATCTCCCACTCTGTTTTTCTACCTCTGCCTTGAACCTTTGAAAACAATCAAATGCCTGAGATTTGTTTGTCAGAAAATAAACCCAGCACATACGAGTAAAATCATCAATCAACAGCATAAAATAATAGTTTCCTCCAAGTGACTTTGATTGCATGGGACCACAAATATCTGTGTGTACAAGTTCAAGCTTGTTTGTTGCTCTCCAGGATGTAGAATTGGGAAAAGCTTTTCGTGTCTGTTTGCCAAGCAGGCAGCTTTCACACACACCCAATTGGGTTATGTTTGGAAGACCATACACCATTTCTTTTTGTTTCAATACCTGCAATCCTCTATTGTTCAAGTGACCAAGCCTCAAATGCCAAAGTGTGGAGACATCCTTTTGAGTTGTAATGAGACTAAGATTTGCCAAGTTTGAAAACTCCAATGGAAACATCCTATTGGCTGTCATTGATACTTTTATCACATGTTGACCATTCTTGGCTTCAGTGATGTAGCATGCATCATTTGTAAAAGTAACTGAATACCCTTTACTGAGTAGTTGACCCACACTTAATAGATTGTGTGCAAGTGTGGGTGCATACTGAACATTGTGAATCAACATTATATTATCAGATGAAGTAGGAATGCCAACAGTACCTTCACCTTCAACTTGAATTGCTTTATTATCTCCAAGTTTCACTTCCAATTTTTTAGAATCATCAAGCCCCTGGAAAAGATCCTTCCTTCCTGTCATGTGGTTAGAACAACCACTATCTATCAACCAAACAGAATCAGTGAGATTTTGAAAGTTAGTATTAACCATAAAAAGATTAATTTCTTTGCTTCCTTCTGTTGTAGCTTTACTGCCTTCAGCCACATGTATAGCCTTCTCATTATACCAGCAATCTGATTTAAGATGCCCGAATTTCTTGCAATTATAACACTGAACATTACTCTTAAGGTTTGGTTGATCATATTGCCTTCTTTGATTTGTATATCTGCCTCTACCTTTCCCTCTGCTTCTGAAATTAGAGAACCCTCTGCCTCTACCTCTGCCATACATCTTGTCACTTTCTTTGACATTGGACATCTCCATCTTAACTTGAAATGCTTTGCCTTCCATCTTGTTTGCAGAGCGGTTCATTCTGGATTCATGTGCTTGAAGAGATCCACTTAGTTCATCAATGGAGAACACTGTTAAATCCTTTGATTCCTCTATAGCTGCAACAACATGATCAAACCTTGATTGTAGACTTCGTAGAATTTTGGCAACAACCGTCTGATCAGTAATTGTGTCACCGAAAACTCTCATTTGATTGATCACCATCATCATTCGAGTAATGTACTCTTGTACAGTCTCTGAGTTTTGCATCTGCATTGTTTCAAACTCTTGCCTTAGAGTTTGCAGTTTAACTGTGATCACCCTTGAAGATCCTTGATATTGTTTTTGTAGAATGGTCCAAGCTTCATGTGAAGTTGTTGCTGCAGATATCCTTGAGAAAATGGCTTCATTCACTGCTTGTTGAATGAAGAAGAGAGCTTTTGAATCTCTCTTTTTGTTATCACCTTCATCTTGATAGCCTTTCTCCACCAATTCCCAAAGGTCTTGAGAAAGAAAAAGTGTCTTCATCTTGATACTCCAGAAGTCATAGTTTTCACCCTTGAATATAGGAAGAGTGGGTTGAGAAACACTCATACCAACACCATTAGAGGCCATAGTACTCTTCAGATAGACAACCTGTCTCTGATACCACAATGTTGGATCGTTAGTGTGGAACTATGGAAACAACAAGTTAAGAAGAGAAAAAAAAATAGTAGAACAACTTTTTCACTGCCTAATATTCATCACAGATACATGTTTATATAGAGTATAACATCTCTCTATGAAGAGACGTGATACATAACTGACATCTCTGTGTGAAGAGATGTGATACATAACTGACAATAACTGAATACATAAACTGACATTAATCAGCACTAATCCGAGATAGCCTAATGTAGTATGCATAATTAGAAGCAAACCTGGTGAAGTTATTCATCATCCTTTAACAATATTTACTACAAGACTGCTTCGGACCGCATGTATAAAAATGATATCAGTTCTGAATTTATTCCACAAAGCTAGTATATATATTACTAATTATCTATCCAAATACTTTGAAAATTGCTCCATTCAAAATCCGGAGTTGGTTTTGCTTTGAAATCTCTTCCTAAATGACGTAAGTTGTACTAGAAAAATTTTGGAATTTTACATCACCTCGTCTCATAAAAGTTTTGGAATTATCACCTTGTTCTCATTGAAAGTTATGGATTTATCACATTGGAAACAAGTCCATGGATTCATGTCCACAAAGCACAAAATGTGGATGTCTCAATTCCCATTGGTCACAGCTAGTTTGATAGCTACATCATTCAACACCATGATGACAAACAAAGTCAAGTCATCTTGCGGACCAATACCATAACTCCTGCCCCAACAACTTCACCATGTACAGAAACTTACCTTCTTGATATATATTGAACAAGTAATTACTTCAGTAAAAACAAGTACATATTGAAGATAATTAATCATCACACTTACAATAAAAACTGACGTAGTAATTCAATTACATGGGAGTAGTTCTACTGTTACTAGTTCCAACGCCCACATCTCCATCACCATCTTCATTCTCCTGTGACATTTCCTCCAATGACTTTCCCTTGGATTCAGGCACCAAGAAGGTGAACAGCAAGCCAAACAAGTTGCATCCTGCCAAGAAGAAGAGTGAGTTCCTTACTCCGATGCCGGCCGGATATCCTTTGTCTCTTTTCGCAGGATCTTTGCTTTGAGCAGCATATAAGAAGCCGAATGCGCCAACAATGGCACCTGCCTTGCCAGCTGCTGCAGATATACCGTGGCATGTCGATCGGAGTCTAGCAGGAAAAATCTCAGCCGGAACAATGAAGGTTGTGCTGTTAGGACCGAAGTTGGCAAAGAAGAAAGTCAATGCATACATTGCAACAAAACCGAAATGATTGCCGGCTGTTGTCCAATGATGATAAGGTATAGCAAGGGCCAGCATGAATACTGTCATCATTGCAAATCCCATTAGCTGAATCTTGAACCGACCGATTCTGTCGATGAGGGCGACGGTGAACCAGTAACCGGGGACGGTACCGCAAAGGGCAATAAGAGTTTGAGCACGAGAGATCTTGTAGACTTCTTCGAGGGCGTTCATCGTTCTAGCTTTGGGGATCCAGTGGATCGCGCTAAAAATGTCTTTTTGGAAGAGGTTTTGGGAGTAGAAGGCGATGTCGAGGAAGAACCAAGTGGTAGTGGTGCCGAGGAGGTGGAGACCGTGACGCTTGAGGAATTCTCTCGAGAAGAGACCGAAGCTGTTCTTTTCATTGCTTGCAATTTGCTCAACTTTCTCTTGCTCGGCTTCGATATCGACATTGAGGACCTTCGACATATCTGTCGCCGCCTGTTTTGCGTTCTTTGCCACGAGTGCTGTGTACCTTGCTGTCTCTGGCATTTTCATTCGCCAGTAGTAAGTGAGTAAGGCAGGAGCTGCCCCGATCATGAGAATTATGCGCCACACAAAATCAGCTTGGGAGACAGTGGAGCCGGCCCGGGCATTCTGGCTATCTTGGTATGCCGGTGCTTTATATGCGTTCTTGAATGCGGCCGATACTATAAGTGATACTATACCTCCTGCAAGAATACCAAATCCTTGCATAGCGAAGACAGCAGCAATAAAAGCACCACGGGTTTTCTTGTTTGCATATTCCGACATGATAGTGGCAGAAAGCGGGTAATCACCACCGATTCCAAAACCAAGCCAGAACCGGAAAAAACAGAGGGTGGCAATTGTCCCTTTAGCAGTGTGGCCAAAGGATAGACCTGATGCAAAAGAGCAGATGACCATGAGCATGAGTGTCATACCATAGACTTTCTTCCTCCCCATCTTATCACCGAGCCAGCCGAAGAAGAGCTGGCCGGAGAGTGTCCCGCAAAAGGCCACACCATTCACAGCTGCGGCCACGTTTGGAGGTAGTGTCCCCGGGTCCTCTGATGTGGGATCAAAATAGTAAATACGACCAAGGAGTTTTGTGACTAGTGAGATGCAAAAGAGATCATAAGCATCTGTGAAGAAGCCCATGCCGGCGATGACGATGGCCGTAAAGTGGTAAAGCTGTGTCTTGGCCACATCAAGTGCGTTGAGAACTTGAAGTTGGTCTCCCGCCATTTCTGCAAATTTTCATTGATTTGTTAGCAACATGATCATAATAATAAGAGGATGATTAATGAAATATAACAAATTAAGCATCTATATTTCTCACCTTCTAATGAAAAGAAGAAGGAAAGGGGCTGGTGTTTTGCTACAATGGAGAGAAGGATGAGGGTGCTTAATATATGTATATATAGAATGGAAGATCCTTGGTATATGCTCTAGCTAGCTTGTTTATTGTTTCTTGTGTATAAGAAATTCATGAATGACTTTGCAGCTGCTTATTTTTTGTCAACCGCGTTATTTCTTATCAGCTTCACACCATGTTCCTTGATAAACTCTTCTATGCTCCACATATGGTTTTTTTCTTGCAATATGAAAGCGATATTGTATTTTTGAATTGTCAACCGCGTTCTGACTGAGAATACTATGCAAATCATACTTTAATAATTTAAAACGGAATTATATATATATTTATTTATTTATTTTGATATTTTGAAAACAAGAGTGGAAACGTAATTAAAAAGAGTTCATTATCAACGACTCGTGGTGCAGACAAAAAATGTGTGCTTGAGTGTGATTAACAGTGTTTTTAAAGAAATTAGTAGTAGACATTCCTTAATATTTTTTTATTAAGGTGGATACACATATTTCGTAATATTGATTCTTTAAATCAACTAATAAATATATTTGTTTGAATAATTTAATTTAATAAAATTGGTTGATAAGATAATTTTTTTGGGATAGTTGATTGGAGAATGAAGTTAACTCACCAACCAATTATTGATATTATACAAAATATCATATTTTCCCCGCATGTTTTTTACATGTGAAAAAAAGAAAATTTTTAACAATGGGTTAATATTACATAGTACATTATACCTCACCGTGGTTTTTTTTTTTGGACGGATGGAGAGGAAATCTAAAAAAGGTTTCCTAATTCTTAATATATATATATATATATATATATATATATATATATATATATATATATATATATATATAATTTATTCTCATAATTTTCTATTTTTATTATAAATAAATTACATGATTATAAAATTACAAATTATTTGTTTTAAAGTCATTCTTTTAAGATTATTTTTAATTAAAATATAATTAAACAATGAAATATTTAATGATCTTAAGGTGAACAATAATAAGATTTCTTTTTAATATCATCTCTAACCCCATGTAAAATTTTGATTCTACTCAAAATATCAAATTAGAATCATAATGTGATTTTATTTTAAATCTTTCAATTTTTCGTAATGTGCCATTATCTAACCATTAACGCATTTGATATGTGATATGTAATTCGCAAATGTAAAGGCCGTTCAAGTAATAAATTGTGCAAAAATTCTGCATGATGTCAATTCTATGAGGACTAATGATCCTAGTACTAAATTTTCTTCTATTATCTAACCAATTAAGTGATTAGGTTTTGCTAAAGACTAATTAAGATTCTACATGTATTGGAAAAATCTTTCTAATCAAAATAGGGTTAGCAAGAACCATTAATTAATATTTATCAATATTAAGTAATTATCGATGATTAATCATATGAACACATGAATATTACATGAATATATGTAATGTTTAATCAGACACTAAAAGTTGTCATCTAACGGAACCTACAAGTTGTCTGAACCCTAAAAGCTGTCACCTAACCATCTCTTGCGACCTAATCTCCTCTAATGGTGCCAGCGGGGCCGGCGTTTCCCCCTTTTCAACCAGGAATGAAAAGTGGTGTCCCATGGGCGAATGTGGTTTCTTCTAGCTCCAAGCAAGAAGTTTTTGAGATTCCTCCATACCTGTAAAAGCAACATTTTAAAAAAATCAAACATTTCTCTACTTCTTCGCTTACAATTGATGAGGATCTCTGGCCGCTGGCCAGTCATAGTACACAAACTTCAATTTATGCTAAATTTGGGTAAATCTTTGTCTCTTTGAACAGGCAAAGCTGGCTATGGTAGATGCTTGGAGATGGCTTGGTGCTTTATCGGTAGCTGATCTTCCAAACAAATTTTACTATATTCGATGCGAGTCTCAAGAGATGTAATGTCGTCTTCTCTGGGAATGACCATGGATAATAGCTGGTCGCACATTGCACTGTCTCCCTGGTCAGAATCTTTCCAGCCGGTGTTTGAAAAGCTCTCTCTTGCAGTAGTCTGGATTCAGATATATCATCTCCCCATAGAGTTATAGGGAGGTGAAATTATGGAAACAGTTGTTTTCCAGTTCGGCAAAGTTCTCAAAGTGGACGACCATACTTTGGATCACTCGAGAGCTAAGTTTGCGAGGGTTTGTGTTGAACTTGACCTGAGCAAACCCCTTCAGCAAGGTATCTAAATTAAGTGTGGTGAGTTCTCTATTTTTGTGTTAGTCCTATATGAAAAACTTCTAGTGTATTGTTTCAGGTGTAGAATGGTTAGACATGGCGAAGCACACTATCCCACACACAGCAATCCTTGGTATTCTGAGCCTCATGCTTCCTCAGAAGCTTCTTTTGAGCCGGTGTAAGAGAAAATTAGAATGTAGGTTGATGAGGCTATTGGTGGGCAAGATGGCATCGATGTTGGGGATCCAACCATGAAACCCTTGGTAACAGAAAGTGAATTTGATCCGTGGTTCAAACCTAGGGGCCTTCGACTCTCAAACTGGGGTAGAATCGACATTTGAGGCGGTGACCGGGGTGGTGGTCACAGCCTAACAGAAAATGGAAAACCAATTCCAAAGCAGAACCCTGGGGATGATGGACAGGAGGATGACACGTGCCAACATGCAATCCCTTCTCTCGGACATGTGGTTTCATCCTCTCATGTGATTACCATACATGGAGGACATGTAATTAAAGGAGGGCATTCGGATCTTTTCTCTAAAGCTTTGATTCCATCGATGTATAATCCTGAGATTCTCGGGACTAATAACCCTCTCCACTAAAAGACGTCCCTCCCCCTCTCGAGGCATCACCATCAATACATATTTCAGATTCTCTTGGTCTTGGGAAATCTTCTGCTATAGAGCCACCCATTCTTAATCCTCTGCTCCTTGGAAAGATGGAAAAAAGGCCGTTGGTTCTCTCAAAATATAAGCTATTGACCTTCTCCTCTGACAATCATCAGTCCTCTGAACCATTCCTTATCACTTCAAATAAGATCTTGGAACAAGAAAAAGATTCAAACTCTTTTGATAGGCACTTGGTAATCGTCGATAGGGTTATTGAAACGATTTCACCCTTGGAGAACATTGAAGAAGAGATGGAGGAGCACACTTCGGATGATTCGGGATCTCTCCAAGAGCCAAATGGTGATATGGTTTTATCTCATTGTCAAAAGGATGCTAAAATAGAGGCACTTGCTCTTAGAGAACCATACAAGAATGGCTCCAAAGCCAAAAAAGGGAGAAAGACCTTCCTTTCTTAATCTTTTTCTATTTTTGTCATCCTTTGTTTCCTTTAATGAAAGCCTTTTCTTGGAATTGTAGGGGTGTTTCAAACCCAAGGTCGATTGATTACATTAAAGACATCATGGCCATAATTAAACCGGATTTTATTTTCTTAATAGAAATGAAATCAAATATTGATTGTATTAAGCATTTTTGTAACGGATTCAACAAGAATTGGGATTGGGTCGTACTTCCTTCTAATGGTTTCTCTAGGGGTATCATTGTGCTCTAGAAACGTTTCAACGGATTAGCTACACCGATAGAGATATCCAAACTAGCTCTTCATCTCATCATTTCATCAGCAAGTGAAACCTGAATTCTCTTGACTATCTACAACTTCCAGGTGCTTTCCGAGCACAAAAACCTCTACAAATCGCTTGCTAGTTTATCTCACCTAAACTCGCCTTGGCTTCTTACGGGGGATTTCATTGCTATCATCTCATGGGAGGAACATAAAGGGTGGTCCTTTAGAAGTTATTCTTCTAAATCTAAATCCTTCTCCTTTTTTATTCTTGCTAATAATCTCCATGATCTTGGCTTTGTAGGGCCCTGTTTTACTTGCTCCTTAATTTTAATTCTTTTTTCTAATCATCATATGGCCTGCATTAACTCTGATCACTCTCCCTTACTTCTCACGGCTCATGACTCCCCTCTTTAGTCTAATAGAATTTTTTGTTTCTAAAATATCTGGTTGGACTTCAAAGGGTGCCATAGTAATGTTGTTAGCGCTTGGAATTCTAACACTTCTTCTTCTCTAATGCATTATTTTACTCATCTTATTTCTTGTACTAAGCGGAACCTTTGCATGTGGAAACGATCGAGAATTTATCACATAGATGAGGAAATTCAAAACATTGAACAAGAGATCTCCTTCTTGGATCAAACTCACAATAATCCTGACGTCTCTTGGAGGTCTACTTGGCTCAGGGCCCTAAGAAATCACCGTAATGTCCTTCTAAGACAAAAATCAATTTATTAGGGTCAAAGAGCTAGAAATCAATGGATTCTCAAAGGTGATATTAACTTAAGCTTCTTCCATAGAGCGATCAAGATCAGTAGACACAAAAACAAGATCATAAGCATCAAAGATTTTTCAGGTAATATCTTTTCTGAGCAGAATGATATAGAAAATGGTTTTGTGAATTTCTACAAAAATCTTTGGATGTCTTCTTCAAATTTCAATATAAACTCTTTGATTAATTCCATACTGGATGATTTCCTTGTGCTGTGTGATGAGGACAGATCCCCCCTTCCTGGGGTAAAACCTTTGTTACTCTGATTTCTAAAAATGATAATCCTATTTCTGTTTTGGATTTTCGCCCAATTTCCCTCTGCAATGTGTGCTACAAAAATATTGCAGAAGTTTTAGCTAATCGTTTGAAGTTTGTGATCCATACTCTTATTAGTCCTGAGCAAACTGGGTTCATTTAGGGGCGTTGTGCTTATGACAACATAATCGCAGCCCAGGAAATTGCCCATAGCTTAGAGTATAATACCTTTCCCTCCCAAGGATGATGCTTAAAATCGATATAGAAAAAGCCTTTGATACTATAGAATGGGTGGCTATTTTTGCAACCCTCCAGAGGATGTCCTTCCCAGCTTGTTGGATTTCTTTGATTTCAGGCTTCTCTATCTTCTACATCTTTCTCTTTTCTTATTAACAGTCATACCTCTACCTAGATTATTAGTAGCAGAGGAGTAAGACAAGGTGACCCCCTTTTTCCTCTTCTTTTTCTTCTCACTTCCCAAACTCTTTATGCAATTCTCAACAAGACTTTGATTCTCAATCTTGTTTCTGGGTTTAAAAGTAACATCCCTAGAAACTTCAACCATCTAATGTTCGCTGATGATCTCATTTTAGTTACCAAAGCCTCTCGAAAAACTGCTAAAAATTGTCTTTTTTTTTGTCTCGACATTTATTATAACCTCACTAGTTAGAAGCCAAATCTTTTCAAATCGGCAATCTACCTTCCCACTTGGTGTAACAGGAAAATTGCAAGTTCAATTGCTAAGATTCTTGGTATTGAGATCAAGTATTTTCCTTTCACCTATCTAGCTGTTCCCATCTCTCCCAAGGACTCCCAATTAGCTAACTAGATTTCTTTCCAAATTGTGTTCATCTGGCTATTAATGCTTGAAATCATTCAAATCATTCAAATCATTCAATAGTACTATCTTTGCCATTCCAAACTATTTTCTCTCTGTCATGAATCTCCCAATCTCTATTCTTGAATCTATTTCCATGGTTGGTAGGAATTTTCTCTAGAGTAATGGAGGCAATAATAGAGGTTTCCACTCTGTCGGTTGGATTCTTACTACACAAAAAAAAATCTGAGGGAGGGCTTGCAATAAGAAATCTCAAACTTGTTCAGCACTCTCTTATGGCCATAAACATCTTTGCTATTATTAATTCTGAAAACAAGATTTGGATTGATATTTTTAAAGAAAAATATAGAGACTGGCATCCTTGGATTAAAAGCAAACCGATCCATTCTTCTTGGTTTTTTGAGTATATCTGCAACTCTTCTGATTTTCTTAAACCAAACTTTTCAATTTCCTCTGCTAATCTAGAAAAAGCTTAGATTGGATGATGAATCCTGGTTAATGGATCTACCCATACCTCATAAGCCAACATATATGAACATGAGCATTGATCTTGCAAATGTTCACTTCAAAGACTTCTTGGAGAATAATGCTTTTTGCAATGACTACCTGAATTTGATATTTGGAGATTATGTGGATCTTGATCTGGCTAAGAATCTGAAAATTGATATTGATGGTACCAATTTGTGGGTTTGGGTGTCCCCAAATCACAATGCCACCATCTCTTCTACTGTATATGAGCACATAAATTCAACTGAAACCGCAATTGATTCATGGAAAGGGTGGAAGCAAATCTGGAACCTCATTGTCATTCCTCGTGTGAAAACTTTCACTTGGATATTAGCTTACAGAAAGCTAACCACTGGGGCTTTTCTTTATAGCTTGAATATTAGGCTCTATGTTAACTGCCACTTTTGTGGGTTGGAAGAAGAGTCAACTGATCATATAATTTGGAAGTGCTAAAAAGTTAAACACTGTCGGACAATAATTCTTGCCATGCTAAATCATAATCCAAATGATATCCAATTTCTGTGCTCTAGAAATTGGTTAATTTACAATGATAAGAATAGAAGCGATAGAGATAAGATCAAAGCTCTTATTGCTAATACTGCTTGGCTCATATGGAAGAAGAGATGTAACTTCATTTTTAGGAACATTACTCCAAGACTCAGTGATATCCTTTCTAGAGCAAATGATTATTGCGAGCTGCGAGGACTACTTCAAAGCTATTGTCATTAACAACAGGAAGTTCTTTAAATCTCGTACTTCTTGTAAAACTATTTATGTCTACACTGATGTTTAAGTCTTGGTTTCATTGTCATAGCTAATCCTGGTTTGATTTTACTTTTAGGTTCCATGGGAACCAGGCATGATTCACCCATTAATGCTGAAATTAATGCAATTTGTCATGCTCATCAGATCTACAGAGATAAAAATTGGAGTCCAAATAAATTGTCCTGTGATTACCTAGGGATCGCTCAGCTGATCCAGAATCCTCACCCTTGCATTTTCTGGAGATCAATAGCGTTGATTCAAAAACTTAAGAATCTATTGAAAGCCTTTCCTGGCATCTACATCTCAAATATTCCAAGAGAGGAGAGCACTATTGCTAATGAACTTGCTACTTACGGAAGCTTTAATCCTTAATTTTCTCTCTTTTTAAGAGGCTTGGAGCACCCAAATTGGATAGAAGATATCTGCTCCGTTCATCATCTCTTCTTTTAATTACTGTTATTTCTTCTGTTTTGTTTCTTTTCCTTCAACTGATTGGTTCTTTTGCTAAAAAAAAAAAAAAAAAAAAAAACACACACACACACACACACACACAAAATCCTCCATTAATGTGCACACCTAATGTTGTTGACATTTTCACTCTTGATCCAAAAAAAGTGATGGCTTTTTTTTGTTCAAGCAATATAGTCGTCTTTTGATAGCAATAATTGTTGGTTGACATTCTAATCGCATATCACATATGCATAGGGAGTAATCAGGGTAAGGTTAGAGTGTGTAGGGGGGCATTGGGATCTATATATCTTTAGAGATATTCATATGTGGAACCCCAATGTGATATTTTGCATATTAGTCCTTCTATTAGTAAATATTCTATATAAGTCGGTATGATTAGACAACTAGTTGCACAATGGATCCTTACTTATATGTGTGTATTCTTATAGTGTTGGACATACAACAATTTTAAAAAACATTTATAATATATATTTTCATATAATAAAATACTTCAAAAAAATTTATTAACTCGTTTTTCATCTAGCACGTAAGAAACACAATCTAGAATACTCTCTCCTGTAATAGGAGCGATAAATCTCATCTTAGACAACTACAAACCTTCATGTATTCATTATGTAACCCAACATGTCTGTATACAGCATCCAATTAAGCATCATGAGTTGATACCATCAAAATAATATAATGTATACATTAAATTCAATAACACCCTCAAGTAATAAGGACTTTTTATAATAGAAAAACTCTCCAGTGTTTGATTTAAGAGTTTTGTAGTGGCTTAGTTAAATATTTGTTCACTATAAATACTCACAATATTACTAAGACTCTCCACTCTAGTGGTTGAGACATACCAATCTATCACATGCAACAGTACAACATGTGGCAACTAATAATAAATACAAAATCATATTTTATCTAATAGATTATGAATAGCTTTAGGTTGCAAGGAATATAAAGAATCATATCTCACTTTAATGCTCTCTATCATTAATTTGATTTCTATACAATATAACCCCAAGAATAAAATATGTTATCAAACATGAATAATACAATACCCACAATTATCCATGACACGAAATAAAACTATATCATTATATAATAACTAAAATTGACTTTGTAAGGCATACCCGTTTTTCAACATAGACTAAGAGGCCAAAACTTCACTAAGAAGGAATATCACATCAAAGGAAAAGTACCGGCATATGTAACCCCTTTAAGAAAGGGCATATGTATCCTTTTCTTTTATGTTTTAATATATATATATATATATATATATTACTAATTGATATATAATCTTAAAAAAATTATTTTTTTAATTTTTTTACAAATTATTACAAAAATATTGTGAAAATTTATTATGTCATTCTTTGATATTTTACAAATTGATATATATATATACACACACACATAAAAAAAAAATCTATTGTTTAGCCACTTAGGGCTTGTTTGATTACTATTTTTGAGAATAATTTTCTGTCTTTGAAAAAAAAAAATTAAAACCTTGTTTGATAATATGTTTTTCCTAAATTGTTTTAAAAAAATTAAAAACATATTTTTTTTTAAAATAAAAAATCATGAACAACTTTTAGATGTTTTCTAAGTTTTTATTTTTAAAGACAACTCGAAAAGTGGTAAATAAGTTTTAAAATTCTGAATTTAAAATTTTTTAAATCTATAAAATACAAATAATTAAAAGATAAACAAGCAACCTCAATCCTAATACCATGTAGGATTTCTCCATTCTTGTGTTACTTTTAATGTATGCCTTATGCATCTCGCCTATTACTGTCAGAGCTAGGCTCACTATAAGCCCCCATCTTCATCGACCTATGAGTGTTGGTTTTAGAAATCGAGGTTCATCTCGAGCTTAGTTAAGCATTGATAATTATTTGTTTCAGTGAGTTTTCTCCCTTTTATATATTGTTGTATGATTCTAACTTGCAATATGATTTAACTGGGCATATAGAAGTGGAAGGCTCTAGGAACTCAGGTTATGAGACATTGTGATTACATTACAAATTGGATATACCTACATTATAATAATTCCGAATGTCAAACTTATGCTTTAACTATTTATATAAATGTTATTGAACATTAAACATATACATTATAATGTCATCTTGAATTCTATTTATATTCATTTTAACTTCATTTTATACAAAATATGTTATTATATTAGTTCATTAAAGTCATATGGTTATTAAATTATTGTAAAAACATATAGGAATATTAATTACATAAAACAATTGAATCAAACAAATTTTTGTACTTTTTATTTTCAAAAATTATTTTTAAAAACTTTTTACAAATGAGTTTTTAGATCTGTTTTCAATATACCTTGGCCCAACAAGTATTTTTTATTTTTTTCATTACAAAACTTATTCTAAAAATTAGTCTTACAAAACTGATCTAAAAACATAAAAACAAAAACAAAATCAAATAGGCTCTTAGTTTTCTCTTTTTATAAATTAATATATATACCTTAAAAAAATATAGTTTTAGAAAAAAATATTTTCAAAATTTTAATGTTTGCCTCTTGCCATTATACATTGGGTTATATGGTAACTTTTTTTTTTGGCAAAAATTTATTATTTGGTCACTTGACTTTTTATAAATTAGTATATATATTGTATAAAAAATATATTTAAGAAAATACTTGTGAAAGCCTATTGTTTGTCTCTACTTTTACTTGTCCTCCAATAAAATTTTTTACCCCTTCCCCCTGCCTCCATCCCCTTCAAAAAAAGATTTCTGGCCCCATCCCTAGTTCGTAAGTGTCTTGATCGTGGAGATTCCTAGTGTAAATTAGCCCATTTTTCAAAGCAACTAATTCCTAATCTCATATGGTAATCTTATTCACCCTACAATTGCATTAAATGTTTGATGAATATTACAATTAAGTATAACTCTAATATGGAGAATTTGCATACATACATCTTATCTTTAGGCATGCAGATGCACCTTATCAACTATGGTAGATCCAAATACGACCGATTTTTCAATCTTAATTGTATTAATCAAGATATATTCGGGAGCTTTTCACTAAGGCAAATACATGCCATCAAAGTATGATTAGAAGATTCACAAGAACAACTCAATAGGTATCGATATAAATGGAAAAATCCTAGCTACAAATTCATCTCTAGATTCACCAATACCTGAAGTATCAAAAGAATTTAGCTCCTCATGTTAGAGAGCCTCACCATATAACTAACTAAAAAGAAGTAAATGAAACCATAAGGAAAACCCCCTCAATGCTTCTCTCTTCTCAAGGATGAACAGAACCCCAAGCTAGGCGGGTCAATTGCCTTTTCGATCCTACACAATCGGTTTGATATCACTGTCTCGAATCACTCCTCGACCGGCTTCCATCAATCTAGGATGTTGAAACTCTCCTCCATTCACCTCTAAAGAGAAAGGTCTATTTCTCTGTCCAAGAGCCCCCTTAAAACAACCTAACTTTGGATTTTACATTGCAAGAAAACGGTGCAATACACTGCCTAAGCATGGGCGTGCACTGAGCTTGGGACTCAAATCTTGATCAAATTTTGTGACAAAAACATCTCTTAAGATTTAGACAGCTTATGCACGCCCCCATACATAGCCATGCTTTAGGTGTGCTTTTACCCATGTTGTGTCCGTGCACTTCTCAGGTAACTACACTCGCTCTAAATACTAATGACTCGATCAAGGTCTTGGGCACATTGTCGCATGCCCCCTACATGGTCATTGTTTGTCTATACACTTTGCTAGGGCTAGTGATATATGCATTATTACATTAATGAAGTTGGTGTGATTAGCCTCATTATACTTCAAAACACTCCAAGTTCACTCCTTTCGTCCCAAGTACTGTAATTGTTACCTAAAAGCATAAAGAAGCTGAACTAAGTACCATAATTAAACAATTCATCCTAAAAGACAAAGCTAAGTGCATTGATTTAGAATATAAAAATATGTACAACTAAGTACTTATCAACATTCACTAATTAACCTTCAACCAAATAACTAAACTTATTTTAACATCTTTTTTTTAATTCTAGCAGATTTACAACTTTGGTGACAAGTAGGTATGCTCTCATTATATATAAAAATCATTGCTTATAGAAGAAATAAGGTGAGAATGGGCATCCACATCCTATTGAGTACTAGATAGTTTCCTTTAGTGTTCCCCTTTGGGGATCAAAAAGTTTTGGAAGAGAAGGGAGAGGAAGGGGGAGGGAAAGCAGATACTTGAGTATGGGTCAAAAAAAAAAAAATTCTTCTACCTCAAACTGGCTCATTGCCATCCCTAATGATGGCGCTTTTATATTTCTATGGTTAAAAGGATGTTCAGCTCACTAGCGTGAAGCAGAATAGTGGAAGAAGTGAAAATTGAATTCCATGGAACTCCTAGTTTTGACTATGTAGTAAATTATAAAAAGGAGAGAGAAGCAACATTTTCATCAATTTTTGGTGTGTGTATGATAGCGAATGAAAATGCTATGTGATGATGATCGAACTTGTTTGTAATTTTATTAAAAACCTATATGTATGTAAAATGTTTGGAAAATTTGTGTATAAATTCCCATAAAAATTATAGCTACATGTATTTACAATACATACTATAATTATCTGCATATATGGATATTAGTAAAATTATTTTTGTATGATACAAAACTAAAGTACCTAACATATCCATTTATTATCGTTCTAGCTTTTTTAGTTCTACTAAATTTAGTGTTTCTTTTGATTTGTTTCTCTTTCTTCCTTTCATCTCTTAAATTTCTTTCAATTGTGATATTGATAGGGACTAATGTCACCTATGAAACACAAGTGCACATGGCAATCAAGTTAATGTGCACAAAGCAGGGTATCAGTCCACGAGGAACTAGTTAGTACTAAACCTAATTTACAACTTATTAATTAGCCTAAACTAAAGTTGAAGATGTAAAATCCAAAATGAAAACTAAAAACTAAAAAAGAAATAATGTAATAGCAAGTCAAGCATAAAAGAGAGGTGTTCAGGCATAGGCTTTCCCTAGGGTTTGATTAAGCAACAGACAAGGTTGCACTAAATGTTATAAAACAATTTAACTGAGAGAATTCCTAAATCATATTGCCTCCTTTCTCAAGGTGAACAATAACTAGTCTCATACGGGACTGCTACAGACTACCCTATGACTGCATTAGACTCGGTGAACTCTATCTAAAGAAAACACGGATTTAGTGAATAGCCAATCTGGCTATCTCTCAAGGCCATTGACCCTAATCCTATACAAAGCAAGATTGAAATCTCTTCCTAGTGCCCACTCTCTATGGTTGCATTACAATTGGAATTCTAATGTCAACTCACTCGGGAGAACCACGGGGAGAGAGATCTCAATCCTGAAGTACTTTATTTCTAGGCGGACTCATGGTTCCCTTCAGTTGTGGTGTGCCTCTACCAGGAATTGCTCGATACATCACACATGTACATCAATTATGAAATTCCTGACTTTGGCTATAATAGAGTACAAGATAAGAGAAAACAAACAATTTAATTCAAAAACAAAGAATTTCAATAGGTTAATCAATACAAGATTCAAAATCTACAACCATTGTCATAAAAAAAGTAAACACTAGGTTCTACCTATGCCAAATTCCATGAAGTCTAGCTCTCGATTAATGGAGAACAATCATAGAATCCAATCAAGATGAAGAAAATAAATGAAAACGTTAAAACTCCCTCTAAACTTCATCACCTCGAATTGCCGATGAATCTTACACAAATCTTTCACAAACGCAGTCGAGAACTCGCCTCGACGGCTCTTATGGTGCCCTAAATCATGGATGAAACTCTCCAAGTGGCTGGATTGCTGGAGAAAAATCTGGAACTCTTTCTCCTTTCTCCCCTTTGCTTAGATGCTAAAAGCTTCTCTCAAAACCCTCTGTAAAATCTTTTACACCTAACCTTTATGGGTCACTTATGAGCGTAATAACGAGGCTGAAGTAGCTAGAGATGAGGGGTCTCGTACCTTACAAGTAACTTAAGGCTGAAAGCTCTGCATGTAAGGTCTTCTATCCTGATATTACGTTCCAGCTTATAGCCATAAGCACTAGGCTATAAACTTCTCTAAATAGTGCTTGTGACCCCCTTTATGGGCGTATGTTATGTGAGAACTGGTTTGTTTTTGTATTTGTGCTATTATGGTCAATCGTAAGGTGGGTGCAGGTCAAGCTTTAAAAGAGCCACTCTGAGTTGTTATTATTATTATTATTATTATTATTATTATATATATATATATATATATATATATATATATATATATCTTGTTGGAAAATCTTATTTTATGAATATTGAGTTCCTTTTTGGTGTTTTGCTCAAAGGATTGGTTTTGGAAAAATACCTATTGATATGAATTGGGCTTTCTGAAGGTTTTCTTGAAAATGGGCGTGGAACGGTATATTGTATCTTTGGAAATCGAGGTTTTTTTTTATATTGATTAAAAGGCAATGGGTCAGCAAGTGTTTATCTTTTTCAGATCTTCGGGTTGGTTATTGATTTTAAGTTGCAGACAACATGTTAGTCTGGATTCATTGTGTTTTTGAAAAATCAATTTGGTTATATTGTGTATAGCCTTTGGGGGGACTATTATATTCACTTATGAGTGGTATATAAATTATAGCCATTAGGCATATTATTGTTTCATCTTCCAATCGGTGACGGCTTTCGCCTACGAGCGATGCACTAGTCATAAGCCTTCGCGCAGTAGGGTTAATGCTTTAGTTTTGTTGGTGGTATAGTACTACGACTTTAACTATTATCAGTAAGGCGGGCCCATGGATCACCTGTAGAAGGGCGTGGCAATACGTACCCACTTGTTTCAGCCATGTAGGTGGCACATAGAGATCTTAGTCTTGGCGGTGTTTAACTGAGAGCCCGAGATCACCACACATTGTCTTAATGGCCAACGCCAAAGCCACAACCTTCGGTGCCTTCGGACCTAACCGCTGCCAATGCTAAGGATGAAGTGTTTTGGGGCTAGTAACTTGTTCTCAGTTTTACTCTATTATTTGTTTATCTACTTTGTTATGAGAACAAGGCTGTGGATTGATACATGTTTTTCGTATTCGGTTGGAATCTGATTATCATATTGTATTTTGAATATGGATGTTTAGTTACGCGTATTGGGATGTTGTAAATCTTGTATTTTATATTTCATATTTTGTATTTTGTATAAACTGTGTGATAATGATTATATGTTGTAAATCAACTATAAGCACAGGTATTGGGATGTTCTAAATCCAACATTTCATATTTTGTATTTTATATTTTATATGAATTGTGGAAGAGGTTCACACCGTATAGATTTTATGTGTATACAAAATGTATTCCATGCAGTTTCCCTATTTTGAATTGTGTTTGGAATGCGTTTCTTCTATTTGTGTTGATCGTGGGGTATGTACCCTAGTTTGTGCTTCAGGGGTATACCATAGTTTCTCATATTATTATTTTGTATTATTCTTACTATCAGACTTATGCTAGCTTACAAATTAGCCGTTATATCGATCCGAGGTCAAGTCGGACCATGCCTCACCCTTAGGGTTGTTGCGTTTGTAATGTCGGTGATGCCTGGACATGTGAGTCGAGGCGTAACACATTACGGCCATAAACTCCTCTGTCTGAACCTTATGCCCATGCTTATACGTGTAAGTCATGCATGTAAACCCTTCTATCTAATAGCTGTGCTTCTACTTACCGGGATAAGCATGCCTACAAGGTTCTTTAGATGAGGTTTACGACCAGTTTCATGTGTTCTCCTATTCTTGATGTCGAGGGAGATCTTTCTTCCTTCTTTAACTTGTAAATTGCTTCTTTTAGCTTCTTTTTGCTCATTATACTTTACTGATGACCTAGAATCAATTTTACACCACATTAAGCACCATCTTCCAAATAAATGCTACAATACATAGCAATTAAGCATAGAAAGTACTATGAAAATATGTTTAATTATACACGTATTAGGTCTTAACTGCAATGAGGTAATTGCTACAAAAGAAAAAACTCATTGAATAAAGGGAGAAAATGATCTCCTTGCAAATAAGTTAAATTATATTAAACAGAAAAAGATATATATATATAAAAAAGATAAAACATAATTTTTAACTTTTATAGGAATATCCATGCAAATGACCCAAATATCTTGGGTTTTTCTCATAATTGCTTTTTCTTTGTAATCAAGTTATATATTGTTATTTTTATCATATTTCACTTTATATATATAATAAATTTTCTAAATATTGCTTGACTTTTGTTTTTAAAATGAAATATACTTGAATCTAATAGTCAATAAAACAATAATATTATAACGAGAAAACAAAAACAAATAGTTCATAAGATATATTCACAAAAAAAATAAAATATAAAAAAAATTATAAATCATAAATGAGATATGAAAGTGATCACAGATATAATAATTCATCAACGAAAACATCAGTAAAATGCCTCTGCATGGAAAAGTAAATGTTTCATAATAAATGAGGCTTATTTAAACTATTAATAAATCCCCTACCAAATCTTTATCAATTAATTCCTATTTTTTCTATTAGGAATTTTCATCAAAACTTAATTACGACATTTATGTCGTACTATTACGACTTTTTTTTTTTTTTTTTTTTTGTTGTAGGATCACTTACTTCCTGTCATAGCAGGTTGTAGAAGACGACGAGAGTCTTTTAAGTCCACGCTTAAAGCAACCAGAAATTCTTCTAATTTATCCTGTCTCCTCCCACCGATGGAGCTAGGTATTTGCAAAAACAATAAATAGGGGACCCCTGGTGTTGTACTACATATAATCTTTACCGTTAAAATGTTAACTCCAGTTAAACTTAAGTAGATCATTATCCAAAGTATCAATTAAAGTTAACCTAAGAATCCATTAGATAAAGTCATGGACGACTTTATTCAGTTTGAATTCAGATTAAATTAATATCATCAGGAACTTAATTTAGAATAGAATTTAAACTAACACCTTCGCAATGAAGAGATGAAGAGGTGAAGAGGTGAGCCCGATTTTAGTCATGGTGCAGATATTTAAATGCACTGTTAAAAGATCATAACCATATCTTTCTAGTTCTCTCAATTTCACATATAAACATTCAATCTTTTGTCCAAAGATATTTCACTGCATCAGAAGGGTCATTAACTATGTGCACAGTGCACATACAAATACAGACACATTATTTATAATGATATATACCCAATTTTAATATATATATATATATATATATATATATATAAACAGTTAAATATGTTCCCAAAGACTGCACTATTTTAATTAAATTTGATTAAGGTCTTACTAATAAAAAATTTCATGAAAGTTTAATCAATAAAGCGGGACTTTTCAAAAATTCTGCTTCTGACTTCACAGGCCACTCTTACAAAATAAACGCTATGACATATTGATTTATCTATTTCTAAGAAATATTCAAAATTATATTAAAAATATAAATAAATAAATAACAAAGGTGCCCAAAGAAATATCAAATCCAAGGGCTTTAATTTCTTTATCCCTGCTCTCTGGACCGGTGCATCTGAGTACAACCAGCTTTAGCGTGAAAGAATCTAGCGGTGGTATTAGACCAAGTTAAAATGATTGAAAATGTTAACATAACCAGCAGATTTTTAATTTTATCAATCACAGAAATAATTTGATTTGTCTATGAAAATCACCTCTTCATCATCTTGACTACATAACATTGGAAAACAACTTCTCTTGGCTCTCTTCTTCCTGGATTCACATGCATATCATTACCAACTGAACTATCATTCTAGTTATAAATCTCTGATGATCACCATCCAAGAAGGATCGTTTTCATGATGAATGTGAATGAAAATTTATAATTTTATTTTATTCATTGAATATATATATATATAATTACTTAACATACAAGTTAAACTATTTTATACGTTGATTATTCGAAACCCTTTCACAATAATTGAGTTTGCTTCCGTCTGTAAGCGTCTCCTTCCCTCTGTGAAACCTGCTAATACTCGCTCCTCCACCCTTGCCATGGCAAGTGGGGGACAACCACCCTCTCAGAACCAGCCCAGGAAGTCATGGGCGGATGTAGCTGCTGCTTCACAAAAGAAAGCAGCCCTGTCGCCGCAGTCAGATGAGAAAATGTTGCTCAAGCTGAAGGAAAGTTCAACGGACTTCATTAGATTGGAGCAAGATGCCATATCTCGGGCTCGCTTAAGGTTTCAGACTTCCCTTTACGGGAAGTTCTTCGGCAAATCCCCCCGTTCGAGCTAGTGAAAGAACATCTGACCTCCAAGTGGGAAGGCCTAGGAAATTTTCAAATTTCAGATCTACCGAATGGGTTTCTACTGATTCGATGTAGCACGAATGAAGCAATGCAGCGGCTAATGTTTGAAGGACCATGGGCGGTGAACGGAGTGGTTCTACAGTTGGTTCCGTGGAAGCCTTTCTTCAAACCAGCCTTCACGAAGCTGTGTTCAGTGGTCATATGGGTGCAGTTACACAATCTCCCGGTGGAGCTATGGGAGGGGGAAAGCTTAGAAACGGTAGCTACTCTGTTTGGTCGCTTGCTCAAAATTGATGAGTTTACTTCTTCTCTGTCCAGGTCTAAGTTTACAAGAATCTGCGTAGAAGTCGACCTTACCAAACCTTTGAAAAAAGGTTTCCGGATTGGGGACGACAAACATCGAGTCTTCGTAGTGGTTCTTTACGAGCGGCTCCCCACTTTATGCTATGAGTGCGGGCTTGTCGGACATGGGATGAACAACTGTAGTCGCCAGAGCTCATGTGCGACGGTGAATCCCTCTCAGCCCCGTGATGGAGACCTTAATGGTCGACAACGGAAGGAGGTCAGGGATAACACTATTTCCATGAGCGATGGCCAGGAGACAGGAGTTGTCCTAGTGCTGACAAGTGAAACGGGGTCTTTGGAGAATTTGTAGGAGGTGCCGGAGACCGAGTACGGCCCTTGGATGCTAGTGTCGAGAAGAAAGGGGTGTGGCGTAGGCCGTGGAGGCATTGGTGGTCTCCGGGCTCCGGGATCACGTGCTGAGCGTACGAGTTCACGTGACCCCACCGTCTCTCCAACCAACAGCTCTCTGCTCGATGCTTCGGGTGGTAAGAATGGAGATGCATGGCTGCTACGTGGCAGTTTCTCTACGCGTGGCAGGGGAGGCGATGTCAGGGCCAGGGCTCCTGGTGCGAGTACCGTTGCTGTGGAAAAGAGTACTCTTGCTGACAAAGTGGTCTTGGGTGGCGTCGTTGCAGCAGACCCCTCACTAGATAATACTTTGGCTATTTTCAAGGGGCCGCCCCGTCCTTTCGACGCCTCCAATCTCTAGTTAGCTGAGGCATCTAGAACCCTGGGACAAGGTTAAAGTCGCGAGGCCCCAAGTCTTAACGCTAGTGGCATAGGACTTAGTGCCTGGGAAAAAAAGGAAAAGAAAGTTAAGGCTAGAGATGGGGGAAGGGTCAAGAAGCAACTAAAAGACCCGTGATTATCCTAACATGATCTCTGGCACGCCGATTCGTAGGACATCCTTTATTGATATACCAAACGCCGACCAGGGAAGGCTTTCGGAAGACCATAGCATGATTGTTGATGCAGTGTCCTCAGCTCTTATACCTTAATCCACTACTCCGGACCCCTTAGACCTTGAGATGGGTGATTCTGAGGAGGGAGAGGAGGCGATGGAGATGGGGGAAGGTATGGAGCAGGACGACCAGATGACTTTGGTTCAATTTTAGAGCAATGCTCGAAAGGAAATATTATCCCGGAAGAGTAATCAATAGTCACAGACCACTCACAAGAAAGGCAGGTAGGCCTTGGATGGGGAGGATCCCTAAGTTTTTCCTCTTTCTCAGTTTTCTCTTTCCTGGCTTGGAACAGTTCTCTGTCCTTTTCTCTTCTTGAGAGTTCATTTACTCAGTTTCTTTTGTTTTAGTTTTTTCTTTATGGATATGTTTACAGAGAAAACTAATATTCTATGTTGGAACTACAGGAGAGTGTCTAGCCGTGACACAACCTCTAGATTTTTTTCACCTTATAAAAAAGCTTGTTCCGATTATTGCCTATCTTGTTAAGACTAGAATGAACGATGAAAGACTGGACCGGTTCTGCTCAAAGCTGAATAATAAGTGGAGATGGGCTACCATTCTATCAGAAGGATACTCTGGCGGAATCATTGTCATTTGGAAGGCTTCGTTGGGATATGTTACCCCTCTGGTGAGATCGAGGAACGCTCTTCATTTAGTGATCACGACAAGTAACTCTAAAAGCTGGGTTATGTCTACTATATATAATGCTATTTCAGTTCATGGGCAAAGGGTCTTTGGAAGGGGTTAACAGGTATGAGTTCTCTTGACATTCCTTGGCTTTTATTGGGAGATTTTAACGCTATCACCTCTCAGGTTGATCATATAGGTGGCTCGTATCGTAATTATAAATGGAAAGCTGATATTTTCTTGGATTTTATAGTGGCTAATAATCTTCTGGAGATAAACTTTGTAGGTCCTCCATACACTTGGTGTAACAACCAGCAAGGTTTAGCTAGAAGGTGGGCCCGTTTGGACAGCTGTTTATCCAACCCTTTGTGGTCTAATAGTTTTGCTACCTGCTTGGTAAAACACATACCGAGGGTTTTCTCAGACCATTCGCCGATGCTTCTCATGCTTACCCCCAGGGATTTCAGCAAAAAGAGGATTTTCAGGTTTGATAACTATTGGTTGGAACACTTGGGTTGTCATGCTGTAGTAAGGGAAGTCTGGTCCTATAATTCTAAGTCTAATCCCATGCATTATCTAGAGCATCTAATATCTCGAACTAGATACAGGTTGTTGGAGTGGAAAGCGAAGGGGTGTCTTCCTATTGATTCAGAAGTTAAGAAACTGGAGGCTAAAATATTAGAAGAAGAGTCAAAAGAAGTCTTGGATAATGCTAATGATTTTTCTCTGCAGGTTCTTACTAATCCTTATAATAATCTTACTGCTTTGCAGAGATATAGCACATTGAGGTGGGCTCAAAGAGCTCGCCTTCTTTGGGTCCATAGTGGAGACAACAATTCATCTTTCTTTCATAATTCCGTCCGGTATAGAGATCATATTAATACAATCCCTTTTATTACTGACATTAATGGTTTTATTATCTCTGATATGAAGGGTATTAGTAAGGTGCTGATAAATCACTTCTCTGAGTTGTGGAAAGGTACTACTGATATGAATGTGCAGGACCTTTGTAGTGCCCTCCCCAATGACCTGCCCCAGGTGTCTAGTGAAGATGGTGTGATGCTCACCAGAGAGGTCACAAAATAGGAAGTGCATGATGCCTGATGAGTGCATTTTATATCATATTTCTTTCCTCCTATTATAGTCTTGTCTTTGTCCTTAAGCATATTTACTGACTGGAATTGGTGCTATTTAAGGTATTTTATTCCTTGTGTAGGAATCTGGGGCTTGAGTCAATTTGGTGTGAAACCGAGGGTGTTTCCCACGTGTGCAGTGACCAATGGTTAAGAAATAGCTGACACGGGCATGACACGCTTGTGCCCCAAGTGCTGCAAGTCCCCGCCTGGAGTGTATAGGAGTTGAAATCCTGACAGGGGAGTGTCCCTAGGCAGGACACGGTCACCACACGCTCGTGCCCCAAGTGCTGCAAATCTTAGGAGACGTTCCATCATGAACAACACGGGCACGGTGCCTAGTACACGGTCGTGTCCCAGGTGACACGGGGGACACACACTTGTACTCCAAGTGTTGCAAATCTCAGGAGTTTCACCCCTGGATTCCTATATTGAGTTCACGGTTGGGATACGCCCGTGTCCTGACCGTGTCGGGCCCCGAATCAGCCTTTTTAACTCCAGAAATTAGGGTTCTTTCTCATCTTTTGTTCGGGGATTCATCTCTCCACCGGGAGGACGTTGATGAGATCGAAGATCAAGCTTCACCAAACCGCCTAAGGAGATCAAGGACTAGTAGGAGGCATAGCAAGAGGTGGAGTTGGCACAAGGACACTACAAAGGAGGTCATCTTGAGTATTGAAGGGGGTTCTTCTCTCTTTCTTTGTTATATCTTTTGCCTTACCTTGTGTATCTTCCCTCAGGGGCCAACTGGCAATAGTGCCTTGGTTGTGGACAATTGTTAGACTGCATTACTTATACACTCATTGTATTTGGCTATGGAGTTCTAATTGATGCTTGTGTTTAATCTTGTATTGCATAACTGTAGTGTGTTTGGAGTGCATAGTTGTTAGGTTTTCCTAGCAAAACTTCGGTGTATCTACGAACACATAGATGCAATATTGCTATTGAGCACACACAATCGTTATTGGAATGTACCGAGATAGTCAACTAGGATGAGATAGTGTGCACGAGTCATTGGAGACTTCCGAAGGGATTTATTCTTGTGGTTGCTGAGTACTTAGTCCTAATCTCCTCCATTATCACCACCATTACCTTTTATTCATTGTTATGTTAATCACACACCTTTTCTACTTGTTTCACTAGACATCAAAGGATCAACGAGTACTTTAAGTACAGTTCCCTGTGGTTCGACAACCCTACTCTTAATTGAGTACCACTTTATTACTTCTTGCAACCCGTACACTTGCGAAGAGCGCATTAACGCCCTCTTCTCTCTCCCGAATGGTAAAAGCCCTGGACTAGATGGGATCAACGTCAAATTCTACCGTTGTTATTGGAAAGACATTAGAGATCGTATTTATACAGCAATCAGGTACTTTTTTGAAAACTCTTTCCTGCCAAATTCTTGGGGGAGGACTTACATTACTCTTATCCCCAAAAATTCTAACCCCAAGCTGGCTTCTGATTATAGGCCTATCTCATTGTGGAATGTATGCTATAAGATAATTTCGAAGATCTTAGCTAATAAGCTGAAAGGTATTTTCCCTAGCCTTATAGGCTGTGAGCAAAGTGGTTTTGTGAATGGTAGAGTGCCTTTTGATAACATAATTACCCTCAATGAGGTATCCCATTCCATTGATAATGATTATATCACCCCTCTAGGATGTTGATTCAGTTAGATATCGAAAAAGCTTATGACTCGCTTAGTTGGACTGCAATTCTTGCAACCCTAACCAGAATGAACTTCCCTGGCAACTGGATCAATTGGATCAAAATGTGCATCAGTGAAGTGTCTTTTGCCTTGTTGATTAATAAGACCCCTACTGATTGGTTTTATCCTAGCAGAGGCATAAGGCAAGGAGCCCCTATTTCTCCTTACTCGTTTATTCTAGTTGCTCAAAATCATACTTCTATGCTTAATTTTGCTAAAAGATATAATATGATCCCAGGTTTCAATCCTACGCTTAATGATAGTTTCAACCACTTTATGTATGCAGATGATTTAATCCTTATTACTGAAGCTTCCAGGAAAACGGCTCGTAATGTTAATCTATACTTATCCATTTATAGTAACCTTACAGGGCAAAAAGTCAATACTTCTAAATCTGAGGTTATTTTTCCTAGCCGCTTCAATAAAAAACTTGGTAAAAGAATTTCAAACATCTTAGGTTATAAGGTTAGATCTTTTCCTTTTAAATACTTGGGAATTTTAATCTCTCCAAAGAGGATGGCACTCTCTTGCTTTTTAAATATGATAAGTAAGATCGAGAAGACAGTCTCTTTTGGAAGAGATAAAAAATTTCCCAAGCAGGGAAGACCATTCTCATCAACTCCTCTGTTATGACTATTCCCCTCTATTATCTCTCTGCCTATCCGGTCCCTATTTCCATTTTGAACTGTATTGACAAGGTTGCCAGGGCGTTCTTCTGGTCTAAGGACTGCAATAGAAAGGGCATCAACTCTGCGGGCTGGAATGAGATGATACTTAATCGATCTGAGGGGGGTTTATCAATCTGGAATTTAGGGCTGGCAAAGACCTCTCTTATGGCCAAAAATGTATTCTATGTTTTAAACAATAAGAGTGTTCGGTGGGTTGACTTATTAAAACACAAGTATGGGGAGCTGGATGTTTGGGCTAATAATATTCCTGCCAAATGCTCTTGGTTTTATAGAGGGTTGTGTCGGGCAGTACAAGTAATTAGGCCTAATATCTGGATTCTAAGGATTAATCCTATGATTACCTCATTTATGCTAGACCCATGGTACTTTGAAATCCCTCTTGCTAGAAAACCTACTTTTCTAAATATGGATATTGATCATACGCTGATTAGTATTGATAGCCTAAGGGATGGGACTGGTTGGAATTTGAATGCCTTGATTTCTATTTTTGGTTCTTCTCTGAATGATAATTTTCTTTGCAATGGCCAAGTTAATTACGAGTTGTGTAATCAGTGGGTTTGGTTTCCTAACTCTAAAGGTACTAAAATTCCAGCTTTGATTTACTCATATTATAATAGCTCTAACAATGTTCAGCACAGCTGGAAGTGCTGGCAGAGTCTTTGGAGTTTGAAAGTTGCTCCTAGAGTTAAACACTTCATCTGGCTTAATTTGCATAATGTAGTCAAAACATATGAATACATGTACAGGATGAAATTGGGGCCGGAAAATTTTTGTGTCTTATGTAATCTCCAGGTGGAAACAGCTGAACATCTTTTCTTTGATTGCTGTAAAATCCGTGGAGTTTGGAATTTGGTGAGTGCTAGTATCAGAAAACAAATCAATCTGTGCAATTCTATATCGTCTGGAAACTGGTTATGTGAGGAAAATTCTGGTAATGATCTTTTCACTCATTCAATTATAGCTTCGGTCATTTGGTTTGTATGGAAAGCAAGGTGTAGGAAAATATTCTGCAATGAAACAATATGTTATCAGAAGATAGTTTTCAAGCTGTGGGGCATGTCAGGGAGTACTTTTCCTTATTTTCTATTCACAACTGTGGAAATCTAATGAGATTTAACTTTTCTTATGCAGAAGATCCAATTTTGTTGTTTGCTGCGAAAATGAATGAGAGTTTGTTAGTAGCAGGGCTTGACTTTATAATACTGGATTCAAACATAAATTTTGTTTCTGCAGGTTGCTGCAGATGCCCTGTGGTATCAGTGATTGATGCAGTAACTAAAGCATTGAGATTTGCCATTTAGTATAGTGTAAATTGGGGGATCAATGTCCGAACTATATGCACTTCAAATGAAGAACTGGTCAAACCTCTAAAGGAAGGTCTTTTTGCTGATGCTTGGAGGCTAAATTTGCAACTTGCAGAGATTACTGAACAACTTTCCAGCTTGGGGAACCCAACACTAAAACTCACCCCAACGAGCTGGACTCAGATCGCCTGCTTTATAGCAATCCATGGGTTGAATCATCATGAAATATCCCTGTTTCATAAAGGCAAGGAACTTCCCTGGTGGCTAATGAAAAGTTTAAGAAATAATGGTGTTAGGTTTTGATTTTGTTTTGTTTCTTAGTCAAGTGTCTGTATTTTATTAGGTTTTGTTTGTGTTTTTGGTTTGTATTGTCTAAACTGTTTTGTAAAACTTTTATTTGCTTATTAATAAAATAGCTCTAAGAGCTCCTTTCCCTCAAAATAATTGAGTTTGCTTAAAAGTTCAACTTTTGTTATGGAATATTCAATGGTTTCATAGTTGTATATAGTTGAATATTTATACGTATAGTCTCATTTATATTGTACGTTTGTCAAGTACCTCATTAATGATATGCTTACCAATTTATTTATTTTTATTCTTGTTATTGTCCCTATGCGTGTTTAGAGCTAGGAGTGTAGTCAATTCCTTTTTAAGTTTAATAAAGTATTAATTTATCGTAGATTAGTATGCTAATCAATTCTTAGAAAACAAATTGGCAATTTGCTAGAAGAGAATAATGTGATGCAAGTCAAACAAGTTTTTTGAATACAAAGTAAAGACACTTAAGGTACGGAATCTTTAGATATTAAGATGAAGTCTTTTGAAGTTATTTAAAAGATTAAAAAAAAAATGGATTTACGAGTCACTAATTGGGGGAGGTTAGCGACCAAAAAATTCAAGAGAAAAACAACCTAGATTGAAAATTGAACATTTAATTAATTAATTTTTTTTTGCCATTTTTAAATAATATTATTAAATTAAATAATTATAAAAATAGAGCTCGTTTTGGATTTACGTGAGCCCAGTAATTTTGTTTAAGGTTTTATTAATAATATATATTGTTTAATATTTTATTCTTGTTGGGAAAAGTGGAGCTGGAACTTGTGCTTATAGCCCCTGACTCTGCTTATTAGAATGGAAAGAAATAGTGATGAGGAGCCAATAAATAATTTTATTAATCATATATTAATATACTCAGTAGAAAAAAAAAATTGCATTCTGATGAGTAAATGCACCATCACAACTGGTAAGTGCATAACCGAACATATTTTTATATAATTTTATATGATTAATTAGCATTGATTGTAGTATTCTTTTCGAAGATGATGCTTAATATAGTTTAAAAATTGATTCCAAATCACGGGCAATGCATAATAAGCAGGAGGGAGAAAAAAGAAGTAATTTTGAAGCCAAATAGAGGAATTCCTCGACATCAAGAACAAGAAAACAAGTCAAACAAAACACCTTATGGTCCCCTTACGGCCACCGCTTACAGTCGTAAGGCTTATCTAGAGAACCTTGAGGGCATATTTATGCCAGTAAGCAAAAGCACAACTACTAGACAGAAGAGTTTAAGGGCATGACTTACGCCTGTAAGCCAGGGCATAAGGTTCATCTAGAGGAGTTTATCGGGAGGACACATGCCCATAAAAGGGATCACAAGTACCATCCATAGAAACTTATGGTCTAGTGCTTACGGACGTAAGTTGGACCATAACACAAAAACAGAAGACCTTTCAAGTGGAGCTTAATTATGACAGTAAGATGCCCATAAGACACGTGACCCATCATCTTTATCTCCTTACGTCCTCATCCTTATACCCGTAAGTTGCCCATAAGAGGTTAGGCATTAAATATTTTACTAGGGATTTTAGGAGAGAGTTTTTGGCGACTGAGTAAAGGAATGAGAAGAGAAAAAATCTTAGTCATTTTTTCAGCAATCCAATGACTTGGAGGGCTTTATCCACAATCTAGGGTATTATAAGAGCCGTTGAGGCATGTTCTTGTCGGCATTTGTGGAAGATTCACTGACACTTTAGAGGTGATGAAGCTTAGAGGAAAATTTAATGTTGTCCTTTGCTTTCTTCATATTGATTGGATTATATGATTATTCTCCCCTAATGGAGAATTAAACGTCATGATGTTCGGGCATGGATAGAACCTAAGGTACTTACTTTTTGACGATAATGTTTGTGGACTTTAAAGCTTGTATCAAATGATCTATTGCAATACTTTAATATTGAATTCAATTGTATGTTCTTTCTTGTCTTGAATTATATTGTAGGGAAAGTCAGGAGTTTCATGATTGATGAACTTGTGTGATGAATCACGAGTTTACCCAGAAATAGGGCACTTCGGGATTGAGATTTCTCTTCCCATGGTTATTCTAAGTAAGTTGGCATTAGGATTCCAATCATAATTGATAGGGGACGCAAGCGTACGCACCGATCAAGTAGTAAAGTGTGCTCAAGAGCAGGGCATCTATCCACAGAGAAAAATAGATGTTACTATTACTAGTCCTAACTCCGAAAAGTAGTCTACAAAGAGTTGTCATGTGTGAATGTGAACAAAAAATATAAATCAAGAATACGAAAATAAAATCAGTTGAATAAGCAAGGGGAACAGGATGTTCAAGCATAAAATCCCTCTAGGGTTTATAAGTGGAATCCCTCTAGGCTTTATAAGTCTAGGACAAAAGTTGTTAGTTAGAAATCCTATTTGAACTGAGAGACGTCCTAAAATATACTACCTTCCTCCTCTTGCAAGGATGAGTAGTAACTAATCCAATATAGTGTTGATGCAGACACCCCACAATTGTATTGCACTCTATGAAATCTCAATGAGAATTAACAATAATTCAATAAGTAGACAACCCTTCTTGCAAAGTGATTGCCTAATCCCATACAAAATAGAAATGTGATTTCTCCTAAAAGTTATTCCCTATTATTGCAAAGAGTTTGAAATTACTTGCTAATTCACTTGGGAGGATTGTGCGAGGAGAACTCTCAACTCCAAAGCACCATATTTCTAGGCTTACTCACAATCTCCTTCAATCATGGCATGCCTATGCTGTTCGACTTGTCACACAAGCAAATCATACATGAAACTAGGTCTTTTGCCTCAATAGCATTCAAGACATTTAGAACACATGATTGAATATAAATAAAATAGATTGCAATTATAAATTAATTAAAAGCATAGAGATCCACAACTAATGTCAAAATAGATCAAACCCTAGAGTTCATCTACACACAAACATCTACAAAATTAGTTCTCCATTAATGGAGAACAACACCAAAATTCACAAGGCACAATAAGAATGAATGAACACATAGAAACCCCCTTCTCAATTGCGCAATTGAGATTGTTGTCGAATTTTCCCGAAAACCTTTCAAAGACACCGCCAAGATAACCCTTGATGGCTCCAATCTCTATCCTCAAGGTAGGTGTGTTGTTTCTCCCTCTTGATTAGTCTCCAAAACTCTAGAGAATAGGCCCATTTATTTCCCTAAGCCTCATCGTCCAAAGAACAAAACATCCACCTTAAGACCCTATTTAGGAATATTTATACCTACCAATTATGGGCTGCCTACGGATGTAATGCGAGTATAAGAAGTTGGAGATAATGGATCACGAACCTTATGGTATCACTTAAGGCCGAAAGTCCTGTGTGTAAGGTCTTCTATTTCGTGTTACAGTCCAGCATACGACTGTCAGCATTAGACTGAAAACTTCTCTAATTGCCATTGCGACTAATCTTAGAGGCGTATATTACTCCCCATAAGTCTTGCACGTTAGTCCCTCTGTTTTCCTTTATACTCCTCCTTACAAGCATAAGCATGCTTGCAAAGTTTTCTAGATGAGTCTTACGACCATCAACACGGGCATAAGATGCTCGTAAGTGGGTCCATCTGGCTTGTTCTTCAATGATTGATGCCAATAGAGCTCCATCTTTGTTGTTTTGGCTCTAGAATGCTTCTTTTGGCTCTATCTCATCCTTAAGTACTGCCCAAATGCTGAAGATACAACCTTCATCATGTTTAGCATCAAATTCCACAAAAGTACTCTAATTCATGCCTAATGAGTATACAAAATAATATTAAATAATGAATAAATATACACTCATCAATAGTGCAGTCACTGGGAGCAAGTATCACGAAGAGATTCCAATCTTGCTTTGCATGGGATTAGGGTCAATAATCTTGACAGAGGGATTGGCTACTCATTGAATATATGCCTTCTTTATATAGAGTTTATCGAGTGTAATGAAATCTAGGGTAGCTTGTATTAAAGCCGTATGAGACTAGTTATTTTTCACCTTGAGAAAAGGAACAATATAATTAGAAACTCTATCGGTTCAATGTATTACAAAAATCTAGTGTAACTTTGTCTGGAGCCTAATCAAACCTTAGGGGAAATCTATGCCCAAACACCCTTCTCTTATGCTTGACTTGCCGCAATTTTTACTTTTGCTTTAGTTCTTAGTTTCTGTTTCATATTTGACACCTACGACTCAATTTAGGCTATTAATTGATGAGTTGTGAATTGGTAATAGTACTCTGTAGTTCCTCCTAGATAGAGAACCTTGTTTTTAGCACACTATATTACTTGATCAGTATGTGTACTTGAGTTTCATAGGTGACATTAGTCCTATCAACAACCCCACACTAAACATACTATATTCCCACTACTTGGCACAACTTGTCACACTCATATTTTGCATGCACAATACTTTATATAAAGCCATGAAGCATATAAATTAGGTCATACTAAGGCTCTAATTAACTAATCTTACTGATAAGTGCTTGTGTTATAGTAACGCGAAGTGTTATTATCTTACATTGAGCATTACTTTTATCAGATTTTATCACTAAATAGTGTGTATTTGTGTGCTTTTGTGCATTGTAGGGTTATGGAGCCAATTTCAAGAAAAAAAAAAGCAAAGTTAGGTCATGTTTGCCGTTGTTGGGGAGTTCTCGGACCAAGGAAGGAACAAGGCACGAGTCTAGACTTGTGGGTGTGTGCCAACCTCCTTTGGAGGGTCACAAAGATAGTCACATTCACAATAAGTCTAATTTGTGTAGTATTGGAGAACTACACCAATAAGGAGAATTGAAGCAATTGACATGATCTACCGTCGATAGTGAGCCCAATTCAACAGCCTCGATCAAAAATGATGAAATCAGGAGTATTTGATATGCGAGTACTGTAGTAATAATGTAGAGGATCACTGTAGCAATTACTGTAACAGTTTACTGTTCACTGCGCGCCAAAAAACAGAATTAAGAAAATCCACATGGGCGTGTGGAAATTCCGCACGGCCGTGTGAAACCCCAATTTTAGCCGATTTACAGCAGTAATTCAGCACTATTTAAAGGCCTTTTTGGGGACTTTTTCAGGATCTTTTCGTCTATCTTCTGGAGGGTTGTGGCTAGGGTTTGGAGAGGACTTTGTGGAGGATTGGAGCGCGTCATCGGCATCAACATTGAAGCCCATCGAAAGATAGCTATTGAGTGAGCTTTCGTCAGCACCGATACGAAGAAGTGTGTCCTAGGCTTGACGAGGAGCTTGGTGGAGAGACGAATCGGCCGCACAAGACCACAACCATGCTACACAAGGGGGTTTTCATCTATGTTTTCAATTTGTGTTTATCATATACATTGATGGATTTGTATAGCTCGATAAGGAGCTAAACCTCTTGTCGGTATTCAGACTTGTAAACCCTAGGATAACTTTGTTTCTATGACATGTTATTATGCTTTCCTAATTGATTAATTTAATTGAGTTCCAATCTTGATTTATTCTTATATTGATTTTCCCTTAGATGTGACACTAGGGTTGAGAGTCATCTAGGTTGTCCTTTGGAGGTGTGACAACTCCTATAGGATTAGACTACTCGAGATTGGAGAGGGTGAGTCGTGAGGTAGCCAAACATCCCCTTTCCTCTTCGGTGTGATTTTTCCTACCTCCGCGTTCTAAGAGTTCTTAGCGGTCGAAGTAGAGCGAAGTGCTAGGAGATGAACTCTCCTGGGGCTTAGTTGCGCGAGCAACAGAGTGAAGGGTTGTAGTGAATCCTTGTGCTGGGGCTTAATTGAGATTAGGGTTCTTTCACTTGGACCAAAAGGTTAGGACTACACTTAGGAACAGGGTTAATCACTTAGAATCCCTAGAACGTAAAGCAATCCCTTGTAGTGTGAGGCTTAGGAAGATGGACTCCCCTGGGACTTAGTTGACAGGTCAACAAGAGTTAAGGGTCGTAGTGAAACCTAATGTCGGGGCATAATGATTGGATTAGTCACAGTTGACCTTAGGTTTGGGACTGTGTATTTTAGGATGTCCACGCATTAAACATCAATAGTAGAATATAATACATTGTCCTGCACTAGAACATTAATCCTAGGGGTAGCTTGTCCGGGTACCCTATTTCACTCTTGATTGTTTCTCTCTTTTACTCTCAGTTTGCACTCTCTTATCTTCCATATTTCTCTTTATTTTCTTATTGCTTCCGGTTACTCTTGCACACACACAATTGATCTTGCTCACACTTTCCGTACTTCGCACTAGCTAATTAGCAAACTCTTGTGTCTTTGATACCTACTCCCTGTGGATTCGAATACCCTCTCATCAGGGTATTATTATTATTGCAACAACCTATTCAATTCCGGGCCCCTGTCACTTACTCAAACTCAAAGTAAATAACTATCATTAAATTCTAGATAAATATGAGCTTGTGTTTATTATGAATTCCAATAACCTCCTTAAATCAATCTCATCACAAGTTGATACTCTAGTTGCATTTGTTCTTTTTTGAGATTACTCTGATTTAATCAAGTGTTTTAACCTCTTCTCTCTTTAAATCTAAATGCATTTTCCTTTTTGTCTTATTTAGTGTAATATGGGCTACTTCAGCTTTACTTCTAGGCTTATGCTTTATGGCATCAACTTTTAAATTAGTTATAACATAATGTTCTTTTGAACTATGCAATATTTGTTTCCATGAATCATCTTAACCAATATAATCATTAGAGTTCATTGCTTCAACTTGCTTGGTCTGATTCCTTGTTTCAACACTACTTACTTGTTCTCTTGGCTTATTGAACTCTTTCCGTGCTAATTTTTTAGTTGAAAAGGTACATCACTAAAAAAAAAAAACAACTCACCATAGTCTTAACAGACTTAAAATAAGTTTTTTTTATTAATTTTACATATCTCCACCTTCGGTGAATATATATGAGGTAAACTTGATACCATATATATAGTTGTGCAACTTTAGGTTATCAGAATATTCATACCTAAAACACATGTAAGGAATTCCTCAAGAATTGAGATAAGAACTGACATACTTGATACATAAAGGGAAGATGATTAGAGGACACCTTTATCTTTGCAATTAAGTTATCTTAGCTATTTTTGATACTTTGAATTCTATTTTTAATTTCCATATCATAACCTCAATTAGATAACTGGCCCATGGTAAGAAGATTTTCATAAAGGCTAGGAGTATAATAAACATCCGCAATACACCTCTTAGACTCATCTTTCATAATAATATTAATATTACCTTTGAGGAAAACAAGAAAACTAACATTGTTTCCAAACTTTACCTTTGATTTGATAATATCATTCACTATTAAGAATAACTCCTAGCTAAATATATGATTTCTACAACTTAAGTCCAGAAACCAGATATTCTATTGATCCTTCATTGTTACATCACAAGTAAGCAACATAGAATTCTCGACTTCATCTCTTCTTTTAAAAGTTCTTGCAATCTATTTCGTGTATTCAGACTTGTAATAATCAATTCGTTTACAATTAAAGCACTAGAGCTTCAACCTATATTTCTTTTAACAACTATTTAGTTATTTTTGTAAGCATTATAAACTCCTCGTTTCTTATTAAGATTGCTATATGATTTTATTTTGTTAGCTTCCAATATCAATTGGCCTAGTAATGCATTTTTTCACACATTTTTTATTAAGGGGTTTTTTTTTTGTGTAACCCATTTTCACATTCGACTTGTCTGCTAACTTTGGTGTATGAGTTGTTGAGTATAACCTTTTTGTCATCTTTTTCTTCATTGATATTGACTTTCTTGGTATTGGTGGTACTGGTATTGGTTGCTACAATCATTTCTTCCTTTGTCTTTACCTCTGTCTCCATCTCTATCACTATCGCTTTTCAGTGTTGGCCAATTTTCTTTTGAGGCCTTCAATGCTTGATCTTCTGTATCTGTTTAATTAAACTTCTATTTATACGCCAGCAATGGCTTTGCAGTTATTCAAGTACGAACTTATATATATCTTTATTTTTTCTATGATGCAAAAAACAAAGGCAAAATTTAATATCAAGAATCAAAGTATTTTTTTAATGATAAAGATATCTTCGGTCTTGCCTTTGCATATTCACATCGTGTTATGAATTACTGTCAACTGGTTGAAATAATTGAAAACTATTCTCCCGACTTTATTAGAAGTGTTTTAAACTTTGAACATAAAGCTTGAAGTTGCTGCTTCCTTACTCTTGCAGGCTTTTGATACTATTTTTACAGTATATTTACTTTGAAGTTTCTTTGCGGAGAATAGTCTCCACGATCCATGATTAATTGATTGAAACAATTAGCTTTTAACCTTGTGATCTTTTAACCTCAAAATTTCTATTTTAACTTTCTTAGCCTCTTGCACTAGAGTGTCAAGAGTTATTTTTCGAACTTATTTTGAGATGATTTTCTGATACTCCTTAGATGTCCGAAAATTTTCTATCAACATGTTCTAATGGTCATAATGACCATGGAAACACAAAACCATAGTCTATATAAAATTATCATCTATCATGAGGATTGCTAGTACAAGTAAAATAATCTTGTTCTAATACTATTTGTTGGGAAAAGGGGAAAAAGAGGAAAAGAGGAACTTGAGACCTATTGCTTAGGTCTTCTCCAACCTACACCCAAATCCCAAATTTGGGGTCAAATTTGGGTGTGAGTTGCTTCAATTCACACCCAAATATGAAATTTGGGGTCCCACAAAAATATTAATTTTTTAATTTTTTTTATTTTTATAATTATTGTAATTAAAATTATAAAATTAATAATTCATTAATATAATTATAACTAGTCATTATATACCTACAATATTAATTTGTATGCAATTAATTATTTAATTAATAATAAAATTATTAATTAAATTAATTTGTTGTATGTTTGTCTATGATTTTTAATGTAAAATATCTAATTAAAGTAATTTTTATATTGTTAAAATTGTAATCAATCATGTGTGTAAGTATAAAATATTTTCTGCTATATGAAAAAAATAATTTCATTATTTATCAAGATAATTAAGAAATTCATAATCCAATTTTTAAATAAATTAAATCATAACTAAAAAAATTTAGTTGTAAATTTTTTAATTTATTTTTATTAGTAAAATATTAAATTGTAATAAATGTTTAATTAAATTATTGTTAAAAATGATTAATTTCAAATATATTTTATTGAATAGTAATAATAATATAAAAACGATGAGGAAAGAATATTTTGTGAATGTGCTTTTTTGGGGTAAAATTAGATGTTTGTGGTTGGAGTATAATTTGTTGTAGCATAACCAAATTTGAGATTTGGGATAGAAATTTGGGTTTATAGGTTGAAGATGGCCTTATAGCCTCTAGTCTTACCTGTTAGAAGAGAAAAGGAGATGGATGGACAACCAGATAACTTTATTATTCACACAAATATATTAAATGAAGAGACATGCACATAGTAGGACATACTTCCACACCCTAATGGGTTAGTAAACATACCATTCCACCCTCACGCTAGACACACCAAACTTCCACTACTTGGCACAACGTGTCATGACACTAATGATTTGTATATATATAGTGCTTTATATAGAGTTTTGTTTTGTTTTTTTTATTTTGTTTTGTCTTTTTGTTTTCTTGTTTTTTTGTTTTTTGTTTTTTGCTTTTTTTGTTTTGTTTTTTAGAAAAGGAGCTCATAGAGCTATTTTATTAATTAAGGAAAAATGTTACAAAATAGTTCAAAGATATAGATAAAAACCTGAAAAGAACCAAAACAAACTACACAAATACAAGCCAAAACAACAAAGCAAGAACAACTAAACGCAGTACCTAACAGCTAAATCATAAAGCTAGCTTCATCAACAGCCTCATAAGCCATCTTGGTTTTTCTAATCCCTTGTGAAACAAAGATAATGGAATAGAATTAATCCCATGAAAGGCAAGAGCACTAGAGAGGTGGTTCCAATCTCTTGGGATAGGCGTGATGGTATAGTCTTTCAAGGAGAGCAGCAATTGCCGAAGATCAGTGATAGCCCTTTGCGCTGACCAATCAGACATGCAGGAACGTCCATCTAGAACCTTGATAATGTCTACAGAGTTGGTGAAAATCCTAGAGATACACAGGTTTTCCATCATAGCACAATGTAAGCCAACATTCAAAGCTTTAACCTCAGCATCCAGGTTGGAGAAATACAACGCTTGACAGGCACCTGCAGGAACTATGTTAAAGTTAGGGCCCCACACATATGAACCCAGCACCTCCAATACCTGCATTTCTTGCACCATTAGCTCCAATTGTGGCAACATAGAGACAACCAGTTCTAGCAGTTGGTTTATTCATAATGTAAAACTGTTTACCCATCTGCGCCATAGGCATAGGCCTATACTCCTTAACATGGTCCAACACTTGATAAGCTATCCAAGTGAAGTTGGGTCATTGATTCCTGAAGATTTGGTTACACCTTGCTTTCCACATAAACCATATAGCAGTAGCAATAATTGAAGCCTTGTGAATAAAGGAGTTAGACACTGCTAACTCAAGCCAACTCCCAGATGATATATGATTTGTGAGCAGGAAAGAGGAACCAAAAAGGCTAGCAATTTTGCTCCAAAGAAGTTGAGTCTTAGAACAAAGATTGAACAAGTGCTCATCCGACTCATTTTCCAACCCACAAAATACACAGGGAATAACTGGACCCAAGTTAATGCCACTGAGATAATAATAGGTTTTAATTCAACCATGCAATAGAAGCCAAATAAAAAATTTAACTCTGGGCGAAGCATGAATCCTCCAAAGATTCGTCCAGCCAATCCAATGGTCAGTCTGAGAGTATGTGCTACGAAGATGAGAATAAACCATAGCATAAATATTGTTTTTATTAGTACGAGAAAACCAGACCCAAAGGTTAGTGGCCTGAGGTTCAAAATTTCCATGACTGAAGATAGGAGAATCAGAGTTATGCCCCAAAATATTAGAAAGATCATCAAAACTCCAATTGTTGTTATAAATGCAAAGATTGAGATGCAAGTTTTCAAAATCAAGGTTCATATTAAAAAAGGTAGGCTTAAAGGCAATTGGGATTTCTGAAAACCAGGGGTCATAGAGTAAGGACATTGAAATTGGATTTATAGATTGCATCCACAGACAGTGTCGGATTTCCATTGCAACCTTGCGAAGCCCTCTGTAAAACCAAGAAACATTAGGAGGAATATTGCACTGCCAAGGATTAAACAAACCATATTTGGCTAGAAGAATGTACACCCAAAAAAATTGTTTGCTATTTAGATAGTTTAAAACATTCTTAGCCATCAAAGATGTTTTGGTTAATCGAAGATTCCTAATACCAACATCCTCATCAACCTTATCAAGTGTAGTATCTTGCCAATTAACAAAGGGGATGCCACTACTATTGCCACAATTAGCCCAAAGCAATTTCCTAGCACATCTAGAAATCTTGTCAAGAATAGAGTCTGGTATAGCATAAACAGAGAGATAATAGATTGGTAAAGCCATAAGAATACTATTAATAAGAACAATTTTGCCAGGTTTAGACAGCTTGGATCTCTGCTAGCCACTAGCAATCCTATTCACTTTATCCACCATAGATTGAAAGCAAGTCATTGGCAGCCTTTTGTGGGAAATAAGAACACCCAGATAAACAAAAAGATAAGAACCAATGGAGATGTTCAAGATGGTTCGAATACTATTGGTTACCCTTTTATTAAACTAATAAGGAATATATAAGTTGGATTTTGAAAGGTTAGGGGACTGACCAGTAAGTTTAGTATAAATATCCAAACACATTTTGACATTCCTAGCAGCTATCCAGGTGGCGTGAGTCACAATAATTAGATCATCAGCATACATAAGGTGGTTCAAATCAGTCCTTAGAGAGGGGCACCACCCAGGAGTTAAGTTAACACTGCGGGCGAAGTTGAGCATAAGGGACAGGTTTTGAGAGACAAGTATAAAGAGATAGGTGGATAGGAGATCACCTTGTATAACACCTCTTGATGGTTTAATCTAACAGGACGGTTGAGCATTAATCAAGAAGGAGAAGGAGACAGAATCAAGACATCCCTTAATCCAAGCAATCGAAATGTTAGGAAATCCCATCCAGGCTAAAGTGGCAAGAATAACATCTCATCTCAAGGTATCATAAGCATTTTCAATGTCCATCTTGAGTAACATCCTAGGGGGGTTAGAGCGATAATGGTTCATAGAGTGAACAATCTCCTGAATAGAAATAATATTGTCCAAGGAAGTTCAACAAGCTATGAAGCCACATTGCTCCAAACTAATCAAGGAATCCAAAATAGGTTTTAAATGATTAGCCAAAATTTTGGTAACAATCTTATAGCAAACATTGCAAAGAAAGATAGGCCAAAAATCATAAACAAATCTAGGGTGCTTTTTCTTTGGAATTAAGGTCACAAAAGTTTGACCCTAGGCTTGAGGCATAGTAGTAGTTAACATGAAATGCTTGACCACCTCAAATAAATGATCATCTAAGTCATCCCAAAAAAATTATAAAATTCTAAAATCATCCGGGCCAAGGCTTTTTCCATCAAGAAGAGAGTAGAGGGCAGGAAAAATTTTATCTTTAGTAATATCCCTCGTGAGAGAATCGTAATCAATTGATCTAATGGTGTTCAGATCGTGAGGCAATGGTGTTCATATCGTGAGGCAAAGCCTGAAGAACATTAGAAAAGGTATTGGGAACACGTTCATGGCAAAGGTTGGAATTGAAGTTAATGAAAGCCTCTTTAATACAGCTATGATCTACCAATAAAAGGCCCTCATCATTCATTCATTAGGATATCCGATTATGATGGCCACAGATTCTAGCAGTATTATGAAAAAAAATTAGTGTTTCTGTCCCCTTCTTGAACGCAAATTAATTTAGACCTTTGAGCCCATCCAATAGAATTTTGTCTAAGATAAGCATTGTATTTATTCTGGAGGGAGCTAAGATTAGTATAATCATCATCAGAAAGAAGTTAGTTCATATCATCATTTTCTAGAGCTTGAAGTTGAAGTTTAGTGTCCTTAATAGCCGAGTCAAGAGCGCCCAAACCAGCATTTTTCACACACAAAATAGATTTTCTAATGCGAACCAACAAGTAAGCAAAATTATGCATAAGGGAAGTGTGAGCCCAAGAAAGGAGAGCATTACGAACAGCAAAAAGACAAACCACATGTTCAAACCAATAATTTTCAAACCGGAAAACTTTACGATAAACATTAGAACTATTAGACAAATTTAAAAGCAAGGGAGAATGATCAAAAGAAATTTTATGAAGATGAGTACGTTTATAATTATAAATAAGAGAGGTCCAATGTAAGTTGATCAAGCATCGATCTAAACGAGCTAACCACCAAGCTCGACCACTCTAACCATTGCACGAAGAAAATATATTACCCATGCATTCAATATCTAATAAAGCATTCTCAGCAATAAAATCAGCAAAAAGCTGAGCTTTACGAGCATAGTAGCGGTAAGGCCCATCCTTATGTTCATCAAGGGAAATGATCGAATTAAAATCACCCACAATAAGCCAGGGAATATTAATGTTAGGCATACCAGATAATTTCTTCCAGAGAAGTTTTTGAATCGCCAAGTTATGACCACTGTAGATAACTGAAAGTATCCAATGCTTATGCAAAGCCGAAGTAATCACTAGATGTAAGGCTAGTTTGGACCTAACAATTGGGGAGACAACACCAATTGCCTTATGCCAAATGCAAATGACACCACCTGAAAAACCTTCTGCTTCAATAACAGCCCAATTCCATTTCGCAGAGAACCTACTGCAAAAAAGATTTAAGTCTATTGTTATCAGCTCTCGATTCAACTAAACAAATTAAATGAAGATTATGGTCTTAAATAACTCTCCGTATATAGTTTTAGGTATCCAAACCAGAGACACCCCTGAAATTCCATCAAACTATGTTAACAGAATTCATGATAACCATAGTGAGAAAGCAGTAAAAAAGTAAAAAAGGAATAGGATAGTGTAGGGATCGACAAGGGTCTACAAGCATGCTAGAAGACAAAATATGCACAGCGGATAACAAACAAAACTAGCATGGACCCTAGCATGCAATGGAAATGAATAAAGATATAAAAATCTAAAATAAATAAATAAATACAATTCCAGGGGTGTAGTCAAAAAGGGACTGCATATACGCGACTCCCTTCTACTCTCTCACACACACAAGCCGGAAACAATCCGGTATGGATTGCTAGTATCCAACGATAACTCTTATCGAAAAATACGAATAGCAATTAAAATTAGGTCTCAATAACCTAATCGTAAACATGTGTAAGGAATTGTAAATCCAAAACCGACACTCGGCGAATGTTTCACATGTGAGAATCTTTTGAGAAAAATTCCATAACCATTATGAAATAATCTCAAAAGACCCTCACCCCGGCGATCTCCATTGATAAAGAAATATCAATGAAAAAACCGGCCTGTGAACTAACATACATGAATAAACAAGAAAGCTCAAAGGGGTGTTGACCTATACCTTCACCGGAGCCGAGTAGCGACAGTCCGGATGGAGAAACCTTTCTCCAAAAAGGGGGAAAAGGCGGACAGCACCTTTGACCGGCGGCGGCGGCGTCCTCTTAGCTAGGGCGGACCGGCAGACTCCTTGAGGGAGAGAGGAAGAAGCAAGATTAGGGTTAGGGTTTTCTCTAATACACATGTATTTATAAAACCCTAAAACCAATCCCAATGAAATATCAACCATTGATTCCTCTTATTGGATATTAATCATATTAGATCCAATAAGCTAACACTTAATTTCTAATTAAGTCCCTCAATTTTTAAGTTATCTCATAACTCAATCTTTACACATTCGCGGTTAGACCAAATCAACTCTTGATTTATCTAAACTCTATTTAGCTATTCGACTCATTAGATTGAGTCCGGATTTCACGGCTTTTACGTGTGCGATCCTGTAGGCCCGTTTTAAAATCGGAAATGGGATTTTAACCTTGTTAAGGCCCATAAGTCACAAATGTCGTCTAGCATGGCAATGTGACTACCCAAATTAAAACGGAGGTCGACTGGGTAATCAACTAACCTCGTAACCTTATCCGATTCTTTTGCCAATTGAATATCTCGATCAAAATAAGGCATGAAGCTTAGTCACCCTTATTTATTTGTCGATCGATTTCTTGATCCTCAGTGAACTGACTAGGTCAAATAAATGATAACCCTTACCATTTCACTTGGGCGTGGCCACGCACTACTCATTTTCACCGATCATGTGGCCGGTGATATTCTCTCTCCTCAGAGAGTGGCAATCCCCTCGCATCGCAAATGTTACTCGCTATGAATCTCGATGCACCCAATCATACCTATAATTGTCACTCTGTTACGAATGACGTTAGGCGTATGTCAAAGTACACCAACATTCATCCAAGCTCCATAGCGACCTTGAGTCTAAGGATTCAGTATAAGCGTTACACGAGAACCACTTATGACTTTGCAACCATGTAGTGATCTTGTGAGCGGATCGATCCAGACACGCTGTTCACTAACACGTGTCTATGTCTATTGATTGACATCACATGTCCTATAATCCGTAAAACATGATCATCACACAATAGGCATACTAGTCTTAGTTTACTATCATTCCCATGACAGTAATTGACTAGGGATGTTTAGAAAGTTGTTCCTTTACGCACCAAGGTTTTACTGCCCGAATCATGTATTCGGCAACTTGTGCGGAACAAACTCTCAGGGATAGTTCTATCGAAGCACACATGCACATAAATGTAGTAAGATAAAACAAGCCAAGTTTTATTAAAAAAACATATAACTAATAAAGGTTCAGATCAACATATTGGGGCTAGGGCTAACACTAACAGATAGAAGGTCATAAAAGCAAGCATCTAACTCCCACCAATATTGGCTTCAAGTCTTCCCTTCTTGTGGGCCATAGAGGGTGTAGCCTGGATCTTGCAAGCTAACGCATCCTTCCTCAAGCCATCCTAGAACTGGCCTAAAGTGATTGAATCATCTGGTTCCTCTATCCCTTCCATTTCTTCTTCTGAATCAATCAAATCCTCCATGTCATGGTCAAAATCGCCGTTGTTAACTACATCTGGGGCCATGGCCTCAACCACTCTCTTCATAGTGTCTTGATGCTCTTCATCAACCTCACCAACCAAAGGCACGAGGGACAAAGTTGATCGCAACACAGGATTGGAGATGATCATGCTACCATCTCCAGACCTCGAGCCAACCTAACTAGATGGCTCCCTCCCCTAGACGAGAAAAGAAGGGAATGACATCTAGAGGATTCGGGCCTTGCAACAAGGGCCGTAGAGATGGTCAAGTCGTTCTCCTGGCCATTGGATGGTAAGAAGGTAGATGGAACAACTTCACAAGGTCTGCGATCCTCCATTAAGGCCTTGGGAGAATGAGAGAGACCATCATGTGCCACAGGAAATTGATTAGAAAGGCCACCATGATTAATGGGTAGGGGAGAGGACAAGCCATTGGAATTAGGCGCATAGTAGCTAGGTGCATGGGGGTTAGGCATATAGGAATTCACACGCCCGCCCCTATAGCTACCTCTACCACGTGTCGAGTGAAAGCTACCTCGACTTTCCATGTGGCGAGCATGCACATCACTAGCCTCCAGGTGTCCGTTGGAAGCCTTCGGGATAACCAGTGCATCACGTGGAGGGCCACCACGGGCACCACCACGGCCACGGCCGCGACCTCTCCTGCGAGCCACCACCATCCAAGAACCAAACTCCAAATCTTCAACAATCTCTTCCACCTCCCAGCGACGACCACAAGAAGCATCGCTATGCCCTACTAAACCACATCTATAACAAAATATCGGTAATTTCTCATATAAAATGATAGCAAACACTCTCTTACCTTCATCTTCAAGCCATAACCCCTCTTCAAGGGTTTAGATATATCAATCTCAAGACAAATTCTTGCAAATCGGGTTCGGGACAAAGTTTCTGTATGTTCATCGACCTTGAGGAGCTTTCCCAGGCTTTCAGTGATGGTCTCAAGCGAGTCTCCATCCTAGTAATCGACTGGCAAATTGTGAAGATGGATCCAAACAGCTACCGAGAAAGCTTGGTATAGGTAGGTTCAAAGCAAGGATGCTATGGAAACAACTGTGGAGTGAGGCCCCCTACCGTCCATGGACCACCAAAGGGCACCTTCTGCATGACCTCGTGTGACTCGCATCGTATGAGAAAGTAACCATTAGGCATGTCAGAAATCTGAATTCGTCCAATGGCTTGCCAAAGCCCTAGAAGAGTAGTCTTTACATATTCGAAAGCTGGTGTTTTACCAAACAGTTTACCATATAGAGTAAACTGGCAGCGCCGATTAGCACGGAGCTTACATTCCTCGTCAATGTGGAGAACTTCATCTATAGAATTCTTAAGCTTTTTCTAGGATTTGTGAATCAATATAAGGAATGGCAGAGGGCTTGCGAGAAGCAGTCCCCACAATCTTTGCCCAAGAGGGAGCTGGAGGTGGTTGCCCACTCTCCATTCTGCAGGGAGCAAGCCCCCCAAAGAACAGAGGAAGTTGATCGAGAAAATGAAAAGAAGGAGCTGGATGAGAACTAAGGAGAGCTAAGGAGAGCTTACTGTGGTGGCTAAAACTCACATTAACTAATCCTATTCAAATTGAAGAAGATAATTATCATTATAAACTAAATAAACATAAGATTGTGTTTATCATGGACTTTAACGATTCTTCCACTTCTCTTTACATTTAAATTTCCATTGTTTTTTTAAGGTTTTGTCCATGTTCTATTAAGTTTATGCATTTAAAACTTACCTGTAATGTAAATGCTTACAACTCTACTGAGGTCTATATAGGTTAATGTTTTGAATATTTTGTTCTTTATTTAGGACCTTTATTTTTTTATTTATTATTTTAACTCTTTTCTCTAGAAAAAAGCCAACTCAATGTGATTGAAAAATATGACTATATTTATATTGAATATTACCATTACAAAGTAAAGTATATACTAATAATCTGAATCTTAATTAAAACAAAAAATAATTTTATATGGCTTCAATTTCAGAACAAATAAGCCGATCTTATTCTAATTTTTAAGTAAACAAATAATAATTCAGTGAAATTGACTTTCAAAATATAATTACTGGTGCTTGTATTCAGAGTTTCCGAAGTTAGTAAGACAGTTAATTTTATCCTATATTGGATTCAAACCAATTCTAAAATTATGGGTTATTTATAACATCACCAAATTTGTCAAATGTTTATTTGGGCTTGAAAATAAAGTTCCACATGGATTGACGCATAGTGTAGGTTTTCAAGAAAAATAAAATATAGAAGTTTGTGCTTGATTATAAATTTTTTTGCAAACTTTTATTAAATAAGGGAGTCTTAGAAATAAACAAATATATAAGAGTTGTGGTCAGATGTCTTGATGATATATACTAGGCGAAGCAAATTAGACTAGACTGATTAAGGTCAGGGGCAGAACCAAGAGGGGGCTAGCAGGGGCTTCAGCCCCCCCCCCCCCCCCCCCCCCCCCCCCCCCGGCTTCGGTGCAGTTGCTTTCCGGCACTAATAAGTTAGGTTTATATATATATATATATATATATATATATATATATATATATATTAATGTTAGATAATGTTTTATTTGTACTTAATCAATATATAATGTTAATGTGCTTGAGTGGTTGGTGGGAATGAGATAGTTAGAGCCCACCTTCGTTCAAATCCCATAAATTGCAATCTTGAGTTTTTTTTATACTTTTACTAATTAAAAATAAGTTTTTTATTTTTAAAAGTCACTGAAATTTTAAATTTTAAAAAAATTTAAGGAAAAAATTAACTTCATTAGGCATTGAAATTTCAAATTTTCAATAAAAATTTATGAATAATATTAATAAAATTTATAAAAAAATTAATAATTTAAAAAAATTAAGTTGATAATGGGTTGTAATGTTAAGTTTTTGATATTTTTATTAATTAAAAACAAGTTTTTTTATTTTCAAAAAGTTGCTGAAATTTTAAAAAGTTTAAAGAAAAAATTAAATTGATAATGAGACATTGAAATTTGAAATTTTCAATAAAAATTTATGAATAATATTAATAAAATTTATAAAAATGATTTAATAATTAAAAAAATTAAGTTGATAATGGATTGTAGGGTTAAGTTTTGATACTTTTACTAATTAACAAGTTTTCTTATTTTCATAAAGTTACTGAAATTTTAAAGTTTATAAAAATTTAAGTTGATAATGTGGCATTTAAATTTTCAATAAAAGTTTATGAATAATATTAATAAAATTTATAAAAATAAATTTATAATTAAAAAAAATAAGTTGATAATGTGGCATGGTAAATATAAATTAGCTGTTGTAATATAATAATATACTTGTTAGAATGAATGAATGATTGTTTAGTTGTTAAGTTGAACATAGTTATTTTTTTTAGTCAGATACATCATGACAACGATAGTAGTTTAAATTATAGTTAATATTCTTTTTTTTTTTACTATATGTATATTCAAATTGTATTTATATTATTGACATATTTTTACTGCAGATAATTATTTTATTTGATAATTTTTTTACAATTTGACTTTAACCCTCCTACCCGTAAGTTCTGGTTACGCCACTGATTAAGGTAACATTCGTTAATTATCCTATAATGAAGGATAGGTGGTGGTTAAATCAGAGAGATACTTCCTTCGGGCCATTTGATTTGTCTTATTTTAAAGGTTTTTTTTTATTTATCTTTTTTACTTGTCTATTTAAATAATTTATGAAACATAGATTTTTTTTTTGAATTTATCTTTTATATTTAATTTATTTCTATAATTTTTGATAAATCATATTTAATCACACATTTTATTAAATTATATTTTTAATAAAGGTAATATTGAAAAGTTAATATCTTTTTTATAAATTTTAAATTATTAATTAACTGTAATCAATTTTTTTAATTGGTATGAATTAGTTAAAATGGACAAGTAAAAAATATTTAAGGGAGTATAATATTAGTTTAGTAAATATTCACAAAGCAATGCTACTTTAACATTTTATTTAAAAATATCAGTAATCTTATTATTTTAATGAGAGAAATATAATTTGTCAAAAAATAATATTAGATGGATTTTAGAGAAACTCTGGTCATCTATGGCAAAAGTCCTCTTTATTGTGGTGGTATCACCTTAGTTTATTAAATTTATATGAGAATATTTTTTTATCCTAGTTCCAGAAATCATAAGAGGTCCAACTGTAGTAAATCAAAGGCCCCTTTTACTCCATGATCATGTTGGCAAATGCTTGCTATGTTTTGACTGTATGCTTCTGAGTTTCAATATCCAACAGATCAGGCGTATCAATGTTTTTCTATGCTAAAAATTTAGATGAAAATACATAATTATTGGTGAATTCAAGTTTTTTTTCTCAGTGGGATCAAATTGAAAAATTTCTAAATATATTTTATTTTTTAATTTCAGTGTTTGCAAATGATACGAAATTCAAATATCGGTATTTAGACATCAATTAGAATACTTAACCTAATGAAAATTGACAAATGGAAAATATATCTGAGTATTTTAAATCAAAAGTTTAATGAGATATTTGTGATTTGGTTAGTCAAAGACTCAAAAAAAGTCTTGTACTGTTAACTTGTCACACTCACTCTCTTTCCTCTATTAATTATGATGCTACCCGGAGTTGACCAAAGACTTTGAATAATCTTCGGTAGCACATCTTTAAATAAAGAAACCATCTTGATTATGCTCTATATATGTTGAGTTGACCAATGACTTTGAATTTTGAATAATCCTTAAAATGACATCTTTAAATAGAGAAACTTCTTGTTAGATTCCACTCAGACTAGCCTCCGTTTAGAGTTTTAACTCTACGGGCACACTTAATTAAGTGACATGAGAGGCATGATTAAGAAGGTATTAACTTGATTAAGAGACAAAACTCTAAATTTGACGTCTTTAAATAGCCTAAACCTTATGCATAAGGTATACACTAAAAGACTTATATTAAAGACTTATTTAGCCTAAACCTTATTAGACAAACCTAAATGTGACCAGCATATTTTTTATATTAATTAGTTAAAAACTGATTCTAAAATATTCAGGTTTATTTATTATTAATTCAACCAAAATTTAGAAAACCTAATCAAAATCATCAAAATAAAAACTCTCTTAATCCCAATCCTTTTCCCACAAACCAGTGTTTAAAATCTACTATACAAATTTAACAAGATGGTCAATTAAGTGTTCTTCAAGTAAAGAAATAAAAAATACTTGACATTGCAAGCGTGCTTCTAATTATGATAAGCAAAAAAACGAAAACAATCTTGTAGTTATAAGATTACAACTTGCTGCTTTCATATTGCAAATATTATAAACACTCCTTGTTTGATTTTTTTTTGTATAAATTAATTATATTTCTTAAATATAGTTTTTTATAAGCCTTCTGATGTTGGCAAGCAAAAGTGGAACCTTATAACCAAATTCTTAACTCTTTTGAATTTGATGCAACAAGCATGCATGACAAAGCTGCAAAGCCAACTTGATGAAATTTGTCAACTTTGTTTGGCAATTGGAAAAGATAATGCCCCAAGAACTCAGCTTTTCCACTAAAACACTTTCAACGTAAGTGCTTAATTTTAAGTAGGGATGGAAACATTGCGGCCACCAACAAAAAGTACAATTAAAATTCTCCAAACATAACATAATCACAATTTTATAATTTTTATCAAAATCTCCAAAGCTATTAAGCTTTCACGTTTAATATTTAACTTATAAAAAAAATCAACTATAAGTCTTTATAAAATTGAAAGGCCATTTCATGATATTTAGAAACCAATAAACATTTTCAACTAATTAGTGCAAACTTAAAATATCAAAACAAACATTGTAAAAAAAACTAATTTTGATAAATTTATAAAAATTTAAGAAATTGTAAATACTTGAAATATTCAAAACTTTCAGACGATCTCACCCCTTTTTCTTTTTTCTTTTTTTTTTTTGAAATTAAGTTAATTATAAGAAAATTTTTACAAAGTTCGAATATTTAAAACAATAATATAAAAATTAGAAGCTGATATGTTGAAATTATATTTAGAAGGCAATTTACTGTTGGATAAATTGCATGACTTAGAAACAGCGTCATGCTGAGCCATGCTTTTTGAAAAAGGTGCAATTGGTTCTCAGAGCAGAGTTTATTGATTTCTATTAGAAGGTAAAATATGAAGCAATGTGAATAGCTCTGTGAGCTCTTTCCCTAAAAAAAAAATATGAAGCCATGTTCTATATTTTATTTTAAAATATGTTTTATTTTTATTTTTATTTTTAAATCGAGAATCAACTTTTCAAGCATTGACTTCATTTTTTAAAAAAATATTTCATGACTCAGCATGAAGTGTGTTTGAAATGCGGGTCTCATTGTGAGTCAGTCGCTCATGTAAAAATAAATAATGATCTTCAATTATTTTATTTATTTTATTTTTTTAACGTGTGTTTTAAAAATTGAAAAACAACACTTGTCCTTCTTCTAAAATGTAATTATCTATTTTATAAAAAACAATGAAGAATTTGCCGAAAAGCAAACATGCCAATTTGGCAATAATAAACTGATGGCATCCCAGTGATGCAAGAATGAGGCCTCTGCAATAATGAATTCTCTTTTGACTTCCATTGCAAAGTGTATATAGGCCCCTTTTTATTCTATAAGTGATGATTTATATTTTTAAAAACTACTTCTATTATGTGCTGTTTTAAGTGGTTTTATGATAAATATTTAAACTGTTTATTTTATAAGATAATAATACTTGTTTGACTTTTTTTCAAGATAAATGTTTTATTTTATAAAATAACTATTTATGGGAAAAAAATCAAAAGTATTCACCTTTTAATCTTACCGTTGATTATTAATTTTTTTAAATGTAAGAAAAAAAACCAAACCCATCAATTTATTTACTCTAAAATTAAAAGGAGTTCATATTGATTTATTTATCACAAGATTAAAAACGATTCATAAATTAAATAAAAATGATATCAATTCAACATTGATTTTATTTTATTTAAACAATGTAGACAAGCCACATTCCCGCACACATTAGTTCTCAAGTAATTTTGAAAGGGAGTAAAACCCTCAATTTTGTACATAAAAGTTATTTGTACTATCACTTATCTATTAGTGTGGTGACTCCACAGTAGTTATCATCAAATCATAAAATTTTATATTAATTTTGTAAACTTCACAAATTCTACAATAATTATTCATGACTAGTTATACATAATATCGAAATATATAATTATAAAATCCAAACTTATTAAATGAAGTATGATTTATTTTTTTCTTTTTTAAGAAAAATTGTTGTTGAAACTCCTAAACTTATATATATATATATATATATATATATATATATATATATATATATATATATATATATATATATATATATAAGGAAAATTTTCGATATATTTAATTGATACAAAACCTCTATTTTTACCTAATTCAAATTTTAATTAATCTACTATGAAGCTGAGCAAATTTATTCTTTTCTTGAAATCATTAAATTTTACAAATGGCTTATGTGGCTATCAAATATATATGGTAAAAAAAATTTGGGTCAAACATGCATGGGTGACACACATGATGCCGTGAAAATATTAATGCCATCCTCTCCTTGCCTGGTGCATCCATATCTTGTTTTCACATTTTCGACTTTGGCTATAAAGTTTGTCATTGAGGCTTTCTTTACAAAATTAAAGAATGTTATACAAAGAAGGAATAGGTTTTTGTTTTATTTTTTGACAAGCCACACTCCTCAACCATTATTGTAGGAGGGAGTTGAATCTCTAATCTCTCACCTCAGAGAGATATGTGTTATCATACTTTAATTAACAAGGGGATGACTGAATTTTTTATTTTTTTATACAAATCTCATTAGAGGAAAAAATGTTATACTAGATTTTATTACAGAGATAATTAGAGTTATGAAACTTCAACCCTAAATGCTTTCCGTCGCATATAATTACCAAACAATTTGAAGAATATATATAATAAAAGATCCACATTGTAATTACTGTGCTTTCCATCTCTAAATATGTGCATTGCATATTAAATATCAAGAACCATCTTGTCCTTGGATATTGAAATCACAGTGAACGTAAAGTATTCTGATGCTTTAATATAGAGTAAGATTGTTTTCTTTTCATGGTTTAAGGGTTAATGGATTTGGTGGCAATATCAATGGTCATCAACATGAGATTGATTAATCCAATGCAAGACATGCATGCACCTTGTACATTAGAAGTTAACGACTTGGAACCGTGAACTTGAAGGAATTATAGATCTCTTTAATTAATTTGATGGCTTTGTGATCACCAGGCTAAGCTTAGTTATTAATTATCAAATTAGGGGACAGTTAAACATTTTTGAATGTTTTAAATCATTAGTATTCTGTTTAGGTGAGGCTAAAGGTTTGGTTTGAAGAGATATTTTTTTTTTTGAATATTTTGAAATTGAAACTGAAGGGGAGATACTGAAGGAAAAATCATATGAACGTACATAACTACATAAGAAAAGCGGTATATTATAAAATTTTGAAAAATATTATATCGGCATATCATGCTTGAAAAATTTAATTGTAATGGAATATTGCAAAATGTTTGGAAAACAATTGTACTAATCACATTTGAGGAGTTGAGATTGAATCTATTTACTACCCCATTTTGTCATGTTGCTTTGGTGGGTTGTTGACTTGTATTTTTATGCTTGAAATTTTATATTTGTTGTTTTTTTTTAAATTTGTAGTGTTATAAGATTATAATAGTCTCACAGCTTTCTAGTCGTTAAATTTTATAAATTATTTGTCTACCTCTTGTATTGAATTGGACGAGCTTTTCCTAGCTCTTTCATCATATGAGCCATTCGATAGTGCTCTTATCCCTTAAGTTCGTCCATTGATATCAAACTAATCTTTTAAATATATGTACATCTCTCAAGAGCCATGACTTAAGGCAATTTTTCCTCTTGCCAAGCACCCAGTCACAAGCAATAATACAATAGTTGATATGGCTATAGTAAGTAGATCCTGTGTCATGACAACTAATATAGAGATTTTGCCTTAATTTCTATAAACCTAAAATATCTCAAAATCCATCCTTAGAAATTTCTGTATCATTAAAATTGAGCTCTAGATAGTTATGCAGTTCATTTATGAAAGGAGTCAAAAGTGTAGTGATGGATTTCTACCAAGTTCTGAATACATGTTAAAAGATTTACCACTATTTTTTGTTTGTTTGTTTTTTTATGGAGATTTATAACAATATGAGCATAATATGTACTATACATTTTATAAAACATATTTTTAAAATATGACATATTACTAGTTTAATTCTTTTTCATGTCATGAAAATTTTGATTATTAAAAATATTCTACTAAATTTAAATTTAGGGCCAATAAGACAAATAAGAACAAAAAATGTTTAAATTATGTAGATATGATGAATTATTGTACGGATTGTCAAGTAATAAATTCCCTTGTGCGTGAGTGCCAGAGAATCGTATCCCTAGGGTCCTAAGAAATACTATTACTTCCTCTTCGTGTCACTATTTAGTCTACCAAACAAGAGATTGATGTTTTAAGTGTAAATAAAACAATCAATGAAAGGAATGACATGTTACATTACCAGTCAATGTGGTCAACAAGGAGAAAGAGCACATGATTCTAAGTGGAGAGGAAAAAGTTAACGACACGTGTCGACAAGGTAGTAGGGAGAGGAGGATAAGTTCCAGGCTTCGAGGGTTCATCATACCGGCAGACAAGATCCCTAAAAATGAAGAAACGGGGAAAGAAAGGGCAGCTTAATACTGGGAATTAGAAGGCCTTGGTTTTTCTCAAAGGAATTGAGAGCAGAGATGGTTATGTCTTTCTGTTCATTTGGTTTTCTAGCAATATAGTTCTCTTAATTTGTGCAACTAAGTATAACTCTAGTGAGAATGTGCTAATCTCAAACTCTGACTACTCTTATGTTCTGCTATTTTTTTTCCTTCCTATGGATGACTGTCATTCAGATCTATGGATCTAAGGTGCTTGTGAATTGAATGACCTCTGTGAGGAAGATCTGTTTTTTAGAACTTGTTTAATTGAATTCCAAGTTCAATTTCACTAGGTGTTAATGAACAGGAAGTAGTTTCTTTGATCCAAACAGTGAAGTAGTGTCCTGTCATTTGAATTTTTTGTTGACATTGAAATCTTGAGCTGTTGGTACATAACATTTAGTGCCTTCATTGTACTTCCTCCATGGCTGATAATACTCGCATGAAGGAACTGCAGGCTAAAGTAGAGACTCTTTTTACCTTGATGGAAAACAATGCATAGAGATTCAAAACTATTAAGCAATCTCTTACCAGCTTGCCATTAATTCAACAATCCTTGGCTGGGATTTTACAATTCCTTGAGTCCAATCAATGCATTAAACTAGCAGGACAATCTTCCACAGCACCTTCATTGATTGACGACTCATCTTGAGCTATTGTTCATAATTCCAAGACAACTATTTTATCAGAAACATTAAGATTGATTTTCCAAGGCTTTTCGGCAAGGAGGCATTGCAATGGATCTTTTAGGTAGAACAATTTTTGAGTGTTATGGGGTGCCAGATAACCATCGATTGCGAATTGCTTCAGTACATTTTGATTGGAAGGTTGTATCTTGGTTTCAAAGATTATAGAAATCAGGAAGACTTACTTCATGGCAACAACTAACGAAATCTTTGGAATGTACTTATGGCCCATTCGTTTTTGACTGCCCGCGATTTTCTCTCTTTTGGTTAACTCAGGAGAACACAATTGTTGAGTTTTATGCTCATTTCACTGACTGGAAAATATGGTCTAGGGAGTACCTGAGGATGTTCCCTTGGACTTTTTTATCAATGGTTTTAAAAAAAGACATACAGGCCAAGCTAATTCTGTGGTATCTTGATGATCTTGATAAGGCTATCACATTAGCCAAATTATTTGAGGAAAAGCTGCAATTGGGGAATGAGTATGTAGGAGATGCAAATTGCAAAGGCTAAGGGTTTGTGTTTCAATTGTGAGGAAAAATATTCACCCACACACAAATGCCCTAACAAAAGACTTCTACTCTTACAATGGGATGACAATGATACAGAAACATATGATAGTGAATCTTTTATTGATCGACATCCACTTGATAAAGCACATGTTGGGAGTTAGGAGACTAATACTAAATTGTCTTTGAATGCTATGACCAACACTCATGTCTCAGGAACAATGAGGTTTACAGGATATCTTGGCGGACAGCAAATTAAAATTTTTTTTAATGGGGGCAGTGATAATACTTTCATCCAACCAAGGATAGTGCAATTCTTGCAACTAGATATCCTTCTTGCTACATCCTTGAGAGTTTTGGTGGGAAATTGCCAGACACTGCAAGTAGAGGGCCAGATTCCTGATTTATTTGTGTAAGTACAGTTTTGGACAGCAACAGATTGATTATTTGGGTCACATTGTATCCACTAAAGATGTCAAAATGGACCCTTCTAAAGTATCAGCAATCCTTGAATGGTCACCTCCTCAATCTGTGAAGCATGTTTGGGGTTTCCTAGGATTAACTGGCTACTATTGGAAATTTATCAAAAATTATGCTACAATAGTAGGGCCATTAGTAGATTTATTGAAGAAGGATCCTTTCAACTAGACGGAAGCCGCACAACATGCCTTTGATAAATTAAAACAAGCCATGACTACGGCCCCAGTGTTAGCCTTACCAAAATTTTCACTTCCATTTGTTTTGGAGACTAATGCTTCTAGGATTACAATTGGGGTTGTGCTAAGTCAAAGCAACCACCTTATTGCATATTTTTCAAAATAAAAAAAAAGTCTCCTAGAATGCAAAGTTAATTGGCCTATGTAAGAGAATTATTTGTAGTCATGGAGTCAGTCAGCAAATTCCATCATTATTTTTGGGTCATCAATTTGTCACCTGAAAAGACCAACAAGCACTGCGACATCTCTGCCAGTAAACAATCTAGACTCCTGAGCAACATCGTTGGCTACCTAAATTGCTCGATTTTAATTTTGTTGTCGAGTACAAGCCAGGTAGGGAGAATGTTGCTGCAGATACCTTATCCTGATGTTTTGCTCTAACATCCTTTTAATCACAAACATATTTTTTGTTGAAGTTGAAGATGTTACAACATCAAGATAGCACTTATGGTCCTCTGATCTAGAAATTGCAAGACTACAGTAATGAGGATTTTGTTTTTTTTTTTTCGCTCAGGCATGGTATATTATATTGGAAAAACTATTTGGTGATTCCACAAGATACACAATTGAAGCAGCAATTTTTACAAGACTTCCATATGTAGTTCTCTATTGGGTGGACATGCAGGGCTTCTACGAACATTCATGCGAATGGCTCAACAATTCTATTGGAAGGGTATGTGCGGTGATGTACATCAATTTGTTCAGCGATGCATGGTTTGCCAATAAGCTAAGCATTCAACCACACTCCATAATCGTTTGTTACATCCACTCCTAATTCCTCACTAAATCTGGGAGGATATAGCAATGGACTTCATTTGTGAACTGTTGAGTTCAAAGGGGTATTCTGTTATATTTGTTGTCATCGATAGGCTATCAAAATATGGTCACTTCATGCCATTAAAAAGTGACTTCTCTAGTGTAACAACTACAGAGGTGTTCATCCATTATGTGTTCAAACTTCATGGCATTCCCCTCTCAATCGTCTGTGATCGAGACAAAATGTTCACAAGTTGATTTTGGCAGGCTCTCTTTTCCAAAATGGGCACTTCTAGTCATATGTCCACCGCTTACCACCCACAATTGGACGGACAAACGGAAGCTTTAAACAAATGCCTGGAAATATATTTGCGCTATTTTGAAAGTGAACACCATGGGAATTGGGTTGATCTGTTACCCTGGGTAGAATATTGGTACAACACCTCCTATCAAACAAGTGCAGCCATGACCCCATTCTGAGTTGTCTATGGATGGGATCCCCCGGGATTACTACCTTATCATGAGACAATGGATGATCCTCTTGTGGTCTCTCAATGGTTTCTCAATTGGGATAAAATTCTATCTCAATTAAAAGGTAATCTCCTGTTGGAGCAAGTGAGCATGAAACATTATGTTGATGCCAAACGCACTGAGGTTACATTTCAAGAAGGTGATTGGGTCTTTGTTAAACTTCATCCATATCGTTAGACTTTAGTGTTGCTTCGCCAGAACCAAAAACTTAGCATGAAGTATTTCGACCCCTTCCAACTATTACACCGAATTGGTGATGTGGCATATAAGTTGAACCTGCCGGAAGGTATTAAGATCCACCAAGTATTCTATGTGTCTCTCTTAAAGCCATACTTGGGGGCAATCCTACCTCCACATCAGTTCCTCTGCCTTTCATGACTTCTTCCCATGGCCATATTATTTTTCTAGCAGCAGCAATCTTACAATATCGAAAGGTGTTAAGAGGGCACAAGAGAGTTGCTCGAGTTCTCATTCGTTGGCATGGTTTGACATCAGTGGACACATCATGGGAGGATGTGGCTCAATTGATCCTTCATTACCCCACACTTGACCTTGAGGACAAGGTTACAACTTATGAGCGGGGCAGTGTTGCATTACCAGTCAATGTGGTCAACAAGGTGAAAGAGCACATGATTATAAGTTGAGAGGGAAAAGTTAGCGACACGTGTAGGGGAGAGGAGATAAGTTCCAAGCTTCGGGGTTCATCATACTGGTAAACAAGATCCTTAAAAATGAAGAAACGGGAAAAAGATGGTAGCTTGATATTGGGAATTAGAAGGCCTTGATTTCTTTCAAAGGAATTGAGAGTAGGGATTGTTATGTCTTTTTGTTAATCTGGTTTTGTAGCGATATAGTTCTCTTAATTTTTGCAACAAAGTGTAGCTCCGGTAAGAGTGTTCTAATCTCAAACTTTGACCACTCTTATGTTTTGCTATTTTTTTTGTCCTTCCTATGAATGACTGTCATTCAGATCTATGGATCTAAGGTGCTTGTAAATTGAATGAACTTTGTGAGGAAGATCTTCCTTCTAGAGCTTGTTTAATTGAATTCCAAGTTCAATTTCATTGGATGTTAATGAACAGGAAGTAGTTTCTTTGATCCAAATAGTGAAGTAGTGTCTTGTCATTTGAATTTTTTGTTGACATTGAAATCTTTAGCTGTTGATACATAACATGACACTAAGCAACTCAATTGAGATGAAGTCTCTATGAATAAAATAGGCCTCGGGAAAGGATTCCCTCGAAAGTACTAACAATGCAATGATGATATAAAGATAAAGTAGTTGTTGGCAAGCTTGGATTGCAAGATTCTAAAGTTGATTATCTCGAAAACCTTTGGTGAATAATTCTAATCCCATATGGGTTCTAGCTCTCAGACACCTTTAAGATTGCAATGGGCACAAGGAATCTCAAATCAAGGGTAGAACCCTAATGTGGAAGGTCATCTACAATTGAAACTTTCAGCGCGTAAGTACAATGAAACCTCCTTAATCTATGTATGACCTAGTATACACAAACATCAGGTTTTACACATATAATTCAAAATTACACTATGGAATCCATCCATTACATATTAATATGAAACATCATATGTAGATTAAATCCAAAGAACAAACCAACATGCATTAATAAAGAAAGTAATTATTTATACAAAGTTTTTCACCTAAGGTCTTGTGTGTGGTAGCCTTAGAAGTTTAGTTCAACATTAATGAAAGAGGAATCACAAAATCAATAGGAAAATTATAAAACTCATATTGAAATTCCCTATCTAACAACTAATGATGAAAGTGAAGAAGCTTGTCAGAGCCGAATGACACCGCCTTCCAAGAATCCCCAAAATGTAGCGTTGCTTTAATTTCTTCTCCAAAGAAGAATTCAATGAAAAAGCCTTAGTTTTCTTGTATGATGTGCTTTGTACAAAATAAGCATCCTTGAACCAAAACCTAGCCCTCTACACTATACCTCGGTGGAAAGGAGTACTCTTAACACCTCACACTATGTGGGACTGCTTGGGGTTCTAGGGACTCCAAGTGATAAACCTTATTCCCTAATATAGATCTAAGCCTTTGGTCCAAGTGAAATGCCCCTAGTCACAATTAAACCCCAACACTAAGATTCACTACAAAACTTCACTCTGTTGCTCGTGCAACTAAGCTTCACTGGAGTTCATCTCTTAGCACTTCACTCCATTGTGACCGCAAAGATCTCTTGGAATGTAGAGGTAGGATAAATCATCTCACCCTCTCGACCCTCTTCAATCTCGCTTAGTCTAATCCTAATGAAGTTGTCACACCTTCAATAGATTACCTAGATGGATTCTCAACCCTAGTGTCACATCTAAAGGAAATCAACACAATAAGCATTCAAGATTGAAACTCAATTAAATCATCAATTAAAGAAGCATAATAAAAGTCAATGAAACAAAATCATCCTAGGGTTTACAAGTCCAAGCATCCACTAGGGGTTTAGCTCTTTATGGAGCAATACAAAATCAACAATGAAATCAAAGTCATGTTCAAGAAAACCATAAAGATAACCCCCTTGTCATCCATGTCGATGGTCTTCAAGAGCCGCCTCGTCTTCTCCAAAGACTCCTTCGTCGATCCTAGGGCACATCTCGTCGAATCGATGTCATCAAAAGCTTCCCCAATAACTCTCCTTCGAAGGATGTCGATATTGATGCCGTAGAACCACTCCAAAAGCCTCACAAAACCTCTTCAAACCCTAGTTGCACTCTCGCCGAAAGATGGGTGAAAGATAGCAAAAAGATCCACAAAAAATCTCTAATCGGGGTATTTATAGGGCTGAAATCGGTCATCCACACGGCTATGTGGAATTTCCACAAGCTCGTGTGAATTCTCTGAAATTTGATTTCCTACGCGCTATGGACAGTAACTGCTACAGTGTTTTGCTACAGTACTAGTATAGTACTCGCTCCAAAATTGCTCCCGACTTCACTTTCTTCATTGAGACCGCCAAATTGGGCACACAACTACGTATCGCATCTTGTTTTCAACACATTGATGAAGCTCTTCGATGTTACACAAGTTGAACTATATGAGTGTGAGAACCTTTTGTGCCCCTCCAATTTGTATATTCACTTGAGTACTTTGGAGGTTGACAAATACTCACATATCTACAACTTGCGCCTTGGTCTTTGTTTAGTCCAAGAGTCTCCTCAACAATTGTGTCCATGATCTATTTTTGCTTCTTTTCTTCCAACTCGTCTCCACAACCCTAAATGCGCAAAAGAATAAAAATACACACGAATGAGTAATAAAATCTGAGAAAAATGATGCTCAATGTAAGAAAAGTATACTTCGTATCACTTATACACGAGCATTTATCAAGTCACAAGCCTTAAGGGATCACTTAGGGTGGTAAGTCCTATCAGTAAGGTCTTGTGTTTGGTGTTAAGGTCCAGCTTATGGCCGTAAGCACTAGACTGTAAGCTTCTCTGGATAGCTCTAGAGACCACCCTTAGTGGCGTATGTTATGCTTGTAAACTCCTCTAACAATCTTTATGGTTTATCTTACGAGCATAAGTCATGCCCATAAGTCTTATGATTGTCCTTATGCTCCTTCTTACAAGCATAAGCATGCTTGTAAGGTTCTCTAAAAGAGGCTTATGGTTGTAAGCATGTCTGTAAGTTGATCGTGAGTCTGCCTGGCCTATTTTTCACTGATTGATGCCGAGAGAGCTCTATCTTCATTATTTTGACTCTAGAATGCTTCTTTTGGATCTCTTTCATCCTTAAGCATTGCTCGAAGCTCGAGAATGCAAAATACACCATGTTTAACATTGAATTCTATAATGTTACTCTAATAACACGCCTAATAAGAGTATAAAATGATATTAAATGTTATATAATTGTACACTCATCAAATGGCAGCCAAGAGCTTCCTCTAAAACCCTAAATTTGTCCTTTATACTTTTCCAAGCATGTGGGCACTGTGCGGCTATATGGGGGCCTCATCGAGCGTGAAAAAATGGATCTAACAAAGTTTAGGGTTCATGCGGCCTTCATGAGGGCTCATAACGATCATATTGCCCTTTGGACCAGTCATGTTGGTACTGTACAGGCGCATGGAGATTGCATGACATTCTGGACATGTCATACAGTTACTGTGTAACCCGCATATGGGCACTATTTACTATTATAGTAACTACTACTAAAGTACACTCATATAGTACTTTAACTCTAGATTTGCTCTTTTCTACATTGCAAATGTAGAAAGGGCCATCATCTCAAGGGATGAAAACAAACAAAAAGAAGACAAAAAAGAAAAAATACTAAAAATAAACAAGATAAAAGTTTAGTAAGGTTAATCCCTTTCTAACCCAACTACAAACAGAAGTATAAAAGATAGAAAAACAAAAACACAAGAACAAAAAATGTGGGCGCTCATGCCTTACTCTCCAAATCATTATTGCTTGGTGCATGGTAAAAAAACATGGTACACAAGTATGTGTTTTCAAGTTTAAAATATTCTTAAACCATTTGGCTTAGTTTCACAACAAATTTAATCCATAAAAACCATGAAAAATAAGAGAGAAGCTTGATAAAAGCCTAAATATACGTATTCGGGCGTATGTATTGCGTATTTTTATATGAGTTGGCGCCCGTTTTTGGTCTGAATTGGTTTTTTTCATGTTACAGGTACCAATGAGGCCCAAGCGTGCTCGATGACAGAATTGGAGAAGAAATCAGCATCGAAAACACTGTTTCTGAGCTCGGGGGTACTGTAGCAACCACTGTAGCACGAAGACTTGAAGAATGGCTTGGTCAGGAAGTTCATGTGGGCAACCATGCGGGCGCAGTGGAGGCCGCATACAGTACTGTAGCAGCAATGTAGCAATTTACATGATTTTCGGGATTTCTCGGAATTTTTCTCTCCCAGCATGCCGACCGCATGAGAGGCTGCATAGCTGGCTGGAATGGTTTTTTAAGGGTGTTTTGGAGGAAATTGAGGAGGGGGGAGGTCTCTTGGGAGCTTGTCTTCACCACCTTCCTTTGGGAGCTTGAGGCCGGGTTTTGGAGGAGATTCTTGAGGAGAGGACGACGGGGAAAGCACGACATGACGAGTCCACACCTTTGATCTACATTTGAGAGGAAGATCGACGAAGGAAGCCACTCCTTGGGCGGCGTCCTTGGAAGCGTCATTCGGCCTTGATCTTTTGAGGGAGTGTTCTCATAATGCATTTGGTTGTTTTCATGTGTTTTCTTGCTTACTTTGTGGTCATGAGTAACTAAACCCCAAGGTCACCGGATGTAGGTGAACCTTGGGGGTGAATTTGTGTAATTTTGGATGCTTGAGCTAGTTTATGCATTTATTTTCGTTTGTGATCCTTGTTTGGTGTTTCTTGAATGCCTTGGTATGTATGAGAACTCTATGTATCAATTTCTAGAAAATACTAGGTTGCATGACCATTGCCCTAGTGTTAGGCTCACCAAGCTTGGAAGGGAATACATGTACGAATACACCATGACCATCGGGTATTTGTACCGCTCTAATTGTTAGGGTTGTCCTTGATTGTGTCTCAACCCTAGCTTGAGAAATCCACTACACCCAATGCGATCGTAAGAGGATTTGGGTGGAAGGAATTCCGTATTCCAATACTCGTACCGGATTAGGGACCAAACACCGTGACTATCGGGTTGGTCTAATTTGGGGTTTCTCGATCTAAATCACCCACGTGCATGCTAGTTGGGGCATCCTTAGCACTTTAGTAACCCCCGAGGGAATCCTCGTCCGTGACCATTTCCTCACCTTGACATTCCTCCGTATTTGTATTTGCTATTTGCATACTTTTTACATCCGTAGATTATTTGTAGTTCTCTCTATCAAGTGATCGCTCAGGTTGGACAACATTGTGATAAGGAAGTAAGAATAGATTCTCGGGCCCTTGGGAATACGACCCTCTCGTGCTAGCGTGAGGGGTATTACTTGGCGAAACCGTGCACTTGCGGGTGAGCGAATCAAGTTTTTGCACCATTGCCCGGGGACCCACGAGGAATATTCGGAAAACTTAAAGCGTGTTAATTTGACCAATTTATTTTGTTTGTTTTACCATTCTTGTTTATATTTCATCATTCCATCTTTTGCTTGTTTTGAATTTAGTTATTTTGCGAGGTACCCATCTTATGACACGGGCGGGTCAAGCAACTCTAGTTGAGCCCGACGACGAGATCGAACGCACCTTGCACCAACGGTTGAGAGGGGTTACCGAAAGTTCGAGGTAGCAAGAAGTTCGAGTCGAGTCGAGTGAACCATCAGTTATGGCCGAACCAAGAAGAACTTCATCTGATTTTGAGAGGCCACAGTTCATCGGGGAAGAATTCAGTGTGCAAGCACTCACAGTGCCGGCTAATAATTTTGAGATCAAGGCGAGCACAATAGGAATGATACAAAATTCATTTCAGTTTGATGGGCTAGCTGATGAAGATCCACATGCTCACATATCCCATTTCCTGTAAATTTGCTCTACTTTCAAGATCAATTCTGTATCAGATGATTCCATAAGACTGCGATTGTTTCCATTCTGTTTGAGGGGAGCAGCATACAGATGGCTCACCTCCTTGGCTTCCGGATCCATTACCACATGGAAGGAAATGGTCGAGAAGTTCTTGGCACGGTATTTCCCACCAAGCAAGGCAGCGAGGTTGAGACAAGAGATCTCCTCTTTCAGACAAGGGGTTTCGGAAACACTTTTTGAGGCACATGAACGGTTCAAGGACTTGTTACGTAGGTGTCCTCACCCTTGGTTCCCTGCTTGGATGCGAGTACAAATGTTCTGTAATGGCTTGAATTATGCTACAAGGCAACTCATAGATGCCGCGGCAGGTGGCTCCTTAAGTGACAAGCTTCCTGAGGAAACTAAGAAGTTGATTAAGAGCATGGCAAGAAATGAGTGACACTGGAGTACTCAGCAGAAAGGACCAAGGGTTGCCGGCCTATTCGAGGTGAATGAGAACACCGAATTGACTGCAAAGGTTGAAGCCCTATCGAAGAATGCCACCGATAACAACGCGGCGGTTAGTGTATTGACACAGAAACTTGATCAGTTCATGTTGGGGTCTAGTTCTACCCATAAGGCAGTGATGTCCTGTGATACCTGTGGTACCGGGCATGCAACTTCGCAATGCCCCATATTTATTGCTCTTTCTGCACCAGTGGAAACGATGTATTATGTTGGTGGAGGACCTAGGGGACCGGGGAATCAGTATGGTAACAGCTACAACTCGGGTGGAGGAATCCCCCGAACATGTCTTGGAACCAAGGCCAGTCTCAGCAGAGACCTCCACCACCCCAGGGCCCTTAATTTCAGCCCCAGCAGCTTCAAGAGAAGAAAAACTCAACTGAGGATGTATTGGCAAGATTCATGATCACCACGGAGGCAAAATTCCAGAATGTGGACAGGAGGCTTGATGAGTTTGGCACTATATTGAGGAATGTCCAAGCCTCCATTCAGTCTCTTGAGACCCAGATGGGACAGCTTGCTAGGGCTCAATCAAATCCACCTTCGGGTAGCTTGCCAAGTAACACTGAATGCAACTCGAGGGAACACTTGAAGGCGGTGACACTGAGGAGTGGAAAACAGTTGGAGGCAAGGGCCGGGGATAGTCCAAGTGCCTCCAATGATAGGGTAGCCACCCAGGAAGATCCTAAGTTGAGTAATGATATAATTGAAGAGATTGAGAAGAAACACAACGGAAATGCTCCAAGTTCTTCGGCTAAGAAGGGGATCGAATATAAACCTGTGGTACCTTATCCTTCTAGGCTCAAGCAAGATAAGGAAGATGCTCAATTCAAGAAATTCCTAAACATCTTTAAGCAACTTCACATAAACATTCCCTTGGTCGAGGCCCTCTCACAAATGCCGAAGTATGCTAAATTCATGAAGGACCTCCTCACCAATAAGAGGAAGCTCGAAGACTTGGAGACTGTGACTCTATCGGGAAATTGCTCAGCCGTAATTCAAAAGAAGTTACCCAAGAAACTCAATGATCCGGGTAGCTTCATCATCCCTTGTGTGATCGGGGATGAAGTACAAGAAATTGCCTTGGCCGACTTGGGAGCTAGCATAAACGTGATGCCATATAACTTGTTCTTGAGGCTGGGGTTAGACAATTTGAGACCTACACGAATGACTTTGCAACTTGCGGATCGTTCAGTGTGAAGACCCCGGGGAATTGTTGAAGATGTTCTTGTTCGAGTTGATAAGCTAATCATTCCGGTTGACTTTGTAATTCTAGATGTGGATGATGATGTGGAGGTCCCATTGATCCTTGGGCGTCCATTTCTTAACACCTCCGGCGCACTAATTGATGTAAAAGGAGGAAAGATGACTTTGAGAGTTGGGGACGAACAAGTGGTCTTCACCCTCCCCGAAGCAATGAAACGTACACTTGATCACGATGATGCTCTTTATTTCACGGATACCACTGACGTGTTTATCTCTGATTGTGTGCAGGAAGTCCTCACTTTGAACCCCTTGGAGGATTACTTTGAAGATCTCGGGGAGGATGTTGTGGAAGAGGAATCTCCCCCTCCACCATTGCAACTACTAGCACAAGTAGAGGTTAAATCTCCATCACATTCCAAGGAAAAGAGAACCTTGAAGAAATTATGAAAGAAAAAAAGAGAAAAGCAAAAGCGGGGAGTGGACGTCTCTATAATGTCACCCGAGGAGGTAGACCGCTTATTCTTTGAGGACCGTGGGAAATTTAAAATCTTCTCGTGCCTCTCAATAAACTTTCCGGGTAATAACTCTTCACTGAAAATTGGAGGTATCTCTCATCCCTTTGTCCCACCGTGATTTGAGGTAAAGCATGTCGAGCTAAAGACATTAAAAAAGCGCTTCTTGGGAGGCAACCCAAGTCTTTAAATTCATTGCAATTATTTTTCTTCATAGTTCTTGTTGTGGTGTTTGTGTGTTTTTTGTATTTTTGCGGTGCTTGTGAGCTTGAGTGTTGTTGTATTTTTGTGATCGTGGTGGTTATTTAGTCGTTCCCCATAAATTATTTCATCATGTTGCACCTTGGTTTTTGTGAATTTTGTATTTTCCCTTGATTTTCGGTGCTTCAATTTTCAAGTTTTCAATGCCTATGAGTGTTTTCGGCTTTGCTTTCATGTGATTTTTGAGTGCTAGGATGAGTATGGTGTTTTGTCGGGTTGGTTTTTAATCATCTCTAGTGCATGGAGCTCTCCAGGCATCCATGCGGCCTCCTATGCGCCCACATAGCAGGCCGCATGATCAATCCAGAGGCTTGTGCGGCCTGCTATGCGGCTGCACAAGAGCCCGCATGGGCACCCGACCCACTACTTCATCTCCTCCACTTCATTTCAACACTATTCACTCATTTTTCATCATTCCTTTTCTCTTTTCCTCTACATCTCTCCACCATTTTCCTTCATTCTTCTTGCATTAAAACACTTTCCTCATCCTAGAAAACTAGTTTTTGGGAGATTTTCAAAGTTTTATCAAGCTTTTAGCCGAATTTCACTCCATCCTCCACTTGGTGCCCTAGTTCAAGGTAAATCTCATTTCTCACTCATTATAGGGTTTTTCTTGGTTTAAATGGTGGGAAATCTTTGTTGTTGTCATGGTGAATGCTTCTTGTGATTGTTTATCTTGAATTCAAAGCTTTGTACATTTAGATTGCCACTTTTACAAGAAGAAACTCTACCAAAATTTTCCCGAAATCACTGTAGCACTAGCCAAAAATCAGCCTTGTTTCTTCATTAAGCATTTTTATCATAAAATCTTGGCTTGATGACGATTGTATTGTCTTGTAGGGATGCTGACGAAGCATGTGGCCTCCAAATGAGTTAGGAGAAGCTCTCCACCGCCCGTTTGCGAGCCTACATTTAAGAATGAAGCCCACAAGACGAGGTTTGCGTTCTTGTCAAGAAGGAAGTTCGGCACCGTTTGAATTATTGATTGGGAAGCCTTAAGGGTTTTGGGTCTCGACAGTACTATCCGGGACTTCATCTCTCATGGTGGGTGGGATAAGGTATTTGAGATTGATGAGCCTACCTATAGAGAGTTAACCTTGGAAGTGTTGAGTACAATTGAGGTTGCTGGTTATGGTCACTTTGCGCGCCAAACAAGTATTGTATCTTTTAGAGCTTCCGGTAAGAGGCATAGGATCAATCAAGACCAGTTGGGTGTTTATCTTGGGCTCTACAGTGATGAGGACACCCAAACTTCTAACTTCACGGATTTGCTTCGTGATTTTCCACGCTCAATCTCCCATGGTTCTTTTTGGAAGTCAATTGCTTGCACATCATCGAAGAAGGCTTCTACAATGGCGGACCCCGTTCACAGATACATTCAGGCTTTGCTATCCAGAAGTGTGAACGGTCGCGCTGATTTTACCGGGATTGTTACTCGTACTGGCTTGCTTATGATGAACAGTATCCTTAAGCGGTACCCCATCCACATGGGCCATCTTTTTGCCGGACTTATTGCACATCAGGGGACTTCTACTCGCCTTGGAGCTATATTTGCAGGACCATACATTACGCGCATTATCAGGGGCCTAGGATTGATTGAGCTCACCCGAGGCATGAGTGTTGTGGGCTCCGTCGCACCGTTTAGTCTGTCGATCCTGCTTCATATTGGGATAGTTGAGAGGTCGGGAGACACTTATCGCCTCCCGCGCAGGAGAGGCAAGAGCGCCGATGATCCCAACACCTCTTAAGATTCTGAGACAGGATCCGATTATGATTCGGAGTCTTTCCCTATGCCTGACGTAACACCCAGCGGGAGTCGACTATCACTTGAGGCCATTTTCGCGGAGTTCCGTATCGAGGTCCGTCAGCAGTTGCAGACCCTTGGGACATCATAGGAGGCGCTGGCGACATCAGTGAGGGACTTGGCCACATCACAGAGCCGCATAGAGAGTAGCATGGCCGAGATCCTATCATATCTGCGCAGTTCATCATAATCTGTCGGCACCTCCTCCACGGCTACCACGTGCTTTGCACCATCACTCCCTCCAGATCTCTAGATTCACAGCACCACTTTCTAGTTTCTTGTTGTTTGTATTTGTTTTTATTTCTAGACTTGTTTGCTTGTATTGTTGTACTTTTCAGTTAGCAAGGTTCCTGACCCTCCTAAACTGTACTTTCCCGTTTTTGATTCGTGCTTACTTGTCCCGCTCTCTATTTATTTCTTGGGGTGCGATATTTTTCTTTTTACTTTCAGGACTGATCATTGTGGAAGCTTCATACCCCTTGCACCTCACAACTTTCCCCGGTTTATGCACATTTGGAGTTCATCTCATCGACTAATTGGGGAAGTTTCTTTACCTCATCCCTTTATTTTTATGGCATGTCTCGACCTTACTCTGCTGATCTGCGTACATTGAGGGCAATGTACAACTTTAGGTGTGGGGATGGGGTACTTTACTTGTTGTGCATGCATGATTACTGATGATAGCTATGATTTTAGTATTTAGCACTTCCTAGCTTGAAAGAATGATAGAAATGAGTTGTATTTTTATACTGTGCTTGAATGATACCCTGGTTTATCTTCAGTGCTTTTCCATGTTCTATCATTATTACTTCTACCTTATACTCTCCAACCAACCCATTATGATGATTTTGGCATTAGACTGTTAAATTCTTTCTTCAATATTCTTTTAAGAGCTTTTGAGTTCCTTCGTTACTTTTTGTAGCCTTAAGCGAACTATTGTGACAGGTTACCAAGGGACCTGAGATACAGCTTGTACAGTCGAAAAAAAAAGTGGAGTCTATGATAGTATTCCTCTGCTAGTACAGCATGAATGTGTCTATGTGGACTGTAATCAAGTAGGATGGGTGGCTCTTGTGCCTAGCCAGCATGTGCACCCGTCTAAAAGATTTTTGTGCAGTCTACATTAGTCGGACTCAGAAAAAAAAAAAGAAAAAGGAAATAAGTATCTCTATTGTCTCCCTTGGAACCTGTTGCATAGTCGTTAACAGCTAGAGTTTTACCTAGGAACCTAAAAGACTTTTAACTGAGTATTGAAGATGTCTTTAACTGTCTAATGCCACTCTCACCATATGTGGGGTGAATGGACCACTGGGGTAATCCAGGGTGTGGATGTTAAGGTTGGGAGCCAGCACACACTCACAGAAGCACTTTGGATAAAACAGGACTACCATTACTCATAGTACAGCTCACTCTCTAGATTTCTTTTCACCTGTGCTAGTGGAGTACTTTACAATTGAGCTTGAGGTTGTATGTTTAGTCGTTTATCATCGTTCCCCTGTTCTTCATGTGTGTTTGCTTAGGGATAAGCAAATGCTTATGTGTGGGGATGTTTGATAAACGCCTAAATATACGTATTTTATACGTATTCGGGCGTATGTATTGCGTATTTTTATATGAGTTGGCACCCGTTTTTGGTCTGAATTGGTTTCTTTCGTGTTACAGGTACCAATGAGGCCCCAGCGTGCTCGATGACAGAATTGGAGAAGAAACAGCATCGAAAACACAGTTTCTGAGCTCGGGGGTACTGTAGCAACCACTATAGCACGAAGACTTGAAGAATGGCTTGGTCAGGAAGTTCATGCGGGTAACCATGCGGGCGCAGTGAAGGACACATACGGTACTGTAGCAAAACTATAGTAACTTACGCGATTTTCAGGATTTCTGGGAATTTTTCTCTCCCCGCATGCCAACCGCATGAGAGGCCGCATAGCTGGCTGGAATGGTTTTTTAAGGGTTTTTTGGAGCAAATTGAGGAGGGGGGGAGGTCTCTTGGGAGCTTGTCTTCACCACCTTCCTTTGGGAGCTTGAGGCCGGGTTTTGGAGGAGATTCTTGAGGAGAGGACGACGGGGAGAGCACGATACGATGAGTCCACACCTTTGATCTACATTTGAGAGGAAGATCGACGAAGGAAGCCACTCCTTGGGAGGCATCCTTGGAAGTGTCATTCGGCCTTGATCTTTTGAGGGAGTGTTCTCATTATGCATTTGGTTGTTTTCATGTGTTTTCTTGCTTACTTTGTGGTCATGAGTAACTAAACCCCAAGGTCACCGGATGTAGGTGAACCTTGGGGGTGAACTTGTGTAATTTTGGATGTTTGAACTAGTTTATGCATTTATTTTGGTTTGTCATCCTTGTTTGGTGTTTCTTGAATGCCTTGGTATGTATGAGAACTCTATGTATCAATTCCTAGAAAATACTAGGTTGCATGACCATTGCACTAGTGTTAGGCTCACCAAGCTTGGAAGGGAATTCATGTACGAATACACCGTGACCATCGGGTATTTGTACCCTTCTAATTGTTAGGCTTGTCCTTGATTGTGTCTCAACCCTAGCTTGAGAAATCCACTACACCCAATGCGATCGTAGGAGGATTTGGGCGGAAGGAATTTGATAAGTGCTTGAGTATACATGTTTTACCTACTTGTTTTACACGCATTGAGCATCATTTTACCATGGATTATATCTCATAAACTGTAATTTGGTGTTCTTTTATGTAATTAGGTTGTGGAAGTGTTAAAGGAGGAAAATGAAGCAAAGATGGGTTATAAAGACATATTGTTGGGAGCTTTTGTACAACACAAGTGTCAAGGCATAAGAGGGGATCATGCACATGAGGGTGTGTGCCAACTTCCTGAAGAATTCAAGATGATTTGTGTGATGGAAGGGCACAAAGGATGTCATACCTTCATGTCCCGACTTGTGTGAAGATAGCTAAAGCTTTCAAATGATGGTTCGATGGAGGAGAAGTCTTATAACTCACCATATGGACGTGTGCCCGACCATGTGGCATCAAGATAAGAGAGTTTGGATCGCGTTTTATGAAGAGTATTGTAGCAAAACACTGATCATTTCACTGCAGCAGCACTGTAGCAGAAATCACTGTTCACGCGACCGCGTCAAAATCCCACACGATCGCGTGGGAATTCTGCAGCCCACGCGACCGTATCAAAATCCCACATGATCGCTTGGGAATTCTGCAGCCCACGCAACCGCGTGGGATCTCACGTGGTCGCGTGAAGACACGTGACTGGCGCGTTTTCAGATTTATAAATACCCCGATTTGCAGATTTTTAGAGGACTTTTTGCGCACGTTTGAAGGCAAGAGCGGCTAGGGTTTCAAGGACGAGGTCTTTGGCGATATTGGGAGTCGTTCTTCATCAACTTCGATAGATCTTTCGACGAGAAAGCATCGGGGAGCCATTGGCGACCTAGTTTCGGAGAAGGTTCCTTCGAGACGTTGAATGATTCATCAAGGCCATCATCACGAATTCGAGGGGGTTTACTCTCATAGATTACATTGCTTTTTTACTTCATTATCTTTTGCTTTTTAATAAGTCCCATGGAGGGCTAAACCTTAGTAGATACTTGGGCATGTGAACCCTAGGCTTCGATTCATGTATTAACTTTCTTTTTTTTTTAATTCCGAGTTAATTTGAGTTTTAACCTTGTTTAATCATTGCTTGCATGCTTTATTGATTCATATGGTTGTTTGGTATGTTTGCATTGTTACGTTAATGAGAGAGAGGCCTCCATTGGGGATTAGAACATACAAGGCTAAAAAGGGTTGAGAGGGTGAGTCTTGAGATAGAGGAGTGTCCTCTTTCCCTTCCGATTGAGTGTTTCCTGTCTCCGTATTCCCTAAGTTTTATACAACCATATGGGGTGTGAGGCGTGAGATTGATAGATTTCTCCGCCGGGACCTTTGTAGGGGGTTAGGGATCTTTCACCTAGAAGTAGGGTTAGATCTAATTTTAGGAATCGGTTTCACTCTTAGGTATCCCTAAAACTCATTGCGGTCATATGGGGTGTGAGGTGTTGAGATTGAGCGATTTCTCTGCCGGGACCTTGTAGGGGACTATTATCGGTGGTCTGGAAGCAGGGATCGATTGTTCTTGGATTACCTCTACTCATAGAACTCGGTTGAGAAGCATTTTGTTAGTCTTGCACTTCATAATAGAGCCTAGGGGGATTATTGCCCGGGTATCTCATTTTTGTTGATAGAGATCTCCTTTACCTTTTCCTTTTACTTGCTTTCTTTCTTGCGATTTTCTTATTTTACACATTACATCCATTGCTTCATATTATTGATTCGACTAGATAACTGAGAATCAGTCATTACTAGTACTTCCGTTCCCTGTGGATTCGACTACCCACTCACCGGGGTAATTATTACTTCAATAACCCGTGCACTTGAGGTACACACACGCAAGGGGTGTGTCAAGTTTTTGGCGCTGTTGCCGGGGAATGGGATATTAGGAATTCTAGGACTTGGTTACTTTAGTCATTCATCATTTTATTTCTTTTCTATTCCTAATTTCTTTCTGTCATCGTTCTCATTACTTCTTTTCTTGATTCTTTCTACAGGTTATGACCCGAGGAAATCCTTCGACATTCGTTGAAGAAGATCCTGAAATTGAGTGTAGATTGCGTAGAAAAGGCAAGAAATCTGCAGTAGCACAGAATTTTCCTGCTGAAATAGAAATTGAAGAGTCTGAAAACATGGCAGAACAAGCAGGGTAGCAGAGAACACTTTCAGATTTTGCTCGTCCTACGATTCGTGGTTCACAATCAAGCATCGTTAGGCCACCAGTCGCAGCTCAAAATTTTGAGTTGAAGCCAGGCTTCATTCAAATGCTTCAACAGTCCGCACAGTTCAATGGATTAACAGATGAAGATCTGAATAGTCATATCGAAAGTTTCCTTGAAGTGTGTGACATGCTGAAAATTAATGGGGTTTTGGATGATGCAATTCGCTTGAGGGCTTTTCCATTCTCACTAAAAGGAAAAGCTAAACAGTGGCTCCATTCTTTACCAAGAGCTTCCATCACAACATGGAATGAAATGGTAGAAGCTTTCCTTGCAAGATACTTTCCATCGGGGAAATCGGCAAAGTTTCGGAATGAGATCTCCTCTTATGTTCAGATTGAGTTAGAGTCATTATTTGAGACATGGGAGTGATTTAAGGACTTCTTGCGGAAGTGTCCTCAACATGGGTTCCCCGAATGGATGATTATTCACACATTTTATAATGGGTTGAACCCGGGCACCAAACAGTTACTTGATGCCGCTGCGGGAGGAACATTGGGAAACAAGACTCCGGAAGAGGCCCGACAACTAATCGAAGAGATGGCACTTAATAGTTATCAATGGAATGTAAGAGAGAAGAAGAAAGTGGCCGGGATTTATGAAATTGACGCAGTTACGTCATTGGCAGCCCAAGTTGAGGCTATGAGCAAGAAATTGGACACTTTAACTTCTTCAAGAGTTACCGCAATCACTAGTTGCGATGGTTGTGGGGGTTCACATATGCCAACTGATTGTCCTATTTCGATTAATAACTCAGCCCAATTGAACAAGTTGATTTTGTGGGGAATTCGGGTAGAGGACAAGGTAATCCTTTTAGCAACACCTACAACCAAGGGTGGAGAAACCACCCCAATCTCTCATGGAGTAATCAAGGGCAGCAAAGGCCTGCTGCCCCACCAGGATTTCAGCAACCACATCCGATTCCGGAGAGAGTTTCAGAATTAGAAAAGGTTTTGTCAAAGTTCATTCAATCAACCGACACAAGATTTCAGAATATTGAGGCAACACTCCGAAATCACACCGCTTCGTTACATAATTTGGAGAATCAAGTAGGACAAATAGCGAAGTCATTAGCGGAGAGACCTCAAGGAAGCTTGCCAAGTAACACCGAGACAAACCCAAGAGAGCATGTAAAGGCGATCACTTTGAGGAGTGGTCAGGAGCTCCAAGAAAAGCTCACTGCTGAAAAGAATTCTGAAATTCCTCACGAGTTAACCCCCACTGGGAAGACAGCTGAAAATCCTCAAGAAAAGCCGATGAGTAAGGTGCATGACAAGGAGAAGGGGGCAGCTATACCATCCCCATCATTTTCCCCAAGAATTTCTTATCCGGCGCATTTGAAGAAAGATCAAATTGATGAGCAAAACAGAAAATTTCTGGATCTATTTAAGCAACTACACATCAATATACAATTTGTTGAGGCATTGTCGCAAATGCCTAGGTATGCAAAATTCTTGAAGGATCTCTTGACCAACAAGAAGAAAATGGAAGAAAGTGTGGCTGTGGTCTTAGAGGGAAATTGTTCAGCATTGCTTCAAAAGAATTTGCCGAACAAGATGAAGGATCCCAGAAGTTTTATCATACCATGTGTGATCAGAGGTTTGGGGAAAGAAAAAGCATTGGCCGATTTGGGAGCTAGTATTAACGTCATGTCGTACACTTTGTTTTAGAAATTGGGATTGGGAGAGTCAAGGCCAACCCGCATGACTCTACAATTAGCCGATCGCTCAATTCGTCATCCTAGAGGTATAATTGAAGATGTTTTGGTAAAAGTTGACAAATATATTTTTCCTGCAGATTTCGTGGTGCTTGACGTGGATGAAGATGTGGAGGTTCCATTAATTTTGGGAAGACCATTTCTACGAACCTCCAAGGCGCTCATCGACATGGATGGAGGCGAGATGACACTTCGAGTTGGAGAAGAAAAGATCACATACCACCTCGCCGAAGCAATGAAGCATTCTCTAGACTTTGATGATTCATGTTATTTTTTAGATGTTAATGATGAGATTGCTAATGAGTATTTGCAGGAAATGGCAAACCCGGACCCATATGAAGAATGGCCGGTTAATGAGGAGGAGAAACATCATATTCAAGCACCATGCCTTTTCAAAGATCAATCAGAAGGAGGGGTGCTTAAACAGATTTTCCGTCGTGTTAAGAGAGCAAGGCATCGTCATAGGAAGCAGTCATGTGCAGTTGGAGACAAGAAAACAGAAGAAAAGAATCATACTTCCTCAATTGGTAACATATTTGAGCAATTTTTCTTAAACATGAAACAATTCTGTCCCTCATGCGTGCAGGTTGCGAAAAAAGAAATTTTCCACTTATATGAGCCACCATGAGGTAAGAACCGGTATGTCAAGCTTAGTGATGTTAAACAAGCGCTCCTTGGGAGATAACCCAAGTTTTTACTTGTTTTCTAGTTTAGTTTTTAATTCTGCAGTAATAAATTCATGAGTGTGTGTTTTGATGAAGTTTTTCTTGGTTCTGAGTTTTCATGAACAATTTTTGGTGATTATAAGTGTTTTTCACATGTTGGGCATGATTCGGGTTTTAATTAATGATAATTGTTGAAGAAATGGGCTAATTTTGAAGTTTGAAGAGCCGTGTGGACTGTCTGCAGAAATACTGCAGCTCACGTAGTCGCGTGAGATTCTCACGCGACCATGTACAGTACCCACGCGGGGGTGTGGAATTTCCACACCCCCATGTGGCTTATATATGACTTAAAGGATCACTATTCATCATCCTTTACCTTGAGCCCTTCATTTCCTCAACTTCCCCTCTCCAAATTTCTCATCCATAAGGTGTCAAATCCATTTTTCTTCGACTCTTTGGGGATTCAAAAGGGTTTTGCCGGCATTTGCATTGAGTTTCATATATTGATTCGCATCGGTAAGGCTTCTCCCCTCCCATTCTTGCCCTAGTTTCCAATTTTCATTTCCATGGTGTTCTCTAATCTCTTAGACTTTATTTTTCATGGTTAATGTTGTGAAAACACTTAGAGAACTTAGATTTAAGTTGTAGAGGGTTGTTGGAGGTCATCCGTGGCAAAAGGCCACGGATGACCGCCCACGTGCGCGCGTGACCGAACCACGTGGCCGTGTGGGCCGGCCAACAATCCACGCGATCGCGTGGACCATCCCAGGCGACCGCATGGGCTGGCGCTGGGCACAACCAGCCAGCCACGCGACCGCGTGGCTGGGTCACGCGATCGCGTGGCTTTCGGCTGAGACGCAGACTCTCTGTCTGCGACCACGCGACCGCGTGGCCTGCCGAGGGTGCTGATCCAGCAACCACGCGACCGCGTGGCTGGGTCTTCTGCCGTGCAAACACGCGCCCACGCGGGCGCGTGAGCATTTCACGTGCCCACGTGGGCTGGGAACACACTTAGTTTTGCTATTTTCACACTTTTGCACACAGGTTTTCCCCTGCACTCATAGAAATTATGCTGAACTGATTTATTTGATGTTTTCTTGTAGGTATGGCACCTAGGACAAAGAAAGTAGCACAAAAACGCCCTCGTCAAGACAGGGAGCCGACACCACCACCTGAGGCTGAGTTTATTGATCCTACACATAGGCAGAGATTTGAGCGTCTACGGAGACTTAAAATTGGGCAGTCACGCTACATTTGTTTTGAGACACTCGACGCAGTTGGCCTTATAGAGGAGGTTCGAGGACTGATACAGGTTGGGGGTTGGGACCGACTCCTATCTATTTATAAGCCTGTCCGACGAGATATCACCTTGGAGGTGTTGTCGACGTTCTCTTTTGACCGTGAGTGACCAGATGCGAGTTTTGATGCGGAGAATGTCATTTGATTCAGGGCTTTCAGTCAGTTTCACGGGATGTCACTGATGCAGTTTGCAACATTGCTTGGACTATATGATCAGGATTATGTGGACACATTGGAGTACCGGGAGCTTTTGACTGACTTCCCTTCGGACATTACACCGAGCCAGGTTTTCCACGATTTATACCGAGGTGCTCGATATGTTTCGGGTCAGTCGAAGGGTTCTTCTCTTGTACGTCACGCGCATAGATATGTACATGCTATTCTCAGCAGGTCGATCACTGGACGGGGAGATGGTACAGGTGCACTGAGCTATGTAGATTTACTTTACATGTATTCCATGACTCAGCGTGTTCCCATACATCTTGGATATATCGTCGCAGACTTCTTTCGACATCAGAGTCAGTATTTACGTATTGGCGCGCTATTTGTGGGACCGTATGTCACTCGACTCATGTTCCAGATGTGCCTCATGCGTTCAGTCAGAGGTGAGGAGAGAGTCAGTAGTCCGTCACCTTTGGGGCTAGTTACTCTCCAACTGATGGGAGTAGTGCGACGTACAGGATCAGGTGGATACGCATTGGTAGAGATGTCATCCGATGATGACGAGTCCGCTGGGGCTCCAGACGCACCATCTCCCGCAAAGCCCACAGTTACTCCAGCAGCACCGACTTCATCCGCTGATCCTGGCACATCTTCCGATCGAGTACACGAGCGACTGGCTCGAGTCGAAGCTACCGTCGCCACCATCCTCGAGAACCAGGTGCGGATCATGCAGTGCCTTGACCAGATTCAGCAGACTCTGGACGCTGATATTGAGTCAGATGCCCCAGCAACACCAGCAGCACCAGACGCCGATGCTTGAGGCGTTTTCACTCATGGGATTTTCTTTTAGTTTGCGTTTTTCATTTTCTTGCATTATCTTATTTTGTGGACTTGTTTACTCAGAAAGGTTTTACCTTCTGAGAGTTATTTTCATATCTTACCTTTTTTTGCGAGTTTATGTTTCAGTGTTATATCTTTATGAACTTGTGTATTTTCATATTTTGTTGAGCTTCACTGAACCCCTTGAATCCATGCAAATGGCCTTGAGAATGATGATGATGATGTTTTTTGTCATACACACAACCATGTGACTTGGTCGTGTGAGCTTCACAACCCGTGGAACAACAACACACCTTCGAGTTAGCTTCACAAATCAATCACTAAGGAGTTCAGGGGAGTATTGTTTCAATTGCATTTTCACCCACATCATATTTTTATTGCTTATATTTTTATTGTGCTTACATGTGTACATTGAGGACAATGTACATCTTAAGTGTGAGGGAGGGTTCACCTTATACATGGCCTTTACTTGTGTTTTCATGATCATGCTCATGTTGCCCATGAAGGTTCACCTTAGGGTTGAGAGTTTAATTCTTAATTTTTGGAGGTTGTAAACATTAGGTTTTATCTTGCTCTAGTTTTTATCCAATTTTCCTGAAATTTTTGTCCGATTGCTCTTTAATGCACTTTTCTCACTCATTAAACCTATGGAAACTTACTCTAGTTCATTGTTGCGGGATTTTATAGTGTTAGTTTTATTCGAATTAAATAAAAAAAAGAGAAAATTCAGAATTTTAGCTTTGTTTGTTTGTATATGGGAGGTGGAAAGAGCTACCACCTATGTTGTATGAAGCTACTCTCATAAGTCGGATACTTGTTATGCCCTAATGAGAGAAAGAGTTATCTCATAGGATGTGTGAAAGCTACCACCTTCGGTAGAAAGAGCTACCACCTCGAAAGTGTGAAAGCCACTTGGGATGCATCTCAAGAAAGGGCTACCTTAGAAGATGTGTGAAGCTACTACCTATTCTTTTTGTTTTTAAATAAATCCGATTGCTAATAAAGACTTTGAGTAGTGATATAGTGTTGACATGAGTTGAGTCTTCACACACACGCTTTCGGACCTTAGTACTTTCATTTTTGATTGGATTATTTACTAGAGTATTGATTGTTTCATCTATTGTTTGTTTCTCTCCATGATTTGAGAATTTTATTCTTGTACCCTCTTGGTGAACCTAAGGCCAAGCACTTCTCTTTGCTTTTCATGAGTTTATGGTTAATTTTGCTTGAGGACAAGCAAAGGCTTAAGTGTGGGGGAGTTTGATAAGTGCTTGAGTGTACATGTTTTACCTACTTGTTTTACACGCATTGAGCATCATTTTACCATGGATTATGTCTCATAAACTGTATTTTGGTGTTCTTTTATGCAATTAGGTTATGGAAGTATTAAAGGAGGAAAAGGAAGCAAAGATGGGTTATAAAGACATATTGTTGGGAGCTTTTGTACAACACAAGTGTCAAGGCACAAGAGGGGATCATGCACATGAGGGTGTGTGCCAACTTCCTGAAGAATTCAAGATGATTTGTGTGATGGAAGGACACAAAGGCACACCTTCATGTCCCGACTTGTGTGAAGATAGCTAAAGCTTTCAAATGATGGTTCGATGGAGGAGAAGTCTTATAACTCACCACATGGACGTGTGCCCGACCATGTGGCCTCAAGATAAGAGAGTTTGGATCGCGTTTTATGAAGAGCACTGTAGCAAAAAGATGTTCATTTCACTGTAGCAGAAATCACTGTTCACGCGACCGCGTCAAAATCCCACACGATCGCGTGGGAATTCTGCAGCCCACACGACCGCGTGGGATCTCACGTGGTCGCGTGAAGACACGTGACTGGCGCATTTTCAGATTTATAAATACCCCGATTTGCCGATTTTTAGAGGACTTTTTGCGCACGTTTGAAGGCAAGAGCGGCTAGGGTTTCAAGGATGAGGTCTTTGGTGATATTGGGAGTTGTTCTTCACCAACTTCGATAGATCTTTTGACGAGATAGCATCGGGGAGCCATTGGTGACCTAGCTTCGGAGAAGGTTCCTTCGAGACGTTGAACGATTCATCAAGACCATCATCACGAATTCGAGGGGGTTTACTCTCATGGATTACATTGCTTTTTACTTCATTATCTTTTGCTTTGTAATAAGTCCCATGGAGGGCTAAACCCTAGTAGATACTTGGGCATGTGAACCCTAGGCTTCGATTCATGTATTAACTTTCTTTATGCTTTCTTTTAATTCCGAGTTAATTTGAGTTTTAACCTTGTTTAATCATTGCTTGCATGCTTTATTGATTCGTATGGTTGTTTGGTATGTTTGCATTGTTACGTTAATGAGAGAGAGGTCTCCATTGGGGATTAGAACATACAAGGCTAAAGAGGGTTGAGAGGGTGAGTCTTGAGATAGAGGAGTGTCCTCTTTCCCTTCCGATTGAGTGTTTCCTATCTCTGTATTCCCTAAGTTTTATGCAACCATATGGGGTGTGATGCGTGAGATTGATAGATTTCTCCACCGGGACCTTTGTAGGGGGTTAGGGATCTTTCGCCTAGAAGTAGGGTTAGATCTAATTTTAGGAATCGGTTTCACTCTTAGGTATCCCTAAAACTCATTTCGGTCATATGGGGTGTGAGGTGTTGAGATTAAGTGATTTCTCTGCCGGGACCTTGTAGGGGACTAGTATCGGTGGTCTGGAAGCAGGGATCGATTATTCTTGGATTACCTCGACTCATAGAACTCGGTTGAAAAGCATTTAGTTAGTCTTGCACTTCATGATAGGGCCTAGGGGTATCATTTCCCGGGTATCTCATTTTCATTGATAGAGATCTCCTTTACCTTTTCCTTTTACTTGCTTTCTTTCTTGCGATTTTCTTATTTTACACATTACATCCATTGCTTCATATTATTGATTCGACTAGATAACTGAGAATCAGTCATTACTAGTACTTCCGTTCCCTGTGGATTCGACTACTCACTCACCGGGGTAATTATTACTTCGACAACCCGTGCACTTGCGGTACACACACGCAAGGGGTGTGTCAGAATTCCGTATTCCAATACTTGTACCGGATTAGGGACCAAATACCGTGACCATCGGGTTGGTCTATTTTGGGGTTTCTCGGTCCAAACCACCCACGTGCATGCTAGTTAGGGCATCCTTAGCACTTTAGTAATCCCCGAGGGAATCCTCATCCGTGACCATTTCCTCACCTTGACTTCCCTCCGTATTTGTATTTGCTATTTTCATGCTTTTTACATCCGTATATTATTTGTAGTTCTCTCTATCAAGTGATCGCTCAGGTTGGACAACATTGTGATAAGGAAGTAAGAATAGATTCTCGGGCCCTTGGGAATACGACCCCCTCGTGCTCGCGCGAGGGGTATTACTTGGCGACCCCGTGCACTTGCGGGTGAGTGAATCAAAACTCATACCCAAAGCTTGATGGTGAAATTCGAGGATGTCGATGAAAACTCAAAGGAAAGTGAAAGATTGATGAAATTAAAGCTCAAAGATGATGAAGAACCTAAAAATCAAGGTTAGGTTGGCCCAATGGAGAGGTTTTCCAAGAAAAAAAAAAATCAAACTATGTGGATAATGATGAAGCTAAAAAAGAAAAAGAAACTAGTGACGGACACATCAAGTTTTGTTGACATGAACAAAACTACTCATCCAATGACAACATTCTGTGGAAATATGCACATGAGACATCCACAAAAAAAAAAAAAAAAAACAAAAAAACAAAAGCAAAAACAAAAACTAAAAACTAAAAACTAAAACAAAATAGCAACAAAGAAAAATGTAAAATTTAAACCCTTAGGTTACCTCCAAAGAAGTGTTTGTTTAACTTGATAAGCTTAACATGCCTGGTCTTACGTTATGGGGGGGGGGGGGGGGGGGGGGGGGGGGGGGGGGGGGGGGGGGAGGGTTCAAAAATATGAGAGTTACCATGGATCTTGGCCCTAGTTGATGAAGTTCCACTGGGAAAATTCAAAGTCAGAAACAAGTACACATTATGTTCACCTTGGTCAATCATATCATGAATGAGGATTTTACCTCTTTTCCCATAATCTTTGGTGCACACTTTGTTTCCTGACACATTTTTCTCCAAACTTTCTACATGTTGCTCCTTCTTGACCATCACTCCTCTTCTTCAACAAAGCTAAAACTTTCTCCCATTGCTTTCTCAGTGGCTTCTCCAATAGCTATAGCTCTACTTACCCACGTCAATTTTGTCTAAGTACTCTTCTAGCAGGTTTAATGACAACATTTCTTGCACACAATCACAAATGATCAAGTCAGCATCGACAATAGAATAAGAAGTATCATCATGCTCCATTGGGTGTTTCATAGCTTCTGAGCTCTTGAATATTGCCTCTTTATCACTAGTTTAAGTGTCATCTTCCATCTTGAATGTCTAAGAGAGCAAGAGAAGTGGCTAGGAATGGCAGGCACAAAACGATGTCAACATCCTTATTCTCATTCATATCTAAAATCACAAAATCTACCGAGAAAACAAGATCTCCAACCTTTATCAATACATCATGCCATTAGTCCCTTTATGTCATGATTATTGTGGTGAAGGGCACACCGCTGAGTAATTTTAAACAATTTAAGAATCAGTCAAATTTGGGTAAAACTTGAATTGCCAACAAAACAACCAATACTCAAATAATTACAACATTTGATGAAGCAACTAACTAAAATTTAGTAGGAGTAAAAATCAAGGACAAATAACATCACCAAATTATACCAACCCACCTGGTTTCTACCAAATAGCTGCCCGACAACCAAATAGAAGCCTTCGCTAAAGGATTTATTAATACAATATATGTCCAAGATAGACACTGTGATTTAAAGTAAAGTGGAAACTGTCACACCCATCTCTACTAGTGAGACACATGTGGTACCCAACCAAAAAAGCTACTTAAACTAGAAATTGAAACTACTAATTAACAAAAAATAATAGCAACTAAACATAATTGGTAATTGATATACAGCTGATACATGTCAGAATACATATACATAAGTAATACTACATACTACAATTACGGGTACCACCACTATAGAATCACAACCAAAAACAAATAAAAAGGGACCCGTTGCAACCCTATGCTTAACCTTTACTGGCTTTATACTTGCATAGACAATCTAGTAGGTTCTTGCTCCTACAACTATGGCACATTTCAATTGGTTGTAGTGGCTACTTAGTTCCAAAATAAAAACAATATTAAATAACAATTAAATAATTATAGCTAAAGAGTTTGCTTAACATCCAATTAGTAAGCATAAATCATAACAAAAGTACAAATATGAAGATTTAGCAAATAAAATCCATAGCCAATAAAAGCATAAATCAAAATAGGGCTACCATAAAATCATCCCTGTGTTAACCATTGTCGCAGTTAAGTTAGGGTCATTAAGGCCTAGTTATATGTACATATACGCAAAATAATATTTAGGCCTATCTTAGGGTTACCCATTGAGTTCACTTGTGAGGTGACCTACGGTGGCTTAGGTCACATAGAGGCGCCACTCTTATTCTCTAACTCCATATTAGGTTTTCTCCTTTTGTCCTGAATGGTGACAATATTCGCCCATGTCGTGTCCTTATAGTCCAGTTTGTGAGGAACCTCCAATGCTTCTAGCCTTCACGAATGTCATTAATAAAGAAACTTCAAGAATATCTGCAGGAGAACCTCATGCAGAAAATAAATTCTTTACTATAATAGTTTCTCACTAAAATCATGAATAGGCTTCAAACACATTATAAACGTAAAGTAAAATTAGGGTATAAGCATTCCTACTCAGTTGTAATAACATAAGAAACTTGTTTAGAAGCGAGTTATAATACTAAATAAAATTTTATAAAACAACTAAAGAACCATTTGAAACAATTCTTTTGAAAAGCAACATCCACTACTAACTCACCTAGGTTTTCTCATATTTCTTGCTAGACTGGGTTCTCAAATAGGGTTCTCTCTTATGCCTAGACCTCATCCTATAAATGGAATGAATAAAACAAACAAATAAATATACACCAAATAATAATAAAGAAGTGAACTATCTATAAAGGTAAACACAAGAAAATAACCAACTCCTTGATTGCGCCCACTCACTCAAACCAGCTCAAAACCGACTTCAAATACTAGAATCAGTCTCAAAATTGCCTTAAACTCAGCGAATTGGTCTGGAATTAACTCTAATTGGGTTTAATTCTTCTGTAAGTCCAATTTGTTCTAAACCTACTTGAACCAACTTGAATCAAGTCCAATTCTTCTATAAGTCTCCTGACTCGGGTTGTGTTTAACTGAACCAAATCTAATTGAACTGGTTCAACCCAAATTATTAGATCAAATTCCCTAACTAAAACCAGTGCAACTTAAATTCAACTCAACTTAACCAACTCACTTAAACCTATCAGGCTGATCCCAATCAACTCAATTCCAAACCACTTCAAGCCCACCAGCACCTATAACTCAATTCAATCACACATTGAGCGAAAACCCAATCCTTACCCAATTGATTGGACTAAGCCAACATGTTTAACTCAACTAAAACCTAAGCTTAAATTCAACCTAACAAACTTGATTGGATCAAGCCCAACTCAACTCAACTCAAGTCCTCTTCCGATCTAAATTCACCCAACCACCAATATTCAAGCCCAACTGACATTTACAAGCCCACATAACCAACTTGACTTATAAGCAAAGCCCAAACCATCTCTAATAGATTAATTTCAAACCTAACCTCTTATCATACTTCACCACCTTCTTAGTCATTATTAACCTTTTTTAACCCTTGATTAACTCATCCTTATTCTTTCTTCATCTCTCACACCATCTTCTCTTCCTCTGCAGTACCACCTTCATTCTTTCACTCCCTTAACATCAAACATCCTTTACACCACTATCTTCATCTCCTCACTACCTCACTAGTTTCAACACTTTTAATCATACATGCATGAATACTTGACACATCCCTTGCGTGAGTGTTCTGCAAGTGTACAGGTCATCGCAGTAATAAAATTTACCCCGATGAGTGGGTAGTCGTATCCACAGGAAATAGTGCTTAGAAATAAGAGTTATCACTATTTAGCTATGAAGAAAATCGATGATGAGAGAGATTAGTAATAGAAAATAAAAGAACGCAAGAAGAGCAATGAGAGTAGAAAGAGGTAATTGATATGAAGATGGGGCACATGGACAATGCTCACCCTAGGATTATTGTTTCAAGTGCAAGACTACTATTATACTTCCTAATTGATGATTTAATGAGTCATGGAAATCCAAAGACACACGGTCCCAAACCTAAGGTCAACCGTGACTAGTCCTTTATACTATACCCCCGGGGAAAGTGATACACTTGATGCATCACATTGTATGGGATTGCATGGGGTTCTAGTGATTCCAAGTGATAAACTCTATTCCCTAATATAGACCTAACCCTTTGGTCTAGGCGAAAGACCCCTAGTCGGAATTAAGCCCCAGCACTAAGATTCACTAAAACACTTCACTTTATTGCTTGCACAACTAAGCCCCACTGGAGTTCATCTATTAGCACTTCACTCTATTGTGACCGCAAAGAACTCTTGGAACATGGAGGCAGGATAAATCATGTCGAAAGGGAAAGGGGATGTTCCGCTACCTCTCGACTCACCCTCTCAACCATCTTCAATCTTGCTTAGTCTACCCTGATGAAGTTGTCACACCTTCAAAGGATTACCTAGATGGATTCTCAACCCTAGTGTCACATCTATGGAAAAATCATGTAATTAACATTTACGATTGAAACTCAATTAAGATTGTTAATTAAAGAAGCATAATAAGAGTCATCCTAGGGTTTACAAGTTCAAGCACCCAATAGGGGTTTAACTCTCCATGGAGCAATACAAAATCAACAAAGAGTTTGAAATCATATGCATAGAAACCATAAGGAAAACCCCTTTGTGGTCCGTATTAATGGTCTTATGGAGCCGCCTCGTTTTCTCCAAAGGTCCACTTGTAAAACCTAGGGCACACCTCGCCGAATTGATGCTGACAAAAGCTTCCTCAATAGCTCTCCTCCAAAGAAACTCGATGTCGATGCCACAGGACCGCTTCCAAAGACTTCCTAGAACCTCTCCAAACCCTAGCCGCGTTTTCCCTGAAAGTTTGGCAAAAGATAGATGAAAAGTCTCGCAAAATAAATGACGTCGCGGTATTTATAGGGCTGAAATCGACCATCCACACTGCCGTGTGGATTCTCTGCAATTCTGATTTTCGGTACACTGTGAACAGTAACTGCTACAGTAAATTGCTACAACAAACTGCTACATAATTGGCGCCAAAGTTGTTCCCAACTTCATTTTTTCATCAAGGCCATTGAATTGAGCACACAACCGTGCGGTAGATCACGTCACATCTTCAAGTTACCCGCATTGATAAAGTTATTAATGATGTTGCACAATTCAAAATATGTGAGTGTGACTGCCTTTGTGCCCCTCCAATTCACATATTCCCTTGAACTTAGTTAGAGGTTGGCACACACTGACATCTCTTTGAACACAAATTGTGCCTTGTTCCTTGCCCGGTCCAAGAACTCCCTCAACAATCGCGTTCATGACCTATTGTTGCTTCTTTTCTCCTAAGTTTGCCTCCATAACCATAAATGCACAAAAGAACACAAATACACACATATAAGTGATAAATCTGAATAAAGTGATGCTCAATGTAAGAAAAGTATACTTTATATAGCTTATACGTGAGCACTTATCAAACTCCCCCACACTTAAGCTTTTGCTTGTTCTCAAGCAAACTAAACATTAAAACACTTAAGAGGATCAATTGAAAGTGCTCGGCCTTAGGTTTACCAAAGTATGCAAAAGAAGCATTCTACAAGCAAGGGGAAATTAAAACATTGTATAAAAGGTATCATTGCTCTAGCTAAAAACTTGAATAAAATAGGACAATAAATCCGATATTGTGTAAGTATGTGTAAACTCACTCAAGTCAATCCAAAAAGTATTCCTCAAAGCTCTTATTAAAAAGGACTTATTTATAAATATGAAGAATAAGGTAGTAATTTCACACATCCTCTAAGGTAGCTCTTTCCTAGGCGGCCGCCAAAGGTGGCTTTCACACTTTCGAGATGGTAGCTCTTTCTACCGAGGTAGTAGCTTTCACGCATCTCATGAGATAGCTCTTTCTCTCATTAGTGCATAACTAGTATCCGACTTATGAGAGTAGCTTTATACTTCATAGGTGGTAGCTCTTTCTACCCCAAATGAGCAAATAAAACCAACAATATTCATAAAAGTTTTTTTTTAAATATCATAGCTAAAACTGACAACCAACCATTACTACTGAACTAGTCCTTAAAATGTTGAACTTGAGTTTCGAAAAGATTTCATGAGCGAGTAGTGCAACGAGAAATAATCGGGCAAAAATTCCTAGAAATTCAAGTAAAAACTAGAGCATGATGAGATACAATGTTAAAAAATCTCATAAACTTAAGAATACCACCGTTACAACTAAGGTGAACCACTATTGGCTACATGAGCATAGACAATTGAACGTATAAGTGTAAAGCATGTGTAATGTGAACTCCGCCCACACACTTAAGATGTACATTACCCTCAATGTACGCATGCAAGCATAATAAAGAATATAACAATAAAGTATAATATGTGAAGGTGGGCAATTGAAACAATACTTCCCTAAACTCCTAGTGTTACCTTTGATGGAGCTACATTCATGGAAAGTTGTGTTCCAATGGGTTGTGAAGCACACACGGTCACATGACCATGCCAATAACTATTCCTCAATTCTCTTACTCACAAGACCATCTGTACGTATACACAAGGAGGTTTAGTAAAGCTCAACAAAAACAAAATAAAATCGAGTCTATAAAAATATGGAAATAAAATGCAACTCGAACTAAGAAATAAGTCCAAAATAAACTATAGAAATAAAATAAAAAAAGGCTAAAAACAAAGAAACTATAGACGCCTCGAGCGTCAGTGTCATGCTCTGCTGGTGGTGCTACTAGTGCTGGTGGTGGTGATGCTGGTGAAGCTAATGGCGGTGGTGATGCTGGAGATGCTGGTGGATCACCAGCAATTTAACCATGAAATCCAAGCACAATCAACCAAAATAAACAAAAGAGAATAAGATTGGCGAAGGAAAAAGGGAAGAAAAAAAAACTCACCGATGAAATGAAACTTAAACCTTTGAATATGGCCGGCAAACCACTCAAAAACCTTTTAAATGAGTGAAGGAAAGGTTGGGAAAACAAGAGAAGACGATGTTTGGTTGTGGAGGCATTTAAGAATGAAAAGGCACAACTTAATTTTAAAGAAAAGTCGCAGCACTTTAAGTTCTGGGAATCCACACGGCCGTGTGCCTCCACTGTTAGGGTTAACAGGGGCAGTCACACACCCTTGTGTTTCCTTTGTTTGCTTTTCAGAACATCCACACGCCCATGTGCCCAACCTAGCCAAGGTACAAGGCCATGTGGAAATCCATCCAAGTGTTCCACATGGCCATGTGGAAATTCCACACGGCCGTGTGCTTTGCACATGGTCACTCACAGGGGTTGTCATGAGCCCCTGTGTCTTCTCGGGATGGGAAATTAACACTCTGCAGAGATCCACACTGCCGTGTGGAAATTCTACACAGCCATGCGCCATTCACAAGGTTGTTCACAGGGGTAGTCACACGCCCCTGTGTGCTCTCGGTATGAGCTCTGAATGGAGACACACACCCATGTGGAAATTCCACACGGTCGTGTGTCTTCTCTGGATGACTTAGAAAAATTACAAACTCTTGCAGAAAAATTTCAAAACATTTATACTATGCACAGAGACTGCAAACATGATAAAATTACAACTAGAGATCTATGAAACCACGCTCAAATGACTTGAAACTTCATCAATCACAATAAGGCACATGAAAAACACCAATTATCCATGAGAAAATCACAGCACACATATATAAAAACAAAACACCGAAACTAAGACTTTTATTTATGCAAGAACTAAACTAAGTCCTAGAAAAACAATAAAAGACTTGGGTTGCCTCCCAAGAAGTGCTTGTTTAATGTCACTATGGTTGACGTACCTGATCTTACCTCATGGAGGCTTGAAAAGGGTGTGTTCCTCCCGACTAGAAATTGCATAGCTATTTCTTTTAAACCAAAAATTTACTTGCTGGGTTGAAATATTTGTCGGACAGTTTAACCATCTTACCTTTGGCTTCTAAGGAAACAATTTGGGTTGGTAATTTTCCAAGTATAGCATAGGTGGGTCATTGGATTATTTAAAAATCCTACCCACATCTTCTTCCCTTCCCAAAATCTCTTTCTTGCTTTTTATGAGTTGATCAATCCCAAAGAGAGATGCTTGCTCCATTACCTTAGGGTTTGCTTCTTCTTGTGTATTTTCAGTTTGAAAGCAACACATCTTCGACAAACATCCTTGTATCATTTCTAGCTCACAAGCATACTGCCTATTCAAGCAATCTTTACTTTGAATGAAAGGTTCTTCTTGCATCCTTTCAATCTCCACAAGATCATACTTGTTATGCCCCATTTCTTCATTGTCATTCACTACCACATCATCTCTATAAGGAACTTGCGTTGTTTGCTCAAATACTTCCTATTCCTTGGAGAGTGTGTCAAGTATCCATCTTAATTAATGCTCAACGTTTTTAAAGGAGACTTCATGACATTTTAGTGTGGCCTCAATATTTTGGCAACAGGCATCGGATGCTTCAATAAAGTTAGATAGTACTTTTTTCAACTGAGGTGCATCCTCTTCGAGTATCTCATCCTTTTGAAATTACTCTTGAGGTTCTTCCCAATATTGTGCATCATTATTCCATAAGAGATTTTAGTAGCCCCTTTCAATTGGATGATATGTGTTGTAACATGGATTGATCTATTGTTGTGAAGCAACAATTCTATCAACTTTTTCAGTGAGAGCTTCAACTTGAAAATATAGAGCAATGACTGGATTAATCATCATTTAGGCTCCTTGCAAGAAAAAGTAAGACAAGACAAAAGAAAACAAATGGAATGATGGAAGAATAGAAGATATGGAATAGAATAAGTGGTAAATAGCTAAAATAGAAAAAATTGCAAATGTCTCTAAAATGCCTATTCCCTGACAACGGCGCAAAAAAACTTTGACACAACCCTTGCGTGAGTGTTCCGCAAGTACACGGGTTGTTGCAGTAATAAAATTTACCCTAGTGAGTGGGTAGCCATATCCACAGGGAATAATGCTTAGAAATAAGAGTTATCACTATTTAGCTATGAAGAAAATCGATGATAAAAGAGATCAGTAATAGAGTGCAAAAGAAAATAAAAGAACGCAAGAAGAGTAATGAGAGTAGAAAGAGGTAATCCATATGAAGATGGGGCACCCGGACAATTGCTCACCTTAGGATTATTGTTTCAAGTGCAAGACTACTATTATACTTCCTAATTGATGATTTAATGAGTCGTGGAAATCCAAAGACACACGGTCCCAAACCTAAGGTCAACCGTGACTAGCCCTCTACACTATGCCCCGACGGAAAGTGATACTCTCGACGCTTCACGCTGTGTGGGATTACATGGGGTTCTAGGGATTCCAAGTGATAAACCCTATTCTCTAATATAGACCTAACCCTTTAGTCTAGGCGAAAGGCCCCTAGTTGGAATTAAGTCCCAGCACTAAGATTCAGTACAACACTTCACTTTGTTGCTTGCGCAACTAAGCCCGAGTGGAGTTCATCTCTTGCTTAGTTTAACACTAATGAAGTTGTCACTCCTTCAAAGGATTTCCTAGATGAATTGTCAACCCTAGTGTCACATTTAAGGGAAAATCATGCAATTAACATTCAAGATTGAAACTCAATTACGATCGTCAATTAAAGAAGCATAATAAGAGTTAATGAAACAAAGTCATCCTAGAGTTTATAAGTCCAACCACCCACTAGGGGTTTAGCTCTCCATGGAGCAATACAAAATCAACAAAGAGTTTGAAATCATATGCATAGAAACCATAAGGAAAACCCTCTTATGGTTCGTATCAATGGTCTTGTGAAGCCACCTCGTCTTCTCCAAAGGTTCCCTTATCAAATCTAGCGCACACATCGCCGAATAGATGCCAACAAAAACCCCCCAATAGATCTCCTCCAAAGGAACTCGATGTCGATACTGTAGGACTACTTCCAAAGACTTCCAAGAACCTCTCCAAACCCTAGCCGGGCTCTCCCCAAAAGTTGGGTGAAAAATAGATGAAAAGTCTCACAAAATAAATGACATCGCGGTATTTATAGGGCTGAAATCGGCCATCCACATGGCCGTGTGGAATTTTCACACACCCGTGTAGATTCTCTAGAGTTCCAATTTTCGGTGCGCTGTGAACAGTAACTGCTACAGTGAATTACTACAGCGGTTTGTTACAATACTCGTGCCAAAGTTGTTCCTGACTTCATTTCTTCATAGAGGCCGTCGAATTGGACACATAACCGTACAGTAGATCACGTCGCATCTTCAAGTTACCCGCATTGATGAAGTTCTTAATGATGTTGCACAATTCAGAATATGTGAGTGTGACTGCCTTTGTGCCCCTCCAATTCACATATTCCCTTGAACTTAGTTGGAGGTTGGCACACACTGACATGTCTTTGAACACAAATTGTGCCTTGTTCCTTGCACGATCCAAGAATTCCCTCAACAATCGCGTTCATGACCTATCTTGCTTCTTTTTTCCTGAGTTTGCCTCCACAACCCTACATGCACAAAAGAACACAAATACACACATATAAGCGAGAAAATATGAATAAAGTGATGCTCAATGTAAGAAAAGTATACTTTGTATAGCTTATACGCGAGCACTTATCAATACTCATGCTCATATACATTTCACCATCCTTTCCCTTCAACACCATCATCAAATAAAGACACACTTATTGAATAATTGCTAAACTCTTAAACTCTTTCTCTACAAAACATGTTTGTATGAAGCATGCAAATCACTCAACTTCTCCAACCAAACAAACAAGTAGCATTAAGCCCCACACATACAATCCATTCATGAATAATAATTAAATGCAATACAAGAGCATGTCTTGCTGGTTAGATGATGCTCTGACAAATCCTGATCTCCGATGATCTCTAAGCACTGTGATCTCCAAACTCCCTTCTTGATTCTCTTATCCTTCTTATTCGCAACTCTCTTTCTTTTTTTCAAGACTCCATTATTGAGTAAAAACTTATCCTTTAGATTGACCCGGTTTTCCACACTTTTTTTTTCTGAAGGTTCTCTTCCAGTCCCTAATAAGAGAAACCTTTATAGAATATTCCCTAACAATTCACCAATGATCCCTAAATCTGAAACCATTCTTTCCAAAAGGTCACTCCCAACTTATCAATTGGTCTCTTGAACTATTCAAAACAAGTTCTCCTATTTGCTTGTGAGCCCATGGCCTTCTATAAAGTCTTACTTTTGAGTCCTCGAGATTTCCTATTTGGTCTCTTTCACAAGAAAAAAATCATCCCAATAGTCCCTACTCAAATTGCAATAATACCATGAAAATAAATTCTCAAAAGTTACTGAGAAATTAATGTGTTGTAGAAACACTTCAAAGTCAAATAACATGAATTAGGAATTTGGAAATCATATTATACAACTTGCTAATTGACACATCCTTTGCATGAGTGTTTCACAAGTGCACGGGTCGTCGTAGTAATAATATTTACCCTGGTGAGTGGGTAGTCGTATCAATAGGGTATAGTGTTTAGAAACAAGAGTTATCACTAGTTAGCTATAGAGAAAATCAATGGTGAGAGAAGTCAATATATGAATGCAAAAGAAAGTAAAAAGAACACAAGAAGAGCAATAAAAGTAAGAGAGGTAATCGATGGGAAAATGGGGCACCCGGATAATGCTCACCATAGGGCTATTGTTTCAAGTGCAAGACTAATATTATACCTCCTAATTGATGTTTAATGAGTCATGGAAATCCAAAGATGCATGGTCCTAAATCTAAGGTCAACCGTGACTAGCCCTCTACACTATGCCCCGGTGGAAAGGGAAACTCTCAACACCTCACACTGTGTGAGACTACTTGGTGTTCTAGGAACTTCAATTGATAAACCCTAATCCCTAATATAGTTCTAACCCTTTGGTCCAGGTGAAAGAACCCTAGTCATAATTAAACCCTAGCACTAAGATTCACTACAACACTTCACTCTGTTGCTCGCGCAACTAAGCCCCAGTGGAGTTCATCTCTTAGCACTTTACTCTGTTGTGACCGCAAATAACTCTTGGAATGTGGAGGTAGGATAAATCACGTCTTAAGGGAAAGGGGATGTTCCGCTACGTCTCGACTCATCCTCTCGATCCTCTTCAATCTTGCTTAGTCTAATCCTAATGAACTTGTCACACCTTCAAAGGATTAACTAGATGGATTCTCAACCCTAGTGTCACATCTAAGGGAAAATCATGCAATTAACATTGAAGATTGAAACTCAATTAAAATCATCAATTAAATAAGCATAATAAAAGTCAATAAAACAAAGTCATCCTAGGGTTTACAAGTCCAAGCACCCATTAGGGGTTTAGCTCTCCATGGAGCAATACAAAATCAACAAAGAGTTTGAAATCATATACATAGAAACCATAAAGAAAAACCCCTTGTAATACGTATCGATGGTCTTATGGAGCCGCCTCGTCTTTTCCAAAGTTCCCCTTGTCAAACCTAGGGCTTACTTCACCGAATTGATGCCGACAAAAGCTCCCCCAAAAGTTCTCCTCCAAAGGAACTCGATGTCTCTGCTGTAGAACTACTCCACAAGCCTTGAAAAAACCTCTCAAAACCCTAGTCGTGCTATCCCAGAAAGTTTGACGAAAGATAGGAAAAATATTCCCAAATAAATCTCAAATCACGGTATTTATAGGGCTGAAATCGGGTATCCACACGGCTGTGTGGAATTTCCACACACCCGTGTGGATTCTTTGGAATTCTGATTTTCGACGCGTTGTGAGCAGTAACTGCTACAGAAATTCGCTACAATGCTTTTGCTACAGTACTGATATAGTACTTGCACCAAAGTTGTTCCTGACTTCATTTTCTTCATTGAGGCCGTCAAGTTAGGCACACAACTATGCGGTAAATCATGTCACCTCTTATATTCAACGCATTGATGAAGCTCTTCAATGTTACACAAGTTGTACTATATAAGTGTGACTGCCTTTGTGCGCCTCCAATTTGTATAATCACTTGAGTACTTTGGAGATTGGCACATACTCAAATGTCTACAACTTGTGCCTTGGTCCTTGCTTAGTTCAAGAGTCTTCTCATCCATTGCATCCATGACCTATTGACAATACCCTTGCGAGTGCCTCACAAGTGCACGGGTTGTTGAAGTAATAATACCTCGGTGAGTGGGTTGTCGAATCCACAGGGAGTAGTGATTCAGGATAAAAGAAGTTGCCACTTAGCTAGTGTGAAAATAATGGTGGTGAGAGAAAATAATCTATGTGTAATAAAAGAAAGAGAAATATGGAAGAAAGAAGAGTGCAAGTAAAGAGTAAGGAGGAAACAATCAATGCAAATATGGGGTACCCGGACAAAGCTCCCCCTAGGACTAATGCTTCTAGTGCAAGACTAGTATTATACCTTCTAATTGATGTCTAATGAGTCGTAGAAATTCTTAAGCACACGGTCCCAAACCTAAGGTCAACCATGACTAGATCCAACACTATGCCTCGGCATAAGGATTCACTACAACCCTTCACTCTGTTGATCTCTCAACTAAGCCCTAGGGGAGTCCATCTCCTATAGCCTCACACTAAGTGGAACTGCTTGGGGTTTTAGGGATTCTAAGTGATAGACCCTGTTCCTAATTATAGTTCTAACCCTTTGGTCCAGGCGAAAGAACCCTAGTCTCAGTTAAGCCCCAGCACTAGGATTCACTACGACCCTTCACTCTGTTGCTCGAGCAACTAAGCCCCAGGGGAGTTCATCTCCTAGCACTTCGTTCTACTTTGACCGCAAAGAACTCTTGGAACATGGAGGTAGGGAAAATCACGCCGAAGGGGAAAGGGGATTTTTCGCTACCTCTCGACTCACCCTCTCAATCTTCTTCAATCTCGTGTAGTCTAATCCTATAGAAGTTGTCACACCCTCCAAGGATAGCCTAGATGCCTCTCAACCCTAGTGTCAAGGCTAAGGGAAAGTACTCAAGTGATTATACAAGATTGGAACTCAAGTGATAGAAACAATGCCATCCTAGTGTTTACAAGTCCTAGGGTTTACAAGATTGGAACTTTTATATAATCACTTTTATTATACAAGATTGGAACTCAATTAAAAGCATCAATTAAGAGAGCATAATAAAAGTCATAGAAACAATGTCATCCTAGGGTTTACAAGTCCGAATACCCACTAGGGGTTTAGCCCTCCATGGAGCTATAAAAAATAATCAAAGTATTTTCAATAAAAAGCTTAGCAAACATGAATAAAACCCCCTTGTGATGCATGACGATGGGCTTGTGAAGCTGCTTCGTCTTCTCCACCAAGTCCCTCGTCAAGCCTAGGGCATACCTTACCGAATCAATGCGACAAAAAACTCCCCCAATAGCTATGTTCCAAAATACGTCGATGTCGATGCCGTAGAACACTCTAAAAGCTTCCCAAAATCCTCTCCAAACCCTAGCCGTAAGCTTTGCAGAAGTTGGGCAAAAGATAGGTCCAAAAGTTCCCAAAATAAATCTGAGTCGCGGTATTTAAAGGCTGAAATCGGGAATCCACACGGCCGTGTGGAATTTCCACACGCCCGTGTGGATTTTTTGGAAATTGATTTCTAGCGTACAGTGAACAGTAAACTGCTACAGTACTCACGCCCGATTTATTCCCAACTTCATTTCTTTATTGAGGCCGTTAAGTTGGCCACACAACCAACGGTAGATCATGTTGTTTACTTCTTTCTAAGTATTGACGAAGCTTCTTCAATGTAACACGAGTTAGACTTCGTGAGTGTGACTGCCTTTGTGCCCCTCGAAGTTATAGAATCCTTTGAGCACATTGGAGGTTGGTACACACCCACAAATCTAGGAACTATGCCTTGAATCTTGCTTGGTCCAAGAAACTCCTCAACAAACACAGACATGACTTAATTTTGCTCCTTTTTTTCTAACTCTTCTCCACAACCCTACATGCACAAAAGAACACAAATGCACACTAATTAATGATAAAATCTGAGAAAAGTAATGCTCAATGTAAGAAAATAATACTTCATATTACTTAAACACGAGCACTTATCACCTGTTTTTGCTTCTTTCCTTCAACATCGTCTTCACAACCCTAAATGCGCAAAAGAACACAAATACACACAAATCAATGATAAAACCTAATAAAAATAATGCTCAATGTAAAAAAAGCATACTTCGTATTACTTATATACGAGCACTTATTACTAATGTAATCCATAATAGACACCAGAGGTGTCACGCCCCGACCCGCGGGCCCACGGGACGCGACAACCGCCGCGACAATCCCGAGGAGGGATGCTCCGCCACTCAACCCTCGAGACAGCGCAAGGCTAAACAACAACCTAGAATTCGACATTATTTAACACAAAGATACTGAAAAGACATACAACTATGCACAACCAGAATAACAACATCAACCATGACAACAATGATGAAATACATTAATAACAAGATCACAAATTCACTGGGTAGCTATAATAGCAACAACAAGTCTAAATACACCAGAGTTTAAAAAAGTTGGGATAGGCATAAAACATACAACAGGATTTAGTACAAACTAGTGGATCCATAGGTCAAGACTACATGTCCATGTCCAAAAGAAACATACATGAAACAGAAAGATACACAGAAGATAGAGCAGCAACAAATGCCCAGCACAGTGCGCACCACTTCACCTACTATTTGCAATAGTCTAGGAGAAGAAAGAGGGATGAGTAACTAGCATTACTCAGTGAGGGGAGACTAGCACAACCTCACCAGAGACACCAATAACAAGAATAATAATAAAGCATCAAGATAAGCATTTTACCAAAATAAGATAAGTACTTAGAACATAAAAGTATATGATAGCAAACTTAACATAGCATAAAAGGGAAGGGTCAAGAAAACCCTTCTTAATTCAACAAGATAATAACAACCTCAACTCATAGAACTTAAAATAATATGCACATCGACAATTCGATAAGAAATGCAAATATCAAAGAAGTATTGCCAAATTAAATTTACGGGAGACTGTCCCCCAAGGAGAAACAGCTGGGCTTCGCCCCCTCACCATAAATTCAAGATGACAACAACAGAGAAATAGAACAAGTTAAATATCAAATAAAATACAAGAAACACCAGTTTGAGAATACTCAACTCTTGAGTCAAGTCAAGCTTGCGGGAGACTGTTCTCTTAGAAGTGACAGTTGGGCTTCGCCCCCTCACCACGAGTTTGAAATGACCCAAGGTAAGTAACTCTACAGAAATAAATCTCAACCATAGTATAAAAACAATACCCAACAACTCAGCCAGCATGAAGTGGTCTAGAAACATCCCTTAGCCTTCACCGTGGCCACGGCAAGGTTCAGGGCCGTCAAGGTTCTCATGCCCTTGACGTTGACCCATCGGTTCACCGGTTGGTGACTCCTGCTACCCGATGAATATCCAGTCAGGGCTCTTCACTCCCACCTAAACTGGCCCGCGTAGTAAATAATCCGGTCTACAACGCCACCTCAACAGGTTGGCCGTGGAGACTGCCTACCGTAGTAGGGCATCACCACACAAACCCAAAATAATAACACAACTCCACAAGAAACACCATTGCCAACAAATACTCAACAATTAACAACACCTTCACATTTCCACGAGGAAATGATAAAAGAACGCAAAGGAAGCTCAAGTTTTAAAACACCAAGTGATGAACAAAACTCAATACAAGAAACACCATGGAAAACCTCTCGACAATTCAAAATTTAGTTTCAAGCCTTAAATTCCACAAAACCAAACATTTCACAACCAACCCCAAGTTTCATACAAAACAAGGATTTCAAATTCATTGAAGCGTGTTAATCACAAATCGGGTGATCGCAATATTAATACTACATAAAGAATTCAAGATCTTTCCAATAATAATTATCATTCATCAACAAGCCAATCAAGTATAAATCAATAAAACCATACTTGAAACATGATATAAGTATAGATAGATGCATATGTGTGTGTGTATGTGTGTTTATATCTAGATATCGGCATTCTTCCAATAAAGCTATGTATAATGATCCCACTCACGGAATTGGCGATCTGCCTTCCTCACAAGCTACTCTTCAGCTACTCCCTTGCCTTGAGCCAAATCATCTTCTCCTTGCCAAAGCACCATAAACACAATGTTAGCACAAGCAACACAAGGAAACCCTAAGTTTCCCTACCAACGACTCCAACCGGCTCTAGGGTTTCTCAACTAACCTTAGAGGCTACCAAAGAAGTTCTAAGAGTTTTAGAGCTCTCATCTAACTCAAGGAAACAAGGAAAACAAGAACAACCCACCGGAGCTACTGTAGCTCTAAGAACAAGGAAGAAAGCTACTCAAGGGTTCTTGAGATCAAAGCCTACAACCAAAGCCAAAGCTTCTCTCAAGATTCACAACCAATAATCAAGAATGAAAACAAGGATTAAAATCCTCTCAAAGTTCCCAACAAACCCTAGACTCATCACCCAAAGAAGAAGAAGAAACAAGAAGAAAAGAAGAGGAGAAGAGCTTACCTAGAACAACCAAGGGATTGGTTTGCAAGCTCCATAACCAAGCCCAAAATCTCCTCCAAAACTTGCCATAAACTCTCAAGAATGGTGGAGGAAGAGAAGGGGAAGGAATGAGGGGTTTTGGAGAGAAGAAATGAAGAGAAAGGGGGTTAGATCGGGTTTAAAAAGGGTAAAACAGTGGGTTGTGCGGCCCCGCACAGTGGCCGCACACCCTTCTACCATGGGTGTGCGGCCAGTGTGCGGTCCCGCACACAGGCCGCACAGGCCAAAAACATGGCCTGTGTGGGCTGTGTCCAGCTGCACACCCCCTGTGCGGCCTGTACACTGCCCGAACCCCTTCTAAAACCCTCAAAACTCGGCCTAAAACCCTCGGTAAGCCTCACCAACTCGAATCAAAGAAGAACTCACCCAAAACTACAAGTAATTAAACAAGGAACAATCGAAAAACACCGATCTACACAAGAGGAAAAAACCTGAAATACTACAAGAGGAGTCTTCCTAGTGATATACAGAAATTGATTACAATAAGGAAAGGAAGGAACAATGTAAGGCAGTCTCACTAGGATGTGGAAAAGAACTCGACAAACAATTAAAGGAGGAGGGAAAATATGATACCTTTAAAAAGGATGAGATAATAGAACAAGTAATGAATGATTCACCTTCACAATTTTTTTTCCTCAAAGACTTCATAAGCAAAACTTGCACAAGAAATTCTAACAATATTTTACAAACAATAAAATAAAAAATTTCAAGAAAAAAAACTATCCGGATGACACTTGAAATGATTTTACTTTTTATTTGTGTGAGGAAGGATGAGAAATTCATAGATGAATTTTCAAAATTCTAGCACACCGTGAGACTGAGAAAACATTAAACGAAGCACTTTCTAGAGGCAACAAAAACTTTCTAAACTTAGTTTTTAGTTTTTGATTTTTAATTTCCTTTTTTAGATGATGCATAGGCTTCATTTATATTTTCATTCCCTAAAGTTTCTTAAGTCATAGGAATCATCTTAAGACTTAATAAGGATATGGATGAAGAAGACAAAGAATTGGTAAAGTTCGTGAGGGAAGTATTTTCTTTTTCAAGATTTTGTCTTTATATTAAGGGCAGTGCAAATTCTACATGTAGGGGGTGTTTAGGTGTGTTATTCTTTTATATTTTTTTGTGTTAAGAGAAGAAATCCAATCATGTCATGTTATGTCTTATGTTTTAAGATTCTCACATAAGTCACTTTAATGCCGTATTTCTTACCTGGTATTTTATTTTATTTTTTGTGATCTTTTGGTAGCATACATTATTAGTTCATGTCAATCCCAGACCTCTTGCAACATATATATGCTTTATAATGCAATTGCCAAGTTTTATTTGACTTGTACATGGGTAAGATCTAATTACATCTAAGGAGAGGAGGAATAACTAGTGAACTAGATGATTAATCCTTTTGTTACTGTTTTATGTTCTTTGTATCTCAATAATTTTAAACACATATTAAAAAATGTTGTTAATGTGCATGGCACTAAGGGAAAGCTTGTATGAAACTTGTCACACTTTAGATTAGATCTTATGGAGTTTTAGGACTTTAGAACTCGTCTAATAATCACTGGATGAAACAAACTATCGATGACATGCATACCTTTGAAGTGATTTAGGACTTCTTTTGGATAGTTTGAGCTTTTGATTATCCAACCCTTATATTTTATCAGTTGCTATCCCTTTAACCCTTGAAAATGACTCACTTCTAAAAAAGTCCATGTTTTTTAGATTTAGATCATATTAGCCATCCTCACGAAAACCTAACAAAATTAAGCCTAGAAGACAAGGAAAGAAGAAGAAGAAGAAGAAGATGCCATGTCCAGAATCCGGCTTCATGGACTTGGGATGCTAATAACCGGCAATACACCTACAAGACCGAAACCATGTAGACATACAAGGCCTTAAAACATGATCCAAAACAGAACAAACATTCTAAATAGTTTTAAATATCGAAAATCAAAATACAATGAAGTTTGAATAATAGAAAGGTATCTAAAAACAAAGTTTTTGGTTAATACAGGTTTTAAAAAATAGGAACCTAAACTACACCAAGGATACCCCTTCTACTCGACAATTGCTGCTAAGCTATCCACCAGTCAACCTTATCCCTGATTTGAAAGAAAAAAAAAAAACAATAAGATAATGAGCTTTCTGGCCTAGTAAGTAACCCACTAAAAACATTTTGGGATCATACAGGTTTCAAGCAATACATATTCAAATATCAATCATAAATCCATATAAGACATGTAAAAATAGTATCCTGAGAATCATAATATATATTGTATAGCGGAATATAATATTGATAAAAATTTCAAAGCTTGAAATTAGTGTAAATTAATAAAATGCAGTTAGAGCTTACCAGATTTTCAAAAGTATATGTCTCCCAATAAACCATGAACAAAACAGAATATCAGAGGTCATGTGTTTATACTAGGTTACCTGAGACAGAATTTTAGAGGTCATTATTTACCCTTGATGACCCGAGCCAGAATATCAGAGACAGTTATTCTTCACATATGAAACTGTGTGAAACTATAGTCTTTTATCAGAGTACATGTCGACACGGTCAGTGTTTAACCCCCAGTGATAGGGTTAGTTCGGGAGTAGATTTTTTTGTCAAAATACTTAATGTCCTCAAAAACAACAAAAATATCAAAGTTCAGAATGAGCAAAGTACAGGGTAATTCGCAAAGCAAATTTTAATAGTCGCATGATCCCATTTTATAATATCGAAATAAGCTAATTATTTGAATCTAAACTTGGACAGATAATTCGTTAAAATCTTCAAATAATTGAAAATTTTAAATAATTCAAGAAAAATATGATAACCGAAAATTTAATAAAAATTATATAATAAAGAATTTAATAAATGGTTAAATAATTCAAAAATATATAAATAATTAGAATTTAATAAATAAATAAATAATTTAAAATGATATTTTAGCAAGAGTCGAAAAGTATATACATATACTGATATTTATATGTGGTTTACTTACCTAATGAAACTCATTTACGCAGTAAATTTTAATTCTGACACCATAAAGATTTGACATGCCCTATAATTAGGGAAGAAAACCTAATAAAACACCAATAGGATAGATTTAAAAAATGTAAGGGTATGCAAGAAAGATTCCAAGACACAAATAATTCTACAAAGATAAAGGGCTAGTGAACAAGGATAATGCAAAAAGAGATTTAAGAAGGGTGTAAAAGCAAAAAGGATCAAATTATTATTCTACTTCCCAAATCCAGATTCTTTCAGGGGTATAAAAGCAATTATTCAATCCAAAGGGTATAAAACAATTCTAACATGAACATTGAGTACTAAATCCCTCATAACCTCACATATACTTTTCCAAATCACAAACTTTAAGATTCTAAGAATCGTAAACACCTAAGACTATGATATATCCGAAATTCACATAATTTAGAATACTACTCAAATTATAACATTCAATTAAATCTCCAGCCATTTCTTCAGACTTATAATTTAGACAAACCCCATTCAGACATGCATATATCTCAACCTACAATTCCAAATTTACTGACAATTAGACAACCTAAAACGGGACATTTTTTCTATTTTCACCTTACCCAATTTAATCTCCATGACCATTTAAAATACCCTTCAATCTTCATGTTCTGCACAGAAATTTCATTTGAGACACTTATACTAATAAGGTTATACCTCGCAAACCACACATGTAGAAAATCTAAAATTTCACAGGTAATTAGATAACATTAAAATCTACAACTTTCATTTAATTCTCGATATCTAATTCAGAATCTAGAATCATGAAAAAAAGATTTAAAATACTCTAAGGCTTGCACAGAAATCTTATCCAAGGCACTTGCATTTAGAGCCTATATCTTACAGGATACTTATGAAAAAGATTCTAAAATTTGGTAGTAAGATTAACAAGATCACTATTTATGATTTCTGCATTTTGATATCCTCTAAAATATGTCTCTAGCTCTCCCAAATTAATTAGAGATCTCTGCTTTACTATAAAAAAAACTTCTCAATCTAATAATTATCCTCAAATAAATCAAATCTTTAACATAAAAGGCATGGATGGAAGCATAAGAATTTAACTTAAACTCTATAATGAAAATCACAAGATTTAAAGATCCATAATCAAGCTACAAAGAAAATTCTAACCCCAACTAGCATCAAAACCTTTTTTTCTTAAATAATAAGAAAAGACGAACAAGTAGACAAAACCTTATCTCTAACAAGCCCTAATGGATAAGCGATTTTGTCCACAATTAGAATCCATGTTCAAAGTGTGATGAGATGATGGGAGAAGAGACAGACAGGTTAGGGATAGATCTCTATTTTTTTTTTCTAACAAAAATGAGAATGTGATGATCGAGGGCCTGGGGGTTACGAGATAGGAAATATCATAAATATTAGGAAAATAATAATGAGAAGATCAAGGGTCACATAAAATTTAAAATTTAAAACATTGGCATGTTTGGCTGCAAAATAAAAAAAATATAGCATAATTTTATTATGCAGGAAGTGCAAGTGATTATTACAGAAATTGTGACATATTTTATTTTTACAGAATGAGTGTTTAGTTAACAAAATAAAAAAATTACGGAAATCTGTTGGTCGGCCATCGGACCGTCGGTGGACTGGTGAACTGGTGGCCGGTCGCCGGAAGTCATCCGGTAGCCGACTGGACTGCCGATGGACTGGTGGCCGATCACTAGAGGCCGCTTGGACCATCACTGGATCACCGGCATGTCACCGGAGGCTGGTCGGCCTATGGTCCGACCCCCGGTGGACCGGTGGTCGGTCGTCGGAGGTCGGCCGGACCGGACTAGTGGCCTGTCACCGGAGGCCGGCCGGACCACTGGTTGGACCGTTGGCAGGTCGTTGGATGCCGGCCAGACCACCGGTGGACCAATGACTGGTGGCTGGATCAAGAAAGAAAGAGAGATTTTTTACAATAAAAAAATATTCCATTAAGAGTGGAATATTTTTTTATGTCATAATAGTATAATACCAATATTATGCCATAATTTTATACTCTTAAATAAGTACCCAAACGGCCAATATACCATAATTCTCAGAAAATGTTAAATTATGGCATAATGTACAGATTATGTCATAATTCTGGGCTATCCAAACATGCCCTTAAAGTAAAAAAAATACTTAAATGGGGATGGGGTCCACAGAAGAAGAAGAAGGGTATATAAAAAGTGCAAATGCAAGCTACTCCACTACTTTATAGTTCATAAATTTAAATAGTTATGTCAAGAAGTACGAGTATGCAAAGCACATATAATCTATGTAATTGTTGAGTAACCAACAGTTGGTATCATGAATGTCCACACTCGCATAAAAACAGTAATCTCATTGATGCACAATTAATAAGTAACCCGAGGTTGATGTCACAAATGTTAATACTTATCTAGAAAGGTAACACGCCCCTTGCATGAGTGTTCCGCAAGTGCACAGGTTGTCGCAGTAATAAAATATACCTTTGTGAGTGGGTAGTCATATCCACAGGGAATAGTTGCTTAGAAATAAGAGATATCTCTAATTAGCTTAGAAGAAAATCAGTGGTGAGTGAAATCAGTGTAAGAGAGCAAGAAGAGTAAAAGAAGAAAAGAAAGCAAGCAAGAGTAAATAGAGAGGATAAGCAATGATAAGATGGGGCACATGAACAATGCTCACCCTAGGACTATTATTTCAAGTGCAAGACTAATATTATGCCTCCCAATTGATGTTTAATGAGTCGTGAAAATTCAAAAACACACGTTCCTAAACCTAAGGTTAACTGTGACTAGCCCTCTACACTATGCCCAGGTGGAAAGGAGTACTCTCAACACCTCACACTTGGTGGAATGCTTGGGGTTCTAGGGACTCCAAGTAATAAACCCTATTCCCTAATATAGACCTAACCCTTTGGTCTAGGCGAAATGCCCCTAGTCACAATTAAGCCTCAGCACTAATATTCACTTCAACACTTAACTCTGTTGCTCGTGTAACTAAGCCCCAATAGAGTTTATCTCTTAGCACTTCACTCTATCATTACAAAAAAAAACTCTTGGAACGTGGAGGTAGGATAAATCACATCAGAAAAAAAGGGGACGTTCTGCTACCTCTCGACTCACCCTCTTGACCCTCTTCAATTTTGCTTAGTCTAACCCTGATGAAGTTGTCACACCTTCAATGGATTACCTAGATGGATTCTCAACCCTAGTTTCAAATCTAAGGAAAAATTAACACAAATATCATTTAAGATTGAAACTCATTTAAATCATCAATTAAAGAAGCAAAATAAAAGTCAATGAAACAAAATTATCCTAAGGTTTACAAGTCTAAGCACCCACTAGGGGTTTAGCTCTCCATGGAGTAATACAAGATCAACAATGAAATCATAATCATGTGCAAGTAAACCATAAAGACAACCCCCTTATCATCCATGTCGATGGTCTTCAAGAGTCGCCTCATCTTCTCCAAGGACTCCTCCATCGAGCCTAGGGCACACCTCACCGAATCGATGTAGTCGAAAGCTTTCCCAATAACTCTAAGCTTTCCCAATAACTCTCCTTCGAAGGATGTCGATGTCGATGTCATAGAACCACCCCAAAAGCCTCGCAAAAACCTCACAAAAACCTCTCCAAACCCTAGCCACGCTTTCCCCGAAAGATGGGCGAAAGATAGGAAAAAGATCTCCAAACAAATCTCAAATCACAGTATTTATAGAGCTGAAATCGGGCATCCACATGGCCGTGTGGATTCTCTGGAATCTAATTTTCTGCGTGCTGTGAACAGTAACCGTTACAGTAAATTGCTACAATAGTTTGCTATAGTGAATTGCTACAGTCTCATGCCAAAATTGCTCCTGACTACATTTTCTTCATCGGGGCCACCAAGTTGGGAACACAACTACATGGTAGATCACGTCACCTCTTGCTTTCAACACATTGATGAAGCTCTTCGATGTTACACAAGTTGGACTCTATGAGTGTGACTGCCTTTGTGCCCCTCCAATTTGTATATTCACTTGAGCATTTTGGAGGTTGGCACACACTTACATGTTAAAAACTTGTGCCTTGATCCTTTCTTAGTCTAAGAGTCTCCTCAACAATTACATCCATGATATATTTTTGCTTTCTTTCTTCCAAACTCGTATTTAAAACCGTACATGCACAAAAGAACACAAATACATACAATTAAGTGATAAAATCTAACAAAAGTGATGCTCAATGCAAGAAAAGTATACTTTGTATCACTTATACACAATCACTTATCAAAAGGAAAACATACAATTTGAAGAAAAGCATACACACACACACACACACACTCATGTATATATATATACACTACATCTAGCATGAAATTGTACTTGTTTAGCATCTCATTAGGATGATATTTTATTGTTTTGTTCATAAAAATCTTTATTTTTGTTTTAGGAAGAAAGAAGTGAATTGAAGGATGTTTTAAAGTAATATAAAGCAAGCTGTTGAATCAATGCTGCACCACAACTCATAATGGGCGTTATGGCAACACACAACACTTGTTGTTTACACTCACCACAACTGTGATCAAGCCGTACTAGCATGGGCACACTTTTAGCAACATAGAAGCCATAATGGCCTCACAACAGCCATTGTGAAGTCCATAATGCCCATTGTCAAGATGCATAATGCCCAAAGATCGTGCCAAGATGTGACTTGGAGCCAAAGCAATAACTTACTCACAACGGGCATCACAATGCCGGTGGTGAGGTTATGGTGGAGCCAATTACTATAAATATCATTGTATTCTCTAAATTCGGGGAGACTCTTTTACCAAAGAACACAAGATGGCAATATTTCTAGAAATCTAAGCTGCGGAAGATGGTGTTTCTTCCATATTCCAATAGATTCTGACGGATTTCTCAAGAGTACATCAATGAGCATCGTCGGAGAAGATCATGCGTGACAGGCATCTTAAAAGATCATTATCAGAGAGGCATGAGTGGACACGTCATCGAATAATCTTAGGATCCTCCAATCTCTATTTTCGGAGAACTATTGGAGGGAATTAATCTAAGAATACATTAAATGCTTATTTACTCTTTATTTGGTCATGTGGTTCTCTTGTCCTTTAATGCTTTGTTTTGTATGATCCATAAGAACCTAGTTTGAGGGGAATTATATGTCTAGGTCCCTCGGTTATTATTTCTGAATCTTGAATGATTAATACAAATTATTCTAGCTTTCATAATCATTGCATGTTCTTAATTGAATGTTACATGTTGATACGGATGAGGAGTATATGCCCATATATTAATGACACCCATGCCATGATAGATCTATGCATGTTCTAAGAGGTTAGACATAGGTAGGTTTCTGGATTAGGGATTGATTGTCCGTTAGCCTTAGGGTCTGATTGGTCTCTTCTTGTAGGATTTACGTACTTAAGTCAAATATAGGAGGCTGGGGTGGAAGAGATTTTATCTTAAGTTCCTAGTTATTCAGACCTAGTCACCATGGTAGTGGGGCTAGTAAGCCTTTAAATTCCCCCAGTGTGAACTTAGAACCCAATTAACACTTAACGCTTATCATAATTAATAATCAAGATACCTATAGTACATACTCCCAACTCCTTCTAAGTGTGTTGAATGTCATCTTAAATTGTATTGTTTAATAGTGTTATACAAGTAGAACTAAAGAAAGAGCGTAAATGATTAGGCTATTGATTAAGTGAAAAGAAAGTAATAAGAGCCCCTCGCCGTTCTTGGGAAAATATGACCCTCGTGTTCATCCACGAGGTATTACTTGATGACCCGTACAATTTCAGCATAACAGAACAATTGTAGTACTTAGTGCATACTTGCATGCTCATATATTTGCATAATTTACACACCCGTAGCATGTACATCAGGCAACTACAAATTAAATAGTCTATATTGATGGACCATGTTGACTACGCAAGTGCATGTGTTGGACAAGTAATGTATTGTTTTATGAGAGCAAGGTTATTGATCCCATGAGGATTGGAAATGTTAGTAGTACTATTCTCCTATTATTTAGACCATCAAAAGTAATGAAACACCAAAGGTTAGGAATTTAAGTTGAACTAGCTCTACTATTGAGAATAATGATAAACTAGAAATAATCAAGCATGAGGGGTACCTTGACAAAGAATTTCTTAGGATTTATATTAAGCGCTCAACTAGGATATGGGATTGGTGATTGAGCTAGATTGGAATATGGACATTCCTAAATTATTCCAACCACTTTCTCAAGGTGATTGACATATAAGCATAGAGGGCAATTTCATTTAAGCTTATGTCTTTTATTGTATTGTATTCTAATTTTTTTTCCAAGAGTCACGTTTCTCATAATAGCTTAAATTTATTTTTAGGTTAGTGAGATTTGAGTATTGATCATATTTTGGATATCAAATCTTAATTTAATGTCTAGTAGAAACAAGCACACTTTTAGTGTTATAAGTCACCATGCTTTATTAGTTTGATTATAGTCAATACAATTACATTGCTTACAAATACATAGATGGATTTCTAGTAGTTGAAGTATTAATTGATTGCAAAAATTCAAGCAAATTTAATCTTGGTTGATATTTAATGATTGTCAAAATGCTGGTTGCACTATTTCATGATGGTATTGTTAAGGCAAAAGAATTTTCTAATTATAGAGCTTTCCTCAACTCTTTAATGTTGTTGTAAGGAAGTTATAGCAAACTTGCTTAAATAGTAAACTTTGAGAAGAGTTGAGGTTGTTTTTACATGCTTACAGGACCTTTTGTTACCATGTAAGTAAATCCACATATAAATTAATTTTTATTTATTAAGCCTTGTATATTTACTTAATTGTTATGAATTATTTATTCATCTAACTAATTATTATTTTATTTGATTATATTTTCATCTAATGAATTTTTTAATAAATCATTTTATTAATTTTCATGTTATTTATTGCCTTGTTCATTTTTTTTATTAAAAATAACTCAATTAGTTTCTTTGGTAAAGTAGGATCATGAAACTTTCATATATTTGCTTGAATACAAGTGTGAAAAATTGTTTATTATAAATTTTGGTATGTTTTTAATTTTGAAAAAGAAATTATATATCATTTCTATGACTATTGATATTTAGTCTTTGAATATATTGATATTTCTAAATTTTGGCACCAAAACTATTTTGTTTATAAATATCTGCTCTCACATTGATCAATCGCTGAATAATAATAGCCTATGACATTCTAACCCGAGTCACTGAGGAATGATAAATGACTTTTGATATTCTGAATTAAGTACCACTGAAATATAATAAATGACTATAATAAGTTTATGATATATAAATATATATATATATATTTTGGATATCTTATAACTTATGAATTGCATTTTGGTTGTACCACTCACTTATAGGACTTGCATTTTTTATAATTATTACATTCTGTTATTCAGTATGTGTTCATATTTATAATGTATTTTTTGATACATACATATATGGGATTTTGCTACATTGTGATATTTGAATCTTAATTTTAAAACTTTGTATGACCCAATTATTTTTAATTAATTACTTACTGGGCTATCAAGCATATAATATTGTTGTTACTCTATTTTCAGATTAGGCCTAAAGTAATCTAGTGGGTGGCTTAGAGGACTATTGAATAGTAGGTTTACACCTTGGCGTAGATTGAGTCATGATATCTATCTTTGTTGTAGTCCTTGAAGCATGTATTATGTCAAACTTTTTTGTACTCATTTTGTATCTAAAATTTATGATTTTGTTATATTGTATTTTTTGCTTTTAGATAGATTCTAAGGCCTTGCATATCTACTAGGCCCTAGTTATGTGGGTTCTGTGGGTGTGAGGCCATTTGTTTGCTCTCTAGGTTCACATGGCTGGGCCCAAGATGTGACACATCGAGGCTCAAGGACTTCTTCATTCCCTTTGTGTTTTCTTTCTAATTCCTTTTACTAAATTGAATTTTTATTTTTAACCTTTAGTTTTGTTAGAATTAGAACTCCAAATAGAGTAATTCTGTATAGTTAAGGTTTGATCTCTTTTATAGTCTAAACTTTTGATAAGTGTGTGATAGGTACTAATGTCATCTATAAAAATGTAAGTGCACGTGCAGATTAAGTAGTATAAAGTACTAGGAAGTAGGGTTATTGAACCATGTGGAACTAGAGAATATTAGTACTAATTCTAGAGCCATCAATTAACCTAATTAAAGTCATGAGTGATAAATCTAAACAAACGCTAAAAACTAGTAAAAAAGTAAAATTACGGTAAAATAAGGATGAAAGGAGGGTGTTCAATCATAGACTTTCCCTAGGGTTTTGTTAAATACGAGACAAGGTTGCACAAAAGCTTGTAATCTAGTTGAACTGAGAGAGTTTTTAATTCATATTGTCCCTTTCCTCAAGATGAACCATAACTAGTCTGATACGGTGTTGATACAGACTACCTTATAACTGCATTACACTCAGTGAATTTTATCTAGAGAAAATAAAGATTCAACAAGTAGTAATTCCTCATCTTATGGCTATTGACTCTAATCCCATATAAAGCTAGTTTGGAATCTCTTCCTAATGCTTACTCTTTATGATTGCATTACACTCAGGCTCCTATATTAACTCACTTTGGAGAATCATGGGGAGAGAAATCTCATTCCCAAAGTGCTCAATCTCTAGGTAGACTCATGACCCCCTTCAATTGCAGCATGTCTATACTAGTTGGATCTTTCAATTTGTCACACTAGTATAATAATCATAAATCCTTGGATTTCATTACAATATAATTCAATACAATTGAAACACTCAATTGAATTTGACATTAACAAATTACAATAAATTAATCAATCAATATAAAAGCTTCAAAGTCCACAACTAATGTTAATAAAAAATAAAAGCCCAAGATTCTATCCACGTCCAAACACCAAGAAGTTATTTTTCCATTAGAGTAGAACACTCATATAATTCAAGCAATGCGAGAAAAGCAAATGAAAACATTAAAAACTTCCTCCTCTCTTTGCAGCTTGAGAGTGCCGATGAATCCCCCACCCATCTTCCACAAATGTCATCAAGAACACCCTTCGATGGCTCTAATAACCTTAAATGGTAGATGAGGCTCTCTAAATTGCTGGATTGTTGGAGAAACGCTTAAGCATCTTTCTTCCATTCTTCCTTCTCTCAGTCGCAAAATATTTCTCCTGAACTCTCAGTAAAATCTTTTATTTCTAATCCCTCATGGATAACTTAAGGGTGTAAGAACAAGGTCATAAGGAGTTGGAGATGATGGGTACTGTATGTTATGAGCATCATATGGCAGCAAGCTCTACCTGTAAGGTCTACTATCTTGATATTATGGCCCAGCTTATGACTATAAGTGTTGCACCAAAAAATTCTTTGAATGGTGCTTGTGACCTCCTTTACAAACGTATATGTTCCTAGTAAACTCTTCTAGATGGGTCTTATGGCTTGGTTTACTAGCGTAAGTCATGCTCATAAATCCTTCTTTCTAGTTGTTATGCTTCTACTTATGAGCATAAACCTGTTTGCAAGGTTCTCTGGATGAGGTTTACGGTTGTAAGTTATGGCCAAAATGTGTTCTATCTAGCATGTTCCCTTGTTATTTATGTTGAGAGAGCTCTATCTTCTTTGTTTTGGTTCAATATTTTTTCTTTTGGCTTCCTCCTATTTATTATGCACTACCCATGACCTAAAATCAAATTTTATACCATGTTAAGAATCATATTCCAAATAAATACCAAAATACAATCCAATTATGTGTGTAAAATACTATAACATTATGTTCAACTATATACTTATCAGTGAATAAATGAACATATTTTTTTGTATTATTTTCTATACTCAATTGGCATGTATTCTATCATTTATTTGGAAAATGGTACTTGATAAGTTGATAAATTGATTCTAGGTCACAGACAGAGCATAATGAGTATGAGGGAGTTCAAAGAATCAGTCTCAGAGCAAGGTGAGGAAGGAAAAGCTTCCTCAGCATCTAGAACAAAAAAACTTACCAACTAGAACACCTTATGATCCATTTATGACTAGCACTTATGGTCGTAAGCCTTAGACATAAGACTTTGTGGGCATGCTTATGCATGAAAGCAAGAGTATAATGTCCAAGGTATATGGGCAGTACTTATGCTCGTAAGTTTAGGCATAAGGGTCAGGTAAAGGACCATGCGGGCATGACATATGCTTGTAAGGGAGAAGGTATAATAAAATTATAGTGGATTTTGGAGGAATGTTTTAGCGTCCGAGGTTAGGTAAAAAAGGAGAAGAATGTCCAAGCTCTTCTTAAGCAATCCAAGCACTTTGGGCTTCATCCAAGGTCTAGGACATGATTTATACTATTTTGTACACTTAATTGGCATGTATTAGGGTGTTTATTCGGAAGATGATGCTAAATATGGTATAAAATATGATTTCTGGTGACGAGTAGTGCATAATGAAGAGAGGGAGCCAAAGCAAGTAATTTTGAGCAAAGAAGAAGAAAAAACATCAACAACAAAGGAACAAACTACACACAACACCTTATGGTCATATTATGGCCAGAATTATGGCCGTAAGCCTCATCCAGAGAACCCTGCGGGCATGTTTATACCTGTAAGAAGGAGCATAATGACCAAATTAAGGGACTTATGGGTAGGACTTACGCCTAAAAGCCAGATCGTAAGGGCTATCTAGAGGAGCTTACAGGGAGTAATACGCGCCCATAAATGAGGTCACAAGTGTTGTCCAGGGGAGTTTATGGTCTAGCACTTATGCCCATAAGCTGGACCTTGACACCAAGATGGAAGATCATACAGTAGGAGCTTACAGTCATAAGATGCTTGTAAGGCATGGGTCCATTATCTCTAGTTCCTTAAGGCTAAAAAGAGCTTTTAATTAGTTAGGTATAAAAAAATTCCGTTGAGGGTTTTTGGGAGGATCTTTTAACTGCCAAGCAAAGGGAGTGAAGGAAAGAATTTCAGAATCACAATCCAGTAAGGAGGAGAGACTCATCCACCATCTAGGACATCATCAGAGCCATCGAGGAGTATCCATGGTAGCGTTTATGGAAGATAGGAGGAGAGTTTACTAGCATTTCAAGGGAAAAGAGAGAAAGGGGTTTTTCATGTTCTCATTCATTTCTTATTTATATTGGATTATATGAGTGTTCTCCTTTATTAGAGAACTAACTTTGTGTTTGGGCATAAATGTAACATAGGGTTTACATTTTGATAGACATTAGTTGTAGATTTTAAATACTTTTGTATTGAATGTTAATTGCAATCTATTGATGTTGAATTCAATTGAGTGTTCCTATTGTCTTAGATTCTATTATAGCGAAAGACAAGAATTCATGATTGATGTACTTGAGTGATGAGTCGAAAGATCAACCTAATATTGACAAGTTACAATTTAAGGGGTTTACAAGTTTGCCTAGAAATAGTGTACTTTGTAGTTGAGATTTCTTCTCTCGTGAGTCTTCTAAGTATGTTAGCATCAAATTCCTCATATAATGCAATCATAGGAAGTAGCTTCAAGAGAGATTTTGAGTTTATTTCTTATGGGATTAGGGGTAATTGGTTTAAGAGAAGAATTGCCTATTCTTTGAATTTATGTTTTTTCTAGAAAGAGTTCATAGAGTACATTGCAGTCATATGGTAGTCTATATCAGCGCTATATGGGATTAGTTACTATTCAACTTAGAAATGGGATAGTGTATGATTTAGGAACTCAGTTCGATCAACTAGATTGCTAGATTTTATACAACCATTGTCTAGGACAAAATAAACCCTAAGGTAAGTCTATGCCTGAGTAGCCTTTTTTTATGCTTGTTGAACCGTATTTTCTATCTCTGTTTTGATTCACAGATTTTCCTTTATATTTACACTCTACTATTTTGATTAGGTTAATTTTTTAATTTAGAGTCAGTACTAGTATTCTCTAGTTCCCTGAGGATCAATAATCTTGCTTCACAAAGCTCTATAGTACTTGACTAGCACATACACTTGTGTATAGTAGGTGACTATGATTTCCCTATCAGGAGGCGTTTATGGAAGATACATGGTTGTACATCATCAATTCATGTTGGTGACACTTGAGACCATTTCTATGCTTTTTTTTTTTCTTTTCATTGTTTCATTTGCATTGTATGATTGTTTTCCATTAATAGAGAACTAAATTTTGTGTCATTTAGGCATAGTAGAACCTAGGGTTTATTTTTTTCATGACATTTGTTGTAGACCATTAATCTTGTATTGACTTTTCTATTACAATGTTGTGCTTTTCAATTCAATTGTGTGTTTCTTTTGCCTTGAAATCTATCACAGGGAGATTGGAGAGTTTCATGATTGATATATGTGAGTGATGATCGAGAGATCCATCTTATATAGACATACCACGATTGAAGGAAAACACGAGTTTGTCTAGAAATAGGGCACTTTGGGATTGAGATTTCTCTCCCTATGTTTCTTTAGAGTGAGCTAACATTAGGGTTTTAGTGTAATGCAATAGTGGGGAGTAAATTTTAGCAAGTGATTTTGATCTTTACTTTGTATTGGATTAGGGACAATCCATTCGAGAAAAGGATTATCTATCCCCCTGAAATAGTGTTTTCTCTAGAAAGAGTTTATAGAGTGTATTGTAGTCGTAAGGTAGTCGATAATAGTACCATATGGGACCAGTTATTGTTCATCTTAAGAAAGTGGATAATATGTTTTAGGAACTCTCTAGATTCAATTGAATTGCAATTATTAGTACAACCTTGTCTAGAGCTTAATTAGACCCTAGGGAAAGACTGTGCAAGAACACTTTTACTGTATGTTTGATTCATCATCAGTTCAATCCCGTCTTAGACAAGTATTGGTTTATTTTATTTTATTTTTATTTTCAATGCGATATTGATAAATGCTTGAATGAACATATTTGATTATAATAATTTATAGGACTTTGCATATAATTGTTGAATATATGATTGGATTTGGTGCTTAATTTACTTCTAATTAGTATTTAGGTTAAAACACGAGCACATAGATGAAAAGGAACAAGTTCAAGGTGATTCAAACTAGTTTTCAGCAAAGTACAGAGTTTTTACTATGGCTTAGATAGCAGCCTTATAGATTGTAGCATTAGAACATGAACTGTAGCAGCTTACAGCACTGTAGCACCATTACGGGCATTGTAGCACTGTAAGCTACACATACAGAGGCTTATTAGTGACCTTTTCAGGCTATAAATTTCAGGCTATAAATGCCTAGAAACTAGGGCTTTTAGGGAAATTTTCTTTTGTACTCTTTAGCCACCCTTTTTCGATGATTTGGAGGGCTTCCTCTGCATATCTTCTTTATGGGAGAAGGCAAAAGGAAGATATTTGATGAAGGTTCAAAGCTTCAAGGGAGCCTTTCATGGAGAGATGTTGGAGGGGATATCGGGGAATCTTCAAAGAACTTCATCCATCCAAGGAGATTGTGAGCTTTGAGGGAGTTTTATTATTCTCTTCATGTGATTGGATTGGATTGGATTGGATTGGATTGTTGTTCTCCAATAATGGAGAACTAATTGTCATGGCGTTTGGGCATAGATGAACTCAAGGGTTTACTTGTTTTGAGACTTGGTTGTGAACTTTCATTCTTTCATTGACTTTTATAATGCATTATCTTGATTTAGATTCAATTATGTGTTTTTCTTGTCTTGGACTATATCATAGCGAAAGTTGAGACTCTCATGTTTAATTTATATGTATGAGGAATCGAGAGATCTACCGTGTATAGACACACTGTAATTGCAAGGAAACAAGTGTCCGCCTAGATATAGGGCACTTTGGGACTGAGAATTTCTCTACCCATCTTTCTTCCAAGTGAGTTAACATTAGGATCCCATGTGTAATGCGATCATAGGGAGTAAGCTTCATGAAGAGATTCGAATTTTACTTCGTATGGGATTAGGGCAACCGCTTCGAGAGAAGGATTGTGTAGTCCTTTGAGCCTTTGTTTTTTCTTAAAAGAGTTCACAGAGTGTATTGTGCTCATAGGGTACTCTATATCAGCTCTGTATGGAACTAGTTACTATTTACCTTAAGAAAAAAGGTAATATGTATTAGGAACTCTCTCAGTCTAATCAATTTTGCATTTATTTAATACACCTTGTTCAGTACTTTATTATAAACCTAAGGGAAGTCTATTCCCGAACACCTTTGTCACATGCTTGCTTTATCCCTTTTCAGTTTTCGTCATTAGTTTTACTTTAGTATCCTTGCCTTTACTTGACTTTGTTCACTGACTCTTGCTTTGGGCTAGATAGTAGGATGAATGTTAGCACTAGTATTTCCTAGTTCCTGATGGGATAGACAAACTTGCTTTTAAGCACACTATATTACTTGATCAATATGCACACTTGTGTTTCATAAGTGACATTAGTCTTTATCAAACATCTTCAATCTTAGTGTAGGTTAAATAACAATTTTTGAATTAGTACTAGTAATTTCAAGTTCCTCATGGATAAATATCCTACTTCAATCACAGTCTTACTACTTGATCGGCATGTATACTTGAGTTGTAAGTGACATTAGTTCCTATAAACTTTCTATAGATCTTCATGGTTAAAAACATAGCTTATTTCATGAGTTTATACAATTGATTTGATTTTAAAAGGCTTGTGGTTTTGAATGAATTGTTTTTACCTTGATTCTTATGTTTCTTTATCTCATGAATGGATTGGAATTTATCTTGTAATTCAACTCTAGATAAAAATTTACCTTGTCAACATACATGTTTAGGTTGCTTTATTTTAGGGAACGTAGTTGTTAAATTGCAGTTTGGCAATTTTAGAATGCTTGGAGATGAGATTCTAGGGTTTCAGTTTCTTAATTTTGATTATATTTTAGTTCTACTTAAATGTATTCCATGACACCTCGAGTTTAGAGTATAGGGTTTTAACTTCTTAATTTTGATTTCATTCAAGTAATAACTTAATGAAATGAGATCTTAGAAATAAATCTAGATGAATGCCCACTTGGTTCAATCTAATATCATAAATTTAGAATTCTTAGACTAGAATGCTCGAAGTTTCGATTCTAGAGTAAGAATTGATTTGAGATCAATTGCATAGCACTTCAAGATTATAATGCTCAAAGATGAGATCTAAACTTTTGGTAGTAGCGATTAAGAGTCAACTAGATTGCTAGAAGATGGAAATTTAGGATTTAAGTTACATAATATATCCCTTATTCAATTAGTCTGATCTAGACACGCTCAGAGATAAGATTCTTGAATTGGATTAAAATCTTTAGAGAATCTTTAGCTTGATTTAAACTCCATTTGGGATTCTTTATCTTATGAATTAAACTTGGGTTTTTTGGTCATGAAAACTTGAGTTTGATTAAGATTGTTTTGAGTATCTAACTCTTGTGTGCGGTTTGGTTAAGGGTAATGTGAAAACATTAACACTCATTACTCTAGACTACCATATTTGGCACTATATCAGTGGTAATACTTATAGTAATATGACATTACCAATAGTGAAATATTACCAGAAAACTTAGTAGTCACATTACCGAGTGGTGGTAATATGAAAATAACTTTCTTGGAGAAATCTCCGCTCCCCTTACATATTGATTTTTAATGTATATATGTATCTTTATGTGTGTGTCTCTCTGTGTGTGTGTATACACACAAACATATATAGACATTTATGTATATATGTATGTGTAGTTATATATGTATATACCTATATGCAACGCCGGCAGACCCTCGGCCTACCGAACCTTGCTCTGAACCTATTATTTTTCTCTAACAACTGGTATTTAGTAGTGCGAGTCATACGGCCTCAACAATGGTCGTCATTAAGGCCGTCTGCCCATTCAGAGAGTTTAGCCTACTTCATACTGCCTTAATGATGCCCGGTATTAACCCCATTATTGATCCTATCATTGACCCTGGTATACATTGGGTTGGGGCATTATAAAAAGATTCTTTGAGGGCAAAAGAATGGACTTTTCTCTTGGCCTTTTGGGCCGCCGCCACCACACCTTCTTAAGGCTTTCTGGCCATCTTTCGACAGTGATCTTTGTAGGAAACAAGCACACATCATCACCAAGAGGGAGAGGAGCAAAGGAGAAGGAGTTATAGTGAAGATCTAAGCCATTATCGACAAACTTGTGAAGCTTCATCCATTCAAGGGGATCATGACCTAGAGGGATTTTTCATTACTTCTTTTATGTTTTTGTCTTCCTTGTATGTTGTATAAGTGTCCCTTATCATGAGGGATTAACTTATTGTTGTGTTTGGATTTAGATGAACCCTAGGGTCCATCTTGTGTAAGAACTTTGGATGTTGTTATTAATTTAGTTTGATGGTTGTTTGAGATTCAATCTTTCATGCTTTCATGTCTGGAATTACAATAGTGGAGAAATCCGTAATTCTTTTTATGAGTTGTACATGTAGATGTGACCTACTCACATGTACTAGATCTAGGAGAGATTGAAAGGGAATTCTTGTGCCAACACGCAGAGAGATCGGGTGCCGGTAGCCCTCCATCATTAGGTTTAAGCCAAAGAATAGTAGGTTTACTCCTATAAGAGATTTCACGGAGCTCATTGCGACCGTAGGTGGGTTAATCCAGGAGAGATTCCGATTAACACTCGTATGAGATTAGGGGTTAGTCACCGAGAGATCGGGGCTAATCTACTCACGAGGTCTCTAGGTAACTATTTTCAATGCATCTTTATATTATCCTAGTTTGGGCCTTAATGACAACCCTAGGTGGATTCCTTGTCCAAACACTCCCTTGTTTGTTTACGTCTGTGTGCTAGCTACCAGGCCATAGGATTAGCTTAGCTTTGTTTGTTTGTTTTATTTCCTATCCACTTATATTGAATTGTAGGATAGAAAATAGATGAAGAGTGAGTAATAATACTTTCTTAGCCCCGTGGAATACGACCCTTGTGTCACACACAGGGTGTTACTTAGTAATCCCACACACACACACACACACACACACTCTCTCTCTCTCTCTCTCTATATATATATATATATATATATATATATATACACACATACACACACACACACACACACACACACACAAACATATATAGACATTTATGTATATATGTATGTGTAGTTATATATGTATATACCTATATGCAACACTACCCTTGGCCTACCGAACCTTGCTTTGAACCTATTATTTTTCTCTAACAACTGGTATCTAGAGCAAGGTTCGGTAGGTCGAGGTTCTGCCGATGGTGTGAGCAGGAGATCCGGTTGACTAATCAAGTATGGCATAACCATGGAAGACAAAGACGACAAGGTGGGTGTAAGGATCTTTAATGGCCGAAATTTTGGCTATTGGAAGATGCAAGTGACTGACACGTTGTACCCCAAGGGGCTTGAAGATGTGCTACTCATAAAAGAATTGTCAGATATGTGGCCAAATCAATATGGGAAAAGATAGATCACAAGGCACTCGGTATCATATAAATAACCATATCAATGAGTGTTGTGAGTCATGTCATGAAGGAGACAATGACGCGAGGTGTCATTAATAGACTGGCTAGTTTATATGAAAAACCCTTAACATCCAACGCTATCTCTTGTAGTGACAATTCAACTTTAGAATAGTTAAAGGCACATTAATGACCGAATACATTGGTGAATTTATTGATATTATTAATCAATTAAATTCAGTTGACTTAAAGTTAGTCGAGAAGTTAAAGGCCATGTATGTATCATTATTTTTACCTGAAAGTTGGTCAACAACTATAGAGATGATTAGCGGTCAAGATAAAGTTTCTCTAGATAATGTTTGTGATCAACTCATTAGCGAGGAGATTCACAAGAAGGATCTAGGCGAGAAATATGGAGTGTACCTAAATGTTGATATGGGTCTTAAGACTCAAAAAGGTGACAACAAATATTGAACGACAAAATTAAAGGGAAGGAGCAAGTCTCGATCTAAAGGTGAGTTGGAGTGTTGGAACTATGGCAAGAAGGGTCACATGAAGTGCGAGTGCAAGACATTGATGAGTGTACAATGTTCTCTTATTTTATATCATTTTATACATTCATTAGGCATGTATTAGAAGTATATTTTCGAATTTGATGCTAAACATACTGATGAGTGCATTGCATACTATATCTATATGCTCTCATTTTACTTTTTTATTATTTCTCGAGCATACTTTTGTGTATATTCGGTGCTATTCCGGGTATATTTGTTCTTTGTGTAGGAATTTAGAGGCTCGAAGTGATTTGGAGTGAAACCGAAGATGATTTGAGCAAGTATGAAGAATATGGGAATTTTTCAAGCTGAACACGGCCAGAGCATGGGCCTGCTTTGTCCCACTGATTTTCCCATCCTGGAAGCCAAGATAGTGAAATCCAGACACAGGGGTGCTCCCAAGCAAGAATAACACAGGAGAAGCATGACCATGCTTCTCTTCCTATTTATCCTAGGTGTTTCACTCATGAATTCCTAAAGACAAACACGGCCTGAACACGACCGTGCTCAGGCCGTGTCGAGCCCAAGATCTATCTTTTTAACTCCAGTTTCCACTGTTTCTCTCTCTCATCTTGGTTAGGGGATTCCATTCTCCACTAGGAGGACTTGGAGGAGAGCAAAGATTAGGATTCACCAGACCACCTAAGGAGATCAAGGACGAGTCGAAGATGTAAGGGAAGTGGGATTAGCATATGGAGCTCGGTAGAGGAAGATTATCTTGAGTGGAAAGGGAGTCATGTCTTCTCTTTCTAGATCAATTGTTGTTTCTTTAGTGGAATATTATCTTTGTATGCTTTGAATACTTGCATTTAATGATTTATAGAGTTCTTTTGGTTCTTGTGTTAAATCATGTGTTTGCATAACTTGATGAGTTTGATTTGCATAGTTGCAGTGTAAAACTCAGTGCATAGATTGTTTAGCATGATACCACAGTTACTATATCAAACCTCGATGTATTAGAGAACCATAGATGTAACATTGCTCTTTAGCACACATGAGAACCTTAGAATGTACCTGGTAGACATTGGAGGTAGGTTAGCATACAACAGTTCATAGGAATCATCGAAGGGCATTGTTCCCTTATTACTGAACACTTATTCCTATTCTACCTGACTTCTCCATCATTCACCCATTTTTCTTTCTTCAATTTCTCTTTTAAAATCAATCCAAAATTGTACTTAACTAGAGATCAGAAGATTGATTAGTACTTTAAGTCCTGTCCCTGTGGTTTGATAACCCTACCCCTTAGGGAGTACCACTATATTACTTGTGTGTGACCCGTGCACTTGCGGAAAGCACATCAAGTTTTTGGCGCCGTTGCCAGGGACTAGCAACTTTTAGGAAAATTCAGACTCTGGTGTTCTAGTTTGTATTACTATGCATACATGTAAATATCTATCTTGTTGCTCTATCGTGTTCATTCTTTTAATTCTTTTTATTTTGACCGATGTAGGGAATAACTGTGTGCGTAACAGTGCCATCATGGATGAACTATCAGATACTCTGTGAAGTTACTCATGCACCCTTAACCCTCACGATGAGCATAGTGCTTATTTTGTTGATGAACAAGGACTGGCTGACTTGATTTCAAATTTTTGCGAGCGGACAAATTAGTGGAGATAATTTGTGAGCCCGGAGATAGTTCATCACCAAGATAATCAAGAACAAGAGAATAATGTCTGGCAGGTGATGTCCATGTCAACTGAGATCACCGAGGATATACGAACAAATCAAGCTAGGGGTTATGAACACAGTGAGGAAGAGTTCGCTCTTAAAAAAAATTACGAGGCGAATATCTTTTGGGAAGCACAAACGTTGAAGATGGGGATGTAAAGAATACAGTTTCAAAGCATGCTGTGCCTTGCATCTCTGAAGAGGAGCTCAAGGAGTTACCTGCACTTAGAATATGCCTTTTTGGAAGGAAATCCTAGAATACCTGTCATTATATCATCCATCCTTGTTAGTTGTCAAAAAGGAAATTTGTGGAAATGATGCAATTACATAAAAAGGCCATCGCTTGGAGCATCTCTGATATCAAGGGGATAAATCCATCTTTTTGCACGCATAAGATTCTGATGGAGGACAACAGCAAACCTACGATTCAACCTTAACGGAGGTTGAACCCCATCATGATGGAAGTGGTTAAAAAGGAGGTAAAAAATCTCCTAGATGCTGGAACAATTTATCCAATCTTGGACAGCCAATTGGTGAGTTCGGTTTAGGTTGTACTAAAAAAAAGGGGGCACGACAGTAGTCTCAAATGAAAGTAACAAGTTGATCCCCACCAGTATAATAACTGCATGGTGTGTTTGCATTTATTATCGGAAGTTGAATGATGGGACACGCAAGGATAATTTCCCCTTACTATTCATTGATCAAATGCTCGAAAGACTAGCAAGTCACCAATATTATTGTTTCCTTGATGGGATGTCTGGCTACCTTCAGATTCCAGTCATCCCCGAAGATCAAGAAAAGACCACATTCACATGTCCCTATGGTACTTTTGCTTACTAAAGAATGTTGTTCTGCTTGTGTAATGCTCCAGCTGCATTTTAGAGATGCATGATGTCAATCTTCGACAAGTTCATTGAAGAATTCATGGAAGTATTCATGCATGACTTTTCGGTTTTTGGGGATTCATTAAATGATTACTTAGAAAATTTGAAACCAGTCCTTGCAAGGTGTGAAGAAACAAATCTGGTACTGAATTGAGAGAAATGCGACTTTATGGTGAAAGAAGGGAATGTTCTAGGCCACAAAATTTCTTAGGAGGGGATTGAAGTAGACAAAGCAAAGTTGAGTGCAATTAAGAAGCTTCCTCCACCGACAACCACGAAGGATGTTCGAAGTTTTCTCGGTCATGTGGGGTTTTATAGGAGATTCATTTAGGATTTCTCGAAAATAACAAAGCCACTAACAAAACTCCTAGAAAAGGATACACATTACAATTTCAGTTAAGATTGTCTCATGGCTTTCTAGAGTTTGAAGGAAAAGTTAGTCAGTGCACCAATTGTAAAGGCTCCGGATTGGTATCGCCCTTTTGAACTCATGGGCGATGCATGTAATTGGGCAGTTGGGGTGGTGTTGGGGCAGAGTACAACAAACAATTTCACCCAATTTATTATGCTAGCAAAACCTTAACACTGGTTTAAGGGAAATATAACACCACGAAAAGGAGCTTCTTGCCATTGTTTATACCTTTGATAAGTTCATATCTTACCTGGTAATGTCTAAGGTCACAATGTATACTGATCATGCAGCAATCAAATACCTCCTCTCCAAGATTAATGTAAAACCTCGGCTGATTAGATGGATACTTTTATTGCAAGAGTTCAACTTGGAAATTCGAGACAATAAAGGGTAGAAAAATATGGTGGCAGATCACCTATCACGTTTAGTACATAGTGATGAAGACGATGGTAGGCATCGAAGGATTAATGATGTTTTCCCTGATGAACATCTTTATTCGATTCAGGTGAATCCGGAACGTGATGATGGCTACCCATGGTTTGCTGATCTTGCAAATTACTTTGTTGGGAAGAATCATTCCATTAAAATTTTCGTATCAACAGCGGAAAAAATGTTTAACCAATGCTAAATACTATTTTTGGGAGGATCCTTTCCTCTACAAACTTTGTGCTAATTTGGTCGTACACGTTGTGTGTCATATGCAGAGGGATGGGAAATTTTGAGGCATTGCCATTTTGGAAAGGTGGGGGCCATTTCAATGCAAATCGAACAGCTAAGAAGATTTTAGATGCTGGTTTCTTCTGGCCTTCACTTTTTGGTGATGGTCGGGAATTTGTTCGAACTTGTGATCAGTGTCAAATAAGTGAAAACTTGTCTAAGTTTGATGAAATGAAATAGACCGCCATCTAGCAATGTGAGGTTTTCGATGCCTGGGGTATTGATTTTATGGGTCCTTTCCCTAACTCAAATGGAAACAAATATGTGTTAGTGGCAGTCGATTATATTTCCAAATGGGTGGAGGCATAGGCCCTTCCTTCTAATGATGCACAGGTTGTGGTCAAGTTTTTGAAAAAGTTGTTTGCTCGATTCAGTACCGCCAGAGCAATTATCAGCAATAAAGGAACTCACTTTTGTAATGCTCAATTTGAAAAGGTGATGAAGAAATTTGGTGTCCATCATCGTATTTCCACTACCTATCACCCTCAAACGAGTGGTCAGGTTGAAGTCACAAATCATGAATTGAAAAGAATTCTTGAAAAGACGGTGCAGCTCAACAAATGGGATTGGTCAAAATGGTTAGATGATGCTTTGTGGGCCTACAGGACAGCATATAAAGCGTCCACCAGACAGATACCCTATCATTTAGTCTATGGCAAGGCATGTCATCTACTGGTCGAGTTGGAGCGTAAATCATATTGGGTAATCAAACTGCTGAATCTGAATATGGATGATGCGCAAGTGTATGGGATCGCCAAGTAATACCTCGTATAAAGACACGAGGATCGTATTCTTCGGTGCTAAGGATCAAATATTACTCGTTCATCACCTACTATCTAACTCAACATCTTAAGCATGATAAGTCACTCTAAAAGATGCAATAAAACAAAAATGAAATAGATATACAAACTTAAGAACAAACAAGATGATTGCAAGTGCTATAGTAATGTGCGAAGGCATATGGATGTGGATCTCCTTGAGGGGTCATCATGATATATGGATGAACAATTAAAGATAGAATGGGTGATTTAGACCAAAGGATCTCAAGATTAGATGAACCCAATTTCTCGGCGATTAAACCCTAATCCCATACGAATATCGAATGGAATTTCTTCCTAACCAATATTTCTACGATTGCATTAAGTACGAGGAGATCCCAAGATAAGGGTACACTAAACCCTAGTTTACCCTTAAAGATCGGAGGGCTATCGATATCCAATTTCTTTGCATATCAATACAAGAAACCACTTTTAGTTCATTAATGATCTAATACACGTGAGTAGATCACATCTACATGTATAACTCAAGAAAGAACTATGGATCTCTCCATTGAGTAGTTCTAGGAATGAAACACAATGAACTAAATCATAAATCAACCCAAGCTTGCAATTAAGTAAAAAATCATCCAAAATACATGATGAACCCCCCAAGGTTCACCAACATCCGTTGGCCTTGGGATTCTAGTGTGCCATCATACAAACAAGAACAACATGATAAAAAAAAAAAATCAAAAAAGAGTTTATAGGTGACACTTTCTAGATGAAATGATGAAGGAGAAGATGGAGATCCGGCCGAATAATGTTTTCCCCCATCCAAAGAATGCCGAATGACGCTTCCCTTGGCTTGGAACCTTGCTCCTTTGATGTTGAAGCCCTTGCCTCCTTCTTTGGCCCAAAATCGTCGTCTCCAAAGTGATGTCTTCATTCTTCTTCTTCTCCACTTCAAGTGCTAGCAAAAAATCCCAAAACAAGCCCTAGAAGTGTGCTTTTATACCCGCCCCCCCCCCCCCCCCCCCCCCCAGGTATATGGGTCGTATGGGGGCCGTATAGGAATGAAAAGGACCTTAAAACCTTCAAAATCCGAGACATACCGGGGTCAAAACAGGGTCCATACTGGGGGTCAATACTGGGCATCATTGAGGCAGTATGAAATAAGCCAACTTCTCTGGATGGGGCAGACGACCTCAATGACGACCACTGTTGAGGCCGTATGACTCGAACCAACTTTCTGCCCCGAAAATTCTCCATGTGCTACAGTGACTGTTGTAGTATCAGCTACATTGTATCTGCTATTGTAAATGCACTACAGCACTCCAGCTATAGTAAATACACTACAATACTACGACACATAGTTTTCTTTCTTTTTCGCCCTAATTGTGTCCTCATGTTCTCCGTGGCTTCTCCATGCCCGACAAAGCAAATAATACTTGATTAAGCACAAAACGGGCATCCATTCCTATAAAAATACATGCTAAGTGTATAAAATACATATACTAAAATATGTACATTTAGACACTTATGAAAAGTCTATTGATTTAAATTGATGAAAAAATCTCAAAATCTGTAATTTGCCCGGCTAAAAAGCGCACTCGTGCTTGGGTCATCCTTCCATAAGCATTCCCTTGCTTTTGGCTCTCTACCTATGCTGCATTACTTCTGCTACAACACTTCTCTTTTTCTGATGAATTCTCTACATCATGAGATCTGCAAAGGCTAAAAGCACGGGCATATTCAGGCCGTGCTTCACATGATGAAATTCAATTGTGCTCTTTTTACATCGAATTCACTCCAAATCTTGTTCTTTTACCCCCAAGACATATTAACCTACACATTTAAGCATGAATAGACAAAGAGTATTGAATAATTGCTAAAAGATAAGCTAAATACATAAAAGGGTATATAAAACATCTATATGAAATGCAATCATCAGTAACCCAAAAAAACCTCACAGATAGGACTTACGGCTGTAAGTGTTCCCATAAGGCTTACGATCCATCATCTTCAGCTTCTTAAGGCCATGTCTTGACGCCCGTAAGTATCTCGTATGCGACAATGTATAAAAAGACATGATCACAATTTTTAGGGCAATCTTTGATTCTTTACTTGGAGGTAAGGCTAAGGAAGAAATGAGGCAAATTTCTACGGTTTCAGAGATGATTTTGGGAGGGGATTCAATTCCATCATCAAGGAGAATAAGATCATAGTCGTCAATCTTACCTTGGCAGTGTTTGTTAAAGGTTCTTGGGAGTTTTCTGGTGACCAACCTTTACCATGATTGAGAAGGGTGTTTTCATGTTTATGTTTATTCTCTTCATGGATTGTGATTTGAGTGCTTGTCCTCCATTAATGGAGGACTAATTTTGTAGATGTTTGGGCATGGTTGAACTCTAGGGTTTTATCTCTTTTGATATTGGTTGTAGATCTTTGAGATTGATTTGTTTCATAATTGCAATCTATGTTATTTGAATCTAATTGCGTGTTTGCATTGCTTGATTGCTATTATAGTAAAAACCCTAGTTATTATACTTGATGTGCTTTGTGACAAGTAGAAATACTGATAAGTGCCTAAATGTATGTATTTTATATGTATAATTTTTGTACTATCCATTCATATTTTGATGAATTGATGCCCTTTTTGTGTTTAAATTGGTTTTAATTGTGTTACAAACCTAAAAGAAGCCAAGGTGAGCCCGATAATCCTTTTAAGCTATTTTTAGGGCATTATTGAAGGGGTCTTTGGCCATCCTCTCTCCACCATCATCTTCTAGGGATTCAAGGCGGTGGAAGAAGATAGATATGAGGGGCAAATCCAAGGGAGAAGAAGATTACACTCAAGGGAGAGCATCTAGGAGTTTGTCGGCGCTGATCTGCTAAATTCTTGTTACCACCTCTAGTCTACATCTAAGGGAGTTTGCTTATGAGCTTTTTGATAGTTTAGTTGTATTCTAGTCTTTCTCTATTTGTGATGTGGAACTAGACTTCCAAGGCCACCAGGCATCCGATGAACCTTAGGATAAACATGCCTGTATGGATGTTGTGATTTACTTTTAACGCATTTGGTTTTGTTTGTGGCTCAATCTTTATGTTCATTGATGTATTGGATTGCAAAAGAACTTTATGGTTCAATTTCTAGGTTGTACTTGGATGCGCAGGATGTACCCTTGTACTAGACTCACTTAGTTTGAAAGGGATTCTTGTATGAATACACTATGACCATTGGGTATTTTATAGTGCCCAATCATTAGGAGTGAACCTAGATATTGTGTTTGAACCTAATTTGAGATTTCTCTAAGCGTAATGCAATCATAGAAGGATTTGGTCAGAAGCGATTCCAAACCAATACTTATATGGGATTAGGGGTTAATCGCCGAGACCTTCGGGGTTAATCTACTTTAGGAGTCTCTTGTCCCAAACCGCCATTGCCTTTGTAATTATAGCATCCTTCTAGATTTAGTAATCCTAAGGGAATCCTTGCCCGGAGGCCTCACTCTTTCATTGTCAATTGCTTCCTTAATGTGCTTCTGTGGTGTGGCTTAGTCTATTTGTTTATAATTTTCTCTTTTGTTATTTTCTTAATTTGTTTTAAACTTATGTTTGGTAAACTAGATAGTATCCATCTAGGGTAAAGTAATAGCAACTCTTGGGACCCCAGGGAATACAACCCTTGATAAACGTTTAAATGTACATATTTTATACGTATACTTGAGAATGATTTTTGTATTTTTCTGATGAGTCAATAGCCTTTTTCCTGTCTAAATTGGTTTATTTCATGTTTTAGGTGTAAAAGATGCTTAGGTGAGCTCAATGACACGATTTGAGTAGAAATCCACTCCGAAATTGTCGTTTTAGGATCCAGAGTACTGTAGCGTTACTGTAGCGACCTGAAGCATGAAGACTTAAAGAATTTTCTAAGTCTGGAAACCCTCGCTGGCAACCTTATAGCCATGAAGTCATCCGCAAGCAATTAAGAGCGCAACAGTACTGTAGTAGTTTTACTGTAGCAGTATTGTAGCAACTTAGGGGACTTTTCGACCTATTTTCCAGGTAACCTCACGGCCCGCATATTGACCATGAGGCCACCCGTGAGCTGCCCCAAATTGACCCTTTTTTAAGGGTTTCTTGGGTTTCTTTTGGGTATCTTTGGTCCTTCTTGGAGCTCACCACCACCATCACCCATCTGAGTTAGAAGAAGGGATTTGAGGGCATCTCCATGGAGGATTGGGCGAGGAGAGTGTGATTTTGGGCAAGATTCATCCCTAGGGCTTGTTGTGACGAGGTAGAAGACAAAGGAAGCCACCCCTTGGAGTGGCATCGTTGGAAGTTCATCTCCGGCGGATTCCTAGCGTGATTCGGCCTCTAGCTTTTGAGGGAGCTTGCTTATGCTTTGTTTTGTTGTTTTCATGCATTTGATTGTGTATTTTGTGACCATGAGCAACTAAAACAACAAGGTCACCAGATGTAGGTGAACCTTGGGGGTGAACTTGTGTTGTTTGGATGCTTTGATCTAATTTATGCATGTTGGTTAGTTTGTGATCCATGTTTGGTGTTTTTAAATGCTTGATAAGTATGAGAACTCTATGTATCATGACTTAGGAAATGCTAGGTTGCATGACCATTGCCTTAATGTTAGACTCACCAAACTTGGAAGGGAAATACATATAAATACTCCATAACCATCGGATATTTGTATCCCTCTAATTCTAGGGTTAAGTACTCACTTGTATTTCAACCCTAGTTTTAGAGGACCACTTTACCCATTGCAATCGTAGGAGGATTTGGGACGGTATAAGTACCGTATCCAATATTTGTACCGGATTAGGGGTCAATTGCCGTGATCATCGGGTTCGCCCAATCTAGGGTTTTCTCCGTTCAACTAGCTACTTACATGTTAGTTCAAGCTTCTTGCACGCTTTTGTAACCCCCGAGGGGATCCTCATCCATGACCACTCTTAGCCTTGATTTCTCCCCGTATTTTGCCTTCATTCATTCGCATTCATTGTGCATTGATTTAGGTCCTTTGCATTTCATTTCATCAATCAAGACTTGTTGGTTAAACAACATTGCAATAAGAGTAGATTCTCAGGCCCCAGGGAATACGACACCTGTGTCACACACAGGGTACTACTTGGCGACCCCGTGCACTTGCAAGACAATCACGCTACCAACCCTCTTATGCTTGCACGAGAGGTTTATTACTTGATGACCCATGTGCTTGCAGACTCATCAAATACCCATCTAGCATAGACATATCGGGATTAGAGGGGATTGTGAATAAGCCTAGCAATAGGAAACTTTGGAGAATTCTTCTCCCTCAATCCTCTCTAGTCAGTTAATGATTTTTTTGACATTTTTCCTAATTATGTGGAATAGATTTAAGGAGAAATTGAATATCTATTCTGTATTTAGATTAGGGGTAATCTCTTTGAATGAAGGATGTCCTAATTAAGAAATTCTTGTTAACTCATATTGAGATCTCACAGACTGTGATGCAATTGTGTTGTGATTGTATCAACATGGTATCGATTTAGTTACTTCTTACCCTTGAAAGAGGGGTTTAGTATGATTTAGAAAATCTCTCGGTTTAATTAGTATTCCATGCTTAGATAACCTTTGTCCTGTGGTTAACAAAATTCTAGAGGGACGCTATGCTCGGATATCATTTCTTTTCTTGATTTCCCTCATTATTTTGGTATTCTTTGCTTCTATTTTACTATTTCTTTTGTTTACACACATCACTACTTGGTTTAGGTTAATTTTTGGAACTAAGGGCAGTATTAGTAATCTCATTTTTCTCTGTGGATCGACATCCTGCTTTTTAGCACTTTATCACATGATTGGTACGCATGTACACTTGCATCCCTATCAGGCACAAAAGAAAGCAAAGAAAAAGAATGAGGAGGAGCCAAGTTTGGTTAATTTGGTAATCGATGATGACTTAGATGATGCCTTGTTTCTTTGTGTTGACATCGCAATTGAATCATGGATGCTTGATTTAGTTACTTCTTTCACTCTAACTCTTGTAAAGAATTTATGAGAAATTTTTTGGAAGGGGAATATGGGAAGGTATACTTGGTAGATGGTAAAACTTTTAAAAATAATGGGCAAAGGTGATGTCCATATTAAATCTAGTAATGGTTGCATTTGAACATTGTGCGTTATTCGTTATATTCCTAGGTTGAAAAAGAATTTAATTTCAGTAGGTTATTTAAATAAGCGGTTTTTACATGTGTAACCTTGAATAATTTTGAAATTACATATTTTCCCCTCAATAAACAATAATTGCATGCATACCCCCTGAATAATACAAAAAATTATTTATAAACCCTTCAAAAGTTCTATAATTGCATATTTACCCTCAGAAAAAACATAATTGTATATATACCCCTGAAAAATATATGTAATTGCAGATATGCCCCTGCTATTAGATTCCGTTAACATAAATTAATTAAATTTTATTAACTATAGATATATTTTGGATTAAGATATACAAAAAGTCCAAAATAGCCCTTGTAAATGGTCATTTTACAATAAAAAAAACTTTTTAAGGGTATATATGCAAAGGGTATAATAGTCATTTTGTATATTTTTTATTTGTTAATAAATGTTTTTTAAGCTAATTTGAACCCTAGGAGTATGTATGCAATTATCTTTTATTCAGGGCATATCCGCAATTATCTATATTTTCAGGGGTATATATATAATTATGTTTTTTCTAAGGGTAAATATGCAATTATAGAACTTTTGAAGGGTTTATAAACAATTTTCTCTTTGAATAATGAGTGGTATAAAATTGTCTTTGGGGAAGGTTCTTGGAAAATTGTGAAAGTGGTAATGGTACTAGAAAATGGCACCAAGTCGAGTACACTCTATTTGACCAATGGTAGTAGAGATTTGGTAGCAGTAGCATGGGCAAAGGTTGATCTAAACCTATGGCACAAGAGACTTGGGTACATGAGTGACAAGGGATTAAAAATTCTGCCATCAAAGGAGTTGGTACCAACCATGAGGTTTGACAAGATTGGGTTTTGTGAAGATTTTTGCTTGGCAAGCAGAAGCAGGTTAGTTTCTCGATGGTTCGGTCGAAGCGTAAGGAGAAGAAGCTAGAACTAGTGCACATTGACATATGGGGACCGACACCGGTCCAATCTCATGATGGCTCATGATACTTTGTCATCTTCATTGATGATTCCACTTATAACGTATGGGTTTACTTTGTCTCTAGACTATTTATTCTTGACCGACTCATGTATGCCGGAAGCCTATGGTGAGGTAATGGGGATGAGTGATTCGGTCAAGTAGGAGCAAGCCATGAAGCAGGAATTGGGGTCCTTTGAAAAGAACAAGATATGGACACTAACTAAATTGTCAGAGGGAAAGAAAGTACTACAATACAAGTGGGTGTATCGAGTTTAAGAAGAAGCGTGTACCACAAGTGCGTGGGTGTCAAAGTAATAAAATACCGAATCTACAGGGAACGGAAGTATTAGTAGTAACTATTTCTCGGTTATCTAGTCGGAATCAAGATTGTGATGGAATGAACTCAATCGTACAAAGATGAAAATCGCAAGCAAGCAACGAGAAAGTAAAATAAGGGAAGTCTCAATCAATAAAGATGAGGTACCTGGCCAATACTCACCTTAGGATCTAACATGAAGCGCAAGATTTTCTAAATGTTTCTAAACCAAGTTAAATGAGTTGAGGTAATCCAAGAACAATCGGTCCCTGCCTTTAGGCCACTGATACTAGTCCCCTACGAGATCTCGATGGAGAAATCGCTCAATCTCAACACCTCACACCATATATGATCGTAATAAACTCTAGGAATTCCTAAGAGTAAACCAGATTCCAAAAGACAGATCTAACTCTACATCTAGTTGAAAGATCCCTACCCCCATACAAGGTCCCGGAGGAGAAATCTCTCAATCTCACAAAATATGGTTGCATAAAGTCTATGGAACATGGAGATAGCATGTATTAATCCGAGAGGATAGGGGACATTCCACTATTTCATGACTCACCCTCTCAACCCTCTTCAATCTTGGAGTTCTAACCCTAATGGAGACTGTCTCTCACCAAGGCAATAAATCATGCAATACAAATCAATCACAAGGATTAATACGACATGCAAGCAATGAGAAAACAAGATTGAAACTCAAATAAACTCATATTTAATAGAAAGCATAAAGTAAATCAATACAAAGATATGATCCTAGGGTTTACATGCCCAAATACCTACTAGGGTTTAGCCCTCCATGGGGCATATTACAAAGCAAAGAATAATGTAATGAAAAGCAATGAAAACCATGGAATAAAAACCCCTTGAATTCTTGATGATGGCCTTGATGGGTCACTCAATGTCTTGAAGGATTCCTCTCCGAAGTTAGGTTGCCGAAGGATCCCTTGATGCTATGACGGAGAAAAGATCTATCAAAGTTGGTGAAGACCTCCTCTTCAAACCCTAGCCGTTTCACCCTTTAATTGTTAGCAAAAAGTCCTTAAAGAATAGGCAAAAGGGCTATTTATAGTCATAAACAGCATCTGTCAGCTGTAGAAATTCCCACACGAATGCGTGGAATTTTCACACTGTCGCGTAAACTGCGTTTTGCTACAGTACTTTACTACAATTCTCTTCATAAGTACGGCTCACACACTCTTCTCTTGAGGCCACATGGTCGAGCACACGTCCACATTGTAGGTTATGAGGACTTTCATCATCGAGTCATAATTGGGAAGCTCTTACATTCATCACACAAATAGGGACATGGGAGTGTGATTGCCTTTGTGCCCTTCCAATTTAAAATCTAGCTTGGATTCTCTTGGAAGTTGGCACACATCTCATGTGTCTTGATCTTTATGTTGCACACAGACTTCCACACGGTGGCTTCATAGCTTATCTTTTCTCCCTTTTCTTCTATCTATTTGCACAAAAGAACACCAAATACACTTTATGAGACATAAACCATGATAAAAATTGATGCTTAATGCATGTAAAACATATAAATGAATATGTCTACTCAAGCAGTTATCACAAGGCAAGGCTTGTGGTTAATGGTTTTTTTCCAAAAGAAATGTACTATACAGAGGTCTTTTTGCCAATGGTGAAGCTTACAACCATCCGAATAGTCCTCGGTATTGTTACAACCAAAATTTGCACCTAGAACAATTTGATGTCAACTTGGAGGAAGAAATCTACATGGTGCAATTAGAGGCGTTTGAAACTCGGGGAAAGGAGGATTTTGTGTGCAAATTGAAGAAAAGTTTGTATGGTTTGAAGCAAGCTTTGAGGTAGTGGTACAAAAAATTTGACAAATTCATGTGTGCTTGCTGGTTTCGAAGTGGTGACATGGGTCATTATTGCTACTTCAAGGATTTTGGTAACTCCTATGTTGTATTGCTTTTGTATGTGGATGATATGCTCATTGCAGGGGCTAACATGAAGAAGATCAAAACATTGAAGCATGAGTTAGCAAAGGAGTTCGAGATGAAGTACTTGGGCAAGACAAATAAAATTCTTGGCATACATATTTCTTGAAATCAGACTGAAGACATTCTTACTCTGTTGCAAGAGAAGTATATTAACAAAATGATAGAGAGATTTCAAATACAAGATACCAATCCAAGAAGCTCACCATTGGTAGGACAATTCAAACTCTCGAAGGACCAACCACCAAAGATAAAGGAGGAGCGTGACTATATGGCAACTGTAGCTTATGCCTTGGTGATCGACAGTCTTATTTATGCCCTAGTATATACTAGACCTGCCATCTCTCATGAAGTTAATGTTGTGAGATGTTACATGACAAACCCAGGTGCCGCTCATTAGGAGGCAATGAAGTGGTTGTTGAGAAACTTGAAGGGTACTGCAAGTATGACAATGTGCTTCAAGAAAGATAGCGCGAGTCTTCAAGGGTTCGGTGACGCAGACCTAGGTGGGGACTTAGATAGTCAAAAAAGCACATTTGGCTATGTCTTCACGTGGGGAGGTACAGTGGTGAGTTGGATGACTAAATTACAGAAATGCATGGTTCTTTCGACATTAGAGGCTGAGTATGTAGCTATTTCTGAGGCCGGGAAAGAGATTGTTTTGTTGCTAAATTTTCTAAAGGAGATTAGAAAGGACAAAGGCTATGGGGTTCTCTACACCAACAGCTAATGCTCATTGTGTCACACGAAAAACCCAATATTTCACTCAAGTACAAAGAACATCCAACTAAACTACCACTATATCCATAAGGTGATAAATGACTGGGTCTTATCATTAAGAAAGATTGCTGGGATAGCGACTCCGGTAGACATGCTCAAAAAGGTTGTCACTATTAATAAACTGAGACTGTGTGCTACCTCAGTTGGGCTCCAACACTAGTTGAGTTGGAGATGATGCTGGTTAATGGAAATTGAAAGGAGAAGAGGAGAACCGGTAATGCACAGAGACATAGGTGTAGCTCAACGGTGTGACACTGATGAGTGTGTTTCATATCATGATTATTTACTCTCAGTTCACTGTTTTACTTATCTTTTAAGTACACTTTTGTTTATTTGTGGAGCTACTCTAGGTATATTTGTTCTTTGTGGAGAATTATAGGGTTCGAAGCAATTTGAAGTAAAATCGGGGATTGAATGAGCGAAGAATGAAGATTTTGCTAAGTGCTCAAGTGAAACACAGGTAGCGCACAGTCGTGCTCTGTTCCCCTGATTATTTCAGCCTGGAGACGACCTAGTGCTAGCTCAAGCATGGGGGCACTCTCACGCCAAGCACGGGCTTAGCATTCCCATGCTTCTCTCCCTGAATATTTCAGTTTGAAGATAACTCTGGCTTAACAGGGGAAGCATGGCCACGGTGCACCTAACACGGTCATGCACAAGCAGAGCATGGGAAAAGCGCACCCATGCTTCACCCCTTGATTATCCCAGGCATACACTTAGCCATTTCACTCAGAAATCTCAAAGAGAAGCACGGCCTAAGCATGACCGTGCTTAGACCGTGTCAAGCCCAAAATTAGCCTTTTTAATTCCAAATGTCTAGGATTTCACTTTCATCTTTGTTCAGGTATTTCATTCTCCACCGGGAAAACATTGATGAGAGCAAAGATCAAGCTTCACCATATCTTCTAGGGGACCAAAGATGAGTTGGAGGCACAAGAGAACTGGGATTAGCATTGAGGAAGTTCAATTTGGAAGATCATTTCGAGAAGAAGGGAGTCATGTCTTCTTTCTTTAGTGTTTCAGCTTCTTCTTCCTTATTGTATACATTTATGAGGGGCTAACCATCCACGGTGCCCCGGGATATTGAATTATGATGCTTTGTATGCTTTGAACACTTGTCTTTTAATGTCTACAGAGTTCTTTGGATTTCTTTTGTTAAATCATGTGTTGCATAACTTGTTGCATTTGATTTATACAGCTACTTTAGTAAAACTTGGTGTGTAGATTGCCATAGTTGTAGTGGCCTTGTGTGATTACGAAACTCAATGTGTATAAAACCCACACTTACCTTAGCAAAACTTGGTGTATTTGAGGACCATAGCTGCAATATTGCTCTTGAGCACACAAAAGAACCATAGAATGTACCTGGTAGGCATTAGAACCAAGTCAACATACTATAGCTCATATGCATTGTCCTATGCATTGCTCTCTAGTTGTTGAATTCTCGATCCCAGTCCACCTGACCTTTCATCCTGTTCTTTCCTATTCTTATTCTTTCTCTTCATTAATTCGACTTAATTTTAGTTTAACTAGAAATCAGAAGGAAGATTAGTACTTTAAGTCTAGTCCCTGTGGTTCAACAACCCTATCCCTTGCGGGGTACCACTGTATTACTTGTGTGCGATCTGTACACTTGCGGACAACACATCAGACACTACAAGTTCGTGATGCGAAGTGAAGGGAGATAGTCCATTTGGGACACTGATGCCAAGTTTTGTTTCAAGTGGGAGATTGTTAGTTGTGAAAGCAAAACTTGGTGGGGAATATTCGAGAGTTTGGAATATTTCAATGATTGTAGCATCCAAAGATAGGCAGATTTTTTTCCTAGGTGTAGAAGGCAAGTTATTTCTTTGGAAATTACTTAGCAGTATCCAAATCTTTATTGTTTAATGTACCAATTAGCCTACAAATAGACGCCTCTCCTTTTTAGAAGTATAACTTAGTCTCTCTTGTATTCTCTCCTCTTTATGCAATTAATATAGGCTAGCTCCGAGGACATAGGTAAGTTGCCGAACCTTGGTAAACCTTGTTTTGTCTTCTTTTGTTGCTCTCTTTACTTATTTCCACTATGGATCTCTATTTTTTTCTCTAACATATACATATATGTACATATATACACATGAACATATGTATATATTTATGCATATATGCATATATAATGTGCTATGTATATATATGTGTGTGATCCGTATTAGTAGACTTTTTTTTAAAAAATTCAAGGGTATTTTGGAAATTTTGACACTTAACCAAGTTGATCACTATGACATACAAACATAGAAATGAAGTATGTCAAGTAATATGATTTCCTAACCAAACATATTTATATCAAATTACCATAATATTTGTAGGCATATAACATTTTCTACTATATTACCATAGTAATTTCATTGCAAGGTAATATATTATTATCATGAACCAAACAACTCCTTAAAGTTTTTACGTTGAAGATCCAAAAAATAAAATAAATAAAATAAAATAAAATAATCAAACCTTATCACTTTATTCCTCTAAAGAAACCCTTTTGCAAGTCTTCATATCATTTTTACTTATTTTATTTACGTTTTTTTCTTAAATTTTATTCTTTTTGAAACAATCAACGAATCCATCTCTCAAATAATAACAAAAGTGAGATATTGTTTACTATTAGATACTTGCAATTCTCATAGCAACAATGCTAGATTTACTAATCTTATATTACTTGAAACAATTAATTCCCATAGGAACAATGCTAGATTTAGTCATCTTATATTACTTGAAACAATTAGTGCACTTACTAGTATATACTTACTCTTAATCCTATCTCCAAATATCTCTATTTTTCAAGTTTCCCTTTGTTAGACGTTTGGCTTACTATGGTTAGAGGAGAAATGGCATGAGCTGTTTCTTTCCTTGGTACATGTTAACATTTTTTTGGCATATTTCTATTATTAATGAAGGACCAATGAGCAGCCAACAACAATCAACTTGCATTACACTTGCGAGTTAGCATACCAGATTGATCGAATTGTTTTTTGGTTCTCGCCTCTCTAACCCTAGCTGTCAGTGTGCAAACACCGTCCTTCTTGGCTTTGCCAAAGTAGATCCTCGACCTTCCACGTTGGCCAGTCCTTTTGATCAGTGCCAGAAGTTGGAGGACTAAGACTTCTCGGTTGATCCAGCACTAATCTTGGCTCTAACTCTCCTCGACCTTCCTCGATGGCCAGTCCTTCTGATCAGGACTAGAGGTTGGAGGACTAGGACTTCTCGGTTGGTCCAGCACCGATCTTGGCTCTAACTCTTCTCTGCTTCATTTTGGTGAGCTCGACGGTGATCCTCTCTTCTCTGTGTACTGATCTTCTTCAGCTTCTCATTAGCGTTGCCCTTCTTGCTTTTCTCCTTCTCATCGGCATAGGCCTTCTTGCCTTTGCCAGAGTAGAATCTCAGGTTTTGGGATGGTTCCAAGAGGCGATGAGGAGGCCGATCATATACACTTCTCTTTATCTCTCTATCTCTTGATCTCTGTGTGTGTTTCTATCTTCGTTTTATGTTCTTCTCTTGGTCTCTATCTCTTGATCTCTGTGTGTGTGTTTCTATCTTAATCCTATCCCCAAATATCTCTATTTCTCAGGTTTTGGGATGGTTCTAAGCGGCGGTGAGGAGATCCTGAATTGATTGATAATTCTGTGTTTTACCAGTAGCTTCTCAAATAATTCTTGGAATCATGTGATCCTATGTCTTCATTCATCCCAAGAAATCTCTGCAAATTATTCTGATAGTTCTCTCAGTATGCATACTCAGAGTTGAGGTAGGCCACTCATTTTGGCACTTTTGCTCCATCTTGAAATTGTATTCTTTCTAACCTTTTATTCCTGTAATCAAATTGCCATGAAATGCAGTATCTTCATCAAGATTTTCCAATGCAAAAGACACCAAGTTCAAGTTGCTTTGTCCCTTTGGAGGTTCTCTCTGTGAACTTTGTTAATGCTATTAAAAGAAGGTGTTTTACATTGTGTTTTTCCATATATGCCATTAACAAGTTCCTTTTTATGGATAATAGATATTGCACTGTAAAAGTCTCAGACTTTCCATGTTTATATATCTTTGGATTCTCTATACATGCAACTAATTAGCGAATTGACCAAGGTAGAGGAAAAGCTAAAATTAATTGAGTCTTTTCTTGATAACAAGGTTATCTATGATGGCTCTCATTAACACTTATCATCTTTTTTTTTCCCAATCCCACAAGGCAATTATTAATGGGAGATGGCATGCCATGACAGAATCTTGAAATCAAGAAAATAACTGGAGAGAAAAAAGCATCAATGGCTGCTTGGTTTGTAGCAGAAGCTACACTTAGGTGAGTTCATGCGGCACAAAATGATGATGACATACCTCCAATTGAAGCTATTCTTGTACACTTGGAGATAGAGCTTAAGCTTGCCTGCTAGGATGTATGTAGTCAAAAGTTTTGTCTACTTTAATTAAATGTGGAATGACATTTTTAGATAATAAGTATGACAATAAATGTCACATGTGCAACTTTGTCAGTACACCACATTAATGAAAATAAGATCAGTAATGTAACTTCTCTTTATCAGATTGCAAAGATGTAGGATGATAACAGAGCATTTCATCGGCTTACCAAATCAAAAGAAGCAGCATTACTCGAAGCAGAGAGAACCATGCAAATAGCATTGGCAAAGGCTTCTATGGTGGATGATCTACAAAATAAGAACCAAGAATTAATGAAGCATATTGAAATTTGTTAGGTAAAAAAATAGAACCTAGTTGTGGACCATTTTAGCTTCTTAGGATGTTTATTTTTCCCCATGTTAAAGGTATTGTGTTTTCAAATAATGCACACTTTTAGGAAACAAACTTGGCTCTTTCATACCAGTTCATCAATAATTTCCAAATAAGGTTTTTTCCCCCTTTTGATGGATTTTAATACAGAAGACTAGGTGATCCTAAATGGCAAGAAAATTGTTTGTATTTTTTCTGTATTAAAATGCATTATGCTTTGTTGAAGATAAGAAGGAATTTCTATTTTATGAGTATTAGGTGTTGTGGGCGAGTCCTAATGGTGGACTTGCCCAATTTGTTGTAGCAGAATGCTAGACTATGTGATTAGTTAAAAGTGTGTATATATATACTTATTTATAACCAAAGCATGTGTTATGGACCATTACATGCATAGGTGTGTCACCTCATTTGGAGTTAGGATTGGTTTTGGTTTCATGCATTGACGCACAGGTTATGTCACCTCATTTGGAGTTAGCCTTGGTTTTTATTGGGTATGAAGTTGAATGGCACGTGCTGGAGACAAGATGGTTGGACCTAACCAAATGGGATGATTAATCGACATGTTAGTAGGTAGCACTCTTTTGATAACAAATCAGTGACATATCTTTGAAAATCTAGTCCTTTTGGATATATTTAATTGATTTTAATTTTATTTCATAATCGAATTCATGTTTACAGGTCACACTTTTGGATGAAGATAAGCCGCAATTGATGACTTTACTGGTAAATAATTGATGTGATTCTACTAATCTGTTAGCATCTTGACATTCAGTGAATTTGTTTTGACTTTGTATGTACTTAGATATTAAACAAGATAAAAAAAAAACAATTATTTTTCATTGTTTATAAACTTATGTTACTGCATTATAGCAAAGTGAGACTTATAGATTTCATTCACATTTTACACCTAAATTAATATTGTCTTAAACTATCTGCAATCAGGTAAATTTTATAGTTACGATCTTTTTATTTGATAATGTTAATAAATAAAATTCTTCATATTTATTATGTTGTTTTTTTAAAAACAATGATGATAAACTTAAATTAACAATAATGACTAAATAAGATAAGATGAACAGCCTGTAATGTTTACTCTCATTAATAAATTTAAATTTGTGTATTAATACTTGGGTATGTTTTAACTAAATAAGCAAAGTAATTGGAGTTTTTGAAAAAATCTTGAAAAATTTAGATAAACAATACATTAAGAAAAAAAATTAAACAAGATATATTTTCCTTTGATGTTTAAATGGAAATTTTAGTTTTGAAAATTTAAAATTATGTATTTTTTTAATAGAACTTTACATATCTTTTTTCCATACTAGGTAATATAATATAACTAGTTATAGAGATATGATAATATAATATGGATTTGATAAAATGTTTTAAAAGTATATCCCCTTTTTTAATAGAACTTCCATAATTTTTAAAGATAATGTAATATAATAAAGATAATATAATATAACCGAGATGATAATATAATATTAAGAGATAGAGAGATGTTGAAAAAAAATTTATAGAAGTTACGATAATGTTAATTTTTGTGGCTTATTATAATTCAAATTCATGAAAATATTATGAAACGCAAATTTATATCCGCCTAATCATTTTTATCAAATATATAATAAGGATTTAAACTAGATATATTTTCCTTAAATGTTTAAGTGAGAAATATTTAGTTTTTCAAATTTAAAATTATGTACTTTTAAATATAATTTCTATAATTTTTTTTATTCAAGTTAAGATAATGTAATATGATAAAGATTATATAATATAACTAGAGAGATGGTAATCTAATATTAAGATATATAACGGTTATAGAGAGGTGATGAAAAAAATATTTTTTTTAGAAGTTAAGATAATGTTATTTGTAGCTTATTATAATATAAATTCATGAAAATATTGTAAAGCGCGCACACATACACACATATATATAAAATAATGGAATTAGTATAATCACCTTCATTTAATCTAAAATAGAATTCGTAAGCCGCAGTATGCTTATCTTTGTAAAATCTATCAAAATAAATAAAACTTCTATATATTGAATATATAGGAACTATAAAATTTAATTTCCTAGATAAAATAAGTAAACCATTAATCTAACTTTTCTAAAGAAATATTTCGTTATAAAAATTAGATACTTTTAACTTTTAACTTTTAACAACACACTACCCCAATAAAATCTGCACAACCACCATTCATACCTTTGATATATACAATTACAATAAATCTTGATCTTAACTTGGAAATTGCCAATCATTCTACACTAAAGAAAGATATAAATATTTTTTATTATCCTTCCATCATTATATGTGAATATAATTTTAAAAATTCCATAAGAAACCAAAACCTTGATAAAATTTAATAATATGTATAAAGTGAAAGCTTGCATAAATAATAAAACTACTATGGATTAAACATATATTTAAAAAAAATGTAATTAGTTAAAAAAAATAAGTAAACCACAAATCCATCTTTTTTTAAAGAAATATTTAATCAGAAAACATATTCCAGTAATATATTTCACAATCCTTCACATCTTGCAAATATACTTTTCATACTCAAAATGATTTAAAAAAAGACATTAACAATGTTTTTTTTTAAATTTATATTAACTTTACAATATTTGTTTTTGGATATATTCAACCCACAGCTTTAGCTCGGGTCTTTAATGTCGTATATCTTAAATTCATCACATAATAGGCTCTTAACTACATAAATTATAGAAACTTGTTTATTTCTAAACACACAATAATTCAAAATAATAAGAGGTATTATTATTGTTTGATATAAAACATTGTAAATAATAACGATTTCAAACATAGGTTCATATAAATTCTTTTTTTGTTTTAGGACAAATGGCTACAAACGCCCTGCACTTAATGGTTGTCTAAGAAATAAAGAGGTACGAAGGTGCACCAGTTACAGTGGCTTAAAGAGCCTAGGGATTTGCCATGTGTGGCGAGTTAATAGAAGAGGCAATGCGAGGCTGCTACGTGCACCAAAGTTTATTTCTTAGGGATCATAATTCAACAATAATAAATCCCTCTTCCTATGCAACCCTTGAAGGGTGGACAATACAGCTCCTCCAACAAAGGACCCATATTGGAATTTAGTGAATTGTAGTGAATAAAGAGTACTACATATTACTAGAACCCACTGAATAGCAATAAAATAGTATGTGCCTTGAGGTTTTGAACCTGGGCCTGCCTATTCACTGCCCATGTAAGAAACCACTGCACTATGCGATTCATTTAAATTGTTAATATATTTAAACAATACTTGGCCTTTAGTCAATTTTCTTTAACAATTAAATGACAAATTCATATCCTATCCGGATATACTTTTAATCCATCACCACTAATCCTTTACTCTTTTCAGTAAATTGATATAGAAATCTAAACAAATCTGAAAACAAAATCAAACTTTAATTAATCATCAAGTATTATTTATTTCTTTAAAAATAAGAATATACTTTGGCGTTAGGGTTTAACCATTAATATAAATAATCAGAAACCAAACTCCAGAACTTTTTTTCTACGTTTAAATGGTAACATAGTTTCCTTACACTCCTTTAGCATCATAACAACAAAGCATACTTGTATAAATCTTGTTCTAGTTATTCTTGTTGAATAGAAAACCTGTAGGGTTTTTATACATACATATATCTAGATAGATAGATCGAGAGAGAAAGAGAGAGAGAGAGAGAGAGAGAGAGAGAGAGAGAGAGAGAGAGAGAGAGGCAACATAGGCAGACTAGCCACATCTCATTCACCAAACTAGATTTGTATATATCTTGAAGGACTCCATGAAGACTTACGCAACTGGTAGTTAACACACATTGTTAACTACCCCTTTTTCAGCTATATATATAATTGCAAGTCTTCTTAGCAACAGTAGTACCCCAGGATCTGGTTTCCCTCATGGCATCTTAGGGCGTGGCATAGGCATGCGGTCATAGAAGTGAGTCCCAGTCTCCTGCTTGCCATTAATTCTAGCATCAATGCCGATTTCTGCTGGTGAAGTCTCAAACAAATGGCGGCCGGAGATGGTTGACCCATCTTCAATATAAATATTTTGTTTGTTTACATTTCTTGCAGCTATGGCTGAAGACATGAGTATGACAAGCAAAACTAGGGTTGCAAACAGCTTCATGGCCAATATGCTTATAGCACCCTACAGAGACAAAGAAGAACATATGCATGTTAGAATTAATTTAAAGAGCATTAATTCAGAATTATAGAGTAATAGTTCATGTACTTATTCTTGAGGGAAGACCTATTGATTCAAGTTAAGGTAATTGGTTGGTTGATGTGGCTTATAAGGCAAGCCCTTCGGATTTAAGGTTATTGGTTGGTTAGTGTGGCTTATATAGATGATAAACGTAAGATTCATATGGGCATTTATATGGAGTGGAAGGCAAGAACTAGTGGGCAATTATCAACACAAACAAAGAGTGTTATTGTTTATCAATCTTTTATAATAGTCGCGCATATATAGGGTTTGAAGATAACATTAAAGGCTAGGGAAAATAATTATTTCACCTAGTTCCTAAACTGTTATCTAACAAGTGGCAAGGTTATGGCGCACCAAATAATTCTTCCATTGAGTTTTTGTTGAATTGGATATCTCAACTTCTAGCTAGATATTATCATATCGATTTTTTTTTTCTTTTTCCTTTTTAAATTGTTTTTTCACATTGGCTAGTGAATTGAATTAATTTATTCAAAAAAAAAAAAAATTTGAATTGGAACTAATAAGAACTAATTCATCAGTCACATTTGAGTTTTGTTGACAAGAGCAATTTAAGTATAAATTTGATCTAAGAAACTTTCATAGTTATTATTGATTTGATTTTTTTTTTTTTTTTTTTTTTTTACAAAGGTGACAAGCACCGCCCTACAATGGGGTGTCAAGGGACAAACAGGTACGGAGGTACACCAGTTACGGTGGCTTAACGATTCACTAAAGATTTATTAATTCGGCCAGACATCACATGGGGCAATTAGATTCCTACCATGTGCACGCCAAGAAGATATTTCAGGAACCAAACCAAGTTAATAAATCCCCCTTACCCTGCAACCCTAGATGGGATGGAAACGACATCCTCCCACAGGGGACTCATGAACAGAGAATGAACAGTACCGCCGCATTATTTATACAGAATCTACAGTATATGCACAGTATTGTAACAGTACTGCCGACCCAGGGATTCGACCCTGGGTCAGCCCATTCACTATCCTAGTAACATACCACTACACTAAGTAGTGGTTGTTTATTGATTTGATTTCGGTCAAAATAACTTTCACAGAAAATGTGACATTTTTTTTATTGGTTATGTATGTATGTATATATATAAATATATTCCTGATAGGATTGTGAAAAAAATGAAAAATAATTAATCTATTAAATTCGATTTTGACTGTGTTATTTTTCTAAGTGGCCTATAACAGATCAAATGCTGAAATCAAAAGCCCGTAAGAGATCTTTGAGAATTAGGCTTTTTATCAATTAATAATTTCTTTTATTATTAAGATAGGTATATTAACTAAGACAACAAATATAATATCATTTTTACAAATGAAATTTTCTAAATGAGTTGCCATAAATCTTTTAACATCCGGAGATGTGAGCTTACATGTCTCAAGGCAATGGCTATTATCTAATATGCAAGTCTTATTCGGAAACTTAATTTGGTTTATGAAAACGCATGTGGCCTCCATAAGGCTCCTCATGGCACTCATATGCATTGTGATGTTCTTCATTCACTTCAATATGAACCCCATACGGCTCATAAGGCTTGGGGGTATAAAAGGGCAAATCTAGGGCTGGAAAAGGTGCCTTTTGGCCACCAGAGAAGATAGGGCAAGCTCGCCATAGCAGCGGATTCTTTAGGCAATTTCAAGGGTTTTTAATGCTCCAACGCACACAACTTTGAGGGGAGAAGCATCATTTGGAAGGGGAAACATCCTTTGGATTGGGAAGAGTCATTTGGAAGGGTAATCGTCATTTGGACATCCCTACCTCACCATTACCATCATTTATTGAGGGAGTGTCATTTATGGTTCATTTGTGTATTTTAGCTTCCATTCTTGTTAATTTTTGTTTGATGGTACTCTATACCCCTAAGGACACCGGATGTAGGTGAACCTTGGGGGTTGATCATATACCTTAGATGATTGTCTTTATTTCTAATGTATTGGTTTGGTTTGTAATTTAATTTATCCCATTTTGATATCTAGAATTACACATGGAAAAATCCATATTTCTTTCGTGAGTTGTATATGTTGATGCGACTTGCTCACATGAACTATATCATGGATAGATTAGAAGAGGTTGCTTGTGTCGACACGGCGAGAGATTCGGGTTCCAGTAGTCCTCCAACTTTTAGGAGTAATCCTAGATTTGTGTTTCTCCTATTTAGAGATTTCTTTGGTTGTATTGCAATCGTAGGAGAGTTGATCAAGAAGATATTCCGATCAACACTCTTATAGGATTAGGGATCAATCACCAAGAGATTGGGGTTGGTCTAATTTAAAATTTTCTTAGTCCAAACCACATTTGCATCTTTTGACATTCATTCTTGTGTCTTGATGGCCCCCAATGGAATCTACATCCGTGGCCCCTCGTATCATATTGTGTTGTTTGTCATCATTTGCGTTTGTCCTTACATCTTGTTTGAACTTGCTTTATTTGGCTAGTTAAGCAGCATCGCACAATTTAAGTATTAGGTTAGAAAATAGGCCTCAAAGGAGTAGTAGTAGATCCTTGACCCCAACAAATATGATCCTCGAGTTTCACACGAGGTATCCCTTAGCAACCTTTACACTCATGTGAGAAATCATCATTGATAAGATGTGGTTTCTAAGGATTATGATAATGAGTGGTTTTTTGTTTCCTTCATATATTTACTACATCTAAAATTTGTTTAACTAGTACTCTAGGGGTTAATTTGGGGTAAGATAAGAATAAATCAAGAATTAGAGATACTATCTATCTTCCTTTTTTATTGAGTATATATTATCCTTTATTCAACTTCAGCATACTTGAAGTTCAGCTAAAAAACTAGTCGAAAGACCTAAAAGAGGAAGAAGAGGGGCTCATCTAAAAATGTAGTCGAAAGACCTAAAAGAAGGGGGGGGGGGGGGGGGGGGGGGGGGGGGGGGGGGGGGGGGAGTGGTTTGGGAAAGAAAAGAAGAAAACTCAACTATCAACATTTATGAAAAGAATTTGAAGAGAAGCTTTCCTTAGAAAATTGATGAGTGTGCAACACTCATATATTTGGCATGAATTAGAGTCGTATCATGGAATTCAATGCTAAATATAGTGTGTTTCACATTCTCAGGCTTAGGCCAGCATTTCTAGATAAGAGATAGCTAAATAAAGCATTTTAGACCTCAAACGATAAAGTTAAAGCTCTCCAAGCATCATTTGAATAAGGACAAAGAAAATTGGGTGGCTTACGAGCAACTTACTGCCAACCTAACGTCCTAAGTAGATTCCAGAGAACCTTGTGGGCATGCTTATGCCCGTAAGGGGGGATTCAGAGCCAAATCAGAGAACCTTATAGGCAAGGCTTATGCCCGTAAAGACCATCTAAAGGAGTTTACGACCACAGTATACGCCCGTAAGGGTAGTTGATAAGTGCTTGTGTTATAGTATCGCGAAGCGCTATTATCTTACATTAAGCATACCTTTTATCAGGTTTTATCACTAAATGTGTGCATTTGTGTTCTCTTGTGCATTGAAGGTATTGTGGAGCCTAATTGGAGAAGAAGAATGAAATTAGGTCGCGTTCGCCAATGTTGGGATGTTCTCGGACCAAGCAAGGAACGAAGCACGTATTTGGACTTGTGGATGTGTGCCAACCTCTTTTGGAGGGGCACAAAGGCAGTCACATTCACAACAAGTCCAATCCGTGTTACTTAGGAGAATCTCGTGAAAGAAGAAGACTTGAAGCAATCGGCGCGACCTACCGTTGCTTGTGTGCCCAAGTAATGGCCTCGATGAAGAACAATGGACCCGGGAGGCATTTCGGCAAGTTACCAAGCCTGTTCAGCTGAAGATTAGTGTTCCAGAGAAGTCACACGGGCGTGTGGAAATTCCACACGGCCGTGTGAGCCATTTTCCAGCCAGACAGAGAAGTCACACGGGCGTGTGGAAATTCCACACGGCCGTGTGTTTTGCGATTTCAGCCATCCAGTGAAGACACACGGGCGTGTGGAAATTCCACACGGCCGTGTGAAATTAATTTTTCAGCCGAGACAGAAGCTTCACACGGGCGTGTGGAAATTCCACACGGCCATGTGAAGCCCCCGATAAGTCCAATTTTAAAGCCGCGATTCAACAATATAAAAGGGGATTTTTGCAACCTTTTTAGGGATCTTTCGACCTATCTTTTCCCCAACTTTCTAGAGCGCGGCTAGGGTTTCGGAGAGGATTTCGTGGAGGTTCTAGCGCGTCGTCGGCATCGATTTCGAGGTTCGACATTTGCACAAGACCACGGCCACACCAATTCGAGGGGGTTTTTCATTGATGTCTATGTTTTATGCTTTATTTCTCACGTTGATGAACATGTATAGCTCTATGAGGAGCTAAACCCCTCGTGGGGTATTCGGACTTGTAAACTTTAGGGTTTCTTATGTTTCTTTGACATTGATTATTATGCTTTCCATCGTTGATGAATAAAATTGAGTTTTTAATCTTGATTATCCTTTCATATTGTTTTCCCTTAAACGTGACATTAGGGTTGAGAGCAATCTAGGCTTTCCTTTGGAGGTGTGACAACTCCTATATGATTAGACTACTCAAGATTAAAGAGGGTTGAGAGGGAGAGTTGTGAGGTAGCAATGTACCCCTTTCCCCTTCGATGTGATTTCTCCCTACCTCCGATTCCTTGATTTAATAGCGGTCGAAATAGAGTGAAGCAATAGGTAGATAAACTCCCCTAGGGCTTAGTTACGCAAGTAATAGAGTGGAGGGTTGTAGTGAATCCTATTTGCTGGGGCTCAATCTAGACTAGGGTTCTTCCATCTGGACCAAAGGGGTAGAATTACGTATAGGAACAGGTTTAATCACTAGGAATCCCTAGAGCATAATGCAACTCCACATAGTGTGAGGTTTAGGCAGATGGACTCCCCTGGGGCTTAGTCATCTAGGTGACAGAGTGAAGGGTGTTGTGAATCCTAACACCGGGCATAGTGTTGGAGTTAGTCACGGTTGTCCTTAGGTTTGGGACCGTGAGTCTTAGGATATCCTCGACTCAATTGACATCAATAGGAGAGTATAATATCATAGTCTTGCACTTGAAACATAGACCCTAGAGGTAGCTTGTCCGGATACCCCCTTTTACTCATTATTAGTCCTTCTCGATTTTCCTACTTGCACTTCTTTCTTCCATCTCTCTACTTAGTTTATTGCTTTGCATTATTTTCACTCATCAATCTTATTATCGTTCTCCGTATTCTGCATAGCTTAATTAGTGAAACCTTATATTCTATCTCCCTATTCCCTGTGGATTCGACTACCTTCTCACCAAGGTAAATTTATTACTTCGACAAACCCGTGCACTTGCGGGATACACGCAAGGGGTCGTGTCAGTAGTCGCAAGAAGCAACATAGTGAAGTTTATGGTCCAGTACTTACAGCCGTAAGGTGGACCGTAATACAAATAGAAGACTTTACGGATATGACTTACAGTCGTAACTGGTCTCATAAGGATCACGACTATCTTCTCTAGCTCCCTTATGACCATGTCCTTATGCTCGTAAGCAGGCTGTAAGCAGTCGGGCATAAATAGAATTGATGAGTATTTTTAGGGCATTCTTGGTTTTTCTTTAGGGAATTTTTTTTAGGTGAAGTTAGGGAAGATAAGAGACAAATTTCTAGCACTTAAGGGGTGATTTCAATGGGGATTCGAATCAACATTCAAGGGGATTGAATATCGTAGCCATCAAGTTCACCTTGGTGGCATGCATGTAAGCTTTTCTAGTTTTTCTCCAATGATTCTTCATCAGCAGTATTGAAGGTTTTCATGGCTTTCATCTTTCTCCTAATATTTGTATCTTTGATGCTTGCCCTCTATTAATGGAGGGCTAATTTGTAGATGTTTGGGTATACTTGAACTCTAGGGCTTATGCTCTTAATATTGGTTGTTGGATCTTTGATGCTCTAATTATTTTCTTTATTTCAATCATTTCTAGTTGAATCTAATTGTGTGTTTGAATGCTTGGTTGCTAACGAGGCAAAAGCCCTAGCTATCATGTTTGTATGCTACAAATTAAGGCTAATTTGTAGATGCTTGGGCATAGTTAAACTCTAAGGTTTACGCTCTTGATATTGGTTGTTGGATCTTTGATGCTCTAATTGTTTTCTTAATTGCAATCATTTCCATTTGAATATAATTGTGTGTTTGAATGCTTGGTTGCTTATGAGGTAAAAGTCCTAGCTATCTTGTTTGTTATGCTACGCGATGAGAAGAAATTTCCACCTAGCATAGGCTTGCCGTAATTCAAGAGGATAGTGAGTACTTTGGAGACTTCATCTCCCATAATCCTTCCGAGTGGGTTAGTGTTAATCTTCGTGCTCTTTGCAATCATGTGGAGTGGGTTTTAGGAGAAATTGCACCTCTACTCTGTATTCGGATTAGGGATAATCTCTCTCTATGGGGGAGATTATCTACTTAAGAGATTGTCATTAGCTTATAGTAAAATTTCATAGAATGTTAATCCAATTGTGTGGATGTCTGTATCAACTCTGCACCTATTCAGTTACTCTTCTTCTGAGAAATTGGGGTATAGTAAAATTCTGGAAACCTCTTGGTTCAAATAGGATTGCATGCATAAACAACCTTTGTCATGCACTTTATAATCCTAGATGAATGCTATGCCCAGACATTGCTTTCTTCCTTGATTTCTTAATCAATATTTTCTGTATTTTCCTATCTTTGCTTTTTTTTTTGTTCACACATTCAACATTCAATTATTTAGACTATTTTTTTGGGTTAAGTGCTATTACTAATATTCATTTTCTTCCTTGTGGATCAACACTTTGCACTAACACACACTTAATAAAAGCCTAAATATATGTATTTATTCCTAGGTTTTATACATGTTCGTATGCATTTTTGAAGGAATCAAGGCTCATTTTATGACTAAATTAGTTATATTTGTGTTACAGGCCTTAAGGAAGCCCAAGTGAGCTTGAGAACGCAATTAGGGAGAAATCGGCACCAAAAATCATGTCTTTGAAGCAAGAACACTGTAGCGAGAAAATTGGGTCTTATAGGAAATGGGTTGAAAACCTCACGGACTCCATCCGCCACATGAAGTTTGTGAGACTCAATGAACAATCACTGTAGCAAAATCAATGTAGTAAAAGTAATGAAGCTAGTATTGTAGCACCGGCCTGGTTTCGTGAGCAGAAAGACAATGAACCTCACGGGCTCTAGGTAGCCGGTATATAGACCATGAGGCTTGGGCGGAACTCTTTAAAAAGAAAGTTATGGCTCATAGCATGTAATCCATCTCTTGACACCAAAAAAGCCCTAGGAGGAGACGACTCCTCCAGGGCATTTAGAGGCCAAATCTCATGATTTAGAGAGGTAGAATCAAAGGGAGAAGCCTTATTAGGCAAGATCTTTACTGATTTCATCCTTGGGAAGCTTGGAGACGACGAGGGAAGCCGCACCCATTGCGGCATCCGTGGAGTTTTATTATGCATTTTATAATAACGCTTGAGGATGAAATCTGTGGAGTTTTATTATGCATTTTATGTATAAGGAGTTTTATTATGCATTTTATAGTTGTTTCCATGAACCTATCTCTTGTATTTGTTTGTATGGACGGATAGACCCCAAGGTCACAGGATGTTGGTGAACCTTGGGGTGAACTTGTTTGGTTGAATGCTTTGAGTTGTTTACTGCATTTGTTTTGCTTCATGGTTTAGGCTTAGTGATCTTTGATGTGTTAATTTACATGAGAACTCTGTATTTCAACTTCTAAGTTCTACTTGGTTGCATGACCAAAGCTCTTGTACTAGATACACTTAGCTTAATGGGGATTCATGTATGAATACACCGTGACCATCGGGTATTTCATATCCCTCCAACCATCAGGGTTGGACCGAGGCTGAGTATCGACCATAATTAGAGATTTCCCTATGTGCATTGCAATCGCAAGAGGAATTGGCCGGAGGAGATTCTGAGTCAATACTTTATAGGATTAGAGATTATCACCATAACCATCGGGGTAATCTATTTTCGGATTTCTCTTGGCCTGAACTATCACTTGCTTAGAAACTCTAGCATTCATCTAACCTTAGTAACCTGAGGGGGATCCACATCCGCGACCACCCTCATCCCTTGATTTTCACCCTCTCACTTGGCGTGTAGACAACAATTCACTTGAATTTAGTCTCATTAGTAGTTGTAGTTACTAAACGTGATTTGGTAGGTTAGACAACAAGTAAAGAGGAAGTAAGGGTAGCTCCTTGGGCCTAGGGAATACGACAAGCTCGTGCTTGCATGAGAGGTATTACTTGATGACCCCGTGCACTTGCGGGACATTCATCAACACTTTATTACATGATCGGCATGTACACTTGTGTTCCCATAAAAAATATTACAAGCCAATAGCTTGTTCTATACAAGGTTGCTGTGAAATAAGCATACAAGTCTGATCGAAGCTATTGGCTTAAAAATTATCCTATAATTATCCTATGGTTTACGAACATAGAATCATTGCATGCATATATAGAAAGTTTTGTATTTGTGTATGAAGATGACTTTACTGTAAGAATTTCTTTCTATTGAGCCTTTCAATAAACACAAATGATGAATAGAAAAGAAAAACAATTAAAAACAAAGGAGAAATTTCACTAAAGATGCTCTAAATCTCATTCTTTTTTCACATACATCTTATTAACACAATAAACATAAACAATGATTTTTAAACATGTGCATAATGAGTCACTAATAAACATGTCATCTGGTGGAATTTTGAGGAAGAGAAGAAATACAAAATAATAATAAAGGAGAAACCTTTTTATTATCTGAATACTGCCTTATTATGGTCATTAAATAGGATTATTATGTTCACTAAAATAAACAATGATAAGGTTATTTGACTGAGCTATTCTCCCATGTGAGTATGTAGAAAATGCCACATCAGCTTTGAATTATCCCAACACCTGCCCTTAATTCAAAGTTGTAAAATTTTCAAAGAACTTTACAAATTTCAAAATTTATGGATCACTTCTCTCCAAACTTCAAATATTCTTGGAACACTTCCCCTCACTAGATGATGCACTTTTCACCAACTAAAAAAGACTTTTTTTTTTGGCCTCTTCTACCAAATTTGCACTTTCTTCATCCTTAAATTTGTCATTTACCTATAAATGTCCATATCTTTTTTCAATTGATATATTGAGGTTTTCCTTTGCGCCAACAATCTTCCTCTTTACGACCTGGCTTCTTGTAATGGTCACATTGCATTATTCTTCTTTTTCTTTTTTAAAATGAACTTTTGGCTAGATAACCTCCCTCAAGTGTCTGTGTTGCGCCTTCTCCCATACTTATCCTTTTTTCTTGTGTTTGCAAAGCATTAATTAGTTATGGCAAAGTTATTTGACTAATATCTCTTAAATCTTCTAGATATGGAATTTTTGCCTCAAACCGTTCAAGAAAACATACAAACACCTTTTCTACTATTCTACTATCAAATAGCTCTTCTCCCATCAGTCTAATTTTATTCACCACTGCCGTTGCTTGATATTGTTCTTGTATAGTCTCATTTTTTTTTCATGCATATAATCTCAAAATCTCTTTTGAGATTTAGCACTTGAATTCATCTTGTTCTGTCATTGCCTTGATATAGTTCTTGTAGTGCATCCCAAATTTTCTTGTCTATTTCACAGGTTATGATCCTCATGAAAATTGATTTTGAAATAGCAGCATAAATAAAGAATAAGGCTCTTGGAGCTTTTTCTTCTTCCTCTGCATATGCCCTCATTTGATTGAAATTTGGATTGTCTCTCATAGGTTATATGCACCTGTCATCTTTAACTGATTACCACAACTCAAGCCCCTTCAAATAAGTCTTCATCTTAATAATCCATACTTGATAATATTCACCATTAAAATTTGGGGTGAAAGCGCTGACATATTGTTGGCCATGGTTATCTTTCACAAGTCCGTTAGACCGAATAGCTCCGATATCATGTTGGAATTTTGAGGAAATGAAGAAGTAGAAAATAATAATAAAGGATAAACCTTTTTTATTATATGAATGCCCCCTTACATATATCAAAACATCACCCATTATATAGATTAATTATGTTCACTAAAATAAACTGATAAGACTCCACTATTTTTTAAACTAAATAACAAATAATGATAAGGTTATCTGATTGAGATATTCTCCCACGTGAGCAAGTAGAAAATGCCACATCAGCTTTGTATTATCCCAACATTAGTAGTTAAACTATCCAACCGCTTATCACATTGCTTGCATCGAACTTATGCTGTTGATCATGATAAAGTGATCCTAGCCCTCATTCTCACATTTAGTTTCTCATTGCCTTTTACTCCAGATAGATAATGATTTTAACTAACATTCAAAATCCTATTACATCATAAACAAGTAGATTTAAACTAAACTATACATACATCACACTGTAAACCTAATGAGTATACAACATGCATGTATTTTATATCGATTTGTACACTCATTAGTAATTTATTAGAATCATATTGAGTAATTTGATGCTAAATTTAGCATGTTTCACATTCTCAGGCTCAGGGTGACACTTTAAGATGAGATAGAGCCAAAAGAAGCATTCTAAACCTTAAATAAAGTAGTTGAAGCTCTCTCAGCATCATTGGAACAAGGACGATCGAAACTGGGTAGATTATGGCCATCTTATAGCCAACCTAACGCTCGTAAGTCAATTACAGAGGACCTTGCAAGCATATTTATGCGGGTAAGGGGAATTCAGAGCCTATTCAAAGGACCTTATAGGAAAGGTTTACACTCATAAGGACCATACAGAGGAGCTTATGACTACATCTTACGCCTACAAGGACAATCACAAGAAGCAGAACAGTGAAGCTTACGATCCATTGCTTACGACCATATGTTGGACAGTAACAAAAACATAAAACCTTACAAATGAGGCTTACGGCTGTAAGTGTTTCTGTAAGGCTCACGACCATCTTCTCTAACTCCCTTAGTACCATGTCCTCATACCCGTAAGCAACCTGTAAACAGACAGGTATAAATAGAACTTATGAGGATTTTTAGGGTTATTCTTGATTTTTCTTTGCCAAATCTTGGAGGTGAAGTGAGGGAAGATAGGAGCCAAATCTCTATCACTCAAGGGGTGATTTGAAGGGAGATTTAGATTCATATTCAAGGGAATTGGAGATCATAGCCGTCAAACTCACCTTGGCAGCGTGCGTGGAAGCTTTCTTAGGGCTTTTCAGGCAATTCTTCATATGCAAGATTGAGAAGGGGGTTTTCATGGCTTTCATGTTTCCTACTATTATTTGTTTCTTGAATGCTTGTTCTCCATTAATGGAGGGTAAATTTGTAGATGTTTGGGCATAATTGAACTCTAGGGTTTATTTCATTGACATTGGTTGTTAGAACTTTGGTGCTTCATTTGTTTTCTTAATTGCAATCATTTCTATTTGAATCTAATTGTGTGTTTTTATTGAATGATTTCTATCATAGTGAGAGCCTCCTAGTTTTCATATGTTTGATGTGCATTGTGACGAAAAGAAATTCCACCTAGCATAGACATGTTACAATTCAAGAGGATTGTGAGTAAGGGCCTAATTAGGATACTTTGGAGACTTAGTCTCCCTCAATCCTTCTGAGTGAGTTAGTGATAATCTCCGTGTTCTTTACAGTTATGCGGAGTAGATTTTAGGATAAATCACATCTCTACTCTGTATTTAGACTAGGGTAATCTCTCTCTATGGAGGAGATTATCTACTTTAGAGATTATCATTAGCTCACAGTGAGATTTCATAAAGTGTTAATGTGATTGTTTGGATGTATGTATCAGCTCTGCACCTATTTAGTTACTCTTCGCCTGAGAAATCGGGGTTTAGTATTATTCAGGAAACCTCTCAGATCAAATAGGATTGCATGCATAAATCCTGCACTTCATAACCCTAAAAGATGCCTAAATGTATGTATTTTATTTGTATTTGTGCATATGATTTATATATTTTTGTATGAGTCAATGCCCATTTTTGGTCTAATTTGGTTCTTTTCGTGTTACAGGTGCAAAAGAAGCCTAGGTGAGCTCAACAATGGGATTTGAGAAGAAATTAGCACCGAAAACACCGTTTTAGAGGCAGATATTGTAGCAGCATTGTAGTAGTCCTGTAGTACAAAGACTTAAAGAAAATGCTAAGTCTTGAGTTTCATGCGGGCAACCATACGGGAGTAAAAATAGCCGCATGCATTGTTTTAGCAGTTTTACTATAGCAGTTTACTATAGTAGTTCATTGTAGCAACTTAAGCGAATTTTGGGGATCTTCATAGCCTGTATGCCGACCGCATGTCAGGCCGTTTGGTATCCAAAAAAGGAGTTTTAAAAGAACTTTGAGGGCATTTTTGGAGGGGAGAACCCTAGCCTTCTTGGTGCTCACTTCACCACTTGCGGATCCAAGCTAAAAGAAGGTTTTAGAGGGCATTTTCGAGGAGAGAATGAGGGGGAGAGCAAGATACAGCGAGATCCACCCCATTGATCCACACTTTGAGAGGTTGACGATGAGGGAAACCACCCCTTATGTGGAATCTTTGAAAGCCCATCTCCGCAGGATTCGAGAGTCATTCGGCCTCCAACCTTTGAGGGAGTGTTCTTTATGTTTTGTTTAGTTTTTTTCATGTATTTCTTTGTGTATTTTGTGACCATGAACAACTAAACCCCAAGGTCACTGGATGTAGGTGAACCTTGGGGGTGAACTTGTGTTGAATGGATGCTTAACTTATTATTTGCAATTGGATTTGTTTGTGATACTTGTTTGGTGTAATTTGAATGTATTGGTATGCATGAGAACTCAGTATATCAATTTCTAGGCTTTACTAGGTTACATGAGCATTACCCTAGTATTAGACTCACCAAGCTTGGAAGGGATAAATGTAGGAATATACCGTGACCATCGGGTATTGTACCCCTCCCTTGTTAGGCTTGCCCTTGGTTATGTTTTAACCCTAGCTTGAGAAATTCACTACCCTCATTGCAATCATAGGAGGATTTGGGTGGAAGAGATTGCGTATATATTACTCATACCGGATTATGGACCAATTGCCGTGACCATCGGGTTGGTCTAATTTCAGGTTTGTCGGTCCAAACTACCCAATTGCATGCTAGTTAGGGTATCTTCACACTTTAGTAGCCTCCTCGGGGATCCACATCCATGACACATTTCCTGTCCTGTTTATCCCTCGTGTATCACCTACTTTGTAGAGCTTTTTATTAGAGTTTCAGTTGTATTTTATAATTTTGTTGCAACACTCGAATTAGTAAGCCAAATAATCATACGAAGAGGAAGTAAGGGTAGATTCTCGAGCCCTTGGGAATACGACTCCCTGGTGCTTTGTTAAGAGCCTAAATGTATATATTTATACACAGGTTTTGTATAGGTTTGTATTCTATTTTGGATGAATCGATGCCCGTTTTTCACCTAAATTGGTTATATTCTTGTTGTAGGCCTCAAAGAAGCAAAAATCAGCTAAAGAACGCAATTAGAGTGTCGGCACAAAAAATCATGTTTCTGAAGCAAGGACACTGTAGCGTACTGTAGTAAGGAAGATGGGTCTTACATGAATAAAGTTGTGAACGTCACGGGCACTATGCGGCCGTGCACTGCTCGTGAGACCTGCTGAAGAATTTGGAGCCAATACTGTACAGTAGATGAATTACTGTAGCAAAAGTATTGTAGCAAGAGTACTGTAGCTCCGGCCCTGGGTTTTTGCGAGAGGAAAGTAGTGCTGCACAGGTACTGTGCGACATACACACCGTTGGTGTGGCTCGGTGCGGAAGTCTTTGAAAGCATGGTTAGGGCATCAAAGAGGAGGATTTTGGCCACCCTTTCTCCACCCTCATCACCTAGGTCTTCAAGGCTGCTGGAGAAAGCAAATTTAAGAGGCAAATCCAAGAGGAGAAGAAGGTTGGTATTAAGGAGATTGCCGACGTGATTCGACAAGCTCTCATTACCACCTTCTTGTCAACATTTCAAGTAGGTTTCCTTGGTTTTGTTTATGCTTCATATGTATCTTGAGATCTCTTTTTTATTCATGTTGAACTGGACTCCCAAGGTCACTGGGCATCCGGTGAACCTTGGAATGAACTTGATTGTTTGAATGTTGTGATTTACATTTATGGTATTTGGTTTTGTTTATGGTTTTAGCTTGGTGAACTTTGATGTGCTGATTTGTATGAGAACTCTGTATTTTAACTGTTAGGTTGTATTTGGTGCGTGGCCATCACCCTTGTGCTAGACACACCTAGCTTAATGGGGATTCATGTATGAACACACTGTGACCATCGAGTGCTTCATATCCCTCCAACCATTAGGGCTGGACCTAGGTTGAGTATCGACCATAATTAGAGATTTTCCTGTGTGTATTACAATCGTAGGAGGATTTGGCAGGAAGAGATTCCAAGCCAATACTTGTATGGGATTAGGGATTATCGTTGTGACTATCGGAATAATCTATTTTCAGATATCTCTTTGCCCAAACCACCATTTCCTGTGTAAGTCCAACATTAGTCTAGCTTTAGTAGTCCCGAGGGGATCCTTGCGTGGGCCTCGCACTTTCATTGTTATTTGCTTCTTTAATCTGTTCATGTGGTGTGCCTTAGTCCAACTTGTCTATAGTTATCTCTCTCTGTAGGTTTCTTATTTTGTTTTAAACCTATATTTGTTAGACTAGACAGTGCCGTCTAGGGGGAATTAAGTAATAACAGATCTTGGAACCGCAAGGAATACGACCCTCTCGTGCTTGCGCGAGAGGTATTACTTGATGACCCGTGCACTTGCGGATCTCATCACGCTTGCGCGAGGGATATTACTTGGCGACCTCGTGCGCTTACGGAATACGCAATCAAGTTTTTGGTGCCATTGCCATGAAACCCATAAGAAATCCGTGTTGAATCTAGTAAACCTACAGTTATGGCCGAACCTAGGAGGACACTAGCCTTCTTGGAGCTCACTTCACCACTTTCGGATCCGAGATAGATGAGGGGTCCAGAGGGTATTTCTGAAGAGAGAATGGTGGAGAGAGCAAGATACGACGAGATCCACCCCTTTGATCCACATTTTTAGCCCATCTCCACGGGTTCCAAGCGTTATTCAGCCTCCAATCTTTGAGGGAGTGTTCTTTATGCTTTGATTTGTGTTTTTATGTATTTACTTGTGTATTTTGTGATCATGAACAACTAAACCCCCAAAGTCATTGGATGTAGGTGAACCTTGGGGTAAACTTGTGTTTTATGGATGCTTAACTTGTTATTTGCTATTGGACTGGTTTGCGATCCTTGTTTTGTGTAGTTTGAATGCCTTGGTATGCATGAGAACTTGGTGTATCAATTTCTAAACTTTACTAGGTTGCATGACCATTGCCTAGTATTAGGCTCACCAAGCTTGGAAGTGATACATATACGAATACGCCGTGACCATCGGGTATTTGTACCCGTCCATTGTTAGGGTTGTCCTTTGTTGTGTTTCAACCCTAGTTTGAGAAATCCACTACCCTCATTGCAATCGTACGAGGATTTGGACGGAAGAGATTCCGTATCCAATACTCGTACCCGATATGGGGCATGACCATCGGGTTGGTCTAATTTAGAGTTTTTCAGTCCAAACTACCTAATTGAATATTAGTTAGGGTATCCTTCAGACTTTAGTAGCTCCCTCGAGGATCCACATCCGTGACCCATTTCTTGCCCTGTTTATCACTCGAGTATCGCTTTCTTTGTAGAGTTTTATATTAGAGTTTGAGTTGTATTTTATAATTTTGTTGCAACACTCGAATTGGTATGCCAAACAATCATACGAAGAGAAAGTAAGGGTAGATTCTCGGGCCCTTGGGAATATATGCCCCTCGTGCTTGCGTAAGGGGTATTACTTGCGACCCCATGCGCTTGTGGGATAATTGATTATATCGCTTTCTTCCTTGACTTCTCTCTTATTTTTTCCTTATTTTTTTTTCTTTGCTTACTTTTGTTCAAACACACACAACGTTCAATCACTTAGGCTATTTTTCTGGTTTATGGTTACTACTAGTATTCATTTTTTCCCCGTGGAGTGGCACTATGATTTACGTACACTATTCTTATGCGATTGGCACTTACACTCGCATCTATATCAAAAGCTCACTACAACTACCTTCCACTTTCTATCACTCTGTATTCTCCTCATGCTAATACACTGTCTTAAATCACCTACCAACACTTTCAGCAAATTGAATTCTGTCATCATAAGAGAGACGCTACAATTACCTTTTCCTCAACGAACAGTTAAGGCTAAGATAGATAGTGTGGAAAACAAAAGAACCGAAATGTATTCTTTTGGAGCTCAGTCCATAAACTTGCATTATAAAATCTTGATATTATACCAATGACCTTAGCAAAATGGTAAGCAGTAGATACCGTATAATCTTAATTATGTTGCCAGCAAGTGTAGATATTGACACGATTGTTACAAGCTTACTATTCGTAATAAGCTCCAAATAAATGATGAAATTTAAATAATAAATAAAAAATTACATCAAACAATAACATTTCTACATGTGAAAAACCTAAATAAAGGAAAAATGTGGGTCTCAATTAATTTAATCTATTAAACAATTTAAATCTAGGATATAGGAAGAACCATAACAATTATTTATCTTATAATCACCAAATAAGCAAAAGTTGCCACAACGATATAGATCCCAAGCTCAATACCAAGGATTGAGGATTGTAGGAAATTGAAAACTCCAAGAAATCATAGCACAATATTGTGAGCTATCATATATAATATAAAGTCTTATATGAATTTAACAGATTGCCTAATTAAAATAATATCAATGCAAGTGATGGAAACCATGTTGAGAGGTATAGGGTTCATCTGAGAGAGGTTTGTAATAGTAGTAACTATATATTTTGTGCCACCACTTTGTCTCCATGCTCTTGTAAAAGAGCTTAGAACTTGAATTACAGGCAAAGGGAGGGAATCTTCATTTTCTTGTTGCTCGTGAACCCATGATTTAAGGCTTGGATTTCCCCCTGCCCACTTTAGTCTTTTGGTGATACTGATTAGCATAGATTAGTACTAAGATTGCTTAGCAGAGTGGTAAGCGAGGTTGAGAGAATTTTTTCTGTCATCAACTCGTCTGCAACTTAGGAGATGAGTGGCGTTGAACACTTTAGAGCTTTCTTTGAAAGTGTTCTGCATGTATAGTATGTGTGGATGTTTCATCTCCTAGAGCCACTCTTACTTTATTGAATGATGTTTGGCTGCTCATGACTCCAATGTCTTTAATTGTATTTATATCTACCAATTTAGATGAGTGTGGTTACTTAGTCATTGCACGTGAAACTTTTATTTGTAGAACCTTCAAGGTAGTCTCTTAGAGCATTGCTTTGTCTATACCTATTTGTTAGAGTTAGGATGTATGTTAGGGTTAGCTTCTTCATCAGACTTGTTGTGCCTTCCTCCAAGTATGTGATGTGTTTACCCTAACTGTTAGCCAAGGTTTAATCGTTTGTTTTATTTGACTACTTTTAAGGTGGTTGTTTTTAAGAGCTTTGAAACCTTGTTACCGTTTGGTCCTTGGCAAAGTCTGTATTATAATAAGGCCTGTTAATCTGATGCCTTGTTATATATTTTTGGCCCTTGAATTGCGTGTATGGTTTGCATGTAGGGTGATTAAATTGTTTTGCTATTCTAGGACTTTTTGCTGAAGGTTAAGCTTTCGGTGTTCGGGTTAATTTTGAAGTGTTCTTGGCCGAAAGTTAGGTAAGTAATGGGCACCTGTTATTTTGACAAATATAAATTACAAAATTTTTGATATTATTTGAATAATTATTTATTTGTTTTTGGTTTTTTTTGTTTTTTAGAAAGTGGATAAACCACGAGAATTTATTTGCTTTTGTTATTAATTATACTTGTGGTAATTTATTTTATTTGGTTAATAATTTATTATCTTGAAATTTATTAATTATGTAATCATATATATTGCAGTGTGTATTTACTTTTTGTTATTGTTTTGTTTTGATTAAATTAATTTCATTTATATCTTTATTCATTTATATAACTGTTTATTCTTGACTTTGGAGAGTGATTGATATTTATTAAGGATTTGATGTTTTAACTATTCAATTTTATATTTAAATTTTGTTTATCTCTATAATTTTCCCTAAAGTGTACTTATAATTTAATTTTTAAAATTAAATAAGTACGGATTATATGTCCAGCTGCCATCAATATGGTTTATTATTTTATTATTTTATTATTTTATTTATTCTTTAATCTGTCCACTTTATATTTTTTGCTTATCTACATTCTTAATTTGTGATCATCTATTTTCCGCAATTAATTTCGTTTGGATTTATTTATCTAATTATTTTGAAAATAAGTGGGCTATCTTCTTTGAATAATGAGATACACTAAATCCTGTATTTCTGTTTTCTGTATTTTGCTATATTAATAATTTTGTACTTTGACTACGAGTTTATTCTTAATGTTATAGTCTTCAAATGAACTATACCAGACCTTGTCAGTGTGGGTTAATCATTGACTTTGTTGACAAAAATTCATGGAAAAATATTTATGCAGATTCGCACATTGTCCATCGGTGAAATAATAACGTCCATCTAATATTCAATCTCGGGACATCAAGAGTAATTAAATGACTTCTGATATTTATAGAAATTTGGAGACTTATATTATTTTGGAAATATGGTATATCTTTGAACCACACTATTGGATTTTCCGGTTTAGTTTAATTGGAAAATAACTATGCTTTGGAGAGCTACATAAGCTCATATTTGGTGATTTATCATATTTCTAATTTGCAATTTTGAAATTCGGTATTACTTTGGAGCTATATCTTTGATGGACTATTTATTTTGTGTTTGTGTAAGCTCTGTTCAATCTAAGTTTGAACATTGAATTATTTTCGATATTTGAAATTAAGATTTATAAATCCTGTTGGTCCAAAACACTTTTCAGCAGGTTACTTACTGGGCTAGTAAACTCATAAAGTTGTTTTAAATCTTTTTGCAGATCAAGAGTGGTAGACCAGTGTGGATTTAAAAAGGATGTCAGTAAATGAGATGTCCTTCTCTGTTGTAGAATTTGTAAGTTCCTATATCTCTGTGTTTTGTATTCTGGATTTCTTCTATCTCTGCACTGTATACTCTGCAGAGTCTGTAATCCTAGAACTAAGTTGGTTTGTCATATTTGTTTGCTTTGAATCAAGTTTTGAGGCATTGCAGGTCTACTGGATTCACACCTTGTGGGTTTGCAGTCATTTGTCCATACGCTAGGTTTGGCTAGGTCCGGCGAATGACATCCTTATCCTAACATATAAGTTTAAAGCAAAGGTCCATTGGCCAGTTCACTCAAAGAGTATAAAGCTTTATAAATGTAAGCTCTAACCTGATCCATACGGCTAGAATGATGTAATCTAGTGTAAGATAGAACTTAGTTATTAATGAGATCATTGATTTCAGTTATGGGAAATAAGACATGACATACATCTTTTGAGTTATCAACTATGTGGATACCATGATCGTATGGCAAAGTAGTGAGTGTATATGGGCAAACAATCTCTTAAACTCTTAGTGAATGATAATTATTAGTACTTTTGGTGATGAAAAGAAAGTTCATAGGTTTTTATCATCTGTTTGTTTTTGTGTAGGAGTCTATCAATGGAGCTACGAAGCAACGGTAGAATCTGAACTCCAAGAACATCCAAGAACATGATGCATATTACATGGAGGCAAAGATAAATGAACATGACGAAAAAGAAGAAGACAATATGTTTAAATAGTAAAACCATCAATTCTTGATTACATTAACTAGTTTATTACTAGCAAAAAAACATATTATTAATGATAACATTGTTGAAAATATTTTCAAAATATGTGAGAATAATGTCACATAAAATTTAGATTTAATTCAAAATTTTTTTATTAATGATTTAAATAGTTATCAATATTTAAAGAGACATATCCATTGTCAATCTGAACAAATGGATCCATTTCTCATTTGAGCCCATTATTGCTTTAAAAGATGTGCCATTTGATAAGAGGTGTCTCCATGTTTATAAATGCTCCTTATCTCTCAGATTTAAAAAAAATAAGAAAAACTCTCACCTTATCTCAAAGAATTCTAATAACTTGCTGCTTTCTATCATGATAATTCAAAAACATTGAATCTTTGCGTGCAACATAGATTCGATATGGCCTTCGTTGTATCCTGAAGGCTATTTCTACTTTTTGATTGCATACCAGATTTGGTGGGGAGTTAATTGCAACACGACTTCAAGCCTTTTCAAATTCTCTTTCCTCCTTTTCTTCTAACAAATATTACCCAATATACACTTATGCTATATTCCAGATGATAAATTTATAAACTTTGTTCTTTTATTAGGTGACCTAGAGAGGCAAACCAACTTTGTCTGGATCCATGCATGCATGCAGAGCTACCAGTGGTAGCATACACATGCTAGTCACATCTTATTCGATAAACTTGTTTTTGACATACTTAGAAATAGAACGCCATGGAGACTTGCCCAACAGGTAGTACACACTAGCTACCCCTTATTCCACAATATATATATATATATATTAGCTAGCTTTCCGAGCAGTACTCCAACGACTGATTAGTTGTTAAGTTCATTCACCCTAGGGTGAGGAATAGGCATTCGCTCATAGAAGTGAAGCCCAGTCTCCGGCTTGCCATTGATTCTTGCATCGATGCCAACTTCTGTCAGTGAAGTCTCAAACAAATTGCGGCCGGAGATTGTTGGCCTGTTCTCATCATATATACTCTGTTCATTCACATTTCTTGCAGCCATGGCAGAAGCCATGACCATGACAAGCAAAAATAAGGTTTGCAGCAGCTTCATGGCCACGCTTCTAACTTGTTTTCAATGATATATCAATCCTGCAACCACAAAGAACATGAATGTATGTGAGAATATTGATCACAAGAGTTTTAAATTTGAGACACTAATAAAGAGAACATTAAGAACTAATTCATGTACGTACTTGCTCTCAAGATAAGTCCTACTGATATGAGTTAAGGGTGTTTCTTAGTTAATAGGGCTTATATAGAAGATAAAGGTAACATATTTGGGCACATGAAGTGGAAGGCAGGTACTAGGCAACTATATACACAAAGGGTGAGATTCTTATTGTTTTTCAAACCCTAATGGATGGTTGAGTATATATATAGGGTTTTGGGCTAAAAAAGGCTATTGAAAATAATTATTTTAGGCTACAGACACAAAAAAGGAAGAATAACATGTACGTTGGAATTTTTTACAATATGTTGGTAAAGTCTTGAAACAACAAAGAGAATATTAGTCAGTTATTAGGTTAACGGAATCCGAGTTTTTTTTTTCTCAAAAACATTAATTACTGCTAATCTATTTTTATTTGTACATTAGTTCTTTTAATTTAAATCATAAACATATGTACATGCCACAGACTCTAGCTAGGCATCCAAGCCAATGGTACCATTGGCTTGGGAGAGAAATAAAATACTAACTCCCTTCATATTACAAGATTTTTAATTCAATTTTTTGTTATGCAATTGTGAAACGATAGTTTTTTTTTTTTTTTTTGATAAAGTGGATAAACCACAATTATTAAATAATTGCGAAACGATAGTTATATAATCTAAAACCACAGTTTATATAATATTAAAATTATATAAAAATAAAAATAATATAATTCATGAAATCAGTCATACTAAATGTATTGGTAAAAGTAACATTAACTTCTTGTAATTAGGGAAAACATTATTAAGAAATACGAAACATAAACTCGCTCACCTTATAAAGCCATTTAAATTTCAGAAATTAACATGACTGAGCTCAAACTAATAATTATCAAATTAAGTTTCTTAGATCAAGTTTGAACTTGAATTAACTGTTGTAAAACTTAGTTTCTCTCAATCCTATCATTAAAAAAAATATATATATTTAACACGAAAAGAGGGGAAAAAAGACCTGATAATGTGTGGCTAGAGGTCGAGATAAACGAGTAAATTCAAAGGAAAAATTAGGTGATGCGCCATAACCTTGGCACTAACAGATCTAGGTGATAATAATTATTTTTCTATAGGCATTATATATATGTTCAACTATCTATAAAGCTATGACTAACAACAGCACTGTATGGTTGAGTGTATAATTGCCCACTAACTCTTGCCTTCCACGCTTTATGCCTATATATATTACCTTTTCCTATATATAGGGCCTATCAACAAAGACTCTTAACTGATCAATAAGACTTGTCTTGAGACAATATAAGTTTTTCTCTCCACTATCACAATATTCTGGCATGTATTTCATCTTCTTCGTTTTTGTAGGTTTGAAATAAATAAATACAAGCTAGAATCATGGCCATGATGCTGCTGCAAACCCTAGATTTCCTTGTCATGTTCATGGCTGTAAGAGATGTGAGCAAACACGTTATAACTCTTCTCACCGCCTAAGCCAGGTGGCCTATACAAATGACTGCATACCAATGAAATTAAAATCCAGTATAGATGAAAAGGCCTCAGAACCTGTCTTTAATCATACTATAGTAACCAAAATAACATGCTTCAAAATTACAAATTATTCAAGAATAAAAATGAAATTCAAGGTCTACAAAATATCAAAAGATAAGAGCTTATTTGAACTAAACTAAGAATCCCAAGACTTGATATCCTGATGAGTGTATAATTGCCCATGATTTTATACTATTATATGCACTTAATTGGCATGTATTAGAGTATTTATTTGGAAGATGATATTAAACATGGTGAAAAATATAATTTTTGCTAACGGGTAGTGCATAATGAGGAGAGAATCAAAAGAAGCAATTTTGAGCCAGAACCAATAAGATAGAGTTCTTTCAACATCAACAGCAAAGGAATAGGCCTGACATAATACCTTATGGTCTCCTTAAGGCCAGACTTACAATCATAAGATTCATCTAGAGAACATTGTGAGCATGCTTATGCTAGTAAGGTGGGGCATAATGAGCAAACAGAGGGACTTCAGAGCAGGACTTACACACATATGTTGAACTGTAAGGGCCATCTAGAGGAGCTTAGAGTGTGTAGTATACTCTTGTAAGGAAGATCACAAACGCTATCTCATGAAGTTTGTGGTCTAGCCCTTACTTAAGCTACACTGTAACACCAAGACAGAAGATCTTATAGGCGGAGCTTACAGTTATAGGATGCCCCTAAGGCACATAACTCATTATCTCCAGCTCCTTACTGTCTTGTTTTTATATGCCTGTAAGTAGCTCGTAAGTGGTTAGGTATAAAAGATTCTATTGAGGGTTTTTGAAAAATATCCTTTGACAGCCAAGCAAGAGTAGAAAGGAAAAGATTTTCCCAAGGTTTTCTACAGCAATCTGGTATGGCATGGAGGCTCATCCACCATCTAGGACGTTATTGGAGTTGATAAGTGTACATTTATGTGTTCTTTAATATTATTTGGTACATTTATCCGGTGTGTATTAGAGTATTTTTATAGAAGGTGGTGGTTAACACTGTAAAAATTACGTTCTTAAGTACTAGACAGTGCTCAAATATGAGAGAGAGAGAGAGAGAGAGAGAGAGAGAGAGCGCGCGCCAAATTAAGTAATTAAGAGCAAAAACTGTAAAAATTACGTTCTTAAGTACTAGACAGTACTAGACGTTCTTAAGTATGTTTATGCCCATAAAGAGGAGTATAAGGATCAATAGAGGGATTTACATGCAAGACTTACGTCTATAAGTTAGACTGTAAGGGCTATCCAAAGGAGCTTACAAAGAGCAACATACGCACGTAAAGAGTGGTCACAAGCACAATCAAGAGAAGATTATGGCCCAACTCTTATGGTCATAAGCTAGAGCATAACACCATGATAGAAGACCTTACAGGTGGGACTTGCGGGCATAAGTTGGCCTACAAAACATGCGGCCCATCATTTATAGCTTCTTACGGCCTAGTTCTTATGCCCATAAGTAGCCTGTTACTGGGCAGATATAAAAGATTTTGACGAGTGTTTTGAAATCATCTTTTGAAGGCCAAGCTTTGGGAAAGAAGGGGGAGTTTTCTCCAAATCTCTAAGGATGAATCATCAAGGAAAAGAGGCTTACCCACCTTGATGGAAAAGGATTAAAGTCATCGATGAGCACCATGGCAGTAATCTTGGAAGTAAAGGGGAGGTTCTTCGGCAATCTCAAGAGGCACAGTTGAAAAGGGGCTTTAATACTTTCAATGATTCTTGTTGTCTCTTGTTAATTGTATGATTTTTCTCCCTTAATACAGAACTAATTTCGTAGGTGTTGGGGAAAAGATGAACTTAAGGGTTAGATTTGATTGACATTTGTACACTACTATTACATTGATTTCTAATTACAATCCTTTACTTTCGAATTCAATCAAGTGCTCTTATTGCCTTGAATGCTATTATGGTAAAAGCCCTAGTTTCAAGTTTGGTATGCTTTGATAGGGACACAAGTGTACGTGGCAATTATGTAATAGTAGTGTGGGTATAGCAAAGTATCGGTCCACATGGAAGAAAATGAATACTAGTAATATCCCTGATTCTGAATAATAGCCTAACTAATGAAGTGATGTGTGTGTAAGCAAAGAAAGCAAAAAAATAAATAAATAAAAGTACTGTAAGAAAAAGGAGAGAAACTAAGGGAAGAAAGGATGTCCAGGAATAGCATTACTCTAGGGTTATAAAGTACAGGACAAAGGTTGTCTAAGTATGCAATCCTATTTGAACCGAGTGGTTTTCAAAATTATATTAAACCCCGATTTCTCATGTAAATAGCAACTGAACAGGTGCAAAGCTAATATAGACATCCACACAATCGCATTAACACTTTATAAAACCTCACCGTGAGCTAATGACGGTATCATAAGTAGATAATCTCCCTCAAAGAAAGAGATTACCCATAATCTGAATACATAATAGAGATGTGATTTCTCCTAAAATCTACTCCACATGATTGCAAAGAGCACGAAGATTATCATTAACTCACTCAGAAGAATTGAGGGAGACGGAGAATATAACTAGTCTTACTCGCAATTTTCTCTAATCACAGCATCCCTATGCTAGGTGTGTATTTCTACACTTCACAAAGCACATAAAGTATGATATCTAGAGCTTTCATCTCATTAGCAACCAAGCATTCGAACCAGCAGTTAGATTTAAATAGAAATGATTGTAACTAGAAAAATAATTTTAAATATCCAATAACCAATGTCAATGAAATAAAACCTAGAGTTCAACTATGCCCAAATACCATGAAAATTAGTTCCCGATCACTTAAGCACAACAACTCAATCCAAATGGATTAAAATAAATAAAGAGAACAACAAAACTCCCTTAAATCTCCCAATCTCCTTGGATGGATGAAGTTCTTCAAAGATTCCCCAAAAATCACCGCTAAGATCTCTCCACAAACGGCTCCCTTGAAGCTTCACACCTTGTCCCAATCTTTTCCTCTTTTTTTTCTTCCTTCTCTGGCATGATATCTAATGGCAAACCCCACAATCGCTTCCCAAAAGGTGGCCAAAGAGTAGAGAAAAAGATCCACCCAAAAGCACTAATTTTTGTCTTTTATAATTCGAGAATTGGGGGTTCTTATGGCCTGTACGGTAACCCTTACAACTATAACAGTTTCTAGTAAAGTTCTCAGGTTGGGGCTTACGGGCGTGACTGTTCTTATAACAGTGTCCATAAATAGTGATTTGGTACAGTACAATAGACAGTACATTGCTATAGTACCCTTATGGCCTGAGGTTTACGGCCGTAACCATGCTGGTAAATTTCTCAGGTTGGGGCTTACTCCTGTATCATGCCGTAACAATGCCCATAAAATAGTGATTTTACTATAGTACATGAACAGTGCACTGCTATAGTAAACGCTCGTAATAGCACCCGTGAGGTCGCTTGTAAGTAACTCTAAAAACTCTATTATTCTTCCAAAATTAGCTCAAATCGCCTCAAACTTATTCTCTTGATCAATATGTTTTTATTCTAGCTTAAATATGAAATTGAAGCAAATGAAGCACCATTTCAATTATATATTTAACAATTACATGCAAAGTGCTATGAATAATCATAATAAAATGCATTCCTTCAAGAACTTATCAAATTCCCCTACACTTAAGCTTTTGCTGAACTAAAGTAAAAAAAAAAAAAAAAAAAAAAAAAAAAAAAAAAAAAAAAAACATTGCAAACCAAGAGGGAAAAGACTTCAATAGCAAAATTTGACAAACAGCTTCTTATTTGCAAGGTGGTAGCTTAACACGACTCCAAAGGTAGCTTTTTCTCACAAGGCAACGTCAAGTGGTTTTCACATGTAAGAGAGGTAGCTCTTTCCACATCTTTTCCTAGAATATGGTAGCTTTTACTCTTCAAAAGAAGTAACTCTTTCTCTCGTTAGGTCATACAAGGTATTTGACTTATCAAGAGTAGCTTCACACTTCGACTAGGGGTAGCTCTTTTTGTTTCCTATATTTTCTCTTTTCTCTTTTGTTTTTCAACAAATTTTTTCAAATTTGTAAAACTTTGCGCAATTTAACTCACTTGAAGTAAAATGAACTAAACTAAACAAGGTCATACATGGTCTAAGTTGTTAAAATAGAGAAGTTGTGTGCTCTAATTAGGTGAATAACCAAAAATGGAGTGCAAACTAAAAAAAATAGAACTCAAAAAAGAACAAACTCGCATGTGTCCACTCTAATACTAATAAACTCCGACTACATTTCAAATGCACCATCATAAGTCACAACTTGCCATGTAAAAGAATACAATAAACCCTAAACTCCTCTCCCACACTTAAATCATACATTGTCCTCAATGTGTGTAAAATATGATTATGCAAGACATTGTACACAAAAATAGGAGGGGAGTAAAAAATGAGTACTTCCCTAGTTCATATTTGATGATGGTTTGAATAATTGATCCTCAAGTCCGGTAGTTGCTAACTTTTATTCACCCACTCTATGAAGCATAGGTCCAACTTCAACATTTTGGACCGTCCACCAAATTAAAATAACTTCATCAAACTTCTTTCATTAAAGTATTGCAAGATAAGAGGGATCATTATAGCTCTATAAAAATAAAAACAAACTACAGAATAAAAATAGAGAAGAAATAACAAAAAGAAAAGTTAGGTGATGATCGCTTGCATTTCAGGCTACAATGTCCTCATTCAGGGTCTGTTGGTGGTTTTCTTTGCTTTGGAGGTAGATTTGCCATCTTTGTAGCTTGAAAATTGTATAATGATGTCTATGTAATTTTTTTCCGAGTGCCATAGTACTTGCTACCGTGATTTCAGCCAAGTATGCTGCTGCAGTCTGTGCTACAATGCTTACAATCAGCTTACGGGTGCAAGCTTGCAAGTAAGACCTGGAATTTCATTACTTTTAAGGTTACAGGATGTAAGAATATCTGTATGATGTTCTATAATGTATTACGGCCTTGCTTATGGTCGTAAGGACACCCATAAGCCCTTCTGTCTCCTTATTACTGCCTTTATTATGGGCGTAAGCGGGCTTGTAAACTCCAATTTTCTTGTATTTATGTAGAACACACTCCCCTTCCAACATCTAATGAAATATACACCGTTTGGGATGAAAATTAGAAGCTAAACATGCAACAAGTCTATCAAATGATAGAGGGACAAAAATGGTAGACACAAGATGATCATCAATTGCTTAGTTTGGTTCTCTAAGTCATGAATGGAGTCTTATTGATTTTGTTGTGAAATCTCAAAAGCTTTGATGCTAGCTTTAGTGTTCTAGATAAATTTAGCCAAAGCATCCTCCAAATTCAAATTTTCCTCCTAAGATTGTTCCTCTAATGGAGCCTCATATCCCTGAACATATCTTGCTAATAGATCTTCTAGGCTAGGCTCATGCTCTTGTGGTGGAATGTAGTCTTCATATTTGAATTGTGGGTTTTGTCAATGTTGTCAAAACACATTCCATGAGATGTTGGTGTAGCTCCAATGACTTGGATGATATGTGTTACAATAGGGAAAATAAAAGAAAATGTAACAAAAGGAAAATAAATGGCTAAAGTGACAGAAAATCAAGTGTTCATAATATCTGTGGAAGTTTGACTTTTTCCTATTGCTCTTTTGATTATTTTTCTTGAGGGTTTCTTGTGTCCATGAGTTCTTTTGAGTGTCTACTTGTGTTAGGACCTTAGTTAAGGTCACTAAGGAGGATAGAAAAGTGTAAAAACAAGGTCCAAGCCTTGCGGGCACTTGGGTGCATGCAAGGGGCTGTTTTAGGGGCTGTTTTAGGGGCTTCACGCCCTCTCTTGCGGGCAAGGGAGCCCATGAAGCCATCTAGAAAGGCCTCATGGCCTCCCTTGTGGCCATAAGGCAACCTGTGAACAGCCCTGGGGTTGAGGCCTATCTAAGGCTTTTCTTGGACATTCTAGGGTCTTCTTGAGCCCCTTTTTCCTCTCCTTCTTCCCCCTCCTCTTTAGCCTTCATTTCTCCTCTCTAAACTCATCATCTTTTGCCTCCAAGAAAATAAGAAGTGGAGATCTTTCTCCTATTCTCTTGATGAAGAAATTTCTAAAGGGTGAAGCTTAGAGGTGAGTTCCTTCTTCTTCTTCTTCTTCTCCTGGCCCTTTTTACCAAATTCCATTAGGTTTATGGTGGAAAATCTTCGGTTTTGTTTTTATTTAAAGTTTAGAAGAAGTTTAAAGTTGTAAAACTTTGATTTGGTGAAGGATTGAGATAGATCTTTCATTTTCTAGGTTAGGGTTACTGTAGCACCGAACCAAGTTGGGTTAATTTTGCTTTTCTTGTTAGTTTTGAAGGTTGTAAAAGTTTCATTCTTGTAGGATCTTTTAGATGAGTTGTTTAGCAAACCCTAAAAGCAACCTTTTCCCATTTTGAGCATTTTTGTTTCATTCAACTTGGTTAAGTTATTGTTAATGGTTGTTGCTTGTGTTGGTTGTTTAATTGCTTCTAGGAGGTGAAACTTCAAGCAAGGGAAAAGAGCTGGTGGAGTAGTGACACTGGAGTTTATAGCTCCCTAAGTTTGTGAGTGGGAATTTACTAAATGAAGGACTATAAATCATGCATGCTTTCTTATGTTCCCATTTCATTCTTGTTCTTCAACGATGACTTATTTTACTTAAGCTTTTGAAATGCTTCCTTTGATTTTTGGAAATCATAGATAATTCATGATTGATCTATATCCAAGAATTTCACAAAGGGCACGTTGAAATATATTTGAATGATATTATACTTGAAGTGTATCTCCAGGATGATTTATAAATTAATGTTTTCTTGATAAAAAGGATTTCATTGATGATGCTATGATCAATTGGTTCACTCTTGGAGTGAAAGTTGTATATGTGAGAATTTATGAGCTCTTGATGAGAATTATACTATTGTGTTGATTTGTCAATTGAACCTATGGCTTGAATACCATTTAGTTGTTTTAATGGTGACATGGGAGCTGAGCTCCAGTACTTACTACAGTAAGGATAAAGTTTCCACGGGACGACCTAGTTGGGGTGTCGTGGAGTACTTGTATGAGGTATCACTTTTTCAAGTGGAGCGTAGAGAGCCTGAAAGGTGTGCAGGGTTGGGTATCCGAAGTCAGCACACGGGTTCCCCAACGGCCAATGCCAAGATACGCGCTTATTGGCATCTCCTGACCTAACCGAGACCACGGTTAGCAATGGAGGGATTTCGAGGCTACTTGGGATACTATAAATTATTGTGATTTGTTTATTTATTTATTCCTAAGCATTCTGACTTGTGAAGCTATTAAAAAGAATGTGTGAATATTGGATTCCAAAATTGTATGGATTTCTTGATGATTTTGAAGGGCTTTTATTTTGCATTTTATTGAGAAAGCTTAAATTCTTATGTTATATTTGTTATTTAAAGTATCTTTATTATTTTTGAGGATTGAAACATGTTTATGTTATTTTATTTTATTTTTGATCATACATGAGTTATATTTCCATGTTTAAGCCCTCACTGAGTAACTTAGTTACTCACCCGCTCTTTCTTCCTCCCAATTGATGGCACAGTGTAAGGGTAAAAGCGTGAAGTGCTTGGCAAGAGTTGTGTTTATATTTCAATTTTGAGTGCTATATGTTACTTTATTTCCTTGGAATTTATCATAAGGGATCCACTATTTATTGTTGAACCCTGTTATGTCCTTTCTGTTTTGGAATGCTTTCATATGTCAATCTGGTCCATGTTATGTATGAGAGGTATACTTTGTGTTTTGTTGTTGTTGTTGTTGTTGTTGTTGTTGTTGTTGCTATCATTTCGGCAAACAGTGAACAGTAACTTGCTATAGTATTTTGCTACAGTACAATATTGTTTTGCCGAAGTGCTCCCAAATTCATCGTTCTTCATCGAGGCCATTGAATTGGGCACACAATCAATGGTAGATCATGTCAATTGCTTCAATACACCTCCTTGGTAAAATTCTCTTATGCTACACGAGTTAAACTCATTGTGAACGTGACTGCCTTTGTGCCCCTCCAAAGGAGGTTGGCACACACCCACAAGTCTAGACGCCTGCCTTGTTCCTTGCTTGGTCCGAGAATTCTCCAACAACGATGAACACGATCTAACTTTGCTTTTTCTCCAAACTAGCTCCACAACCCTACAATGCACAAAAGTAAACAAATGCACACAATTTAATGATTAAACCTGGTAAAAGTGATAAGTGCTCGTGTTATAGTAATGCGAAGTGTTATTATCTTGCAATGAGCATTGATTTAATCAGATTTTATCACTAAAAAGTGTGCATTTGTTTACTTTTGCGCATTGTAGGGTTGTGGAGCCAATTTGGAGAAGAATGAAGCAAGAATAGGTTATGTTCACCATTGTTGACGAGTTCTTGGACCAAGCAAGGAACAAGGCACGAGTTTAGACTTGTGGGTGTGTGCCAACCTCCATTGGAGGGGCACAAGGGGAGTCACATTCACAAAAGTCTAACTCGTGTAGCATTGGAGAATTTCGTCAAAGAAGAGAAATGAAGTAATCGACATAATCTACCATTGATTGTGTGCCCAATTCAATGGCCTCGATAAAGAACGATGAATTCGGGAGCATTTCGGCTAACTTGTGGAATTTCTGGATTTTCACAAAAGTCCGATTTCAGCCCGAATTCAGCCCGAATTCAGCCTATAAATAGCCCGTTTTCATATCTATTAAAGGACCCTTCCCTTCTATCACTTGAAGATCTTTTGGGGGGCTTTCGGCTAGGATTTGGAGAGGTTCTTGGAGGTCTTTGGAGGTGATTAAACGGCATCGACATCGACATCCTTTGGAAGAAAGCTATTGGGGAAGCTCTCATCGGCATTGATTTGGCGAGGTGTGCCCTAGGCTTGACAAGGGATTCGTTGGAGAAGACACGCGACTACACAAGACCATCGATACGATCTACAAGGGGGTTTTCTTTATGGTTTTCATGCATATTTTCTTAAATTCTTTATTGATTTTGTATTGCTCCATGGAGAGCTAAACCCTAGTGGGTATTCGGACTTGTAAACCCTAGGATGATATTGTTTCTATGACTTTTATTATGCTTTCTTAATTTGATGTTCTTTTATTGAGTTTCAATCTTGATTTTATCTTGTTATTGTTTTCCCTTAGATGTGACACTAGGGTTGAGAATCTATTAAGTTATCCTTTGAGGGTGTGACAACCTCTATAGGGTTAGACTCCTTAAGATTGAAGAGGGTTGAGAGGGAGAGTTGTGAGGTAGCGACGTACCCCTTTCCCTTCCGTTGTGATTTCTCCCTACCTCCGATTCCTTGATTCATTAGAGGTCGAAATAGAGTGAAGTGCTAGGTAGACAAACTCCCCCAAGGTTTTGGGGTGATGTGAATCCTATGCACTGGGGCTTAATTCAGACTAGGGTTCTTCCACCTGGACCAAAGGGTTAGAACTACTACACGTAGGAACAGGTTTTATCACTAGGAATCCCTAGAGCTTAAAGCAACTCCACGTAGTGTTAGGCTTAGGTAGATATACTCCCCTGGGGCTTAGTTGAGCAATCAACAGAGTGAAGGGTTGACGTGAATCCTAATGCCGGGACATAGTGTTGGGGTTAGTCACGGTTGACCTTAGGTTTGGGACCGTGTGTTTAAGGATATCCTCGACTCAATAGGCATCAATTGTAGAGCATAATACAAGTTTTGCACTAGAAGCATTAGTCCTAGGGGGAGCTTTGTCCGGGTACCCCATCGTTATATCAATTACCTCTCCTACCCTCATTATTCTTCTTGCACTCTTTTATTTTCTTTTATATCTATACATACATACTTTTCTCGTCATCGATTCCCATCCTAGCTAAATAGCGATAACACTTGTTTCTGAACACTATTCCCTATGGATACGACTACCCACTCACCAGGGTATTTTATTACTTCGACAAGGCCGTGCACTTGCGGTACACACGCAAAAGGTCATGTCAAAAAGTAATGCTCAATGTAAGACAATAACACTTCGCATCATTATAACACGAGCACTTATCAAACTCCCCCACATTTAAGCTTTTGCTTGTTCTCAAGCAAAAAATAAAACATTAAAGTACTTGGGAAGAACAATTGAAAGTGCTCGGCTTTAGGTTCACCGAAACTATGCAAAGGAAGCATTATACAAGTAAGGGGAAATCAAAATATTGCATAAAGATATATCATTGCTCTAGCTAAAAACTTGAATAAAAAAGGACAACAACTCGAAAATGTGTAAGTGTGTGCGAACTCACTCAAGATAACCCAAAAAGTGCTCCTCAAACTTTTGTTAAAAGGACTTATTTATATACAAAGGTAAGAAGGTAGTAGCTTCACACAACCTCTAAGATAGCCCTTTCCTAAGCAGCCGCCAAAGGTGGCTTTTACACTTTCGAGAAGGTAGCTCTTTCTACAGGGGTAGTAGCTTTCACGCATCCTATGAGATAGCACTTTCTCTCATTATGGCATAACTTGTATCTGACTTATGAGAGTAGCTACATACTTCATAGGAGGTAGCTCTTTCCACCCCAAATGTACAAATAAAACTAGACAAATATTCACAAGCTCACAAATTTTTTCTTTATTTCTTAAAACAAAACTAAACACTACTAAAATGATGATAAACTAGTCCTTAAACAACAATCTTGAGTTTCCAAAAGATTCCAAGATTGAGTAGTGCAATATGAAATAGTCGTGCAAAAATTCCCTAAAATTCAAGTAAAAACTAGAGCACGATGAGATACAATGTTAAAAATTCTCCTAAACTCTAAGAATACAAACATTGCAACTAAGGTGAACCGCCCGGGCTACATGAGCATAAATAATTGAATGCACAAGTAAAGATGTGTGTAATGTGAACTCCCCCCCACACTTAAGATGTACATTGTCCCCAATGTATGCATGCAAGCACAATGGAAAGTATAGTAATTAAAAAAATTCATGTAGGGGTAGGCAATTGAAACATTACTCCTCTGAACTCCAAGTGTTGTGTTTGATGGAGCTCGGTTCATTGAGAGTTGAGTCTCAATGGGTTATGGAGCACACACGGTCCCATGACCATGCCTATGACTATTCCTCAAATTTCTTACATCCAAGACCATTTGCACAGATACACAAGGGGTTCAGTGTAGCTCAAGAAAAAATCAAAGTAAAACTCGAGTATATAAAGATAGAGAAATGAAATACAACTCGAGGAAAAATAAAAGCAACATAAAACCTAAACTCAAAAGGAAGGTCCTTTCTGAGTGCTACAAGTCCAAAATATGAAATAAAAGTACAACTGAAATCAAAATAACAGATAACAAAGATAAACTATGATGCCTCAGCGTCGGTGTCCTGCACTGGAGCCTCTAGTGCTGCTGTAGGCTCTGCTGGGACCGGTGGATCAGCCAGTGGTGCGAGAGAAGATGGTGGAGTAGGGGCTCAGGGTCAAACTACGACGGTGAGGTCACGGCTTGCTCAAGTAACTGACGAAGACTTTCAAACTAGGCCATAACCTCCTGGTGCTGTGTCGCCTTAGTAGCTCGAATCTCTACTACCTTAGTCTATAACATCCCCACAGCATTCTCGAGGCGCTCAAGTCTGTCCTGGCCTCGAGAAGGCTAAAAGATGCGAACTGGAGGTGGCTCCGGTGCTGTGGGTGGTACCTGTTCCTCAGCCTGCTCAGGAGGTGGCTCTAAGGTCGGCTACGAGCCCTCAGCCTACTCTTCCTCAACCTCGGCATGCTCTGGCTGGGGTATGATGAATGCATAAGTCCCTTATCTAGCTCTGCGGATCATACCCATCACCCTCAGTGTCTCTGTGTCTAGGAGAGCTAGTATAGTCATCTTCTCAGCCCTGCGAACTCCGTCCCTGAGACCTATACCTGTAACGAGTTAAGTGATGTAGGGGCCTGAGAAAATAACTCCACATCTGGGTAATGGTCCTGATGGCATAAATACTCAGCTAAAACATTCCCCAAATGGAGTGGCTCACTCTGTACCATGGAATGCAGGTAAAGCAGCTCCTATCTACTCAACAACCCTGTGCTATCTCCTCTGCCGCTCACTGACCTGCTCAGGACGGCATGAATATATCTGTACGCTGGCGGGGAAAGACATGTCACCTTCGAAACCTCTGGCTCGTACTGTCCATCTCCACACAAAGAACTATAAGCTCTTTTGGGTGTCAAGTTCCCTGGGTAGTCTGTGGGAAGCTACTCATACTCTTTCGTCTCGGTAAACGCCTTATCGTATAAGCCTATCCTAACCGAGAACTGTGTAATACTTAGGCTGAAGTGCTGACCAAGTGCACGAAACTGAATGGTATCCACATCAGTGAAGCTGTCGTATCCTCGGTCAAACTCGAACGATGCTAGAACCTTGAGAGTGAGTTATCGGATAGCTGGCTCTTTGATAGATAATAAACGGCCACAGCTACCGACTGCGAGCAGCTCGTCGATCTCATCCGTGACACTGTCTCCTCCCTGTATCCCTCTAACTGCGGTTAAGTCAGGGTAACGTGACTGGCCGAACCTAAGTTTCGCTAAGCGCTCAAAGTGAGCCTAATGCTCGGGTAAAGAGAACTCGATCTGCTTTGTAGGGGGTGAGGGCTCGCGAGGGCGTTTACCGGTCGCTTTCTTAGACCTGGAAGCCATACCTGCGAGATTGAAAAGAGAAAATGATTAAACAACTTCAAAAACTCAATCTGTAGAAATCCACACGCCTGTGTGGAACTTCGGGCGGATACAGCCGCCTGGCCGTGGAGCTAAAATTCCGTATTTTACACAATAATTCGTTCTAAGTCCTTTCTAAATGCATTCACATACAATTTAATCATGCAAACCAACCGAAATAATCGAAAAGAACGAATTAAATCAAGATTGTTGAAGAAAAGAGGATGAAGTGCCTACCGATGGTGTGAATGGTAAAAACCTCGAAATCGGCCGAAAAACAACCTCTAAAGCTTTTAGAATGCTAAGAGAAAGTCAGGAGAGCGAGAGAGAGGAGTTCAGAGAGTATTTGAGAGTGAAAAGATCAAGAGGCACGAGTGAAATTAAAAGAAAAATCGCGACTTTTGAAGTTTTGCACATCCACACGCCCGTGTGCCTCTACTGTTAGGGTTCATAGGGGTAGACACACGCCCTTGTGTGCGCTCTGGTTGCTCTCTGAACACCCCCACAGGGCCATGTGAAAACCCCACACGGCTGTGTGCCTTTACAGGGGAGTCTCACAGGGATAGTCACACGCCCCTGTGTGCTCTCGGGAAAAATGCCTAAGGCTTCTACCCACATCCAAACGGCCGTGTGGAAATTCCACATTGCCGTTTGCCCAACCTGGCCAAGAACACAAGGCCGGCCATAGGGGCACCTACACGCCCCAGTGGCCTCTTTGGATATCCCAAGAAACTCTAATTGGCCACACGACCGTGTGAGAAATCCACATAGCCGTGTTCCTTTCACAAGCTCTCCCACAGGGGCACCCACATGGCCCTTGTGACGCTCGGGATGGAAGGGAAGTCTCTACAGGATTTCACACGGCTGTGTGCCTTAACACATGGATACTCACAAGGGCAACCACACGGCCCATGTGACGCTCAGGAATAAGAGTTCAAGTTCTGTAGGAATTCACACGGCCTTGTGGAAATTCTACATAGCAGTGTGCCCTTCACAGGGTCTGTCACAGGGGCAGCTATATGGCCCCTGTGATGCTCAGGATGAGCGATGAGATGGTCTGATAAACGTCTAAATGTACGTATTTTATATATATACTTGCGCATGCTTTCCGTATTTTATTTATGAGTCGATGCCCTTTTTCGGTCTAATTTGGTTATTTCTTGTTTCAGGTGCAAAAGATGCTTAGGGGAGCTCAACGACTGGATTTGGGAAGAAATTCACGCCGAAATCGTCGTTTTAGGGTCCCCGGCACTGTAGCAACATTGTAGCAGCCTGAAGCACGAACATTTGAAGAATTTTCTAAGTCTGGAAAACCTCACGGGCAAGCTCACAGCCATGAGGTCAACCGCAAGCAATTCAGGGGCAGGCAGCACTGTAGAAGAGTCACTGTAGCGGTGTCACTGTAGTAGTGCTGTAGCAATTTTACAACTTTGCTAATTCTTTCGACTCACATTACTGGCTACCTCATAGGCCACATATGGACCGTGAGCTCACCTGTGAAGAGGCACAAGATCATCTTTAAAAAGGTTTCTAGGGCGTCATCTTGCTGCTCTTTGGCCACCTCTTCTCCTCCATCATCATCTAGGACATCAAGGCTGTGGGAGAAGGCATTTTTGAGGAGCAAATCGAAGAGAGAAGAAGATCACACTCAAGGGAGAGCATCTAGGAGTTCGTCGGCATCGATCCACGGATTCCCATCACCATCTTCTAGTCTTCATCTTAGGGGAGTTGTTATGAGCTTTATCTTGTATTCCTTGTTTTGGATACATTCTCCTTTGTTGATGATGAACTAGACTCCCAAGGTCACCGGGCATCCGGTGAACCTTGGGATGAACTTGCTTGTTTGGATGTTTTGAGTATATTTTTGGTATTTGGTTTGGTTGTGGTCTAAGCTTTGTGTTCTTTATTGTATCAAATTGCATGAGAACTCTGTGGTTTGAATTCTAGGTTGTACTTGGTTGCGTGACCATCGCCCTTGTACTAGACATTCTTGGCTTAGAAGGGATACGTGTACAAATATGCCGTGACCATCGGGTATTTGTACTCCTCCACCCATTATGGATGAACCTAGATATTGAGTTTGACCCTAATTAGAGATTTCCTATGCGTAATGCAATTGTAGGTGGATTTGGGCGGAAGTAATTCCGTATTCCAATACTCGTACAGGATTAGGGGTTATCGCCGTGACCATCGGGGTGACCTATCTTTGGACATCTCTTGGCTCGACTACCATTACCTTCGTAACTCTAGCATCCTACTAGCTTTAGTAGTCCCGAGGGGATCCTCGCCCATGGCCTTGTTCATTTATTGCTAATTGTTTCCTTAATGTGCTTGTTTGGTGTGCCTTAGTCCATGTGTTTATAGTTTTCTCTTTATTATTCTTCTTATCTTGTTTTAATACTATATTTGGTAGACTAGGTAGTATCTTCTAGGGGGAAGTAATAGCAGCTCTTGGGACCCTGGGAATACGACCCCTATGTCACTCACAGGGTATTAGTTGACAACCCGTCTGTTTGCGGACCGCGTATCAAGTTTTTGGCGCCGTTACCAGAGACTCCAAGAATGCTAGGAAAACCTTTAGTTCACTGATCTATTCATTTTGATTTTATTTTGTAAATATTTGTCTTTCTATGTGTTTTCTATCCTTTTGTGCATACTTGCTTGTTTTCTTTTTCTTTTAAGTCTTTTTTTAGCTTATTGATTTTTGTTTCATTTATTTACAAAGGGCTATGGATTTTCAAGAAAAACTTTTGGCCGCAAAGATTTTTGTACTTGAGGAACAGACGGCTAAGGACTTTCAAAAAACCTATGCTCTTCTGACGAAAGTAGAAAATCTGCTTGGCATGAAAGCAATCCCAAGCAATCTTCCACAACCCCAAGTTCCCCAATTTCAGCCCCAACCACAACAAGTGAGAAAGTACACCACTGAAGATGTCTTGGCCAAACTTATGATTAACACAGAGGCAAGGTTTCAGAATATAGACAAAAGGTTTGATGAAATGTGCAAGGTATTGCGAATTGTCCAAGCTTCTATTCAGTCTCTCGAGAACCAAGTCGGGCAACTTGTTACTGCAAATTCTGAGCCTTCTTCAAGTAACTCAATTGAGCACTTAAGAGCCATCACTCCTATGAGTGGGAACCAAATAGAAGTGGGGACCGAAGATAGCACAAGTGTTTTGGAAGACGGGGTAAAGCAAGACAATGTGGAGGTCATCATGGCTATGGAAAAATGTGAGGAAGTCGAAGATGCTCAATCGACCACATTTGAAGACACTACTCACCTTCATATCGACCATTCCATCAACCAATCAATAATCTTCAAGTGCAGAAAAGAAACTCCGGGAATTGTATTTGAAGATGTGGGAAGCAAGCTAAGACCATCCTTGAACCCACCAATGCTGGGCTTGGACAATTCCCAGCCAAAAATATTTCTATGGCGGCCCAAGCAAATTTTGTGGGAAATGGTTGACTATTCAAGAGGGGTTGAGAAAAAAATTGTGGAAATGATGTTAAAGCCACCAATTGATACACCTATGCAAAGATTGACAAGTTCTCTACCAAACTTATTCCCTTGGAGACCCAAACAACACTTATGGGTAGTTCAAGGCCATTTACCAAGGGTTGAGAAAGAAGATGTGGATAGGATGTTGAAGCCACCCCATGATCCACCAATGCCGAGCTTAGATAACTCTCAGCCAAAGCTTTTTCCATGGAGGCCCAAGCAATTTTGTGGTGGGGTACTCAAAGGAATATTTGCCGGGACTATAAAAGAAGCGGGGAGGAGGTTCAAGCCATCTAAGTATCCGCCAAAGTTGAAATTGCACAATGCCCGGCCCAAAATTTTTCCATGGAGGCCAAAAGGTAACTCATGCTTGACCTCCAAATTTGCATCATCCCGGAAGGTAAGTTTCGTATTTCTTGGTAGTTCTTATGCCACTTCTAGCCGGGATGAACAAACCATTTTCAAGCCTCCTTAGGTAAGAAAGAGGTACGTCGAGCTAATGACGTTAAACAAGCACTTCTTGGGAGGCAACCCAAGTTTTTAAATTTGTTGCAATTTCATTTTCATGTTGTTTGAATGCTTGTCTTATTCATTTTCCGTATTCTTGGTGTGTTTGAAGTTTTAGTCTTCTTAGGTTTCTTCATGTGTTAGTCATTTTTATCGTCATTTTTGTTTAATCATTCATGCATATTTGTGTGTTACCTTGAGTGACTTAATGATTAGATATCATGAAATCCATGTTTTGAGTGTTTCCATGCATTGTTCGGCTTTGTTTCGAGTGTTTTTAAGGTTTAGAGGAGGCGAACTTGATGTAATCTTGAATTCTGGCCGTTTATGGCCCGTGAGGAAGCTCGTGAGCCATCCAGAACTCTCTCATGGCCTAGCTCATGGGCGTGAGCTTGGCCGTGAGGCATCCAGACTGGGCTCACGGGTGACCTCACGGCCGTGAGGGCACCCACATGGACACTCGGGCTGAACTTTAAAGTGGGTACCTCTTCACCATTTTCTTCATATCTCTCTCATTTCTCATCCGTTTTCCCTCATTCTTTCACCGTTTTTCTTCGGTTTTCTTCCTCTACACGAATATCCTACTTTCAAGGACTTAATTTGCATGATTTATTGGGAGTTTTTCCATCATCCTCACCGACTTTCCAAGGTACCCCTTTCTAAACCCTAGCTGTTGAGCATGAATGTTTCTTCTTCCTTTCTCCTATTTTTCAATTTGAATGGATGCCAATGTTGTGAGAGATTGGTTGTTTGTTGTTTCTTTGGTTTTTTGAGCAATTTTAAAGCTTTGTAAAAATTTTTATGCTCCATGTCCAAGGGAAGCTCTTGCAAATTTTTTTTGGGTGTTACTGTAGCATTTCTTGAATTCTTTCACACTTCATCATGAGATGCCCTTGATTTTCTTGTATTTTGGACTGATATTGTATCATCTATGTTACCCCTTGGAAACACTTGCAATAAGAGAGAATTGAACATCATGATATTGAATGCACATGGACTTGCTTGGATGATGTTTTGTTCCATTGTTTATCTTGTGTTTGTGTTTGTTGTGTTTGTGTTTGTTCTTATTTATTTTTGTATTTTATATTTGATGTGTGATTAAATACCTTGAGTTGATGTTCTTTTCTACCTTGCAGGGTGGAATTAGGGCATCAAGAGCACCTTTCTTCTCCATTGTCTACAATGATCTTTGGTGGTCACCCCGATCTCATGGATGTCAAGACACATGCTTTAAGACTCGGGGAAGTTCATGAAACCCTCCTACTATGTTTTTATTGTCTATATTATTGCATTCTATTGCTTAGGCACATTGACGGCAATGTGCATCTTAAAGTGGGTTGTAGATTTGGATTTTCGTGAACTTTGAAATTTTTTGCAATTGCATGCTTAACTACCTATGATAGCTATGATTTTATTGTTAAGGACTTCCTGGCTTGATAGAATGATAGTTGTGAGCTGTACTTTACCTGTGTTTGCATGTAGCTCTGTTTCACCTTTAGTGCATCCTTATACTTGTTCATGATCACTTCTACTTTGTATACTCCAACCAACCCATCATAATGATTTTGGCATTAGACTGTTAAATTCTATTTTCAATACTCTTTTAAGAACTTTTGTGTTCCTTCATTGTTTTCTTTAGCCTAAAGTGAACTATTGTAGTGGGTTTAACTAGGGGATATGAGAGATAGTCTGTAAATAAAAAAATAATAATAATAAAAAAAGAAAAGAGAGTCTATGACAGTATTCCTCTGCTAGTATAGCATTAATGCGTCTATGTAGATTGTAATCAAAGTAGGATGGGTGGCTCTTGTGCCTGGCCAGCATGTGCATTCGTCTAAAAGATTTTTGTGCAGTCTATGTTAGTCGGGGACTCAGAAAAAAAAATGTATGTCTGTATATACGTGAGAGTAATAAAGTATCTTAATCCCTTGGTACTCGATGTATAGTCACTTAAGAGCTAAAATTTTATCTAGGAACCGAAGGACTCTTAACTGAGTATTGACGGTGTATTTAGCATTCTAATGCCGTTTCATTGTGTGTGGGGTGAATGGTCATCCTGGTGTAATCTAGGATGTGGAGGTCAAGGTGGGAGTCAGCACACACTCACGAGACACTCTAGGGGAAATAGAGCTAGCATTTCTTGACTATTCATTGAACAACTCATTTCTTGATTTCTGTCCATTTGTGCTTGTGGAGTTCTTTACTATTGAGCTTGAGGTCGTACATTTATCTGTTTATCTTCTTTCCCCTGTTCTTCATGTTTGTTTACTTAGGGACAAGCAAACGCTTAGGTGTGGGGATGTTTGATAAACGTCTAAATGTACGTATTTTATACATATACTTGCACATGCTTTCCGTATTTTATTGATGAGTTGATGCCCTTTTTCGGTCTAAATTGGGTTGTTTCATGTTTCCGGTGCAAAAGATGCTTAGAGGAGCTCAACAATGCGATTTGGGAAGAAATCCACTCTGAAATCGTCGTTTTAGGGTCCCCGGCACTGTAGCGACACTGTAGCAACCTGAAGCACGAACATTTGAAGAATTTCTAAGTCTGGAAACCCTCACGGGCAAGCTCACGGCTGTGAGGTCAACCGTAAGCAATTCAGAGGCAGATAGCACTGTAGCAGCGTCACTGTAGAAATGCTGTAGCAATTTTAGAACTTTGCGAATTCTTTCGACTCACATTACTAGCTACCTCACAGGCCACATATGGACCGTGAGCTCACCTGTGAAGAGATATGAGATCATCTTTAAAAGGGTTTCTAGGGCATCATCTTGCTGCTCTTTGGCCACCTCTTCTCCTCCATCATCATCTAGGACATCAAGGCTGCTGGAGAAGGCATTTTTGAGGAGCAAATCGAAGGGAGAAGAAGATCACACTCAAGGAAGAGCATCTATGAGTTCGTTGGCATCGATCTACGGATTCCCATCACCATTTTCTAGTCTTCATCTTAGGAGAGTTGTTATGAGCTTTATCTTGTATTTCTTGTTTTGGATACATTCTCCTTTGTTGATGATGAACTAGACTCCCAAGGTCACCGGGCATCCGGTGAACCTTGGGATGAACTTGCTTGTTTGGATGTTTTGAGTATATTTTTGGTATTTGGTTTAGTTGTGGTCTAAGCTTTGTGTTCTTTATTGTATCAAATTGCATGAGAACTCTGTGGTTTGAATTCTAGGTTGTACTTGGTTGCGTGACCATCGCCCTTGTACTAGACATTCTTGGCTTAGAAGGGATACGTGTACGAATACGCCGTGACCATCGGGTATTTGTACCCCTCCACCCATTATGGATGAACCTACATATTGAGTTTGACCCTAATTAGATATTTCCCTAGGCGTAATGCAATCGTAGGAGGATTTGGATGGAAGTGATTCCGTATTCCAATACTCATACCGGATTAGGGGTTATCGCCGTGACTATCGGGGTGACCTATCTTTGGACGTCTCTTGGCTCGACCACCATTACCTTCGTAACTCTAGCATCCTACTAGCTTTAGTAGTCCCGAGGGGATCCTCGCCCGTGGCCTCGTTCATTTATTGCTAATTTTTTCCTTAATGTGCTTGTTTGGTGTGCCTTAGTCCATGTGTTTATAGTTTTCTCTTTATTATTCTTCTTATCTTGTTTTAATACTAGATTATGTAGACTAGACAGTGCCGTCTAGGGGAAAGTAATAGCAGCTCTTGGGACACAAGGGAATACGACCCCTGTGTCACTCACAGGGTATTACTTGACGACCCGTGCGCTTGCGGACCACGTATCATGGTCCACACGGTGTTGTGTTTTCTCTAGATTACTTAGAAAAATTATAGGCTTTGCAGAAAATTTCAGAATCAAATTCATAACACTTAGAGCCTGCAAAGACGATAAAAACACAACTAGAAATCCATGAGAACACACTCAAACGACCCAAAACTTCATCAATCAACATTTAGGCACACTAAATCAACAATAATCCATGAAAAATCATAGCACATGCAAATAAAAATCAGGACACCAACACTAAAACCTTTATTCATGCTAGAACTAAACTAAACCTTAGAAAAACAGTAAAACAGTAAAAGCTTGGGTTGCCTCCCAAGAAACGCTTCTTTAACGTCACTTAGCTTGACATACCTGGCCTTACCTCACCGGGGTTCATGAATAAATGTTGCCCTCTTCCCTATAACTTGAAAGCATGCAGAACATAATCTTTGTAGAGTAGAGGGAGAGTTGTCGAGTTTGTTACCACACAAGGGCGAAACACCCTTACTCCTTGAATGCTCATCCCCATTTGTGTTGGGGCTCTTTTTGTGGCGTCTCCTCGATCTTCTCATCTTCCGGATCACCCTCTTCATGACTCCCGGGGCCGGCTTCACTTCCTCAACGAGACCAAGTGCTAGTACATCTTCAATCTCCACGTCTTGGTCTGACCACCCTTCATACGGGTCCGGATTCATCATTTCCTGCACATATTCATCAACAAGTTCATCAGTAACATCAAGGTAATAGAGAGCATCATCAAAGTCTAGAGAATGTCTCATGGCTTCGGCGAGGCGATAGGTGAGCTTGTCATCTCCAACCCTCAAAGTGAGCTTTCCACCGTCCATGTCTATCAATGCCTTGGAAGTACGCAAGAATGGGCTCCCAAGAATCAGTGGTACATCAACATCCTCATCCACATCGAGCACTATAAAGTCCACATGAAAGATGTATTTATCCACTTTGATGAGCATATCTTCAATTATGCCTCTTGGATGCCTAACGGAACGATCGGCTAGCTGAAGCATCATCCGAGTGGGCCTAGGCTTTCCCAAGCCTAGCTTTTGAAAGAAGATGTAGGGCATGCCATTAATACTCGCTCCCGAATCTGCTAGTGCCATTTCCTCACCCAAATCACCAATGTTGCATGGGATGATGAAGCTCCCGGGGTCTTTTCTCTTGCTCGGCATATTCTTTTGCAACACCGCCGAGCAAGTGGCATCTAGAATCATGGATATACTCTCCTCCAATTTTCTCTTATTGGTCAATAGGTCCTTCAAGAACTTCGCGTACTTAGGGATTCGTGACAACGCCTCCAAGAAAGAAATGCTGATGTGCAACTGCTTAAACAACCCTAAAAATTTCTTGTACTGCTCGTCTTGCTGATCATTCTTTAAGCGGGAAGGATAGGGAATTCTAGGCTTGTGTGGTGGGGGTGCCACCTCTTTCTCTTTCGATGCTCTCTCAACTTCCACTACTTCAGGTGCTTCATCATTCTTCTTTTCAAGAGGGACACTACGCTCAACCTCTCTGCCACTTCTCAAGGAAATTGCCTTTAATTGCTCCCTCGGATTCGTCTCCGTATTACTTCGCAATTTGACCAACTTAGTTCTCCAAGTTGTGCAACGATGCAGTGTGGTTGCAAAGTGTAGACTCTATTGACTGAAATCTCACGTTCGATGATTGGACAAAATGTGTGAGGGCTTTCTCTAAGTCGGTCATCTTGGTTTCTAACCCCGTCACCCGATTTTCCAAGTTCAGCGCTTGTTGTTGTTGGAACTCCGGTAGTGCATTACTCTTTTATTTCCCTTGGTTGCTCCATGACAAGTTAAAGTGATTCCTCCACCCCGGATTGTAGGTACCACTGTAGGGATTCCCTTGACCTCTAAATGCATTCCCTACAAAATCCTCTTGTTCAACCAAAGAAGAAGCTACCACCAATAGCTATCGAACAATCATTTGAAGCATGTCCTCCCTCACATCCATTACAATTCGTGATGGCCGCCACTCTTGGTGAAGTTAGAGTGTCTAACTTCTTACTCAATGATTTTACTTGTGCCACCAACGATGTAACCGCATATATCTCATGAAGACCGGCAACCTTCTTCCTATCCCTTGAGTTCCATTGATAGCTATTCAAAGCCATCACTTCTATAAGTTGTTGGGCTTCACCGGGAGTCTTGCTTCCTAAGGTACCCCCTGCCGCCGCATCTAGCAACTGCTTGGTGCTTGGATTCAACCCATTGTAGAACCTATGTATGATCATCCAATCGGGAAATCCGTGTTGTGTGCACTTACGCAGGAGTTCCTTGAACATATCCCATGTCTCAAATAGAGACTCCAATTCCGTTTGCATGAAGGAAGAGATCTCATTCCTACGTTTTGTTGATTTTTCGGGAGGAAAATTTCGGCCCAAGAACGCTTCTACCATCTCCTCCCATGTGGTAATAGATGCCCTAGGTAATGAGTGCAACCATTGCTTCGCTCTTCCCTTCAAAGAAAATGGGAAAGCTCTCAATCTGATGGCATCATCCGTTACTCCACTGATTTTCAACATGTCTCACATCTCCAAGAAGTTTTCTGATAAGTGCTCGTGTTATAGTAATGCAAAGCATTATTATCTTGCAATGAGCATTGATTTAATCAGATTTTATTACTAAGAAGTGTGCAATTGTTTACTTTTGTGCATTGTAGGGTTGTGGAGAAGATTTAGAGAAAAAGAAACAAGAATAGGTTATGTTCGCCATTGTTGAGGAGTTCTCGGACCAAGCAAGGAACAAGGCACAAGTCTAGACTTGTGAGTGTGTGCCAACCTCCATTGGAGGGGCACAAGGGCAGTCACATTCACAAAAGTCTATAACTCGTGTAGTATTGGAGAACTTCGCCAATGAAGAGAAATGAAGTAATCGACATAATCTACCGTTGATTGTGTGTCCAATTCAACGGCCTCGATGATGAACGATGAATTCGGGAGCATTTCGGCAAGTACTGTAGCACACTGTAGTTTTCCTACTGTAGCAAAAATCACTGTAGCAAGCTACTGTTCATTTCTGCCAAAAATCACGATTCCAGAGAATTCACACGGGCCTGTGGAATTAACACACGGCCGTGTGAATTAATTCCCAGCGAGCCAGAGACTTCACACGGGCGTGTGGAAATTCCACACGGCCGCGTACTGTAGTAGAAATACTGTAGCATAAACACTGTAGCAAAACACTGTTCACAATTCGGCGAAATCAACAAAACTGAATTTCCACACGGCCGTGTGGAATTAAGACACGGGCGTGTGGAAATTCTGGTTTTTCACAGGGCCGTGTGGAAAATGCACAGGGGCGTGTAGAAGTCCGATTTCAGCCTATAAATAGCCCGTTTTCAGATCTATTCATGACTCCTCCCCTTCTATCACTTGGATATCTTTTGGGGGGCTTTCGGCTAGGGTTTGGAGAGGTTCTTGGAGGTCTTTGGAGGCGATTAAACGGCATCGACATCGACTTCCTTTGGAAGAAAGCTATTGGGGAAGCTCTCATCGGCATTGATTTGGCGAGGTGTGCCCTAGGCTTGACAAGGGATTCGTTGGAGAAGACACGCGACTACACAAGACCATCGATACGATCTACAAGGGGGTTTTCTTTATGGTTTTCATGCATATTTTCTTAAATTCTTTATTGATTTTGTATTGCTCCATGGAGAGCTAAACCCTAGTGGGTATTCGGACTTGTAAACCCTAGGATGATATTGTTTCTATGACTTTTATTATGCTTTCTTAATTTGATGTTCTTTTATTGAGTTTCAATCTTGATTTTATCTTGTTATTGTTTTCCCTTAGATGTGACACTAGGGTTGAGAATCTATTAAGTTATCCTTTGAGGGTGTGACAACCTCTATAGGGTTAGACTCCTTAAGATTGAAGAGGGTTGAGAGGGAGAGTTGTGAGGTAGCGACGTACCCCTTTCCCTTCCGTTGTGATTTCTCCCTACCTCCGATTCCTTGATTCATTAGAGGTCGAAATAGAGTGAAGTGCTAGGTAGACAAACTCCCCCAAGGTTTTGGGGTGATGTGAATCCTATGCACTGGGGCTTAATTTAGACTAGGGTTCTTCTTCCAATATCAGTGTCTCCTTCAACAAGAATTGAAGGGTTCCAACAGGTATAAACTAGAGCTGAAAATAAAGAAAAGAAAACAAATAAGAATGATGATAGACAAAGAAAGTGTGAAATAGAAAGTGAAGTGAATAGCTAAAATAGCAAAAAGCAAATATCTAAAACACGGCTACTCCCCGGCAACGGAACCAAAAACTTTGACAAGGGCTCGAAAGCGCACGAGTTATCGCAGTAATAATAGTCCCCCGGTGAGAGGGTAGTCAAATCTACAATATCCAAGTGAAATAATTAAAATGATAGAAAACATTAAAACTTCCTCAAGCTTCTCCGTCTTGTAGTTATCCTAAACACCCTTGAGTCTTCCACAAACACCACCATAAAACCTTTTGACAGAGTACTTAATTCCTTTGGCCCTGGGTTAAGCCTAGATATCCCTTGGATTGATAGAAGAAAACCCCGAGAAGTCTCCTCCTCTCTTGCCTCTGCTTGGCCATGATTAGGACTAATGTTACTTATGAAATGCAAGTGCACGCTGATCAAGTAATACAGTGTTCTAAAAGTAGGGTTGTCTATCCACAAGGAACTAGAGAGCACTAGTACTAATTCAAAAATCATTACATAGCATAAACAAAGTCGTAAATGTCAAATCTAAAACAGAAGCTAAGAACTAAAGCATAAAAAAAATAACGGTAGATCAAGCATATAAGCATGGTGTTCGAGCATAGATTTCCCCTGGGTTTGATTAGGTCCAAAACAAGGTTGCACCAGATTTTGCTATAAAGTCTTGAGAGAGTTCCAAAATTATATTGAACTTTCTCAAGGTGAACAATAACAAGTCCCATTTGGCATTGATATAGACTAACTTATTACTACATTACACTAGATGAATTCTATCTAAAGAAGATATGGATTTAGTGAGTAGCCAATCCCTTTCTTGAGGCTGATTGCCTCTAATTCCATACAAAGCTAGACTAGAATCTCTCATAATACGATTGAGAACCTAATGTCAACTCACTTAGATGAACCATTAGGAAAGAAATCTCAATTCTGAAGTGCCATATATCTAGGCAGACTCATCATATCCTTCAATTGTGGTATGTCTATACTCGGTGGATATTTTAATTTTTCACATAAGTACATCAATCATGAAACTCTTGGCCTTCTGTACACTAAAGTTCAAGTCAAGTAATAATGTATAATTGAATTCAACATCAGCGTATTACAATTAAACTATCAAAACAAGTGATACGGACTAATGTTACCTATGAAACGCAAATGTACGTGCCAATCAAGTAGTATAGGATGCTAAAAAGCAAGGTTATTGACACGACATCTCGCATGTGCGTAGCGCAAGTGCACGGGTGTCGAAGTAATAAAATATGATGAACTGAACTCAATCGCACACAAATATGAAATCACAAGCAAACAAAGGAAAGGTAAAATAAGAGAAGTCTTAATCAATAAAGATGAGATACCCGGGCAATGCTCCCCCTAGGATCTAACATGAAACACAAGATTTACTAAATGTTTCTAAACTGAGTTAAAAGAGTTGAGGTAATCCAAGAACAATCGGTCCCTGCCTCGAAGCCACCGATACTAGTCCCTAACAAGGTCCCGGTGGAAAAATCACTCAATCTCAACACCTCACACCCTATATGACTGCAATGAACTCTAGGGATACCTAAGAGTGTAACCAATTCCAAAAGATAGATGTAACCCTACTTCTAGGCAGAAAATCCCTAACCCCTACAAAATCGCGGCGGAGAAATCTCTCAATCTCATGAATCACACCAAATATGGTTACATAAAGCTTAGGGAATATGGAGATAGGAAACATTCGATCAGGAGGGAAAAGGGACACTCCACTGTCTCATGACTCACCCTCTCAATCTTCTTTAATCTTGGAGTTCTAACCCTAATGAAGACCTCTATCCCACTAAGGCAACAAATCATGCAATAATCAATCAATCACAAGGATCAATAATACATGCAAGCAATGATAAAACAAGATTAAAACTCAAATAGACTCGGATTTAATAGAAATCATAAAGTAAATCAATATAAAGAATTGATCCTAGGGTTCACATGCCTAAATACCTACTAGGGTTTAGCCCTCCATGGTGTTTATTACAAAACAAAGAATAATGCAATGAAAAGCAATGAAACCCATAGAGAAAAACCCCCTCAAATTTGTGATAATGGCCTTGATGGGTCGCTCAACGTCTTGAAGGATCCCTCTTCGAAGCTAGGTTGTTGATGGTTCCCTCGATACTATGACAGAGAAAAGATCTATCAAAGTTGGTGAAGAATGGCCCCCAATCTCGCCAAAGACCTCCTTTTGAAACCCTAGCCACTTTGCCCTTCAAATGTGCACAATAAAGTCGCCAAAGAATCGAGCAAAAGGGCTATTTATAATCATAAACTGCGTCTATTACATGCTTTCATGCCACTGTGTAGGCTGCAGGAATTTCCACACGACCATGTGGAATTTCCACTTGACCGTGTGAACAGTAATTCTGCTGTAGTACATGAGCTACTCTTGTGTCTTGACCATTTTGTTGTACAAAAAACTCCCAACAATATGTCTTCATAACCTATCTTTGCTTCCTTTTCTTCCTTCAAGGCATTCACATCCTAAATGCACAAAGCAACATAAAATACACTTTATGAGACATAAACCATAGTAAAAATGATGCTCAGTGCATATAAAATACATAAACAAATATGTCTAGTCAAGCACTTATCAGTTATCAATTTAATGCACTCTCCGTAAGCGTACGGGTCGCACACAAGTAATACAGTGGTACCCCGCTAGGGGTAGGGTTGTTGAACCATAGGGGTTGGACTAAAAGTACTAATTTGTCTTCCGATCTCTAGTTAAACAGAGATTGGGTTGAGTTAAAGAAAGAAACAAAACAGGAAAAAGAAAGAACAGGTGAAGAGATCAAGTAAACAAGGGTCGCGAATTCAACAACAAGAGAGCAATTCCCCTGGATAATTCCTATGAGCTATAGTATGTTGACTTGCTTCTAATGCCTACCAGGTACATTAGAGGGTTTTATTGTGTGCTTAAGAGTAATGGTACATCCGTGGTTCTCAAATGCACCAAGGTTTGCTAGGGTAACTGTGCATTTCAAACACATTGAGTTTTGCAATCACACAAGCAATCACAACTATGCTAATCAAGACCGAGTTTTACCAAAGTAACTGTACAAATCAAACTCATCAAGTTATGCAACACAAGATTTAACACAAGAAACCCAAAGAACTCAGTAGATAATAAGAGCAAGTAGTCAAAGTATACAAAGAATCATAGTTCAATATCTCGAGGAACTGTGGACGGTTAGCCCCTCATGGATACATACGACAAGAAAGAAAAAGCTAAAGAACTAAGGAAAGAAGACATGACTCCCTCCTTCTCAAGATGTTCTTCCAAGTTGAGGTTCCTAGATGCTAACCCCACTTCCCTTGTGCCTCCTACTCATCCTTGGTCATCTAGATGGTGTGGTGAAGCTTGATCTTCGCTTCCATCAAAGTTCTCCCTGTGAAGAATGTAATCCCCAATAAAAGATAAGAGTGAAACCCTAGACATCTGGAGTTAAAAAGACTGATTTCGGGCTTGACATGGTCTAAGCATAGTCGTTCTTGGACCGTGCTTTCCTTTGAGATTTCTGAGTGAATCGACTAAGTGCATGCCTAGGATAATTAGGGGGAGAAGCATAGTCATACTCCTCTAGTGCTTTGCTTATGCACGACCTTGGTAGGGGCCTCCTGATCCTGCTTCCCTTGTTGAGCAGAAGTTGTCTCCAGACTGAGAAAATCAAGGGAAGGAGCATGATTGTGCTAAGGCTGTGCTTGGACTGAGAGCACCCTCCTACTTGAATTATTTTGGGTCATCTCCAGGCTGAAATAATTAGGGGGACAAAGCACGACTGTGCTCTGTCCGTGTTTCACTTGAGCATTTAGCAAAATCTTCATTCTTTGCTTGTTTAATCCCCGATTTCACTCCAAACTGCTTCGAGCCCTGTAATCCTGGACAAAGAACAAATATACCCAGAATAGTACCACAAATAAACAAACGTATGCTAAAAGACAAGTAAAAGACTGAATTGAGGGTAAATAAACATGATATGAAATGCACTCATCACGATCCATGAGGAACTAAAGAACATTAGTACTAATTCTTGAGTAGTCACTTGGCCAAAACAAAATTGTGAGTGTAGAATCTAAATCATAAACTAAAAATGGAAGCATAAATAAAATCATGGTAAATCAAGCATGTAAGAAAGGTGTTCAGGCATAGAGTTTCACTTGGGTTTGGTTAAGTCATGGACAAAGTTGCACAAGATTTTCCATTACGGTTGAATAGAAGAGTTCTAAAATCATATTATCCTCTTTCTTAAGATGAACAATAACTAATCCCATATTCGTTGATATAGACATCCTTATGATTGCATTACTAATAGGGAAGCAAGCATACATGGCAATCTAGTAATAGAGTGTGCTGGAAAGCAAGGTATTGATACTTAAGGAAAATAGAGTTTACTAATATTAATCCTTAAGCTGAAACTAGCGTACTTAAAGTGGTGTGTTGTGAAAAAAAATTAAAAAGAAAACAAGAATAAAAAACACTTAAGTAAATATGGCTAAACAAGCAAGGGAAATGGGGTGCTTGGGCATAGACCCTTTCTAAGGTTTTTAAAATTCCAGGTCAATGGTTGTAAGTGTAGCAAACCTAACTGAACTGATAGAAATTCTAAAGTATACTATCACCTTTCTTAAGGTGAATAGTAATTGATCATATATGTTGCTGATATAGACAATTCTAAGATAATATTGCACTCAATGAAATCTTAATAAGAATCAACAAAAAATCAAGATTTAGACAATCCTTCTCTCAAAGTAAGTTCCCTTAATCCCATATAAAATAGGAATAAGATCTATGTCTGGAACTACTCCCTATGATTGCAAAGAGTACGAAATTACTTGCCAATTAACTCAGAAGGATTGTGGAAGGAGAGCTCTCGACTCCAATCTACCTTATCTCTAAGCATACTCACAATTCTCCTTCAATCGCAGCTTGCCTATGCTAGGTGGGTCTCTTGACTCATCGCACAGGCACATAAAAAATGAAACTAGCTTCTTTGCCTAAATAGCATTCAAGATAATAGAAACTCGCAATTAAATTCAAAATTAAAGGATTACAACCAAAGTCAATCTAATCTTAACTCTAAAGTTCATCTAAGCCCAAACTCGCAATTCTATTATTTTCTTGTGTTTATTCAAGTGTTTGCATAACTTGGTATGATTGATTTATGTAGATGGTTGCTAAAACATGGCATGTCAGGATTACCATAGTTGTGATTACCTAGTGTAGTTGCAAAACTTGGCGTGTATGAAGCCCGTTATACTTGTAGAACTTGGCATATTTGATTGCCGTAGATGCAACATTGCTTTTGAGCACCCATAAGGATCTTAGAGTGTACCCTATAGGCATTAGACTCATGTCAATATCTTAGGCACTTAGGGATTATCCAGGGGTATTGTCCTCTTGTTATTGACACTCAACCCTCTCTACTTAGTTCTTCCACCCTTTGTTTTTATTCTTGTAGTAGTTAATACCTTCATCACCCTTTAGTTGACTAGACATTAGAGGATCAACTAGTACTAGAAGTCCAGTCCCTGAGGTTTGACAACCCTACTCCCATGTGGAGGACCACTTTATTACTGCTAATGATCTATATACTTGCAGAGCGCTCATCAGTGAAAGTGAGAGGAAGCCACCCGCCCCACCACTGAAAGTAACATGGTCACCTTTTTCTAATTTTGGTGAGATCAATGTAATTAATACCTTAGCACCATATTCATGCAACTTCATTTCAGGTTGTCTGAGAGGTCTCAATTTCATGAACCTCCTTGATGTGTTTAGGTACATCAAGCTAGTGACTTTAAACAAGCGCTTCTATGGAGACAACCCAAGTATTTATTTTATTTCTTTTATTTAGTTTTGTCACTCCATGAAGTTTTGAAATGATTTATAGCTATGCAATTCTTTTCCTTATAATTTATTTTTGAAGTGGTGTTTCTTCGACAATTGCCTATTTTGAGACTTTCTCTCGTGTTTGTTGCTTTTCTGTGTTAAATTTAAGCGAGATTGCAAGGTCCTGTGTATTTCACACTGAGCACGGGCAGAGCATGCCCATGCTTGTGCTGTTTTTTTCTTAGTTTTTATCTTGTGTAGCATTCCAGGGTGAGCACGAGGCGTGCACGAGCGTGCTTAGCAGTGAGCATGGTTTCGGTGCTCCTTGCACAACCGTGCTTCATATTTTGGTGTCTTGAGGAATTTTCCCAAGATAACCATGGCGAGGAAGCACGAGCACACCATGCTCCCGAGATACCCTAATTGGCATGTGAGCATGCTTGTGCTTAGGGCATACTCGAGGGTTTGACTGGTCGGCTTTTCCTTCATCCTTCAAAATTCTAGCCACCACCGATCGATTCTCCTCACCGTCTTGATTGTGCCCTCTTCTTTTCCCTTGTAGGACTCATTTTCCCTAGAGTTTTGCAGTGCTCACCCTCTATTCATCATTTTCTCCTTACTTTCTCACGTGTTTCTCTCAACTGCAATAAGCTCCTTAGCTTTCTTTGAGGCCCCAGTTTAAATGATTTTATGCACTCTCTCTCTCTCTCTCTCTCTCTCTCTCTCTCTCTCTCTCTCTCTAAGTGTAAATGCTTTATCTACATTGTTTGGCTTAAAATGAATGCACTATGTCAATGTTGATTTCCCCATAAGCATGCTAGTCCTTAGGGTTTTTCGGGGAAGAAGGTCACCCTGAAGCATGGTGTGCTCTTCATGAATCGTGCTCTCATTTGTTTAGAGTTTAACAAGGGTAGGAGCACGTGCCTGCAACCCTGAAGAGCACCGTCTGTGTGCTCCTAGCACAACCATGCTCCTCCTGACATCTTTGATTATTGAACTAAACTAAGCTATTTCTTTTATATATTATGCCAAGGAAACACACCTCGTCTGGGCTATTATCATCAAAGAAGCCTTAACGCAATGAGCCAGCCTCATCAACTGACTTGACATTTGTCTTCCATTCTCAGGTGCACCAGGACCGTTATACATATCTTTCTGGACATCATTTTGGCAAATTGAGGGAGATAGATTGGGATGTGTTACATGATGTTGGGCTGGAGGACGAGGTCTGGTAGATGCTTAGTGTTGGGGCTTGGATGTAGCTCTTCCTGGTTATTGAGAACACCTATGAGAAATTGGCGCTCAACATGTTGGCTACATTCGAGCTGTCCCACAGCATTGTGGCTTTTCATCGTGGAGACTCGATCCAGTTTTAGATATACGGTACATTACGGTGAATGAGTATCAATGAGTTCTCCATTGGGCTAGGACTGTATAATTTGGAGTTCACCCAAACCCATGCATATGATTCACTATTGATTTCACAGTCGGTTAGAGAGTCTCAGGAGGATTCTTGAAGGACACTCAGTACTGACCCCACCTATGAACTGCATCGTGCTAAGGCTTCCACACTCCACTCTCCGGCCCTGAGGTACATCCATTTTGTGCTTATCCACACTTTAACAGGTCAAGGTGATAGTACCGTAGTAGTTAGTCGATGAGATTTTGATTTCTTGTTGTCTATGCTTGATGGGTTTTAGAAGAGTTTGGGGTACGAGGTAGCCATCTCCATTTCCCATCAGGGGATAGGCACTAAAATCAGGTCATTCTTTGTGGAACCATACATTACTAGACTGATGCGAGGATGGCTATCCTCGAGGGGCTTGACCATATATGAGTGGTAGGAAGAGTCATCCCCATGTCCCTCGAGACCATGAGGTCGATAGGGATGCTACAGCGGATTCACAGCACAAGAGGGTCTGAGTACCGTGTGCGAATCCCTACTGATACTACTGCTACCCCTGCTCCTCCCCACCTACTACTTCTGCTGCTTCTCCACTGAGACCCTCGCATCTCTCCTCGAGCTACAATAATCAGGTTGTTTGTTCTACCTCGGTATTTCTGTGGCTTCAACAGAGTGTAATGAAGATTGCCGAGCACTTGGGGATTCGTCTGTCCCTTGAACCATCTTCTCCCATCAGATCACACGTTAAGGGGGACAGACACTACTACTAAGGCCGAGGATTTTGCTTCATCTTCTTTTGATGATGTGGCTTCTTCTTTTTCTTCTTCTTCTTCTTCTTCTAAGAGTGTTCCACTTTGTTCGTTGCGCTGCTACTTTTCTTTTCAGTTTTTAGCATTTTGACTTCTACTTATTTTCATATTTTGTTAAACCTGTGTGCATTCAGTTAGTAAGGGATATTCCCTACTAAACTGATATTTTGGTTTGTGTATTTGTTGCACTTTCCTTCTGCATTTTTAGTTTTTGTTATATTATAGTGTTTGGACTATTGAGCTTCACTTGTGCATCTCTCATTTCATCTCAGGATTGGTTCTAGTGCATTGGCTAATGGAATGCACATTGAGAGTGGCAACATCACTCTCTGTGTTCAGGAAAGTCATACAAACTCTCCTCTTTCTTTTGATTCTCAATCTTTAATCTCTACTACTTATATTTTTACATTGAGGACAATGTACCATTCAAGTGTGGGAGAGGGTTCTTGTTTTATTTTTAGCGATGTTTGCATTACTTAGGACAATCTATGATTATTATTGATAGAAAATCTTAAATTTAAGGGGGATTGTGCGTGTTAAGGTCCTTGTTAAAAGCCAAATTGTTTACTCATTCTTGTGTTGGAAACCTAGATCAATACTATTTACCCGAGTTGTTGAGCAACTTGTTTGGGTTGAATTTATATGTGAGACTTGTTTTCTTGTGTTTAAAAAAAAATTAATAAAAACAATAAAAAAATGGAAAATCAGATTCCTTGTGAATGCCCTATCGGTTACTTGTCTTTATTGTGTAAATAATTGGTAGAAAGAGCTATCACTTTGAATGTGTGAAAGCCGCTCTTGAGTAGTTAAATTTAGGGCATTACAAGTGTACATTTGATGACCTTCCAGGAGAAAGGGCTACCTTCAAGGTGTATGAAGCTACTACCTAGTTAGTTTAGTAAGAATTCAAGTGTTTGTTCATTTTGTTGACCCAGTAGCACATGGAGCACTCAACTCAATGGTATACACACTTGTTAGGTTTTAAAACAAGAGTGAGGTTTTTATTTGAGCAATTGTGATATTCTCCTTAACTGCATTTGACCCCTCTAAACTTTAGTGTTTTCTATTTTAATGAGATCAGAGGTCATGCACTCATCATTTTATTTATATTAAACTGAAATTGCTTGAGGACAAGCAATGATTCAAGTGTGGTTGTATTTGACGAGTGCATTCTATATCATATTTTGCATATCTCCAATGCACTCTTTCTCTTGTCTTTTAGTGCATTTTGTCTATAAATGATGTTATTCTGGGTATGATTGTCTTTGTTGAAGGTTTTTAATCTCATAACACATATGGAGTGAAATTAAGGACAAAACCAACAAAAGAAGATAATTCCTCTAAGTGTCCAATGCAATCATGGGCAAAGCACGAGCGTGCCATCTCCCAATAGTTTCCTCTATCTGGGACTTCCTTGGTTGTCAGTGAGAGCATGAGTAAAGCATAGGGATGCTTTCTCCCTATGATTAATTAGAGAAAAGAATATCCTATAATTTTAGGGGAAGCACGCTCCGCGTGTTCCTTTCATGGGCATGCTCAAGCAAAGCACGGGTAGAGCATGATCATGCTCTCCTTGTGATTCCCTCTCGATGGCACTTTGCCCTTTCCACTCAAAAGCTTCAAGAAGAACATGATCGCAGCATGACCATGCTGAGACTATGTTGAACCTGAAAAGTCCTTTTTAATGACTAGATTTAGGGTTTCTTAGGATCTCTTGTTCAGCAGTTTCCTTCTCCAACAGAGGAACCTTCAAAGGAACAATGATCAGCCACCACCACTAGAACTACGGAGGCCAAGGGAGAGTTAGAGACACTGGAGGAGTGGAGTTGCCCATTCCATGGAGCTCTTGAAGTACATTTGAGGATATTTTGTAAAAAGGGGGAAGTCTAGATGTCTCTCTCCCTTATGTTTATCATTCTCTCTTATTTGTATGAATTCATGAGGGGCTAACCTTTCCATGGTGCCCTGAGATTGTGAACTATGTTATCTTTGATACTTTGACTACTTGAGTTCTAATGCCGATAGAGTTTTATTGTTTTCTTGTGTTTATTCATGTGTTTGCATAACTTGTCATGCTTGATTTACATAGATGCTTGTGTAAAACTTGGCGTATGTGGATTACCATAGTTGTAATTACCTAGTGTAATTGCGAAACTTGGCGTGTATGAGCCCATAGTTATACTTGCAAAAATTGGCGTATTTGATAGTCATAGATGCAATATTGCTTTTAAGCACCCACAAGGATTTTGGAATGTACCCTGGTAGGCATTAGACTCAAGCTAGTATCTTAGGCACTTACGGATTACTCAGGGCATTGTCCTCTTGTTATCGACCCTTTGTTTTTATTCTTGTAGTAGTTAATACCTTCATCGCCCTTTTAGTTGACTAGACATTGGAGGATCAACTAGTACTAGAAGTCTAGTCCCTGATGTTGGACAACCCTACCCACTTGTGGCGTACCACTTTATTATAGGCAACGATCCGTGCACTTGCGGAGAGCTCATTAAAGGCCACACAGTCGGGCACATGGCCGTGTGGAAGGGTGTGTGTGGAATTTCGACGATACAAATAGCTGAAATAACTTTTAAAAATCACACCAGTTGGTACACATGAATATGACTACCTTCGTACTCTCCTAAAGGGTCAAATGGCTTCTAAAATCCCAAAGAGTTGGCACATACATGCATGTATATGATCCAACTTAAATGTTCACTTTCGAAGTGCAAGGAAACATCTCAGAAATTTCTCAACTCTTTCCTTGTTTTTTTCTCAAAATTTCCATTCAAATGCCCTAATTGCATAAAAGAACATATTTGAATAAAATTATGGTCAAAGTACATAAAATATGTAATAAAACATGTCTCAAATAATCACTTATCAGTTCACATGTCCAAGTACCCACTAGGGGTTTAGCTCTCCATGGAGTGATATAATATCCAATCAATCAATGAATGGGAAAAATTGAAATCCATAAAGAAAATCCCCTTTCGATCAGTGATGATAATCTTCAAGTGCCACTTCAACATCTTCAAGAATCCCTTTAATAAAGCTAGGGCACACCACCTCGAAATCAAGTCATCAATGACTCCCCCAATAGCTATGATGAAGGAGGAATCGATGAAATTTGGTGAAGGAATACTCCATTGAGAGCAAAGACTCCTCTCTAAGCCCTAGCCATTTTCCCCTCTCAAAATTGGGCAAGATAATATCTAAATTTCACTAGAGCTGCCTTTTATATCCAAAACTCAGGGCTTCATGGCCTCTTAAGTGGTCTTATGCGTGCCCACGTACTATTTTGTCCGTGTAGCTATTACAATCACATTGTGTGGCTTCCTAGTTATCCAAATGGTAGAAATAACTTCTGATAATCATGCATAGGCTATAACATATACACAAAATAAAAACATGCTCAATGTGCATAAAAGAAATGCTATAATATTTAACACCAAGTAATGCCAACAAAACACAAGAAAATAATTTATTTAGGAAAAATAAATTCCAAGGGCATGTGTGTGTGCGAAAAAAACTCTACTCATGTCAACCCCTCTTCCACTACTTAAAACTTTTACTACAAGAGACTTATTTCTTAACTAACTACAAAGAATTATGAAAAAAATGTGTAGCAGCTTCACACGTCCTCTGAGGTAGCCATTTCCTTGGTGGCCACTCAAGGGGTTGTCACGCTTTAGGGGAAATAACTCTTCTAGAAAACGATATCTAGGCTGGTAGCTTTCACACATCTTGTAAGATAACTGATAAACACCTAAATGTACGTAACATTCTTGTACTCGTGTGCATGATTTGCTTATTTTTGTATGAATCGATGCCCATTTTCGGCCTAAATCATTTCCTTTCATGTTATAAGTACAAAAGAATCCTTGAAGAGCTCGACAATAAGATTTAAGCAGAAATTGGCAAGAAAAACACCATTTCAGAACCCTAGTACTGTAGCATAACTGTAGCATGAAGACATGATAAAAATGCTATGTCTGGAATTTCATGCGAGCAACCATACGGGCGTATAAACGGTCGCATGCAGTCCTGTACCAGTTTTACTGTAGCGAGGAACTGTAGTAGAGTTACTGTAACACTCCACTGTGGCACTTACACGAAATTCGGGGAGCTACAGGGCCCGTATATTGCCCGCATGCTAGGCCTCATGGCATCCTGAAAGTGGCCTTTTTAAGAGTTTTTAGAGTTCATCATTGGGGAAGTGCCCTAGCCTCTTAGAACCCCTTGTCACCACCTTCAGATCTGAGCTAGGAGAGGACGTTGGAGGCCTTCTCTGGGGAGATAATGATGATGAGAGTGAGATACGACGAGATTTACGCCATTGATTCACATTTTGAGAGGAAGATCGGCGAAGGAAGCCACTCCTTGAGTGGCATCTTTGGAAGCGTCATTCGGCCTCTACCTTTTAAGGGAGTGCTCTTATGGTATTCTTTGGTTGTTTACATATATTTCCTTGAGTATTTTGTAGCTATGAACAACTAAAATCCCAAGGTCATCGGATGTAGGTCAACCTTGGGGGTGAACTTGTATAGAATGGTTTCCTGACTTATTTTATGCATTTGGGTTTGTTTGTGATCCTTTTTTGCTTTATATGAATGTACTGGTATGTATGAGAACTCGGTATATCAATTTCTAGATAATGCTAGGTTGCCTGACCATTGCCCTAGTGTTAGGCTCACCAAGCTTGGAAGGGATACATGTACCAATACGCCGTGACCATCGAGTATTTGTACCCCTCCATTGTTAGGGTTGTTCTTGGTTGTGTTTCAACCCTAACTTGAGAAACCCACCACTCTCATTGCAATCATGCGAGGATTTGAGCGGAAGAAATCCTGTATTCAATACTTATATTGGATTAGGGACCAATTTTTTTTTGGAAGAGAGCAGAAGCTCAAAGAAAAAAGAAAAAAAAACAAAAACAAAGAACAACTAGAGAGAAATGTTCATAGAGGAACAGGCATCATAAAGCCAGAAGGGAAAAGGCATCCCTTTAGCAAAGAGGGAAAGCTCCGGATTGAGGCGAGCTTGCTTGGAGAGGACATCAGCAACGAGATTATCAGCTCTGTTGATAAATTCCAGCCGGGGATTCTGGAGTTGTTGAAGGAGGATTCGAAGCCGACGAACTTCCGAAGAAAGGTTCCAGGCCACTGAGATTTGGAAATCCATCACCAGGTTGATGAGACCAAGGCAATCAGATAGAATGAGTGAAGGCCACCAGTCCCGATTGATGCACTCCTCTAAAGCAAGGATCATGGCCGTAATTTCAGCATAAATTGGGGAGTCCACGATAGCAACAGAGGTTCCTGCTAACAGAAAGATGTTGTCATTAAGCGTAATAAGATATCCTAAGCCAACAAAGCTAGCTTCATTAATCCAAGATGCATTAGGGAAGATGGAAACAGTAGGTTTAAAGTGATTCGAGGGAACTTCCCTGAAGACTTTGCGGTGCAATGAAGAATACTCCATAGCAAGACCCCAAGCACGGTTTGGAATCAAGTTGAAATTGGGCGAGATCTTCTTAAAAATGGCGTTGCAACGAGCTTTCCAGATCAACCAATGGGTATAAGCAATGACAGCTTTACCAAAATGGGAATTACAAGAGAAGTTAAACTGAGAAACGAGCCAGGTCCCCGAAGAGAGGTTGTTGATATTGAAATTTCTCAGGCCTAAGGAAGTCAGGATGATGCTCCAGCAATTAAGAGAGTGGGGACAGTTCCAAAAAATGTGAAAGGCAGTTTCAGGGACCAAATTGCAGAAAATGCAGTAAGACTGAGGCCCAAAGTTCAGGTTATAGAAGATATCACTAGTGGGAAACCGAGAGTGAGCAAGCTTCCAAATAAAAGTCCTAACCCTCGGAGCAACCTCGAGAATCCAAATTTTACTCCAACCTATCCAGTGAGATTCGTCAGGTTTATCATTCAAAAAGGAGTAGATGGCAGAGACAAGGGAGGTATGAGAAGATTTAGGCCACCAAACCCAAGTATTAGCCAAGTCAGGGGTGATGTGAACCTTAGATAACCAGTTAAGATCAACGTTAGGACCCAAGAAATTCTCAATAACATTGCAGCTCCAGGAGTTGTCAGAGATAAAGTCCACCAGGGAGAAATCATCCGGGAGAAAGTCCATGTTGAGAAAGGTGGGTTTTTTCGCCAGAGGAACCTCATGCAACCAAGGATCAGACCAAACATTAGTTATGAGAGGATTACAAGAGATTAACTTGAAATTAAAACCAAGGAAGTCAGCCATTTTAGAAATAGTTTTGAGAAGCCAAGAAGAAGAAGGATGAAAGGAATGAGAGGCAAATTTCCAATTTGGATATTTAAATTTGAAAATGTCAACCCACAGTTTATCATCCTCATTAAGAACCGCAAAAAGGTTTTCGGCCATGAGAGCATGTTTGGCATGCAATAAGTTTTTGATTCCAAGACCACCCTCAGTTTTATTCCGAGTGACAGTATTCCATCCAATTGAATGGAAGCCACGATTTTTGCCACTAGCACCCCAAAGGAAATTCCTCACCAATTTGGAGATTTCATTGATAATGGTATCAGGCAGGGAGAAGACAGAGAGGAAGTAAGTGGGGACAGAGAGAATGCTACTGTTAATCAGAAGAATTCTGCCAGCAAGAGAAAGGGTAAAATTATTCCAGGAGTTAACAGTAGCAGCAATCCTGTCCACCATGGGCCGACACTGGGACACAGAGAGTTTTTTGGGGAAGATGGGGATGCCAAGGTAATGGAAAGGAAATTTACCCAAATTGATGCAAAGGATTTTGGAAATAGATTCAGCTAGGTGAGAATTGCACCAAGAAGGGACAAAAAGAGCGGATTTGTTCAAATTGGGATTTTGCCCAGTGAGATCTTTGTAGATATCCAAACAGAGAAGGCAGTTTCTAGCCATTTTGCAAGAGGCATTGGAGATTAAAAGTAAATCATCGGCAAACATAAGGTGATTAAAATTACGCCTAATAAGGGGGTCAAAACCAGGAACAAGATTTAGAAAAAGGGCATGATTTAAGATGGCAGTGAGATTTTGGGTAACTAGATTAAAGAGAAGCGGGGACAAAGGGTCTCCCTGTCTGAGACCTCTAGAGCTAGGGAACCAAGCAGTGTGATGGCCATTAATGATGATAGAGAAAGATGGTAAAGAAATACACTCTCGGATCCAAGAAATCCAAACAGGAGGGAAATTCATTTTGCGCAAAGTGGCGAGAATGGCATGCCATTCAATGGTGTCAAAAGCCTTTTCAATGTCAACCTTAATTAACATCCTAGGGGGAAACTTGGAATCACTCTCCATCGAATGCACAATTTCCTAGGCAGCCAAAATGTCATCAAAAGTAGAATGACCAGGAATGAAACCGGATTGCTCATGACTAAGTAAATTATGGATGACAAGTTTTAAACGAGTAGCCAGAATTTTAGAAATCACTTTGTAAGAGACATTGCAGAGAGAGATAGGGCGGAAATCAGAGACCTTCTGAGGATTATCGATTTTAGGAATGAGAGCCACAAAAGTTTTATTCCAGGCACTCGGAAGAACGAGAGTACCAAAGAGAAGAGTAAAAATTAGAAAAGCAAGCACTGATGTTCTCCTGAGTTTCAAAGATATTACCTGAAAGATCCGAGATTTTTGAAATTTTGCTTTTATGCTTACGAATGCGAGCGACGTTGTGGAAAAAGGAGGTATTTTGGTCCCCGTTATGAATCCATTGCATTCTAGCACGTTGAGACAAGTAGATAGAGTTTTCGCGGAGAAGGCATTATGACTGTTGTAGAGGGATCTAAGCCAGATGCCAGTCCAGTCATCCGAAGAGGAAGGGTCCGAGGCTTCAATTCTAGCGATTTCATGATTGATGTTGGAGAGTTCCACATCGATAGGACGGAGACCTGCGGATTTCCACTTAATAATATTAGATCTAGTGCGGGCCACGCACTGGGAAAAGGAGTAAAGAGGATTAGAGTTATTAGTAATGGACCAAGCTTGGGTGACACAATTATGACAGGCCTCGTAATCAAGTAAAAAACTATCAAAGCGAAAGATTTTGTTAGGCATAGGGACACCTTTTTTAGCGGTAAGAAAAAACGGGCAATGATCAGAGATGGTATGGGGAAGATGTTGATTAATGTAAGAGTCAGATCTAGAAATCCAGTTTAAGTTGGCAAGGAAACGATCCAAATGAGCCCAACGACGAGAAGGGCGATAGTGGTTGTTACACCAAGTAAAATTAGAACCCGAGAAACCAAGATCCAAAAGATTGTTATAAGAAATAAAGTTTGAGAAATTTTTAGCTTTAGAAGAATAGTTTTGGAAGTGTCCTCCCTTATGCTCGTTGGCTGGGATTATCGCATTAAAGTCGCCAGCCAGAAGCCAAGGGAGATTAAGAGAAGAGAGAGTAGAAAGAGAATTCCAGAGAAAATTTTGATCTGAAAGACGTTGAGAATTATAAATAATAGATAAAACCCAAGAGAAGGAAGAGGGAGACGAGATAACAAGATGAATAGAGGTTTTAGGGCCAAGAATAGGAGTGACCAAACCCAGCTCCCTTTTCCAGAGGATGATGATACCCCCTGAAAACCCAGTTGCTGTGGACGCGGCCCAGTCCCAATGCTTTTGAAACAAGTTGCAGAAGGAGACAGTTCTGGAAGGGTTTGCTTTGGTTTCCACAAGGCAGATGATAGAAGGAGACAATCTGCTCGTAAAATCTTTACCACGATCAAGAGTGCGAGAGTTGGCGACCCCCCTACAATTCCAGCATAAAATTTTTAGAGCAATCATAAGAAAACAAGGAGGAAAAGGACACAAAGAGAGATTAGGAAGAGTTTCTTCCCTTCTTTGGCTGGCTTTCGGCCTTGCTTGAGTCCCTCCGGGCAAGAGCTTCAAGTTTGGCGTCTCTTTGGAATTGGACCAAAGTCATTTCATCATCAGGCTCCTCCTCAGGATCAACGTCGGTCTCCATTTCTGAATCCTCATCATCGGTTGCCATATCAGATTCAGAGGGATCTTCAGAGGGACTAGATTTATTTTTGTGGGTAAAGATCTCTTCAATCTTCCCCACCAGGGCTTGGTGGGAAAGCGAATCAGGTTTGTTCGAGGCAGGGACAAGGGCAACGGACGAAAGGAGAGTGCAGTGAGGCGTCACATTAGCAGCTCTCGAGACGTTGGGAGTAGATGTTGGAGGCACAGTATCAACAGGATCCTTTAGGGTTTCAAGGGAGGGAGGTGATTGAAGAGATGTGGGAAGTAGGAGGGTTTGGGTTCCTGAGGGTGGTGGGGTACTGAAAAGGCGTGAGAGAAGAGTTTTCCCCATTTTCCCAAGTCGGCGGATGGGATAGGGAATCGATTATGGGGGATTTCCCTTTATCAACGGCGAGATGGTGCGCCACGTGGCGAGCAGAGGACGCACTCCCCCTGCCACGCCTCGTGAATCCACCACGGGCTGCATGGGAAGGGAGCGAATCGTCCACGTGGCGGTAGGGTTCTACAGTGGAGATCAACGTGTCGCTAGCTGGAGCATCGCCGTTTCGAGATCCACGAGGAAGAGCACCACCACCGCGTCCCCCCCTGAAAGCACGACACCGGCGAGCAATAAACCAAGGACCGAGGTCATTTTCAGGAGAGGGGTTCGTCTCAATAGGATCATTTTCGATGCAGTCGTTGATATGATGATGAAGATGCTCCGAACCAGCCCCATCGATATTCATACCCGTCTCACTCATCACCTGCACACCAGCAGATGCCGATGCGGGCATTGAGGAGGGGATGTGGATACGACTGCTAGGTTTGGAGCACTGAGCTTCACCATGCCCAATGATTCCATACCTGAAACAAAAGACAGGGATCTTTTCATACTGGATTAGCACAAGAATGGAATTCTCACCATAGTTTACCCAGACTCCCTGCTGGAGAGGAGTATTTAGATCGATTTCAATACAGACACAGGCGAATCTAGTGCGCGATCGAGAGAGCGTATGATCGTCAACTTTGATAACTTTGCCGAAGTGAGAGGCAACTATTTCAAGGATATCACCATTCCACAGTTCAATGTGAAGGTGGTATAATTGAATCCAGACTGCGGCTACAGAAAGCTGTTCAAAAGCCGGTTGAAAGCCCTCGCGCTAGGGGGCGAGCTGAAGAATTCTCCCAGCAATAGTCCAGGGACCATCAGCGAGCAAACGGGAGTGCATCTCTTCCTTTTCGCATTGGATATAATAGAAGCCGTTTGGGAGATCAGAGACTTTGAATCGACCAAGATCTTTCCAGGCGTTAACAAGAGCAGCTTTGGCCTCATCAAGGGGAAGGGAATTTCCCAAGAATTTAGCATAGAGTGAAGTTCGCATACCATCGCGGACATGGGACTAGGCGTCTTCATCAGTAGTCACTATGCTACGAACTTGGGTTTTTGCTTTCTGGAAATGCTCCTTCGAGAGAACGAGGGGAGGGGGTTGTTTAGCGATCTCAGAGGTTCCACCAACTATCTTAGCCCAAGAGGTGTCACGAGCGATGTTTGGAGGCTTGGGAGGAGGGTTTGGAGGAGAAGAACTCATCACGAGCGATCTCCAATTCACTGAGAATTCGTTGATAGGTGAAACTCAACGCAAAACGACAGTGCGGAATGGATTAGGGACCAATTGCCATGACCATCGAGTTGGTCTAATTTAGGGTTTTCTCGGTCTAAACTCCCTATTTGCTTGCTAATTAGGACAACCTGCTCACCTTAGTATCACCTTTGGGAATCCTTATCTGTGACCCATTCCCTGTCTTGTCTATTCCTCAAGCATTGCGTTTGTTGTAGAGTTTTTTACTAGCATTTGAGTTGTTGTTTTATTATCTTGTTACATCACTTAAACTGGTAGGCCAAATAATCATACGAAGATGAAATAAGGGTAGCTTCTCTGGCCCTTGTTAATAAGACCCCCTCGTGCTCGCACGAGGGGTATTACTTGGCGACCCCGTGCACTTACGGGACAATCGCTCTATCAAGTTTTTGGCGCCGTTGCCGGGGAACCATGAGAAATACTCAGAAAACTTGGAGTTGGTTGATTTGGCCATTATTCTATTTTCTTTGCTTATCTTGTTCTTGTTCTTGTGTTTGTGCATATATTTTTTCCATTTTCTTACTTGTGCTTGCTTTCGTTACTCTCTATTCAATTTCTACGTGCTGGCTCTTATTGTTGTAAATACTTCTTCTCTCTTCTTCTAATTATGGCTTTTACTAACGAGTGGGTTAACTATAACTATTCACAGGGTTCATATCCTTATCAGTCAAGCATACCGCCAGGGTTGGGTAGCTTATATTTCGACAATGATCAGTGGAAGAAACAATATTGTGAGGACCCAAGAAGTCCAACTCTAGAGCATCAACAGATTTGGGCTTTCTTTGAGCAGTACATGGAGTCATACCCACCAAACTATCAACTCGACCCTGTTAGTGATGAACTAAGCAGCAGTTTAGATAAACCCTCAGAGTTAATAAAACTGGTTGAAGAAGAGACTGATAAAAATGGGCCAGTAGCTTAGAATAGATGGACTATATGCATGGGAATGAATCAGATTTGGCTGAGATCGAGGTTCAGGTATCGAATGACAGTTCGAATGATGGCAATTTATCAGAAGGAGTTAAGAAAGATGGCCTCAGGAACTATGGGAGGTTGAACTCCTCAATGGAGGAGCTCCCAGAACTTGTGTTGAAACCACTCCCTTAACACTTAGAGCATACCTTTCTGGAAGAGGAGTCCAAGCTCCCAGTCATTATTGCATCATATTTGATAATCGAGCAGAAGACCAAACTTCTGGGGGTATTAAAGAAACACAAAAGAGCAATTGCATGGAAAATCTCTGATATTAAGGGGATTAGCCCATCTTTCTGCACACACAAGATTCTCATGGAAGATAATCATAAACCCATAGCAATACTGTAACAAAGGCTTAATATCCCAACATGAAGAAGGTAGTACAGAATGAGGTCATCAAGCTACTTGATGCAGGCATAATTTAACTCATCTCCGACAGTACATGGGTGAGTCCAGTACAAGTAGTCCCTAAAAAAGGGGGAATGACGGTGATCACCAATGAAAAGAATGAACTTGTTCCTACCAGGACTATCACATGCTGGAGGGTTTGCATAGAGTACAGGAAACTAAATGATGCCATAAGAAAGGATCATTTTCCCCTACCTTTCATTGATTAGATGCTTGAACGACTCACAGGGCATTCTTACTACTGTTTCTTAGATGGCCTCTTTGGATATTTTCAGATTCCCATTGCTTAATAAGATCAAGAGAAGACCACCTTCACTTGTCCTTATGGCACATTTGCTTACAGGTGTATTCCTTTCAGTTTGTACAATGCACCAGGAACATTTTAGAGGTGTACGTTGGCAAATTTTGAAGACATGGTAGAGGACATCATGGAAGTATTTATGGATGACTTTTCAGTATTTGGTGATTCATTTGAGTTATGCCTCAGAAATCTTGAATGGGTACTTAGCAGGTGCGAGGAGACAAATTTGGTACTTAGTTGGGAAAAATGCCAATTTATGGTCAAGAAGGACATAATGCTCGAGCATAAAATTTCACATAAGGGTATTGAAATGGATAGAGCGAAGGTTGCCACTATCGAGAAACTTTCCCCTCCTACTTCAATGAAGGCTATTAGAAGCTTCTTGGGACATGTCAGGTTCTATAGGAGATTTGTGAAGAACTTTTCTTCAATTGCCCGACCATTGACAAAATTGTTGGAAAAGGATGCCCCTTTTGAGTTTAATGAAGATTGCCTGAATGCTTTTCTCATCCTAAAGGAAAAACTTGTGGAAGCACCGACATGATTTACCTCGATTGGGGTTTACCATTCGAATTAATGTGTGATGCGAGTGATTTCACAGTGGGAGCGGTGCTTGGGTAATGATGAGATAACCATTTCCATCCTATTTACTATGCAAGCAAGACTTTAAACGATGCCCAGGAGAACTACACCACCACTGAGAAGGAACTATTGGCGGTAGTCTTTGCATTTGACAAATTTTGATCCTACTTGGTACTATCCAAGGTAATTGTTTACACGGATCATTCTGCACTAAAATACTTATTGAGCAAACCGAATGTTAAGCCTCGATTGGTCCGTTGGATCTTGTTGCTCCAAGAGTTTGATCTGGAAATCAAGGATAAAAAAGGAGCGGAGAATTTAGCTACTGACTATCTATCACGCATTGAGGGACCTCCACAAAATGCTTTGGAAAGAAAGGAGATCAATGATACATTTCTAGGGGAGCAGTTGTGTAACATTCAAGTAGTGGAGGAAGAAGAAGCCCTGTGGTTCGCTGACCTAGCAAATTATCTGGCAGCAAAAACTTTCCCAATGTGGCTCGCATTTCAACAAAGGAAAAAATTCCTCACCATTCTGAAGTATTATATCTGGGAAGACCCTTACCTTTTCAAAATCTGTTCTGACCAAGTTGTTAGAAGATGTGTTTCTCGTGGGGAGGGGCATGACATCATGAGACATTGCCATTTAGGCCCGTCTGGGGGCCATTACAGTGCACACAGGACAGCTAAGAAGATCCTGGATGGGGAGTTCTACTGGCCTACTATATTTCAAGACACGCAAACATTTGTGCAGCACTGTGATAGGTGCCAGATAACTGGTAATATTTCAAAAAGGAAAGAGATGCCGCAAAACTAGAACCAAGCTTGCAAAGTGTTTGATGTGTGGGGGATCGACTTCATGGACCCATGCCCTAGCTCTCAAGGCAATAAATTTATTTTGGTGGTTGTTGAATATGTCTCCAAGTGGGTGGAGGCACAAGCATGTCCATCTTGTGATGCAGGAGTTGCAGTAAAGTTCATAAAAAAATTGTTCTCCCGTTTTGGCACAACAAGGGTGATTATAAGTGACCGAGGTACTCACTTTTGTAACTCTCAATTCGAAAAGGTCTTGAAATGGTACGGGGTATCTCATCGAATATCAACTCCTTATCATCCCCAAACTAGTGGCCAAGTTGAAGTCTTAAATCAGGAATTGAAGCGAATTTTAGAAAAATTGTAAGCCATCATAGAAAAGATTGGGCAGATCACTTGGATGATACACTTTGGGCTTATAGAACGGCTTATAAAACGCCTATTAGAGCAATGCCTTAAAGATTGATCTATGAGAAGGCATGTCATTTGCCCGTCTAGTTGGAGCATAAAGCCTATTGGGCCATTAAGCAGTTAAATTTTGACCTCCATCTAATTGGCCACAAGAGAAAGCTCTAATTAAATGAGCTAGATGAATGGCGAATGATGGCATATGAAAACTCAGTGCGCTATAAGGAGAAAATGAAGGAGTACCATAACCGACATACAAAACAAGCCAAATACTTCCAACAAGGGGATCAAGTGCTACTTTTCAACTCCAGGCTAAAACTTGTTCCAGGGAAGTTAAAATCAAGATGGTATGGACCATACACAGTTTCACAAGTTTATCCCCATGGGGTTATCGAGATAAGTCATCCAAAGAAGGGGACATTCAAGGTCAATGGTCGCCGGTTGAAGCATTATTTTCCATGTGGTGGCACTTCATTCAAAAATGGAGGTATCGACCCCCTTTGACCCACCGTGACATTGAGATAAAGCACGTCGAGCTAAAGATGTTAAACAAGTGCTCCTTGGGATGCAACCCAAGCATTTAAATTCCTTGCGAGTGTGTTTTCGTATCTTTAGTTTGTGTGTTTCTGTGTTTCTGTATTTTTGAAGTGCTTAGTTGCTTGTTATCTCATTGGCTTTCTAGTGTGGTTGTTGTTATTTAGTCATTTTTCTTAATTTATTTGATCATGTTCTTCCATGGTTGTTGTGAGTTCTTTGGATGATCATTCACCTTAGTGCATTAATTTTTATGTTCTTGATGTTTATTGGTGATTTCCACTTTGTTTCTATGTGATTTATGGGTGTTAGGATGAGTGTTTTGAAGAAAAACTGGAAAATGCCCGTTTATGGACAGCATGAGTGCTCTGGATGTCATCCAAAAACTCATGAGGTCATCCATGCAGCCGCATGGATGGCCGCATGGCATCCAAAAACTCACGCAGGCATCCATGCTGCCTTAAGGCCGCATGGATGCACAACCCTCACTAATATTCTTCTTCTCTTCAAGTTTTCACTATGCACTCATTTTCCTATCTTCTTCTCCTCTTTTCCCCTTCACTTCTCCACCATTTTTCTTCGTTCTTTTTGCACTAAAACTTTCTCCACATCCTAACAAACAAATTCTTGGAGGGTTTTCAAGGTTTATCCGATTTTCACTTCATCTTCGTCTTGGTGCCCTAACCCATGGTAAACTTCCTATGTCACTCATTCTAGGGTTTTTCCTTGTTTAAATGGTTAGAATCATTGGAGGAATATGTGATGAATGTTTCTTTTGAATGTATAGCTTGAATTTAAAGCTTTGTAAATCTCCTTTCGTGTTACAGGTACAAAAGAAGCAATAGAGAGCTCGACAACAAGATTTAAGGAGAAATTGGCAAGAAAACACCATTTCAGAGCTCTGATACTGTAGCATAACTATAATAGCACTGTAGCACGAAGTCTTGATAAGGGTGTATCAAGACTTCGTGCTAGAGTGGAGTTTTGGGAGCTACAAGACCCGTATACTGCCTATATGCCAGGCTGCATGGCATCCCGAAAGTTTTCTTTTTAAGGGTGTTTAGAGTTTATCTTTTGGGAGAGAGCCCATGCCTCTTGGAACCCCTTGTCATCACCTTCAGATCTGAGCTAGGAATGGACATTGGAGGCCATTTCCTGGGAGATAACGACAAAGAAAGCGAGATACGACGAGATCTATCCCCTTGATTCACATTTTTAGAGGAAGATCGACGAAGGAAGCCACTCCTTGAGTGGCATCTTTGGAAGCGTTATTCGACCTCTACCTTTTGATGGAGTGCTCTTATTGTATTCTTTGGTTGTTTACATGTATTTCCTTGAGTATTTTGTAGCTATGAACAACTAAAACCCCAAGGTCACCGGATGTAGGTCAACCTTGAGGGTGAACTTGTGTAGAATGGTTGCTTGATTTGTTTTATGCATTTGGGTTTGTTTGTGATCCTTGTTTGGTGTATTTGAATGTACTGATATATATGAGAACTCAGTATATCAATTTCTAGACAATGCTAGGTTGCATGACCATTGCCATAGTGTTAGGTTCACCAACTTTGGAATGAATACATTACGAATACGCCGTGACCATCGGGTATTTGAACCCCTAGATTTTTAGGATTGTCCTAGGTTATGTTTCAACCCTAACTTGAGAAACCCACTACTCTCATTGCAATCATGCGAGGATTTGAGCGGATGAAATCCCGTATTCAATACTCGTATCAGATTAGGGACCAATTACGTTAACCATCGGGTTGGTCTAATTTAGGGTTTCTCGCTCCAAACTCCCCATTTGCATGCTAGTTAGGGCAACCTTCTCACCTTAATAGCCCCTTTGGGAATCCTCATCCGTGACCCATTCCTTGCCTTGTCTATTGCCCAAGCATTGCCTTTGTTGTAGAGTTTTTTACTAGCATTTGAATTATTGTTTTATTATCTTGTTACATCACTTGAATTGGTAGGCCAAACAATCATACGAAGAGGAAGTAAGTGTAGCTTCTCAGGCCCTTGGGAAAACAACCCCCTTGTGCTTGCGTGAGGGGTATTTCTTGGCGACCCCATGCACTTACGAGACAATCGCGCTATCAATAACTTTCTCTTATTACGGCATAATAAGTATCATACTTTATGATAGTAGCTGCATACATCACAAGTGGTAGCTCTTTCCACCACTTAAAAAATATTTTTTTATTTTATGCAACAAAGTCTCTTTTCACTAAACTAGAGTGTCCAAGTGGTCTAATGAGTGAGTGAAGTACACTGATAAGTGCTCGTGTATAAGTAATACGAAGTATTCTATTCTTACATTGAGCATTACTTTTCTCAGGTTTTATCATTAATTAGTTTGTATGTGTGTTCTTTTGTGCATGTAGGGTTATGGAGAAGAGTTATAGGAAAAGGAGCAAGATTAGGTCATGTCCGCGTTTGGTGAGGACTTTCTTGGACCAAGCAAGGATCAAGGCATGGGTTCTAGACTTGTGGGTTTGTGCCAACCTCCAATGTGCTCATATTATTCTATAATTTGGAGGGGCACAAAGGCAGTCACACTCATAAGTTTAACCCGTGTAACATTGAAAAACTTCGTTAATAAGGAGAAAAGAAGAAACAACATGATCTACTGTTAGTTGTGTGCCCTAACTTAACAGCCTCGATGAAGAAAATGAAGTCGGGATCAACTTGGGCTCGAGTACCGTAGCAAATCACTATAGCATTTTACTGTTCATTGCACGCCAGAAATCAATTTCCAGAAAATCCACATGGCCTTGTGGATGCCCGATTTCATCCTTTAAATATTGCGACTTCAGATTTAATTGTGGACTTTTGACCTATCTTTAGCCCAACTTTGGGAGAGCTCATAGCTAGGGTTTGGAGAGGATTTTGGAAGGCTTTTGGAGCATTCTACGCCATCGACATCGACATCCTTTGGAAGATAGCTATTGCGGAAGCTTTCGTCGGTATTAATTCGGCGAGGTGTGCCCTAGGCTTGACAAGGGAATTGTTGGAGAAGACGAGGCGACTTCACAAGACCATTGCCACGCATCACAAGGGGGTTTTATTCATGTTTGCTATGGAGAGTTGATTTTGTATAGCCCTATGGAGAGTTAAACCCCTAGTGAGTATTCAGACTTATAAATCCTAGGATGACATTGTTTTTATGACTTTTATTATGCTTTTTTAATTGATGCTTTTAATTGAGTTCCAATCTTGTATGATAATTGTATTGATTTTCCCTTAGCCGTGACACTAGGGTTGAGAGTCATCTAGGTTATCCTTGGAAGGTGTGACAACTTCTATAGGATTATACTATATGAGATTGGAGAGGGTCGAGAGGGTGACTCAAGAGATAGCGAAAAGTAGGGACAGGGTCTATCACTTGGAATCCCTAAAACCCCAAGTAGTTCCACGTAGTGTGAGGTTATAGGAGATGGACTCCACTAGGGCTTAGTTGAGCGATCAATAGAGTGAAGGGTCGTAGTGAATCCTAGTGCCGAGGCATAGTGTTGGATCTAGTCACGGTTGACCTTAGGTTTGGCACAGTGTGTATTTAGATTTTCACGACTCATTAGACATCAATTGGAGGTATAATACTAGTCTTGTACCAGAAGCATTAGTCCTAGGGGGAGCATTGTCTGGGTACCCCATATTTGCATTGATTGTTTCCTTCTTAATCTTTGCTTGCACTCTTCTTTCTTTCATATTTCTCTTTCTCTTATTGCACACACAATGTTTTCACTCACCACCATTATTTTCACACTAGCTAAGTAGCAACTTCTCTTGTCTCAAATCACTACTCCTTGTGGATTCGACTACCCACTCACCAGGGTATTATTACAGCGATGACTCGTGCACTTGCGGAGTACTCGCAAAGGGTGTGTCAAAGTTTTTAGCGCAGTTACCGAGGAGTAGGCGTGTTTGAGAAATTTGCTTTTTGCTATTTTAGCTATTCACCACTCACTCTATTTCATACTTTTTTATTCTTTTATCGTTCTTATTTGTTTTCTTTTCTTTGGTTTCAGCTCCAGGTTATGACCCGTGGCAATCCTTTGATTCTAGTTGAAGGAGACACAGATATTGGAAGGAGAACACATAGTAAAGGGAAAGAACCTCTGCAAGAATAATCTAATCAAGCTGAAATAGATACTGAAGTGTCGGATACTATGGCAGAACAGCACGAACAGCAGAGGACTCTCTCTTATTATGCTAGACCCACAGTTCTTGGCATGCAGTCTAGTATTGTGCACCCACCAATTACAGCTCAAAACTTTGAGCTCAAGCAAGGCTTCATCCAGATGTTACAGCAGTCCATATTATTCAATGGTTTGGCTGACGAGGATCCAAACAATCATATTCAGAACTTCCTGGAAGTGTGTGACATGCTCAAGATTAATGGAGTCACGGATGATGCCATTAAATTGTGAGCCTTCCCATTGTCCTTGAAAGGAAAAAGTAAAATAGTGGTTACAATCGTTACCTAGAGCCTCGATTACTACTTGGGAGGAGATGGCGGAAGCTTATCTTGCTCGATATTTTCCTCCTAGAAAATCTGCGAAGCTTAGGAATGAAATTTCTTCCTTTGTTCAGATAGAATTGGAGTCTCTATTTAAGACATGGGCTAGGTTCAAGGATCTCCTGCAGGGATGCCACAACATGGATTCCCCGAGTGGATGATTGTCCATCACTTTCTACAACAGGTTGAATCCAAGTACAAAGCAATTGTTAGATGCAGCAGCAGGAGGTACATTAGAAAGCAAGACCCCTGTGAAGCTTGATACCTTATTGAAGAGATGGTTCTAAATAGCTATCAATGGAACTCAAGAGATAGGAAGAAGGTGGTCAGACTTCATGAGATTGATGTGGTAACATCTTTGGCGGCCTAAGTTGAGTCATTGAGCAAGAAGTTAGACACTCTAACTTCACCTAGAGTGGCGGTCATTACGAGTTGCAATGGATGTGGGGGAGGACATGCTTCTAGTGATTGCCCTATAGCCATTGGTAGTACTTCTGCTGTTGAGTAAGCGTATTTTGTGGGTAATACATTCATAGGTCAAGAAAATCCTTATAGTGGCACCTACAATCCGCGGTGGAGGAATCACCCAAACTTGTCATGGAGCAACCAAGGGCAACAACAAAAGAGTAATGCACCACTGGGCTTCCAACAATAACAAGCACCGAATTTGGAGAACCGAGTGTCGAGTTTGGAGAATAAGATGACTGACTTGGAGAAGGCACTTACAAGGTTGTCCAATCGGTTGAAGCCACACTTTGCAACCACACCGCATCGTTGCATAACTTGGAGAACCAAGTTGGTAAAATTATGAAGTCTCTATCAGAGATACCTTAAGGGAGTTTGCCAAGCAACACGGAGACAAACCCTAGAGAACAAGTGAAGGTGCTCATTTTGAGAAGTGGTCAGGAGGTTGAGAGTAGACTCCCTCTTGAGAAGGAAAGAAGTGAAGCACCCAAGGAAGTGGAGAGAAAGGAAATACCCAAGGAGAAGAAGGTGGCATCCCCACCTTACAAGCCAAGAATTCCCTATCCTTCACGGTTGAAGAGTGACCAAAATGAAGAGCAATACAAGAAATTCTTGGGGTTGTTCAAACAGTTGCACATCAACATCCCATTCGTGGAGGCGTTATCCCAAATACATAAGTACGCGAAGTTCTTGAAGGACCGTTTGACCAACAAGAGGAAATTGGAGGAGAGTGCATTAGTGATCCTAGATGCTACTTTCTCGGCGGTGTTGCATAAGAGTATGTTGAGCAAGAGAAAAGAGTAAGATAAAAGACCCCGGAAGCTTCATTATTCCTTGTAACATTGGAAACTTGGGTGAAGAAAAGGCATTGGCTTATCTGGGAGCTAGTATCAATGCCATATCTTACACTTTCTTTCAGAACCTAGGCTTGGGAGAGCCTAGGCCCACTCTCTAGACTCGGATGTCGACTATCCTGGAACCTCCGTGGTATAACCCTAATCCAGTATAGGTTCCTCAATCCAGACGATACCCCTACGATGTCAATGGGAACAACTAGTCTTTGTTAGGGTTACTCTAATGCATACTTTCGGCTAAAGCAACCTTACCCTCATGGGAGGCTATTAATACCTAGAACCTCCTGTGTATTAATACAATGAATCCCCTTTAATCATTATATGACCTAATACAAGCTACCATCCCACGAAACAAGTATTTTTCAAAATCAATTCTATGTAATCCATCCATTGTAGAATGAACAAGATAATAAAAGATTAAAACTAACAATGCAAGCGACACACATTCAATTATAAAACAAGAATGTCATCCATACAAAGTCTCCTCCCAAGGTTCACCGGAGCCCGGTGGCCTTGGGAGTCTAGTTCGACATAACAAAGTAAATGGGTTCACAATACATGAAGATCATAGCACAAATGACACACAAACTTCCCTTGGAATGTCAGCTAGATGGTGATGATCAAAACTCATTGGATCTGCACCACCACGTTCTTTGATGCTTTCCTTGACTCTCCCTTTCTTCACTCCTTCAATTCTTGTAAAAACAGCCTCCAAAGATGATGAGAAATGCTTGGGTGTGCTTAAAGGTCCGATGAGAACAAGCTTTTCTCCAAAACCCTAACAAAGGCTATATATACTCAAGTGAGTGTGCGAGTGGTTGTGCGGGCGAAAACGAGGCCGCACATGCTTCATTATTGCTGAAAACAGCAAATCCCGAGTCTGTGCTGCCTGTGTGTGGGCCCACCCACAGGCCGCACAAGCTTCTGGCCACCTTGTGTGGCTTGGTGTGCGGGCTGCACACTAGGCGGCACAGCCCACTGCCTAAGTTGTGCGGGCACTGTGGGGCCAGCAAAGTGATCGTACAAAAGTGTGTGGTCACTGTAGTGCACATGCAGGGTTTTGTGAAATGATTTTCAACACCCTGAAACAAAATAAATAAATCAAATGTGCAAAATGTCATCAAAACAAATGCGAAAGTTGCATAAGAGTGCATGGAATTTGCAAGTAAAATATGATATATTTAGGCACTTATCAAATACCCCGCACTTAAGTATTTGCTTGTCCCCAAGCAAACAGTCATGAAGAATAAGAGGGATTGATAAGTGACTAAATACACAACCTCAAGCCAGAGAGTAGTGTACCATAGTAAAGTAAGACTCAAGACACTAAGCAAGGACCACTCAAGATGTTTCATGCATTCAGCGGTCGTATCATGATATGTGTGTATAACCTCCCTATTTTGAGACCCTGTAGTCCAAGTAAGGTAAGCAGAACCCCAAGAACAACATCTTGAGGCAAGTCACGCCACTTTGTGGAATTCGGCCTTGAAGTGGTAGAGATGCCCCTAGCAGGCTCCCAAAGATCTTTCCTCTTTTGTTCGAACAACCACCAGTCATAAAACTTTATTTTATTCTACACACATACGCACACTGATGTTTAATGAGTCGTGAAAATCCAAAGACACACGGTCCCAAACCTAAGGTTAACCGTGACTAGCCCTCTACACTATACCCCGATGGAAAAGTGATACTCTCGACGCCTCACACTGTGTGGGACTGCATAGGGTTCTAGGGACTCCAAGTGATAAACCCTATTGCATAATATAGACCTAACCCTTTGTTCCAGATGAAAGGCCCCTAGTCACAATTAAGCCCAGCTCTAAGATTCACTACAACACTTCACTCTGTTGCTTGCACAATTAAGCCCAAGTGGAGTTCATCTCTTAGCACTTTACTCTATTGTGACCGCAAAGAACTCTTGGAATGTGGAGGTAGGATAAATCATGTCGGAAAGAAAAGGGGGCGTTCCGCTACCTCTCGACTCACCCTCTCAACCCTCTTCAATCTTGCTTAGTCTAACCCTAATGAAGTTGTCACACCTCAAAGGATTACGTAGATGGATTCTCAACCCTAGTGTCACATCTAAGGAAAAATCATGCAATTAACATTCAAGATTGAAACTCAATTAAAATCATCAATTAAGGAAGCATAATAAAAGTCAATGAAACAAAATCATCCTAGCGTTTACAAATCTAAGCACACACTAGGTGTTTAGCTCTCGATGGAGCAATACAAAATCAACAATGAGTTTGAAATCATATGCATAGAAACCATAAAGAAAACCCCTTTGTAGTCCGTATCCATGGTCTTGTGAAGCCGTGCCATCTTCTCCAATGGTTCCTTTGTCAAACCTAGGGCACACCTCGCCAAATCGATGCCGACGAAAGCTCCCCAATAGTTCTCCTCCAAAGGAGCTCGATGTCGTTGCTGTTGAACCACTCCAAAAGCCTTGCAAAAACCTATCCAAACCCTAGCCACACTCTCCCAGGAAGTTGGGCGAAAGATGAAAAAAAAGATCCCCCAAAAATAATCAAATCATGGTATTTATAGGGCTGAAATCGGGCATCCACATGGCGGTGTGAAATTTCCACACTCCTGTATGGATTCTCTGGAATTCTGATTTTCGGCGCACTATGAACAGTAACCTGCTACAGAGAATTACTAAAGTGTTTTGCTACAGTGACTGCTACAGTACTCATGCCAAAGTTGCTCCCGACTTCATTTTCTTCATCGAGGACGCCAAGTTGGGCACACAACTACACGGTAGATCATGTCGCTTCTTGCTTTCAACACATTGATGAAGCTCTTTGATGTTAAACAAGTTGGACTATATGAGTGTGACTGCTTTTGTGCCCCTCTAATTTGTATAATTACTTGAGCACTTTGGAGGTTGGCACACACTCACATGTCTACAACTTGTGCCTTGGCCCTTGCTTAGTCCAAGAGTCTTCTCAACTAGTGAGTCCATGACCTATATTTGCTTCTTTCCTTCCACATCGTCTTCACAACCCTAAATGCACAAAAGAACACAAATACACAAGAATCAATGATAAAACCTGATAAAAATAATGCTCAATGTAAGAAAAGCATACTTCGTATTATTTATACACGAGCACTTATCACACACACACACACACACACAGATATATATATATATATATATATATATATATATATATATTCGAACTAACATAAATTGCAAATCCACATTACTTAGAACTTTGCATATTCATATAAGCACGCTTATGCCTTTATAGCTTTTAGCAAGAGACACACTCTGGTTAGGAGTAAGAACCCCAAGTTACTTTGCTAGTGGGCCAGAGGAGCAATGTCCCTTTTCTTTTTTTTCTTTTTTTTTTTTTTTTTTTTTACCGTGTTGAGAAAAACAAAATAGAGGAAAGTCCTTAAGAGTCTACTAGGAGAAATTATTAACACGTCAAGGCACGAAACCCCACAAATGGGTTAGCAACTAAGAGGGTTACGGACGTCACCATTTTTCCTCACCTAGGTGTCCAAGGTTCAACATAGGGGTTAAGTGCAAGGAATACTGAGAATGACATGAAATGCTTGAGAGTGCAAGGTCATGAATAGCTTAGTGTCTATCATGGTTCTACACTATAATACACATACAATTAAACATGTCGTCCTTGGTTCAACAATCATGCAAAAATCTTAAACTACCCCATTTAAGTTCATAAAATTTATAATTATTCATGAAGACACACCCACCCCCAACTTAAAGTAGTACATTGCCCTCAGTTTACCTAAATCAGCAGCAAATAAAGAATAATCAAGTAACATAAAGGTGGTGGATTCGTGAACTACCCCGAAGCTCAAGATTTGCTACTTGTGGATCATGGATCCGGGGTGGTCTTGCATAAGCTAAATGATGAGTGGAGAGAAAAAGCAAGCGTGATGTCCAATTCATCCTATAAGAAGAACAGAAGTCGTATCAAGCATTCATCACGTCCAAGAAGAGAAAATACAGAATTTAAAACACATAACACATACTTGTAAAATAAAATGACATAAAACACAATCAAGCATCCATTACAATAACAAGCATACAAATGGAAAAGCACAACCAGGAAAAGAAAAGAAACAGGAAAGGAAAATGAGTTCTCAACATAATCATCCGAATTATCAATGAAAGGTCAAGCAATCACACATCTCTTAATTACACCATGGGCATGAATCAAGCAACAAGTTTTAAGAGTGAGTCGGCCATAAAACAACATGATCAAGAATCATTATAATGCAATGCCACAACTTTCACAAGCCCCACTCATGTCTACAACCCATTGAAGCAAGAAAGTCATTATGATCCAAGGAAACCAATGCAAGATCATGCAAGTAACTAAGGTTTAACATAGAGTCTAACAATTTGAAAAATAAGCCAAAGGAAATACAAGCAAGGTTTCATGAGAGCTTCATGCTTATAAACTCATCCAAGGCAAAATACCAACTCACATCGCCAAACAACACACAATTAAATAGTATAAGCTCATCCAAGGCAAAATAAACAATAAAATAAGAGAAATGAGCTTATCTCACACAAGTGGATGAAAATAACCAAGAATAAGTTGGTAGAACTTAGAGAAGAAGGTTTTCAACCAAAACTCCAAATTGGCCAAGAAGAGAAATACCTAGAAAACACCATGAAATCTTGAAGAAAATCTGAATTTTTGTGAGTTGAAGAGGCTTTCAAGGATGACCTGGTGTCATGGGAGGGGACAAAATCAAGTTGAGGGTCTTAAGAGGGAGAAAAGTTGATGAATGGCAAGATCCGGTCCCTCGTTACAAGAGGGTGTGCGGGTGGTGTGCCACCACCGGCACACCCATCTGCGGCCTGATGTGCGGGCTGCACACCAGGCCGCACACTCCACTGTTTGTGGTGTGCAGCAGGTGTGCGAACCACACACCAGCCCGCACACCCTACTAGTAAGGGTGTACAGACTGCGTACAGCCCGCACACCACACTGGTGTGCACAAAAACTTCAGTAATCACCCTCCCAAACAAGTAAACAATGGTGACAATGCACCTCAAGCTCAACTTGGGCATAAAATACAAAATTTTAACCACAAAACATAAAAGAATTCACCAAAATGAAGCTGAAAAAATGACACAAACGTAAGGCACAAATTGAATGAATGAGAGAAAGAGCTCAAAATCCACATGACAACGCACGAATAACTACAATACATAAGTGAAAGAATACAAAAATGTAAAAAGCTTGAGTTGCCTCCCAAGAGCACTTGTTTAATGTCGTGAGCCTGACATTCAAGTGTTGCAAAATTAAGGTGGTTCAACGGAAGAGATTTTACATGAAGCATTCATGGGTTTAAATGATGACCCAGCCGGTAGGTTCAATGAAAGGAGAGAATCAATGTTATGCAAACCTAGATCAATGAAGCGTGCCATTTGTACCTTGTTGTTAGAGTTTTTTCTTGCACGGTTGACCTGAGGGCTTACTTTTTTCCATGCTTATTTCCATGATCTTTCCCCTTTGCTTTTTCTATCCATATTGTCTGGTGGTATTGGAGGAGGATCTTCTTGTGACTTCTTTGGTGCTTCTTCTTCCTCAACATCAATTTCTTGTGGGTATTCATCTAACGGGTTCAGCATAAGTACCTCTTGCACACAGTCTTCAACTTGTAACTCCGTCTCATCCAGTACATAGGAGGTGTCATCGAGCTCTCTAGGATGCTTCATGGCATCGGGAATCTTGAAAGTGGCTTCTTCACTCCCGGCACGCAAAGCCATTTTCCCGTCTTGGATATCTAAAAGAGCTCGGGAAGTGGCAAGGAACTGTTGGCCAAGAATGATGGGCACTTCAGTATCTTCATCAACATCCAGGATGACAAAATTGGCCGAAAACACTAATCCACCAACCTTGACAATGACATCACTTACGACACCACGTGCCCATCTAACGGTTCGATCAACAAGTTGGATGGTGATTCGCGTCAGTTCCAAGTCTTGAAGGCCCAATTTAAGGAAAATCTTGTAGGGCATAACATTTATGCTTGCACCAAAATCAACGAGAGCTTTTTCTACAAGCGAGTCCCCACAATGAGATTCCACAATTAGACCACCTAAGTCCTTAATCTTCTTGGGCAGCTTGCTTTGAATGATTGCCGAGCAACTCTCTCCAAGTGACACCGTGGAAGTTTCCTCAAGCTTCTTTCTGTTTATAAGCAACTCCTTTATGAATTTTGCATATTTTGGCATTTGATAAAAAGCTTCGACTAGCGGGAGGTTGATGTGAAGCTGCTTAATCATTTCCAAAAATTTCTTGAATTGGATGTCCTCCTCATCTTTCTTGAGTCTTGCCGAGTACGGGACCTTTGATTGGTGTTCCTGCACTTGTCTTTCTGCACTTCGAGGTTCAGTCTCTATGTCATGGCTGTGATTAATCCCTATGAAACCACAAGATCGATTGACTTGCAACTTGATTTGAGAATCTCAATGGATTTAAAATTAAATCTAGAGAAGATAGATGATAATTAGAATCTAAGATTTGGGTATAGATCGAGTGTGGCTTCCGGAGTACAGTAGCAACAAGTCATTTGTAGCTGCAACTTTGAGATTGGCTATCTAAAATCATCTAATGGTCAAGTTCATTGGTTTTTAACGATGGAGATAAATAAAAGAATAAGATTGACTAGATTCCTTTAAGAAAATAAAAATAAAGTAAAATAAAACAAAACAAAACAAAACAACATAAGGTTAGTTTACAGGTTGCATAGTGATAAGGATGCCATAGGAGAATTATTAAACTAAAATTTGTGGGGTTAGCAACTCTGAAGTTTACAAGTTTCATGAAAGCAAAATAATTATTGTGATTTAAAATTTTGGTTTTTCTTGATCGTTTCACTTGTTGATGAGATGTAGTAAAAGATTGTTTTGAGTCTTGTAGGATTAGATATATATCATTTAATTTGTTCAAGAGAGGTTTTAATTAGATAGGCTCTCATTGATTTTGTACCAATATATAGAAAATAACTGCTCACATTAGGGTATTTATATATAGATATTTGAGGTTAACTTTCATGAGTAAGCTTTATGCATTGATTATTATTGTTTTTACTATAGCTAAAGACTAATAACTTTGAAAGTTTGAATGAAACCAAGACCTTGTTTGATAAGTGCTCTTTTATACATATTATATAAATCTTATTTACCACTTAAGCAAACCTCAAGAGGATGCTTTTATGGATAACTAGTATTTAGTTGTTCCATTAGTTATCACAGGACAAAAGAAGCACAACAAGAGACAATGGAAATCATGAGTAAAGTGGTGCCAAAACCACAAATAGAGAGTTACACAGGTAGGGTACACGACCATATACATTTCGGAAGAGGACCACTCAGAGAAGCACACTGGTGTGAATCCCGCAAGCGTCTCGTGTAAAACACAAGGATTGTATTCCTAGCAGTTAAGGATCTACTATTACTCCTTCACTGCCTACTTTCTAACCTAACTCCTACGTGAAGGGTTTCTACTTAAATAGTTGTGGAAAAACAAATAAAAGGCCACTACAAAGTGAAGGCTAAAGCAAGAGGCTAAAAACACAATGATACGCCCCTTGCGTATTCGTAAGTGCATAGGTTGTACAAGTAGTAAAGTGTACCCAATAAGATCGAGTAGTTAAGTCCATAGAGACTAGTATAGCTCTTAATACTTGCTCATTTTTCAATATCTAGAAGGTTCAAAAATAAGGTTAAATAGCAACTTAAAATGCAATGGCAAACAATAAGGAAAATAGTGACCAAAATTCATGCATATGCGGCTAATCAACAAGTCCCTCATTAAGCTTGCAACATAAAAGCATCAAGGCAAGAAACACAAAGAATGATAAGTGATATGAATAACAGGAAAACCATAAGGAAACTTGAGAATTAATATCACTAAACTTAAAGCATTAGAAGTCATGGTTTATAATCCAGGGCAACGAAAGATAGTTAGCCCCTCATTGTCTTACAAACAATCATAGGAAAGCAACAAGAGAAATAAAAATTATCCATTAAACTTCCTTCTTACTTCACAATCATGTTAGAGAAGGCATGGCAATAGTTGTCACCGATAATCCTCCTTTTCCACACTTGTCATCTCTCTAGATCTCACCCTGAACAGTGCTGACGGCTGCCCCAACCTGCGCCTCCAAAAAGAGAGAAGAAGATTTCTTAAAAATCTAACTTTAGGGATTAAATAACCCTTTCCAGATGTAAGCACTGACGGGCGTGTTAATGACCGTGCTTGGCTCCAAATTCTAGAAATTGATTTCATCACAAAACCAGTAAATCGCATAAGGGTAAGCATGGCCGTGCTTACTGCCTGTGCTTGGAGAACACGCTCGTGCAAGGAACATAATAACCTTGTTGATTTTCTCATGAAACTTCTAGTAAAATGCATGGGGGTAAGCAGGCCTGTGTTTACCGACCGTGCTCTTTCCACATGATGATCCTAGGGATAGCGAAAACATACTTCTCAATTCTGTGCAGACTCCAGTAAAATGTACGGGGGTTCAGCACGCCCATGCTTCTAACCGTGCTTCCAAGCACACCCGTGCTTGCCACCCTACTTATCCTGAAACTTGTATTCCAATGGTATTTTGCATCAAAATTCTTCTATTTTTGGTCCATTTGGTCTAGAATCCAATTATCTGCACAATTTAGCAAACATACCTAAAGTAGCATCGATTTATACCAAAATCATGCTAAAAGGACATGTAAAATACACAATAGGGTATATAAAAAATCTATAAAAAATACACTCATCACACAACAATGATAAGCAAAGGCCATGGATAAGATACCCTTAAGGGGTCATCATGAAACAAGGATGAAAAACAAAAGCACAAAAGTGGTTTAGACTGAGGGATTTCTAAATTAGGTGAATCCTAATGTCTTGATGATTGAATCCTAATCCCATACAAGTGTTAATCAGAATCTCTTCTGGATCAACCATCCTATGATTTCATTAAGAATGAGGAAATCCTAAAATAAGAGTAAACACAACCTAGGCTTACTCTTAAAGGTTAGAGGGCTACCGGCACCCGATCTCTTGGAGTGTTGGCACAAGCAACCCCTCCTAATCTATTCAAGATCTAGTGCCTATAAGCAAGTTACATCAACGTGAACAACTCATAAAAGAACTATAGATCTCTCCATATATAATTCTAGCATTAAAGCACAATGGACTAAATCACAAACCAAACCAATGTAATAGAATTAAATGCCAATCATCCAAAGTACATGGTGACCCCTCCCCCCCTCTCTCTCTCTCTCTCTTCCCCCTCCCCCCCAAAAAAAATGTTCACGGACATCCGATGGCCTTGGGGGTCTAGTATGCCATCAAATAAGTGTAAACAACAATTTAAACCACAACACAAGAAGAAGTCATAAGTGACACTCCCTAGATAAAATGATGAAGATAGGTAGATCGGCCTGAATGCCATTTTCCCTAGCCAAAGGCCGCTTCCCAGTCCTAAGAACTCCTCTTTTCCCAAAGTGGTGGATCTCCCCATTGAAATGTAGTACTGATAAGTGCTTGTGTTATAGTAACGCGAAACGTTATTATCTTACAATAAGCATCTCTTTTATCAGATTTTATCACTAAATGGTGTGCATTTGTGTACTCTTATGCATTATAGGTTTGTGGAGCTATTTTGAAGAAGAAGAACGAAGTTAGATCGTATTTGCCATTGTTGGGGAGTTTTCAGACCAAGCAAGGAACAAGGCACGAGTTTAGACTTGTGAGTGTGTGCCAACCTCCTTTAGAGGGGCACAAAGGTAGTCACATTCACAACAAGTTTAACTTGTGTAGCTTAGGAGAACTTCACTAAGAAGGAGATTTGAAGCAATCGACACAATCTACCATTGATTGTGTGCCCAATTCAATGGCCTCGATGAAGAACAATGAATTTGGGAGTGTTTCGTCGAGTTACTATAGCAAGCTACTGTTCATTTTCAGCCAAAATTCAGAAAACCAAAGAGTTCACACGGGTGTGTGGAAATTCCACACGGCAATGTGAAATCCCGATAAGTTCAATTTTAAAGCTGCGACTCAACGTTATAAAAGCCCGTTTTGGAGACTTTTTAAACATCTTTGAACCTATCTTTCTCCCCAACTTCTGGAGAGCGAGGCTAGGGTTTCGGAGAGGACTTCATGGAGGTTTGGAGCACGTCATCGGCATCATTACCGACATCCGGTGGCCGCATAAGACAACGGCCACATCATACGCAAGGGGGTTTTCATCGATGCTTTCAATTTGTGCTTTCTTTTATATTTTGATGAATTTGTATAACTCCATGAGGAGCTAAACCCCTCGTGGGTATTCGGACTTGTAAACCCTAGGATCATTATGTTTCTATAACATTGTTATTATGATTTTCCATTATTGATGAATAAATTCGAGTTTCAATCTTAATTATCTCTTGTAATTGTGTTCCCTTAGCCGTGACAATAGGGTTGAGAACAATCTAGGTTATCCTTTAGAGGTGTGACAACTCCTATAGGGTTAGATTACTTAAGATTGAAGAGAGTTGAGAGGGTGAGTCGTGAGGTAGCGGAACGTCCCTTTTTCCCTCCGGTGTGATTCTTCCTACCTTCATGTTCCATGATTTTTTAGCGGTCGAGATAGAGTGAAGTGCTAGGAGAGTAACTCCCCTGGGGCTTAGTTGTGTGAGAAACAGAGTGAAGGGTTGAAGTGAATCCTAATGCTGGGGCTTAATTTAGACTAGGGTTCTTCCACCTGGACCAAAAGGTTAGAACTATACATAGGAACTGGTTTTATCACTAGGAATCCCTAGAACTTAAAGCAATCCCACATAGTGTGAGGCTTAGGAAGACGTACTCCTCTAGGGCTTAGTTGACAGGTCAACAAGAGTCAAGAATCGTAGTGAAAACCTAATGCCGGGGCATAGTGTTGGGGTTAGTCACGGTTGACCTTAGGTTTGGGACCGTTTGTTTAAGGATATCCTCGACTCAATTAACATCAATAGGAAAGTATAATAGCATAGTCTTGCACTAAAAGCATAAGTCCTAGGGTAGCTTGTCCAGGTACCCTATTTCATCCATTGCTAGTCCTTCTCTATTTACTCGTTCTTGCACTCTCTTACCTTCCATCTTTCTATTTAATTTCTTGTTTCTTTATATTGCTTTCATATTCACTCATTAATTCTTTTCACACCCACCGTACATTACTTAGCTAATTAGTGAAACCTCGTGTCTTAAGTCCCTATTCCCTGTGGATTCGACTACCCACTCACCAAAGTAAATTTATTACTTCGACAAACCCGTGCACTTGCGGGATACACACAAGGGCTCGTGTCAAGTTTTTGGCGCCGTTGCCGGGGAATAGGCGTATTTTTTATACTTGTTTTTGCTATTTTAGCTATTTCACTTTGTTTTTTATTTCACACTTCTTTATCTATCATTGTTCTTATTTTTCTTTTTCTTTGCTTTGGCTTCAGGTTATGACCCGCGGAAACCCTTCGATTCTTGTTGAAGGAGAACCGGAAAATGGTAGAAGAACACACAGTAAAGGGAAGGAACATGTGGAAGAACAGTCCAATCAAGCTAATATTGATTTAGAAGGGTCAGAAGCAATGGCAGAACAGAATGAAAAATAGAGGACATTGTCCGATTTTGCTAGACCCACGGTGATGGGAACCCAATCAAGCATTGTGAGGCCCCCAATTACCGCAAACAATTTTGAGTTGAAGCCGTCGTTCATTCAAATGTTGCAACAGTCCGTACAATTTAAAGGGTTGGTCGATGAAGATCCCAACAACCATATAGAGAACTTCCTTGAAGTGTGCGACATGTTGAAGATCAATGGAGTAACAGACGACGCGATTCGTTTGAGAGCCTTTCCATTTTCATTGAAGGAAAAAGAATGACATTGGCTAAATTCATTACTGAGAGCATCTATCACTACGTGGGAGGAGATGGCCGAGGCATTCTTGGCTAGGTATTTCCCTCCTGGAAAATCAGTGAGGCTCCAGAATGAGATTTCATCCTTCATCCAAATGGAATTGGAGTCTCTATTCGAGACATGGGATAGGTTCAAGGAGCTTCTTCGCAAATGTCCGCAACATGGATTCCCCGAGTGGATGATCATTCATACCTTCTACAATGGATTGAATCCGAGTATCAAGTAACTCTAAGACCCAGCGGCAGGAGGAACTCTAGGAAGCAAGACTCACAGTGAAGCTCGCTACCTTATTGAAGAGATGGTTATGAATAGCTATCAGTGAAACACACGAGACCGAAAGAAGATAGCCAGAATTCATGAGGTTGACGCAGTTACAGCATTGGTGGCACAGGTGGAATCATTGAGTAAGAAGATAGATGTTCTAACTTCACCAAGAGTTGCGGCCATCACTACTTATATCGGTTATGGGGGAGGTCACGCTTCGAATGATTATCCGATTGCTATTGGAGGCACTAGTACAGTGGAACAGGCTGATTTTGTTGGTAACGCTTACAGAGGACAAGGCCAAGGCAACCCGTACAGTGGAACATACAACCCGGGGTGGAAGAACCACCTGAATTTCTCATGGACCAACCAAGGGCAATCACAACAAAAGAACAACGCACCACCGGGATTTCAAGGTCACCAAGCACCGAACTTAGAAAGCTGAGTGACCGGGCTAGAGGGGAAGATGACCGATCTAGAAAGAGCACTCACGAGGTTTGTTGCTTCGTCGGATGCTAGATTTCAATCGGTGGAAGCTACACTTCGTAGTCACACCGCCTCCCTACACAATTTGGAGAATCAAGTGGGGTAAATTGCGAAGACTTTGGCGGAAAGACCTCAAGGTAGTTTGCTTAGTAATACGGAGATCAATCAGAGGGAGCAATTGAAGGCAATTACCTTGAGAAGTGGAAAAGAGGTCGAGAGAAATCTCCCTCTAGAGAAGACAAAAGAAGCACCCGAGGTCGTGGAGATAGAAGAAGGAGCGACAAAGGAAAAAGAGGTGGCACCCCCACCCTACAAACTGAGGATCCCTTATCCTTTACGATTGAAGAATGACCAAGAGAACGAACAATACAAGAAATTTCTGGGTATTTTCAAGCAGTTGCACATCAACATACCGTTCGCGGAAGCATTGGCCCAAATGCCCAAGTACGCGAAGTTCTTAAAGGACCTCTTAACCAGCAAGAGGAAACTAGAGGAGAGTGCATCTGTGATCCTTTATGCCAATTGCTCAGCCATATTGCAAAAGAACATACCGAGCAAGAGAAATGATCCAGGAAGTTTTATCATACCATGCAACATTGGCAACTTGGGTAAAGAGATGGCGTTAGCCGATTTGGGGGCAAGCATCAATGTCATGCCCTATACCTTCTTCCAAAAGCTAGGCTTGGGCGAGCCCAGACCCACTCGGATGACACTTCAACTTGCAGATCGATCGGTGAGGCATCCGAGGGGGATTGTGGAAGATGTGTTGGTGAAAGTCGACAAATACATATTTCCTGTTAACCTCATGGTGTTAGACGTTGATGAGGATGTCAAGGTTCCATTGATCCTTGGAAGGCCCTTCTTGCGCACTTCCAAGGCTTTGATTGACATGGACGGCGGGGAGCTCACATTGCGAGTGGGAGAGGACAAGCTTACATACCGCCTCGCCGAAGCCATGAGACACTCTCTTGACTTTGATGATACTTTATATTTTCTTGACATCACTGATGAACTAATTGATGATTATGTGCAGTAAATGTTGACCTCGGATCCATATGAAGGATGGTCGAACCAAGACGTGGAGATCGAAGAAGAAGTACTCTCACTTGGTCTAGTCGTGAAAGAAATCAAGCCAGAAATGGAGCGCATGAAGAAGATGATTCAGAGAATGAAGAGGTCGAAAAGATGGCAAAAAAAGAACCCCAACACAAAGGGGGATGAGCATTCATGGAGTAAGGGTGTTTCACCCTTGTGTGGTAACAAATTCGACAACTCTTCCTCTACTCTACAAAGGTTATGTACTGCATGCTTTCAGGTTGTAGGGAAGAGGGCAACTTTCATTCATGAACCTCCGTAAGGTAAGACAGGTACATCAAGCTAAGTGACGTTAAACAAACGCTTCTTGGGAGGCAACCCAAGGTTTTGCAGCTTTTCTAGGATCTAGTTTAGTTCTAGCACGAATAAAAGTCTTAGTTTTGGTGTCCTAAATTGCTAATGCATATGCTGCGATTTTATTGTGGATTGTTAATGTTTTCGTGTGCCTAAACGATAATTGATGAAGTTTGAGTCGGTTGAGCATGTTTTCCATGGTATCTGGTCGTGTTTTGATGGTTTTCACAGGCTCTAAGTATCGTATTTTTGTTTCTGAATTTTGCTGTAGAGTTTGTGAATTTTTCTAAGTAAACCAGAGAAAACACACAGCCATGTGGAATTTCCACACGGGCGTGTAGTACCAATTAGAGCTCAACTAGAGAGGGCACAGGGGCGTGACCTTGCCCCTGTGAAAAACCTCAGAAGGGGCACACGGCCGTGTGGAATTTCCACACAGGCCGTGTAAGATCTTGCAGAACTTAAACTCTCCTTCCCGAGAGTCCACAGGGCGTGTGGCTGTCCCTATGAGAGACCCTGTGTTACGGCACACGGCCATGTGGAAAATCCACACGGGCATATGAAAACCTGTAGAGAGTTCCCTTCCATCCCGAGAAAAAACAGGGGCGTGTGGGAGCGCTTGTGAAAGGCACACGGCCGTGTGGAATACTTAGACAATTCTCGGGACAAACCAGAGAAGCCACAGGGGCATGTGGGTGCCCCTATAGCCGGTCTTGTGTTCTTGGCCAGGTTGGGCACACGGCCGTGTGAAACTTTCCAGAGACCTTCTGTGCTTCCCGAGAATCCACGGGGGCGTGTGGGTGCCCCTGTGAAGCTCCCCTGTGAAGGCACACGGCCGTGTGGAAGTCTCACACGGGCGTGTGGGGTAGTCCAGAGAGTGACCAGAGTTCACACAGGGGTGTGCGCTAGCCCCTGTGAACCCTAATTTCCGAGGCACATGGCCGTGTGGATTCCCAGAACTTCAAAAGCCGCACATTTTCTTTTGGATTTCACTTGTGCCTCTTTATCTTTCCACTCTAAACACTCTCCGACTCTCTCTATCGCTTCCCCGATCTTCTCTGAGTTTTCTAGAGGTTTTATTTGGAGTTTTTTGGCCGATTTTAAGGTTTTCTTTATCCACACCATCGGTAAGAACTTCAAACGCTTTTTCTTCGTCAATTCTTGATTTAATTCGTTCTTTTTGATGACTTCGCTTGTTTTGAATGATTGAAGTACGAGCGAATATGTTTAGAGTAGAATTAGAATGAATATAAATGTAAAAAAGAAAATCTTTGCCCCCACGGCCGTGGGGCTCTGTCCACACGACGATCGACACGACCGTGTGGATTTCTGCAGATTGAGATTTTCAACTGGTTTAATTGATTTTTCTTTTCAATCTTGCAGATATAGCTTCTAGGTCCAAGAAATCAGCTGGTAAGCACCCTCGCGAGCCATTACCCCCAGCAGAACAGGTCGAGTTTGCTATACTAGAGCACTAGACCAGGTTGAAGCGATTATCGACACTTCGGTTTGGTCAGTCACAATACCGTGACCTGAGCACCATTAGAGGGATACAGGGGGGTGATGGTGTTGCGGACGAGGTAGAGGAGTTACTATCCGTGCGCAGTTGGCAGAGATTACTGATGATTAGAGAGCTAGCAGTTAGGGAGGTGACACTCGAGGTTCTGGCCTCATTTGAGTTTGATAGATCGTACGGAGCCTTCTCGACTCCCGATATTATTCAGTTCAGAGCATTGGGACAGCATTTCAGCCTCATCGTTACCCAGTTTTCGATCAGGATGGGGCTGTATGATAAGGCCTATATAGAGACCGAGGAGTACGAGGGCCTCCCCACTGATTACCCCTGGTACTTTCACTCCGCAACGCGCTTATAGCAGATTATGCAGACAGGGACAGTATGAGCCAGGGGTGTCCAAGGCCACCTGCTTGTCCAGAGCCTCTCACCGATACATTCACGCCATACTTAGCCGATCAGTGAGTGGACGAGGGGACAGTACAGGTGTTCTGAGTCGCTAAGAGCTCCTCAATTTGTATTCTATAGTGGAGAGTGAGCTACTTTACCTGGGGCACATTGTAGCGGACTATATCCGCCACCAGGGCCAGTACCTCAGGGTGGGAGTTATTTTCTCAGGCCCGTATATCACACGACTGATTATAGGGTTAGGACTTTGGGACGAAGTTGGCGGGACCGAGAGGATTTCTACACGGGCTCCATTGGGCGTTGAGACTCTGAGGATGATGGGGATGGTCCGCAAATCAGGACCCGGAGTACACACTATGATCATCCCCCACTTAGAGTCTACAGAGGGAGATCAGGCCGAGGGGTCACAGGCAGCATTGAAGCCCCCACCCCCCAGTACAGGTAATGGTCGAGGCACCACCCATACTACCGGAGACACCTCCAGTGTGCATGTTCTCGCCTTCTCAAGGCCAGGAATGATTAGAGCGCCTCGAGAGTGCTATGGGCATCCTCAAGACAGAGTTGGCTGAGGTTAGGGCTATGCAGGCAGCACAGTTTTCACATACATCGGCACAGCTCGCTGCCATACTTTAGTTACTCGAGCGATCTGTGTCGACGTCACCTTTCGTAGTACAGCCCAGAGGCTCGACTCCACCACCATCTCCTCCACCAGCAGCAGATCCACCAGCTTCAGAGCCTTCAGCAGCACTAGAGGCTCTCACACAGGATACCGACGCTGAGGTGTCATAGTTTCTTTTAGCTTTTACTTCTTTTGCACATTTTCGTATTATTTTGGACTTATAGCACTTAGAAAGGATTCTTCTTCTGAGTTTATCTGTTATTTTTCTTTTCTTTTATTTGTCTCGAGATGTATTTCATTTCTCTATCTTTATATACTCGAGTTTTATTTTGGTTTTTCTTGAGCTATACTGAACCCTTGCGTATGTGTGCAGATGGTCTTGGATGTAAGGAATTTGAGGAATAGTCATAGACACGGTCATAGGACCCTGTGTGCTCCACAAACCATTGAGACTCAACTCCCAATGAACCTAGCTCCATCAAAGGCAACACTTGGAGTTCAGGGGAGTAATTTTTCAATGGCCTACCCCTAAATAAATTGTGTGAATTGTTTTATTTTAATTGTGCTTGCATGCGTACATTGGGGACAATGTACATCACCTTTACTTATGCGTTCAATTGCTTATACTTATGTAGCCTATGGCGGTTCACCTTAGTTGCAACATTAGTATTCTTAGAGTTTAGGAGAATTTTTAACATTGTATCCTATCATACTCTAGTTTTACTTGAATTTTAGGGGATTTTTGCTCGATTACCTCTTCTTGCACTACTCACTCTTGAAATCTTTTGGAAACTAGAACTCGAAGTTTTAAGGACTAGCTTAGTATTACTTTAGTAAGTTTTGAAGTTCTATGTAGCTAAAAAAAACTACTTGTGAGCTTGTGAATATTAGTTTATCGTTGCATTTTGGGTGGAAAGAGCTACCTCCTATAAAGTATGTAGCTACTCTCATAAATCGGATACAAGTTATGCCCTAATGAGAGAAAGAGCTATCTCATGGGAAGCATGAAAGCTACTACCCCTGGTAGAAAGAGCTACCTCCTCAAAAGTGTGAAAGCCACCTTTGGTGGCCGCCTGGGATAGGGCTACCTTAGAGGTTGAGTGAAGCTACTACTTCCTTACTTTGTGTATATAAATAAGTCCTTATAACAAGAATTTAAGGAGTACTCATTGGTTCTCTTGAGTGGATTCGCACACACTTACACATTTACGAGTTGTTATCCTTTTCGATTCAAGTTTTTAGCTAGAGCAATGGTAACCCTATGCAATGTTTTAAATTCCCCTACTTGTAGAATGCTTCCTTTGCATACTTTTGGTGAACCTAAGGCCGAGCACTTTCAATTGTTCTTCCCAAGTACTTTCACATTTTATTTTTGCTTGAGGACAAGCAAAAGTTAAGTGTGGGGCAGTTTGATAAGTGCTTGTGTTATAGTAACGCGAAGCATTATTATCTTATAATGAGCATCTCTTTAATCAGATTTTATCACTAAATGGTGTGCATTTGTGTACTCTTATGCATTGTAGGTTTGTGGAGCTATTTTGAAGAAGAAGAACGAAGTTAGATCGTGTTTGCCATTGTTGGGGAGTTTTCAGACCAAGCAAGGAACAAGGCACGAGTTTAGACTTGTGAGTGTGTGCCAACCTCCTTTGGAGGGGCACAAAGGCGGTCACATTCACAACAAGTTTAACTCGTGTAGCTTAGGAGAACATCACCAAGAAGGAGATTTGAAGTAATTGGCATGATCTACCATTGATTGTGTGCCCAATTCAATGGCCTCGATGAAAAACAACGAATTCGGAAGCGTTTCGGCGAGTACTGAGCAGCACGGTAGAAAGTTACTATAGCAAAACACTGTAGCAAGCTAATGTTCACTTTCAACCGAAATCCAGAAAACCAGAGAGTTCACACAGGCGTGTGGAAATTCCACACGGCCGTGTGAAATCCCAATAAGTTCAATTTTAAAGACACGACTTGACGTTATAAAAGCCCGTTTTGGAGACTTTTTATACATCTTTGGACCTATCTTTCTCCCCAACTTCTGGAGAGCGGAGCTAGGGTTTCGGAGAGGACTTCGTGGAGGTTTGGAGCGCGTCATTGGCATCATTACCGACATCCAATGCCCACACAAGACCACGGCCATATCATACGCAAGGGGGTTTTCATCGATGCTTTCAATTTGTGCTTTCTTTTATATTTTGATGAATTTGTATAGCTCCATGAGGAGCTAAACCCCTCGTGGTTATTCAGACTTGTAAACCCTAGGATCATTATGTTTCTTTAACATTGTTATTATGCTTTTCCATTATTAATGAATAAATTCGAGTTTCAATCTTAATTATCTCTTGTAATTGTTTTCCCTTAGCCGTGACAATAGGGTTGAGAACAACAAGGTTATCCTTTGGAGGTGTGACAACTCCTATAGAGTTAGACTACTTAAGATTGAAGAGGGTTGAGAGGGTGAGTCATGAGGTAGCGGAACGTCCCCTTTTCCCTCCGGTGTGATTCTTCCTACCTTCATGTTCCATGATTACTTAGCGGTCGAGATAGAGTGAAGTGCTAGGAGAGTAACTCCCCTGGGTCTTAGTTGCGCGAGCAACAGAGTAAAGGGTTGAAGTGAATCCTAGTGCTGGGGCTTAATTTAGACTAGGGTTCTTCCACCTGGACCAAAGGGTTAGAACTATACATAGGAACTGGTTTTATCACTAGGAATCCCTAGAACTTAAAGCAATCCCACGTAGTGTGATGCTTAAGAAGATGTACTCCTCTAGGGCTTAGTTGACAGGTCAACAAGAGTCAAGAGTCATAGTGAAAACCTAATACCAGGGCATACTGTTGGGGTTAGTCACGGTTGACGTTAGGTTTGGCACCGTGTGTTTAAGGATACCCTCGACTCAATTAACATCAATAGGAAAGTATAATAGCATAGTCTTGCACTAGAAGCATAAGTCCTAGGGGTAGCTTGTCCAGGTACCCTATTTCATCCATTGCTAGTCCTTCTCTATTTACTCGTTTTTGCACTCTCTTACCTTCCATCTTTCTATTTAATTTCTGGTTTCTTTATATTTCTTTCATATTCACTTATTAATTCTTTTCACACCCACCGTACATTACTTAGCTAATTAGTGAAACCTCGTGTTTCAAGTCCCTATTCCCTGTGAATTTGACTACCCACTCACTAGAGTAAATTTATTACTTCGACAAACCCTTACTTTCGGGATACACGCAAGGGGTCGTGTCAAGTACTTTGGAACCTCAAAAGCCCTTGAGATTGCCTCAAAAGATCACTGTCATTTCTAGGTTTTCTTCCTTTTTACAATAGCTAATAACTCCTCTTTCATCCCTAGAAGATATCTTAAATACCCCCACGGGCCATACAGACCATATGGAGGCTATATGGAGAACGAAGCTAAAATGATCAAATCAAGATGTGTACCGGTATCTATGCCGAGGGGCATACGGGTCTAATTGTTGTATAACATAGGCCAAAGTCTCTATCTCAAAAAATCTCCACCTGCCATAGTCGTTTGCTACAGTAAATTGCTACAATAAAACCTTCTATGTTACTACACCCCTGTGTTTTCTCCTTTCTTTGCTCTAATCATACCCTCATGTTCTCCATGGCTTCTTTATGCCCTGCAAAGCAAACATTAAGTGATTAAGCACAAAATGGGCATAAAATCTACTAAAATACATGCTAAGTGTATAAAATACATATAAGAAAATAAATACAATTAGGCACTTATCATACACGGACACCGTTTGATCCCCCGCGTACTCCCCAATCACTATTCTACCGACAAGAACATGGTTGTGTAGATGAAAAACATACCTGTATATGTTTAAAGAGTAATGAAGCTTGTTCGAGATGAGAACACAGGAAGAAGAAGGTGATAAGTGCTCGCGTATAAGTAATACGAAGTATTCTTTTCTTACATTGAGCATCGCTTTATTCAGGTTTTATCTCTTATATGTGTGTATTTGTGTTCTTTTGTGCATATAGGGTTGTGAAGGCGAATTCAGGAGAAAAGAAGCAAGAATAGGTCATGAATACGATTATTGAGGGAGTTCTTGGAACAGGCAAGGAACAAGGCACAAGTTGTGTTTAAAGACATGTGAGTGTGTGCCAACCTCCAATTGAGTTCAAGGGAATACGTGAATTGGAGGAGCACAAAGTAAGTCATACTCACATGTTCCGACTTGTGCAACATCATCAAGAACTTCATCAATGCGGTTAACTTGAAGACAGGACATGATCTACCGCACGTTTGTGTGCCCAATTAGATGGCCTCAATAAAGAAATGAAGTCGGGAACAACTTTGGCGCAAGTACTGCAGCAGTTACTATAGCAAATCACCGTAGTAATTCACTGTAACAAGTTACTGTCCACAGCGTGCCGAAATTTAGAATTCTAGAGAATCCACACGGGCATGTGGAAATTCCACATGTTAGTGTGGATGACCGATTTCAACCCAATATATTCCGTGATTTGATTTATTTTTGGGAATCTTTTTTCATCTTTCATCCATCTTCGGGAGAACTAGCAGCTAGGGTTTGGAGAGGTTCTTGGAAGCCTTTGGAAGCAGTTTTACGGCATCAACATCAAGTTTCTTTGGAAGAGAGCTATTGGGGGAGTTTTCATCGGCATCGATCCGGCGAGGTGTGCCCTAGGTTTGACAAGGCAACCTTAGGAGAAGACGAGGCGACTCCACAAGACCATCGATACAGACCACAAGGGGGTTTTCTTTATGGTTTTAATGCATATGTTCGTAAACTCTTTATTGATTTTTTATTGCTCCATGGAGAGGTAAACCCCTAGTGGGTGCTTGGACTTGTAAACCCTAGGATGACTTTGTTTATTATGCTTCTTTAATTGATGATTTTAATTAAGTTTCAATATTGAATGTTAACTAGGGTTGACAATCCATCTAGGGTTGACTTTGTTTATTTTCTCTTAGATGTGACACTAGGGTTGATAATCCATCTAGGTAATCCTTTGTAGGTGTGACAATTTCATTAGGGTTAGACTATGCAAGATTGAAGAGGGTCGAGAGGGTGAGTCGAAAGGTAGCGGAACGTTCCCTTTCCTTTCGGACGTGATTTATCCTACCTCCACATTCCAAGAGTTCTTTGTGGTCATGATAGAGTCAAGTGCTAAGAGATGAACTCCACTAGGGCTTAGTTGCACAAGCAACAGAGTGAAGTGTTGTAGTGAATCTTAGTGCTGGGGCTTAATTGTGGCTAGGGGCCTTTCGCCTAGACCAAAGGGTTAGGTCTACATTAGGGAATAGGGTTTATCACTTGGAGTTTCTAGAACCCCTATGCAGTCCCACACAATTTAAGGCATTGAGAGTACCATTTTCCGCCGGGGCATAGTGTAGAGGGCTAGTCATGATTGACCTTAGATTTGGGACTGTGTGTCTTTGGATTTCCACGACTCATTAAAACATCAATTAGGAAATATAATATTAGTCTTGCACTTGAAACAATAATCGTAGGTGAGCATTGTCCGGATGCCCCATCGTCTTATCGATTGCCTCTTCTTACTTTCATTGCTTTCTTGCATTCTTTTGTTTTCTTTTGCACTCTATTACTAATTTCTTTCATCATCTATTTTCTTTATAGCTAAATAGTGATAACTCTTGTCTTTAAGCACTATTCCCTGTGGATACGACTACCCACTCAATGGGGTAAATTTTATTACTGCATCGACCCGTGCACTTGCGGAACTCTCACGCAAGGGCCGTGGATGTTAAAGTTTTTGGCGCCGTTACCGGGGAATAGGCATTTTAGAGACATTTGCACTTTACTATTTTAACTATTCATCATTCATTCTATTTCACACTTTCTTATTCATCCATTGTTCTTATTTGTTTTTTTTCTTTGATTTCAGCTCCTGGTTTTGACCCAAGGTAACTCTTTGACATTGGTTAAAGGAGACCCAGAAATTGGAAGAAGAACTCATAAACAGGAAAGGAATCTATGCAAGAACAGTCAAATCAAGCTGAGATAGATACTGAAGGGTCTGACGCTATGGCAGAATAGCATGAGCAGCAGAGGACACTCTCTGATTTTGCAAGACCCGGAGTTTTGGGCACACAATCGAGTATTGTGAAGCCACCGATTATGGATTAGAATTTTGAGCTCAAGCCAAGCTTCATCCAAATGCTACACTAGTCCACACAGTTTAATGGTTTGGCCGACGAGGATCCGAACAACCACATTAAGAACTTCTTTGAAGTGTGTGACATGCTCAAGATTAATGGAGTGACGGATGATGCTAAAAGATTAAGAGCCTTCACATTTTCCTTGAAGTGGAAAGCAAGACATTGGTTACACTTGATAAGTGCTCGTGTTATAGTAATGCGAAGCGTTATTATCTTGCAATGAGCTTTAATTTCAATCAGATTTTATCACTAAAAAGTGTGCAATTGTTTACTTTTGTGCATTATAGGGTTGTGAAGATAAAATAAAGGAAAGGAACGAAGTTAGGTCGTGTTTGGCATTGTTGGGAAGATTTTCAGACCAAGCAAGGAGCAAGGCGTGAGCATAGACTTGTGAGTGTGTGCCAACCTCCTTTGAAGGGGCACAAAGGCAGTCACATTCACAATAAGTCTAACTCATGTCAACAATGAGAACTTCACCAATTAGGCGATTCGAAGCAATCGGCACGATCTACCGTTGATTGTGTGCCCAATTCAACGGCCTCGATGAAGAATGACGAATTCGAGAGTGTTTCGGCACAATACTGTAGCATTACTGTAAAAACACTGTAGCAAGTTACTGTTCACAGTCGGCCGAAAATCAGGATTCCAGAAACTTCACACGGGCGTCTGGAAATTCCACACGTTTTCAGCAAATTTAATGCCGCGACTCCACATTATAAAAGCCCAATTTGAAGACTTTTTGAGACATCTTTTGACCTATTCTTCTCCCCAACTTCGGGGAGTGCGGCTAGGGTTTTGGAGAGGACTTCGTGGAGTTTTAGAGCTCATCATCGGCATCGTCACCGACGTTCGGCTGCCGCACAAGACCACGGCCACATCATACGCAAGGGGGTTTTCATCTATGTCTTTACTTTGTGTTTTATTTCATACATTGATGAACATGTATAGCTCCGTGATGAGCTAAACCCCTTGTGGGCATTCGGACTTGTAAATTCTAGGGTTATCATGTTTCTTTGACATTGTTATTATGCTTTTCCATTATTGATGAATAAGAATTGAGTTTCAATCTTGATTTTATTTTGCTATTGTTTTCCCTTAGATGTGACACTAGGGTTGAGAGCAATCTAGGTTTTCCTTTGGAGGTGTGACAACTCCTATAGGATTAGACTATTCAAGATTGAAGAGGGTTGAGAGGGAGAGTTGTGAGGTAGCGATGTACCCCTTTCCCTTCCGGTGTGATTTCTCCCTACCTCCGTTTCCTTGATTTATTAGCGGTCAAGATAGAGTGAAGTGCTAGGTAGATAAACTCCCCTGGGACTTAGTTACGCGAGTAACAGAGTGAAGGGTTGAAGTGAATCCTATGCACTGGGGCTTAATCTAGACTAGGGTTCTTTCTCCTGGACCAAAGGGTTAGAACTACACATAGGAACAGGTTTAATCACTAGGAATCCCTACAACTTAATGCAATTCCACGTAGTGTGAGGTTTAGGTAGATGTACTCCCTTGGGACTTAATCGTGCGAGCGATAGAGTGAAGGGTCAATGTGAATTCTAATACAATGGCATAATGTTGGGGTTAGTCACGGTTGACCTTAGGTTTGGGACCGTGAGTCTAAGGATTTCCTCGACTCAATTAGCATCAATAGGAAGGTATAATAGCATAGTCTTGCACTAGAAGCATAGATCCTAGAGGTAACTTGTCCGGATACCCCACTTCATTCATTGTTAAATCCTCCTTAATCTCTTTTTCTTGCACTCTCTAATCTTTCATCTCTCTCTATTAAATTTCCTGTCTTTTAGTATAGTTGTTCTCACAATTCACACACGAATCGATTATTACTTTTCCGTACTTCGCATAGTTTTAATAGTGAAATCTCATACTCTAACTCCCTATTCCCTGTGGATTCGACTACCCTCTCACCGGGGTAACTTTTATTACTTCGACAAACCCGTGCACTTTCGGGGAGCATGTCAACACTCATTACCTAGAGCATCGATCATTACTTGGGAGGAGATGGTAGAAACATTCTTGACTCGATATTTCCCTCCCGGAAAATCTGCAGAGCTTAGGAATGAGATATTTTCCTTCGTTCAGATGGAATTGGAGTCTCTTTTTAAGATGTGGGACAGGTTCAAGGATCTCCTGCGGAGATGTCCACAGTATGGATTCCCCGAGTGGATGATTATCCACATTTTCTACAATGGGTTAAATCTGAGCATAAAGCAATTACTTAATGTTGCGGCAGGAGGTACCTTAGGAAGTAGGACTCCCGAAGAAGCCCGACACCTTATCGAAGAGATTGCTCTGAATAGCTATCAAGAAATAGGAAGAAAGTAGTCGAACTTCATGAGATAGATACAGTCACCTCATTGGCAACCCAAGTTGAGTCATTAACCAAGAAGTTGGATACCCTAACTTCTCCTAGAGTGGCGGGCATTATGAGTTGCACCGAATGTGGGGGAGGACATGCTCCTAGTGGTTGCCCTATTGTTATTGGTGGTACTACTTCGGTTGAACAAGTGGATTTCGTAGGTAATGCAATGAGAGGTCAAGGAAATCCGTATAGTGGCACCTACAATCCGAAGTGGAGGAATCACCTGAACTTGTCATGGAGTAATCAAGTGCAACAATAGAAGATGAATGCACCACCGGGCTTCCAACAACAACAAGCACCGAATTTGGAAAATAGAGTGTCGAGTTTGGAGAACAAGATGAACGATTTAGAGAAGGCACTTACAAGGTTTGTCTAATCGTTGGATGCAATATTTCAATCGGTTGAAGCCACACTTCACAATCACACGGCATCATTACACAACTTGGAGAACCAAGTAGGTCAAATTGCGAAGTCTCTATCAAAAAAACCTCAAGGGAGTTTGCCAAGCAGTACGAAGACGAATCCGATAAAACAAGTGAAGGCAATCACTTTGAGAAGTGGTCGTGAAGTTGAGGGTAGAGTCTCCGTTGAAAAGACAAGGAGTGAAGCATCCAAGGATGCAGAGGTTGAGGAAATACCTAAGGAGAAGGAGGTGGCACTCCCACCTTACAAGCCAAGAATCCCTTATCCTTCGAGATTGAAGAATGATCAAAATGATGAGCAATACAAGAAGTTCTTGGGTCTATTTAAGCAGTTGCACATTAACATCATGTTCATGGAGGCGTTATCTCAAATGCCTTATTATGTGAAGTCCATGAAAGACCTCTTGACTAACAAGAAGAAGTTGGAGGAGAGTGCATCGATTATCTTAGATGCTACTTGCTCTGCTGTGTTGCAAAAGAATATGCTGAGCAAGAAGAAGCACCCCTGGAAGCTTCATCATTCCTTGTAACATTGGAGATTTGGGTGAAGAAAAGACATTGGCGGATTCAGGAGCTAGCACCAATGTCATGCCTTATACTTTCTTTTAGAAGCTAGGCATGGGAGAGCCTAGGCCTACTCGGATGACGCTCCAACTAGCCGACAGATCAATTAGACATCCGATGGTATTATTGAAGATGTGCTCATGAAAGTTGACAAGTACATCTTTCCTTTGGATTTCGTAGTGTTGGATATCGATGAGGATGTCGAGGTTCCATTGATTCTTGGGAGGCCATTCTTGCGCACTTCCAAGGCACTTATTGATATGGATGGTGGGGAGTTGACTTTGAGGGTTGGAGACGACAAGCTTACATATCACCTTGCCGAGCCAATGCGACACTCTCTTGACTTTGATGATACTTTATATTATCTTGACACTACTGATGAGCTAATTGATGAATATGTGCAGGAAATGATGTGTCCGGACTTGTATGAGGGGTGACTAGACATTTTATTAATTGGTCTAGTGGAGGAAGTGAAACCTGCCTCGGGAGTCATGAAGAGGATGATCCAAAAGCTGAAGAGAGCAAAGAGACGCCACAAGAAATGCCCCAAGGCTAGTGGGGATGATCATTCATGGAGTAAGGGTAACAAACCCTTGTGTGGTAACAAACTTGATCATTCCCCCACTAACTTGCAAAGGTTATGTTCTACGTGCTTTCAAGTTGTAGGTAAGAGGGCAACTTTCATTCATGAACCCTCATGAGGTAAGATCAGGTACGTCAAGCTAAGTGACATTAAACAAGCGCTTTTTGGTAGGCAACCCAAGCTTTTACTGTTTTTCTAGGACTTAGTTTAGTTTTAGCATGAATAAAAGTCTTAGTTTCAGTGTTTTGGTTTTTATACATGTGTGCTGTCATTTTCTTTTAGATATTTGGTGTTTATCATGTGCCTTAATCGTGATTGATGAAGTTTTAGGTCGTTTAAGCATGTTTTCATGAATCTTTGGTCAAAATTTTATGTTTGCGGGATATATACATAGCATGAGAGTTCTGAAATTTTTCTGCATAATCTGTAACTTTTTCTAAGTCAACCAGAGAAGACACACGCCTGTGTGGAATTTCCACACGGGCGTGTATCTCCATTCAGAGCTCATCCAGAGAAGACACAAGGGTGTGTGAATGCCCTTGTGAACAATCTTGTGAAGGGCACACGACAGTGTAGAATTTCCACACGGCCATGTGGATCTCTGCAGAGTGCCAAGTCTCCATCCCTAGAAGACACAGGGACATGTGGTTGCCCCTGTGAGTGACCTTGTGAATGGCACACGGCTATGTGGAATGTCCACACGGCCGTGTGGAACATTTAGGGAAACTTTTTGTAGTCCGAAAAGGCCATAGGGACATGTTGGTGCCCCTGTAGCCAGCCTTGTGTATTGGCCAGGTTGGCACACGGCTGTGTGTAATTTCCACACGGCCGTGTGGATATATTCATAAGCCTGAGTACTATCCTGAGAAAACACAGGGGCGTGTGATTACCCTTATGGAGCTCCCCTGCGAAGGCACATGGCCGTGTGGAATTTCCACACGCCCGTGTAAGGGTGTTCAAAGGCAAACAGAGAGAACACAAGAGCGTGTTACTGCCCCTGTGAACCCTCTCAGTAGAAGCACACGGCCGTGTGGAGTTTCCACACAGCCGTTGTAGATTTGCAGAATTCAAAAGGCCGCGTCCTTTCTTTATAAACCACTCGTGCCTTTCCATTCTTAAACAATTTTACACTCGAAGAACATTTCCATGCATATTCCCGACCTTGTCTCCTTCGATTTCACGGGTTTTAGGGTGTTTTCCAGCCGATTTTCAAGCTCTTGAGTCACACTTCGTCAATAAGCTCATTTTCCCCCTTTCACTTCATTGATCTTAGTCTTTTGGTCTATTGAGATGGATTTCATGGAGATTGAGTGTGTATTTACTTTGTAAATGAATGTGGGAAAGTTTCACAGTGATTTTTCATGATTTGTATGTGTTTTCAAGAGTCACGGCCATGTCTTTGTCCCGGCCCGAGGAACCACACGGGCGTGTGGAATTTCCACACGGCCATGTGGATTCCTACAGATTAATTTATTTGTGTGATTTGATCAATTTCTTTTCAATCTTCGCAGGAATGGCTCGCCCATCGAAGAAATCAGCCGGCAAGCGCCCTTGTTCACCGTCACCTGAGTAGCTAGAGTTTGCTATACCAAAACATAAGGCCAAGTTTCAGCGCTTGTCAAAGCTTAGATTTGGATAGTCACGTTTTCCAGATTTGAGTGCAATTTGAGAGATCCAGTTGGGAGATGAGATGGCCAATGAGATTGATGAGTTACTCTCAGTCAATAGCTGGAGCAGATTATTGACTATTCGAGAGCCAGCTATCCGGATACATACACTCGAGCTACTTGCATCATTCGAGTTCAACCGATCGTACAACAGTTTTGTGGATATTGACCCTATTCAGTTCCGTGCGTTAGGTCAGCATTACAGCATGAGTGTGACACCATTCTCAGTCAGACTGAGACTATATGATAAGGCTTACACTGACACTAAGGAGTACGAGCAGTTACCGACAGATTACCCAGACAGCTTGACCCCTCAGAGAGCATACCGGGCGTTGTGTGGGCAGGGCCAGTATGAGCCGGGAGTTTCCAAGGCGACGTGCCTTTCTCGTCCAGCTTACAGATACTTACATGCCGTTCTGAGTAGATCAGTGAACGGCCGCAGTGACAGCACCGGGGTCTTGAGCTATCAGGAGCTGCTTTATCTATACTCGATGGTAGAGAGTGAGCCATTCCACTTGGGGCAAATTCTAGCTGAGTATTTACGCTATCAGGGCCAGTACCCCAGGGTTGGAGTTATCTTCTCGAGCTCGTATATCATGAGACTTATCATGGGAATGGGTCTCTTGGACGCGATCAGAGGGATCGAGAAAACTATTATACCATCAACCCTTGGCATAGAGAAGATGAGACTGATAGGCATGATCTGCAGATGCAAGCCAGGTGTTTATATTATGATTATTGATAAACGTTTAAATGTACGTATTTTATACGTACACTTGCGCATGCTTCTCATATTTTGTTGATGAATCGATGCCCTCTTAGTTCTAAATTGGTTTATTTTGTGTTTCAGGTACAAAAGAAGCCTAGGTGAGCTCAACGATGCAATTTGAGAAGAAATTGACACCGAAATCGTCGTTTTGGGTTCCCTGCACTGTAGCAATACTGTAGCAGCCTGAAGCACGAAGATTTGAAGAAAATTCTAAGTCTGGGAATCCTCACAGGCAAGCTCACGGCCGTGAGGTCATCCGCGAGCAGTTCACTGTAGCAGTTTTACTGGAGCAGTTACTGTAGCAGTTTGCTGTAGCAGTTACTGTGCAGAAAATCGCATCTTTGTGATTTCTTGCAGCCCGTATTACAGGCTCCCTTACGGGCCGTATATGGACCGTGAGGCCACCCGTGAGCTTGCCCGAACTCATCATTTAAAGGGGCTCTACTTGGGTTTTGAAGGGGATTTTTTGGAGTTCTTCTTAGGGCCTCTCACCACCACCTTCGAATTGAGGAAGAAGAAGCTCTTGGAGGGCGATCTAGGCAAGGATTTGGCAAGGAGAGCAAGGTTTTGGGAAGATCCTTCATCCTAGGGCTTTCATTTGGAGGTTGAAGACTAGGGAAGCCACCCCTTGGAGTGGCGTCTTTGGAACTTCACCGGCCTTCATCCTTTGAGGGAGTCCTTCTCATGCCTTTGTCGTTTGTTTCCATGCATTTATTGTTGTATTTAGTGAACATGAGCACTTAAACCCCAAGGTCACCGGATGTAGGTGAACCTTGGGGGTGAACTTGTGATGTTTTGGATGATCTTGTTCTATACATTGTTTGTGGCTTGTTTGTGATCCATTGTTTGGTGTTTTACATGCTTGGTATGTATGAGAACTCTATGTATCAAAAGACTTAGGAAATGCTAGGTTGCATGACCATTGCCCTAGTGTTAGACTCACCAAACTTGGAAGGGAAATACGTATAAATACGCCGTGACCATCGGGTATTTGTACCCCTCCACTCCTAGGGTTGAGTACTCTTTTGTATTGTAACCCTAGTTTGAGAAAACCACTTCACCCTTTGCAATCGTAGGGGAAATCTTGGGCGGTATACGTACCGTATCCATTACCCGTACCGGATTAGGGGTCGACTTCCGTGACCATCGGGTTGACCTACCCTAGGGTTTTCTCGGTCCAATTAGCCACTTGCATGTTAGTCCAAGCCTTCCTACTCACTTTAGTAGCCCCTAAGGGAATCCTCATCCGTGACCACTCCTAGCTCTATTTCTACCCCGTATTTTGCCCTCGTATGTTTGCTTTGGTTATTTACTTCTTTAACTTCTTTGCATCATATTCACTCTTTTGAATCGTATCGGTCAAACAATATTGTAATAAGGAAGTAAGGGTAGCTTCTCGGGCCCCAGGGAATACGACCCCTGTGTCATGCACAGGGTATTACTTGACGACCCGTGCACTTGCGGGATCATACTCATCAAGTTTTTGGCGCCGTTGCCGGGGACCCACGAGAAATATCCGGAAAACTTTGCGCATGTTGATTTGATCATTTTCTTGTTCCATGTTTTGTTTTCTTTTGTATATAGACTGATCACTTCTATTCCTTATCTTCTTTATCTTCTTGCTTCATTCATTTTAGTTGTATTTATATTTCCCCTTTGTGTCTCACTATGCTTCCATCTAGTGATCGGACTAATTGCATGTTTTCACAGGAGCCTTACCCGTGCTACTTGAACACTGGAATTTCATTGGATCATCCAACCCTCTTTGATGATCATTGGAAAAGGCAGTATTGTGATAACTCACCCAACGCAACCCTGGAAAACCGAAACTCTGACTTCGTGCTACAACAGTATTCGCTAACAGAAAGAGTGGATAGTGTTGGGTATTCTTGTTCTCCGATCTACCAACCTACCCCCGTCGGTGATTGGTCGAAAAACAATTCAGATAGGTACTTTGGGTCATTAACTCCAGTCAAAGGAGGTACTGATCAATCAGTTTCAGACAGCTCCGATGGAACGGATTATACACAGATTGGGGATTCTATTGCCATTGAAGCAGAGATCCATGTTTTGGACGATAGTTCAGGGAGTGATTGCTCATCTGATTTGGAGGATCGAAGGGGTGAGAAGAATGATTTAAGGAATTATGGAAGGCTGATTTCATCACTTGAAGAACCTCCTGAATTAGAGCTAAAACCACTTCCTGTTCATTTGGAATACGCTTTCTTGGGGAAAGATTCTACACTCCCGGTTATCATTGCATCCGATTTGACAGGACAACAGAAAGACAAACTTTTAGATGTACTCAGGAGACACAAGAAGGCAATTGCTTGGAAGTTCGCTGATATAAAGGGGATTAATCCATCTTTCTGCACTCACAAAATTCTCATGGAAGATAATCACAAACCAGTGGCAATACCCCAACGAAGGTTGAATCCCAACATGAAGGAGGTAGTAAGGAGTGAGGTCATTAAGCTTCTTGATGCGGGTATCATCTATCCTATCTCCGATAGTGCTTGGGTAAGTCCAGTTCAAGTGGTACCAAAGAAGGGAGGCATGACAGTTGTAACTAATGAGAGAAATGAACTCATCCCTGCCAGAACAGTCACAGGTTGGAGGGTTTGCATTGACTACAGGAAACTTAACGATGCCACAAGAAAAGATCATTTCCCTTTGCCCTTCATCGATCAGATGCTTGAGCGGCTTGCAGGACATGCTTATTATTGTTTTCTAGATGGCTTCTCTGGATATTTTCAGATTCCCATAGCTCCAGAAGATCAGGAGAAGACCACTTTTACCTGTCCTTATGGCACGTTTGCTTACAGGCAGATGCCTTTTGGGCTATGTAATGCCCCGGCCACTTTCCAAAGATGCATGTTGGCTATTTTTGAAGACATGGTGGAAGACATTATGGAAGTTTTTATGGATGACTTCTCAGTTTTTGGTGATTCTTTTGAACTTTGCCTCAGAAACCTTGAACGGGTATTAAACAGATGTGAGGAGACAAATTTAGTGCTCAGCTGGGAGAAATGCCATTTTATGGTAAGGGACGGCATAGTCCTTGGACACAAAATTTCGAAACATGGGATCGAGGTGGACAGAGCTAAGATTGCCACTATCGAGAAACTTCCACCCCCTACTTCAGTGAAAACAATCAGAAGCTTCTTGGGACATGCCGGTTTCTACAGAAGGTTTGTGCAAGATTTCTCATCCATTGCCCGACCCTTAACAAAGCTGTTGGAAAAGGATGTCCCTTTTGAATTCACTAGTGAATGTATGCACGCCTTCTTGACACTCAAACAGAAACTAATCGAGGCACCCATTATTGTTTCACCTGACTGGAATTTGCCATTCGAGCTAATGTGTGATGCTAGTGACTATGCCGTTGGAGCAGTGCTTGGGCAGCGAAGGGATAAACATTTCCATCCTATCTATTATGCAAGCAAAACTTTGAATGATGCTCAAGAGAACTATACCACTACTGAGAAGGAATTATTGGCGGTAGTCTTCGCATTTGACAAATTTAGGTCATACTTGGTGTTATCCAAAGTAATCGTTTATACAGACCATTCTGCACTAAAATATCTGTTGAACAAGTCGGACGCCAGGCCTCGATTAATCCGCTGGGTGCTACTTCTTCAAGAATTTGATTTGGAGATAAGAGACAAAAAAGGGGCGAAAAACTTAGCTGCTGATCACCTCTCCCGCCTTGAGGGTCCTGATGATGATACGGTAGGAAGGAAAGAGATTAATGATGCATTCCCTGGAGAGCAACTTTGCAGTATTCAAGTGATAGCAGAAGACGAGACTCCATGGTTTGCTGATATTGCAAATTATCTCACGGCAAAAACTTTTCCCAAATGGCTCACTTCACAACAAAGGAAAAAGTTCTTTTCTGAACTGAAGTATTATACCTGGGAGGATCCATACTTATTCAGGTTGAGCTCTGATCAGGTTGTCAGGAGATGTGTCTCAAAAGTGGAAGGTCAAGGCATTCTTAGGCATTGTCATTCTGGGCCAACAGGAGGTCACTATAGTGGAAGTCGAACAGCTAAAAAGGCCCTTCATGCTGGGTTCTATTGGCCAACTATATTTCAAGATGCCCAGGCTTTGGTGCAACACTGTGACAGATGCCAGCGAACGGGTAATATCTCAAAAAGGGATGAAATGCCACAATCATGGAATCAAGCGTGCGAAGTATTTGACGTTTGGGGTATCGACTTTATGGGCCCATTCCCTAGTTCCCAGGGTAACAAGTACATTCTTGTGGCAGTGGATTATGTCTCCAAGTGGGTGGAAGCACGTGCCTTTCCATCATGTGATGCAAGAGTTGTGGTGAAATTCTTAAAAAAATTGTTTTCCCGATTTGGGACACCTAGAACAATCATCAGTGACCCGGGCACCCACTTTTGCAACTCACAATTCGAGAGAGTCTTGAAACGATATGGGGTATCACACCATGTTTCGACTGCTTACCATCCCCAAACTAGTGGCCAGGTTGAGAATTCGAATAGAGAGTTAAAGCGAATCCTAGAGAAGATAGTCAATCATCACAGGCGGGATTGGGCAGACCAACTTGATAATGCATTGTGGGCATATAGAACCGCTTTCAAGACACCTATTGGGTCCACTCCTTACCGTTTGGTCTACGGAAAGGCTTGCCATCTGCCGGTCGAACTGGAGCATAAAGCCTATTGGGTCATAAAGCAACTTAATGTCGATCCTCATCTTTGTGGTCGAAAAAGAAAGCTCCAATTAAATGAGCTAGAGGAATGGCGATCCTTGGCTTATGACACATCTGTGAAGTATAAAGAGAGGATGAAGGAATATCATGACTGACACATCAAACAAGCCAAGTGCTTCCAACCCGGGGACCAAGTGTTACTATTCAATATAAGATTGAAGTTATTCCCCGGGAAATTAAAATCACGATGGCATGGCCCCTACACTGTGACTCAAGTGTTTCCTCATGGGGCCGTCGAAATTACTCACCCTCAAAATGGAACCTTCAAAGTCAATGGCCACCGCTTGAAGCACTACTTTTCGGGTAACAATACATCATCAAAGGTTGGAGGTAAATTCCCTCCTTTTGTCCCACCATGATTGTTGAGGTAACACACGTCAAGCTAACGACGTTAACCAAGCGCTTCTTGGGAGGCAACCCAAGTTTAATTTCATTGCAATTTCATTCTTTTGTTGTTTTGAGTGTTTGTGTTTCTCTTTTTCGTATTTTTGTTGTGTGTTAGCATATTAGCACCCTAGGGTTTGTTCTTGTGTGCTCTTATCGCTCATCATTTTGTCTAATTCATAGTTGCATGCTTGTATGTTGTTGTGAATTGTTTAATGATTAGTTTTCATGAGATTCATGTTTTGATTGCTTTCATGCCTTATTCGGCCTTTCTTTGAGTGGTTTTAAGCTTTAGAGGAGTGTTCTTCATTGCTAAATCGAGTTGAGAGCTAAGTTTTGTACATGATTATGCCCATAAGAAAGGGAAAGAACCCTTGCGGGCAAGCTCACGGCCGTGAGCTTGCCCGCAAGCAAAACAGAGGGCTCTCACGGCCAAGCTCACGGGCGTGAGCTTGGCCGTGAGCAAAACCGAGAGCCCTCACGGCCAAGCTCACGGCCGTGAGCTTGGCCGTGAGGCAAACCGAGAGATCTCACGGGTGAGCTCACGCCCGTGAGCTCACCCGTGAGGCTTTTCGGGACTTGATTAAATTGGCTTCATTTGGCCATTCCTTCTATTCATCATCCTCTCCACTTAACACTCTCACTTCCCTCTCATTTCTCCTCCATTTTCTTCCATTTTTCTTGCTTTAAATTGCTCTCACTCTCCTCTAAAAACATTTGGTGCTTAAGATTTGAAGAATAACCACTCTTTTGGCCGGATTCAACTCAAGTTTCACTCCAAAAACCCTAGGTTTTAAGGTGAATTTTTGTTCTCATGATCTTGATGTTTCTATGGTTGTTGGGGCTTATTTTCTCATGGTTTGTTCTATCCTTGGCTTCTACAAGCTTGTATCAAGGTTTTGGAATGGTTGTATTTTGAGATCTTCAAGTTTTCAAACAAAGTTCTTGAAAAATTTTTCGGAATTACTGTAGCACTGAGAAATTTTCATGATTCTTTCATTTTTCAAGATTTTTGTTGCTTGTAACTTGTCTAATTGAGCTTCCATTCACTTTGTAGGATGAGAACCAAGAAGGTTGCTTACAAGAGAGCCCGAAATGACCCTCCTCCGCCTCATGAACAACCCAAGTTTAAGAAGGAAGAACACAAGAATCGTTTTGCGCTTCTTTCGCGCAAGAACTTTGGGACGATAAAGAAAATTGATTGGGATGTCCTCAAAACCCTGGGTTTGGATGAAATAATATTGGAACTCATCACACACGACGGTTGGGATACATTGTTCTCCATTGACGAACCCACATACAAGGAGTTAACTCTTGAAGTGTTAAGCACCTTTGAAATCTATCACTTCAACCCTTTCTCTCGCCAACCCGGATATGTGTCATTCCGTGCCTTCGGGAAGAGCCACAGGATCACTCAAGACCAATTGGGCATTTACATGGGATTTTACACCGAAGCATTCACCCAAAGGCCGGAATTCAAGGAATTAGGTAGGGACTTCCCTTACCCCGTGACCAATGCTACATATTGGAATACCATTGCTCACCGGTCACGCACCAAGAAAGCTTCCCAGTTGAAAGACCCCGCTCACAGATACATTCACGCCTTACTGACTAGGAGCATTGGGGGCCGACTGGATTCTACCGGGGTAGTATCGCGCACGGACTTATTGATGCTGTATAGCATTATACAGCGGTACCCCCTCCACATGGGTCATTTGTTCGCCGATGTTTTTGCCCACCAAGGCAAGTTTGTCCGCCTGGGATCCATTTACGCTGGGCCCTACATCACACCCATGATCAAGGGTATGGATCTTCTTGAGGGAACCCAGGGCATGACAGTTGTGGGTGCAGTCGTCCCACTCAGCATGCAGACTTTGGTATGTATTGGTATGGTTGAGCGGCGGGGCACTACACACAGGGTAGTACGACGCCAGTCAGACCCCGGCCCATCTCATGACACCGAGTCTGAGTCTCGATCAGAGTCTGAGTCGGACGATGTTGCTGCACCCCGGGCACCTCAGCATTCATTGGAGGAGAGGTTTGACACGTTCCGAGCAGAGGTCTGCGAGCTGCTGCAGATGCTGACTGTTTCGGTGAGCCGCCTTGAGACCGCTACCGCCGACATTTTAGCGTTCCTGCGCAGTTCGTCATCATCAGTCGGCACCACCTCGGCGGCCACCACTTGTGCAGCTCCGTCATTCCCTTCTGGCCCCTGACTCGCGTTGCATGCTTGCTATGATACTTTGTTTCCACTGCATTTTCTTTTTCATGTTGTACTCTGTACTTTTGGGTTAGCTAGGGCTTCGCCCTGCTAAACTTTTCATGGTTGTTTTGAGACTTTTGTCACTTTGCTCTCTTTTATATTTTTCATTTCTGGAGTTGTGATTTATACTTCTTGTGCTTTCAGCAGAATTGTTACTGAGTTTCACACTCCGCGCCCTCAGTTTTCTTTCACCCCACCAACATTGAGGACCACATGCCATTCTTCATCAGTTGTTGGGGAAGTTTCTTTCACTCCATTTACTTGTGCTTAAAATGTTTGTCCCACCCTGTTCTGCTGACTTATGTACATTGGGGACAATGTACAGCTTTAGGTGTGGGGATGGATTTTTGGAGTATACTTGTATTTTGTGCATGCTTGGATTACCTATGATAGCTATGATTCACATGTTTAGAATTTCCTGCCTTGGTAGAATGATAGTTGTGAGCTGTACTGTTACATGCGCTTGAATGTAGTTCTATTTCACCTTTAGCGCCCCCTATGCCTGTACACGATTACTTCCGCCTTGTACACTCCTATCAACCCATTGTAATGATTTTGGCATTAATTTGTTAAATTCTATTTTCAATACTCTTTTAAGAGCTTTTGTGTTCCTTTATTGTTTTCTTTAGCTTTTTGTGAACTACTGTAGTGAGTTTAGCCAGGGGATTTGAAAGATAGTCTATACATGTAAAAAAAAAAAAAGAGTCTATGACAGTATTCCTCTGCTAGTACAGCATGAATGCGTCTATGTTGACTGTAATCAAGTAGGATGGGTGGCTCTTGTGCCTGGCCAGCATGTGCATCCGTCTGAAAGATTTTTGTGCAGTCTACGTTAGTCGGACTCAGAAAAAGTTTGTGCGTATGTGAGAGTAATAAAATGTCTTGACCCCCTGGAGCGTACTGCATAGTCACTTTTGAGCTAAAGTTTTATCTAGGAACCGAAAGACTTTTATCTGAGTATTGAGGATGTTTTTAGCATTCTAATGTCACTTTCATTATACGTGGGGTGAATGGTCATCCTGGGGTAATCCAGGGTGTGGAGGTCAAGGTGGAAGTTAGCACACACTCACGGGGCACTCTAGGAGAAATGGAACTAGTATTACTTGACTAGTCATTGATCAGCTCACTTCTTGATTTCTGTCCATTCGTGCCTGTGGAGTTCTTTACTTTTGAGCTTGAGGTCGTACATTTAGCCGTTTATCTTCTTGCCCCTGTTCTTCATGTTTGTTTGCTTGAGGACAAGCAAACGCTTAGGTGTGGGAATGTTTGATAAACGTCTAAATGTACGTATTTTATACGTACACTTGCGCATGCTTCTCGTATTTTGTTGATGAATCGATGCCCTTTTAGGTCTAAATTGGTTTATTTTGTGTTTCAGGTACAAAAGAAGCCTAGGTGAGCTCAACGACGCAATTTGAGAAGAAATTGACACCGAAATCGTCGTTTTGGGTTCCCTGGCACTGTAGCAATACTGTAGCAGCCTGAAGCATGAAGATTTGAAGAAAATTCTAAGTCTGGGAATCCTCACGGACAAGCTCACGGCCGTGAGGTCATCCGCGAGCAGTTCACTGTAGCAGTTTTACTGGAGCAGCTTTACTGTAGCAGTTTGCTGTAGCAGTTACTGTGCAGAAAATCGCATCTTTGTGATTTCTTGCAGCCCATATTACAGGCTCCCTTACGGGCCGTATATGGACCGTGAGGCCACCCGTGAGCTTGCCCGAACTCATCATTTAAAGGGGCTCTACTTGGGTTTTGAAGGGGATTTTTTGGAGTTCTTCTTAGGGCCTCTCACCACCACCTTCGAATTGAGGAAGAAGAAGCTCTTGGAGGGCGATCTAGGCAAGGATTTGGCAAGGAGAGCAAGGTTTTGGGAAGATCCTTCATCCTAGGGCTTTCATTTAGAGGTTGAAGACTAGGGAAGCCACCCCTTGGAGTGGCGTCTTTGGAACTTCACCGGCCTTCATCCTTTGAGGGAGTCCTTCTCATGCCTTTGTCGTTTGTTTCCATGCATTTATTGTTGTATTTAGTGAACATGAGCACTTAAACCCCAAGGTCACCGGATGTAGGTGAACCTTGGGGGTGAACTTGTGATGTTTTGGATGATCTTGTTCTATACATTGTTTGTGGCTTGTTTGTGATCCATTGTTTGGTGTTTTACATGCTTGGTATGTATGAGAACTCTATGTATCAAAAGACTTAGGAAATGCTAGGTTGCATGACCATTGCCCTAGTGTTAGACTCACCAAACTTGGAAGGGAAATACGTATAAATACGCCGTGACCATCGGGTATTTGTACCCCTCCACTCCTAGGGTTGAGTACTCTTTTGTATTGTAACCCTAGTTTGAGAAAACCACTTCACCCTTTGCAATCGTAGGGGAAATCTTGGGCGGTATACGTACCGTATCCATTACCCGTACCGGATTAGGGGTCGACTTCCGTGACCATCGGGTTGACCTAGTCTAGGGTTTTCTCGGTCCAATTAGCCACTTGCATGTTAGTCCAAGCCTTCCTACTCACTTTAGTAGCCCCTAAGGGAATCCTCATCCGTGACCACTCCTAGCCCTATTTCTACCCCGTATTTTGCCCTCGTATGTTTGCTTTGGTTATTTACTTCTTTAACTTCTTTGCATCATATTCACTCTTTTGAATCGTATCGGTCAAACAATATTGTAATAAGGAAGTAAGGGTAGCTTCTCGGGCCCCAGGGAATACGACCCCTGTGTCACGCACAGGGTATTACTTGACGACCCGTGCACTTGCGGGATCATACTCATCAATTATGCCCACACCAGAGTCAGCCGAGGGTAAAGATGATGAGGCCAAGGGTTCGTAGACAGCTTTGCAGCCATCTCCAGGACAGACAAAGACAGAGGCACCACCCACAGCACAGGAGCCACCTCCAGTGCATATATTCTCTCCCTCTCTAGGTCATGATCGGTTAGAGAGACTCAAGAGTGCTGTGGGGGTCCTACAGGCAGAGGTAGCTGAGATTAGAGCTACCCAGGCTACGCACCACGCTGTGGGGGTCTAGTTTACTTTATTTGGTCATTTATTTGTTACTTTTGCATTTTATTTTGGACTTGTAGCACTCAGAAAGGATTATCCTTCTGAGTTTATCTTTTTATATTTTCATTGTCTCGAGCTGTATTTCATTTACATATCTTTATAGACTCGATTTTATTTGTGTTTTTGTTGAGCTTTACTGAATCCCCATGTGTATACATGCAGATGGTCTTGTGAGTAAGGGAATTGAGGAATAGTCATTGGCACGGTCATGTGACCGTGTTCTTCACAACCCGTTGGAACTCAACTTTCCATGAATGTAGCTCCATCAAACGTAACACTAATAGTTTAAGGGAGTATTGTTTCAATTGCCTACCTTCACATATTATGCTTTGAATGTTATATTCTTTATTGTGCTTGCATGCGTATATTGAGGACAATGTACATCTTAAGTGTGTGGGGGAGGTAGTTCACATTGCACACACACCTTATACTTATGTGTTCAATTGTTTATGTTCATGTAGCCAATAGCGGTTCATCTAAATTGCAACGATTATATTCTTAAGTTTAGGAGAATTTTTAACATTGTATCTCATCATGCTTTAGTTTTTACTTGAATTTTAGGGAATTTTCGCTTGATTATCTCTCGTTGCACTACTCACTCATGAAATCTTTTTGGAAACTCAAGTTCAATATTTTAAGGACTAGTTTAGTAGTAGTAGTTATTTTTTATTTTTAACATTAATTTTAAGTAAAAAAATAAAAAAAAATTGGCTCTTTTGTGAATATTGTTGGGTTTATTTGTTCATTTGGGGTAGAAAGCGCTACCACCTATGAAGTATAAAGCTACACTCATAAGTCGGATACAAGTTATACCCTAATGAGAGAAAGAGCTATCTCAAGGGATGCATAAAAGCTACTACCCCAGTAGAAAGAGCAACCACCTCGAAACTATGAAAACCACCTTTGGCGGCCGCCTAGGAAATGGCTACCTTAAAGGATGTGTGAAGCTACTACCTTCTCCTTCTTGTATATAAATAAGTCCTTCTTAATAAGAGCTTTGAGGAGTACTTTTTGGATTGAATTGAGTGAGTTTACACACACTTACACAATATCAGGTTGTTGTCCTTTTTTATTCAAGTTTTTAACTAAAGCAATGATACCTTTTATGCAATGTTCAAACTTCCCCTTGCTTGTAGAATGCTTCTTTTACACACTTTTGGTGAACCTAAGGCCGAACACTTTTCAATTGTTCTTCCTAAGTGCTTTAATGTTTTAAATTTGCTTGAGGACAAGCAAAAGCTTAAGTGTGGGGGAGTTTGATAAGTGCTCATATATAAGTAATATGAAGTATTCTTTTCTTACATTGAGCATCGCTTTATTCAGGTTTTATCGCTTATATGTGTGTATTTGTGTTCTTTTGTGCATATAAGGTTGTGAAGGTGAATTCAGGAGAAAAGAAGCAAGAATAGGTCACAAATGTGATTGTTGAGAGAGTTCTTTAACCAGGCAAGGAACAAGGCACAAGTTATGTTTAAAGACATGTGAATGTGCGCCAACCTCCAACTGAGTTCAATGGAATACATGAATTGAAGGAGCACAAAGGCAGTCACACTCACATGTTCCGACTTGTGCAACATCATCAAGAACTTCATCAATGCGGTTAACTTGAAGACGCGACGTGATCTACAGAACGTTTGTGTGCCAATTCGGCGGCCTCAATGAAGAAATGAAGTCGGGAGCAACTTTGGCTCGAGTATTGCAGTAGTACTATAGCAGTTCACTGTAGTAAGTTACTGTTCACAGCATGCCGAAATTCAGAATTCTAGAGAATCCACAGGAGCGTGTGAAAATTCCACACGGCCATGTGGATGCCCAATTTCAACCCTATAAATACCGTAATTTGATTCATTTTTGGGAAACATTTTTTTCATCTTTCATCCATCTTCGGGAGAGCTCGTGATTAAGGTTTGGAGAGGTTATTGGAAGCCTTTGGAGGCTGTTCTACGGCATCGACATCGAGTTTCTTTGGAGGAGAGCTATTGGGGAAGCTTTTGTCGGCATCGATCCGGAGAGGTGTGCCCTAGGTTTGACAAGGCAACCTTTGGAGAAGACGAGGCGGCTCTACAAGACCATCGATATGGACCAAAAAGGGGTTTTCTTTATGGTTTTATGTGTATGTTCGCAAACTCTTTGTTGATTTTGTATTGCTCCATGAAGAGCTATACCCCTAGTGGGTGCTTGGACTTGTAAACCCTAGAATGACTTTGTTTCATTGACTTTTATTATGCTTCTTTAATTGATGATTTTAATTGAGTTTCAATCTTGAATGTTAATTGCATTATTTTCCCTTAGATATGACACTAGGGTTAAGAATCGATCTAGGTAATCCTTTGAAGGTGTGACAACTTCATTAGGGTTAGACTATGCAAGATTGAAGAGGGTCAAGAGAATGAGTCGAGAGGTAGCAGAACGTCCCCTTTCCCTTCCGACGTGATTTATCCTACCTCCACGTTCCAAGAGTTCTTTGCGGTCATGATAGAGTGAAGTGCTAAAAGATGAACTCCATTAGGGCTTAGTTGCGCAAGCAACAGAGTGAAGTGTTGTAGTGAATCTTATTGCTGGGGCTTAATTGTGGCTAGGGGCATTTCACCTGGACCAAAGGGTTAGGTTTACATTAGGGAATAGGGTTTATCATTTGGAGTCCCTAGAACCCCATGAAGTCCGACACAGTGTGAGGAGTCAAGAGTACCATTTTTCGCCGGGGCATAGTGTAGAATGCTAGTCACGGTTGAACTTAGGTTTGGGACCGTTATTCTTTGGATTTCGATGACTCATTAAAACATCAATTAGGAAGTATAATATTAGTCTTGCACTTAAAACAATAATCCTAAGATGATCATTGTCCGAGTGCCCCATCTTCTAATCGATTACCTCTTCTTACTTTTATTGCTCTCTTGCGTTCTTTTGTTTTCTTTTTGTTTTTTGTTTTGTACTCTATTACTGATTTCTCTCATCATCAATTTTTTTCATAGCTAAATAGTGATAACTCTTGTCTTTAAGCACTATTCCCTGTGGATACGACTACCCACTTACCGGGGTAAATTTTATTACTGCGACAACCCGTGCACTTCTAGGACACTTACGCAAGAGGTGTGTTAGAAGGATGCATGGACGTGCAACTCAAGAGCAACAGTGAAGAGAAGACCTAAGAGTTACATGGCCAGAGGAAGAAGTACATGGCCGTGTACCTCTATCCATGCACATTAGCGATTAGGTAATTATGGGCTTGTCCTGAGAGTTACACAGGAAGATACACGCAAGTGTACTTGCCTGTATATGGGTCGGGTCCATGTAATTATAGATAGAATTTTCAAGGGTTTTAGGGTATTCAATTTTTACCAAATTTCAGGGAGCTGAGGATGACTGGCTGGGATTTGAGAGAGCTTTGAAGGTTTTAACGAGGAGTTCGAAAGAGTTGCCAAAGTGGCGATCCATTGGCAACGATAGCGGCTCACATCAACTCCAACATCATGGCATTGAGAGGGGGTTTTCTTCACATATTTAGGATTTTAGAGATTGAAATACAATTTGTAGTGACAAACTTGGGCCCTATGGAAGTCTAACTTCCTTGGGTGCTTGGATTGATGTAGTTTGGGAATATTTTCATCTTTTGATTACCTTCTGCTTTCGGATTCATCTTTGTTTACCTTGTTGCTTTTGTGTATTGAAATAGGCTCTACTATATCGATTTCACTTGTGTATCAAGAGATCCTTGTGAGGAGATCACACATAGATGAATAGGTATCATTGATGCTCTCTAGAGATAGTTAGGGAACCGTGTTCCTTTTGATTAGAATCTTGGTAGTTTATCTCATATTCTTGACATGGAAATCCTAGAACTCATTGCAATCGTTCAAGGTTAGGAGTAGGAGAGATTCACTTTTGCCTTTAGCATAGGATCAGATACTAAGAAGTCTTGAAAAAGAATTTAGTGTGATTTTCATTTCCTCAATCTAATTAGCCAAGGATTATTCTCTTTTGAAATGCAATCATTTTAATCTTTAATTTCCCAAGTGAAGTTAATTTGGGTACCACTTTATCTATCGTTTCTAGTTTCCTATTTCCTTTAATTTGGTCTTTTGTTGCTTTTATTTTTTGTTTTGAAATCTGAATTAATCTTTGTTATTTAGTTAGCTAGCAAAGATAGAGATAGTACTGAAATTATATAGTCTCAATGGATTCGATCTTACTTTTTTGCATGAATTACTTCGATTGGCACATACACTTGTGTGAGTATTAATATGAGTTGATCATTGTTCATTGCTGGTATGTTTTCCTTAAGATAGATTGATGAACTTGCTATTAGCTGGTGATTAGATATTTTCTAATGAAGTTAAACTAATGGGTTTCACTGAATATAGTTGAAGTGGAATAAATTTGTACTTGAAGTTAATAAAAATCTGTGATTTTAGACTGCGCTAATATATAATTCCCTTTAATAATCAAAATTTTTTAAGGCTCTATGACAAATCATCTTCAAGATATGATACAGCTACCAAAAATGCAAATGGTTCAATTGAATTAGAGAGAAAATGGTTTTGGCTCATAGATTTTATCTACCCCTCCTTGTAGCACTTTAATTTAATTCATTTTCTTATTACTCTATTTTTTAATACAATGTGGTTTATCTAATGGATGTTTTGTTTAATATTTTCTACTTTGCGTATTTTATATTCTAATATAAAAAACTAGGGTTTGCTTTTTGTTCTTAGCTTTAAAAAAAAATAAAATAAAAAATAAAAAATCTAACAAAATCTAAAAAAAATGTGTACTTTTTATAATAACGTATTATTGTAAAAATGTAAGTTGCATATTAGAAAATTTATGATGCAAATTATTATTTTATACATTAATATATATTATTTCAAAATTTAAAAAATCGAGAGCCTTGGGATAGCTCAATAGATTCTCACCTCATTGGTGAGTGGGTATGCGTAGGGTCTAAACACTACTCGTACAGGTTCTGTAGAGTACTATTTACTCACATTTTACTTGTGTAAGTGACACATGACACAAATTGCGTGAGTGTACAACAAGTGTATGGGTGTCGAAGTAATAATATACACCGGTGAGTGGGTAGTCGTATCCATAAGGAATAGTACTTAGAGACAAGAGTGATCACTATTTAGCTATGAATGAAATCGATGATGAGGGAAATCAATATATGAATGAGGGCAAAGAAGAGTAAAAGAAAGAAAGAGAAGAATGCAAGCAAGAGTAAAGGAGATAACAATCGAGGAGATAATGGGGTACCCAGATAATGCTCACCCCAAGACTAATATTTCTAGTGCAAGACTAATATTATACCTCCTATTTGATGTTTAATGAATCGTGGACATCCTAAAGCACACTGTCCCAAACCTAAGGTCAACCGTGACTAGCCCTCTACACTATGCCTCGGCGGAGAGGGTGCTCTCGACGCCTCACACTGTGTTGGGTTTCTTGGGGTTCTCGTGATTCCAAGTGATAAATCCTGTTCCTAAGTATAGCTCTAACCCTTTGGTCCAAGCGAAAGAACCCTAGTCTTAATTAAGCACCAGCACTAAGATTCACTACAACCCTTCACTCTGTTGCTCGCGTAACTAAGCTCCAGGGGAGTTCATCTCTTAGTACTTCGCTCTACTTCGACCGCAAAGAACTCTTGGAACTTGGACGTAGGATAAATCACGTTGGAAATGAAAGGGGAAGTTCCGCTACCTCTCGACTCACCCTCTTAACTCTCTCCAATTTTGTGTAGTCTAATCCTATAGAAGTTGTCACACATTCGAAAGAAAACCTAGATGATTCTCAACCCTAGTGTCACGTCTAAGGGAAAATCAATGCAATTAACAATCAAGATTGGAACTCAATTAAAAAAACATCAATTAAGAAGGCATAATAAAAGTCATAGAAACAATATCATCCTAGGGTTTACAAGTCCGAATATCCACTAGGGGTTAGCTCTCCATGGTGCTATACAAAATCAACAAAGTGTTTGTATCAATAAGCACAAAAAAAATGAATAAAACCACCTTATGGCCCGTGTCGATGGTCTTGTGAAGCTACCTCGTCTTCTCCAACGAATCCCTTGTCAAGCCTAGGGCACACCTCATTGAATCGAGGCCGATGAAAGCTCCCCCAATAGCTATCTTCCAAAGGATGTCGATGTCGATGCCGTAGACTTGCTCTAAAAGCCTTCCAAAATCCTCTCCGAATGCTAGCTGTAAGCTCCTTCGAAGTTCGGCGAAAGATAGCTAAAAAGTTCCCCAAATAAATCTGAAGTCATGGTCTTTAAAGGGCTGAAATCGGACATCCACATGACTGTGTGGATTTTTTGAAAATTTGATTTTTGGGGCGCTGTGAATAGTACTTGCTACAGTGGATTTCTGCAGTGTTTTGCTATAGAACTTGCGCCAAAGTTACTCCCGACTTCATTTTCTTCATCGAGGCTGCTAGCTTGGACACACAACCACGCGGTAGACCATGTCGTTTCTTCTTTTCTCCTCAATGACGAAGTTCTTCAATGTTACACGAGTTAGACTTTATGAGTGTAACTGCCTTTGTGCCCCTCCAAATTATAAAAAAATTTGAGCACATTAGAGGTTGCCACACACCCACAAGTCTAGAACCCGTGCCTTGATCCTTGCTTGGTCCAAGAAACTCCTCAACAAACGCGGACATGACCTAATTTTTGCTCCTTTTCCTCTAACTCTTCTCTACAACCCTATATGCACAAAAGAACACAAATACACACGAATTAATGATTAAACCTAAGAAAAGTAATGCTCAATGTAAGAAAAGAATATTTCGTATTACTTAGACACAAGCACTTATCAGTAAGTATTATTCATTTACTATATAATATATTCCTAGTGTTGATCCTTTATCAGAGGAGTTGAACCCCTCCAAAAAGGGGATTTACTATTGTGGGATTATAATTTCTAAAATATCATTTTGGATGCATATATATGACAAACCTTTATTGCCTAGCATGTTACACTTATGTTTTTAAGACTGAAATAAAGGGATAGTTTAGCTATCTACTTCTTTGTTGATCTGTTTATTTAATTAGTGCTTAATTGTTTTATGCATTGTACTTCCAAGCATGATATGTTAATCATGAAGTTCTACAGATCCAATTACTCACTGCTGATTCTGCCACCTAATTTTGCATTGTAAAACATATTTCCAAATTGATTCTTCCAAGCATGTTTGCTAATTTATTTTACATGTATGCATTAGTTATCATGATTTGGTTTTATTCTTTGTGTTTGTTGTCCTTGAACTTTCTCTTTGTCCAAAAATTATCCATTGTAGCTGTATGTGTCGGCTACAATTAGGGCTTAATTCTTGCCATTGAAGAACTTTTCCCATATAGTGAACATAGATTTTGTCTCAAGCATATCCATACCACCTTTAGAAAAAACTTTAGGGGGAAGTTCTTAAAGACCAACTTTGGAGTTGTGCCACAGCAACAAGCATACCTGCATTTCAGTATATGAATAACATAGATCCTCGACACTAGAGCAGATCACACTTTCATTCAAAATTCAAGTGTGATATCCTTCTAAACATGTGTGAATGCTTTAATGGCCACATCCTAGAGACTAGGACTAAGGGGTTTGTGACTATGAATGAGTTAATTACAACCCAGTTAATTATAAGAATACGAAGAAGAAGGGACTTCATGAAAAAAATCACAACTACCCACTGCCCTAAGATACTGAAGAAGTTAGAAAAATTCAAGGAGATGATCTTTCTATATACAGCAGCATGGTCAGGACGGTCAATGTACCAAGTAGTAGGACCGGATGGCCAACATGTAGTTAACAAAATTGATTCCCAAATTCTTCAAGAGAATTTTACAATGGTAAGTACCTTCTTTTATTCTTTAAACTGAACCACCAACTTTCTAATCCAATGTTTAAGTCATTTGTGCTCAACATGACACAAGTTGATTCATTGGCCTTGGGTGATCAGTATGCTTCAAAAACATCACAACATGCCATACAATGCATTTAAAGAAACCATGTCACATGTGTGCTCCAATTATGATCATGATTAATTTTCAGAATGCTTGCACATTCTTCTGAACTAATTTATATTTGTTGGTTAAAACTATAGGTCATAAATACATATGATCAATGCCAGTCCAACCAAACAATTCCTACAAGACCAAAACTTAATACCAGAAGGGGCAAAAGCACCAAGAATGCTCTAGAGGGAACCAAAAAATTTTCACAAAATGCCGAAAGACCATTAGTGTTCAAGACACAAACCCTTGTGTTAATGGAGGTGCTTGGAATAGTATGTTAAGTACTTTCTAACAAATTATCTAAGCGATCTTATATTCTAATATACACAAATTATTTTTTGATCATTGAATGCTAAGGTGATTGCAATTTTGTAGATGGTGGTTCTAGAATATATATCATTTGCAATTTGTATATGTTTGGAAATACCATTTGTGATTGCAAATTGTACTAAATTCTATAACACATGAAAATTTTCGTTAAGGTCACTAATTTAATTATATTATCAGAGCATGAAAACTAAATCATTAACTAAATGGATTGTTTTGGTTAAGGTCACTGATTTGATTATATTAGCTAAGCATGAAAACTAAATCATTAACATTTAATTTTCTAATAATCAATTCCCTCAGATGAATACAAGAGATTAAAATCTTCTTTTTATTTGCTTAGAATCAACTTCTTGGTCATATTGATTTATTAGACTCATTCTCCGGCCACCATCCTCTCTTCTTCGGCAACCATCCTCTTTTTCTCTCTCGTGCTCCCCCTACTGATTCCGACGCCGATGACCGGCCATTTCTCTTCTCCAACCACTATCCTCTTTTCTCCGGCCACCATCATCCTTTTCTTTTTCGCTGTCCCCCTACTGATTTTGACGCCAATGACTGCCACAGCGACTGCGGCTCCTCTTTTCTCTATCAGAAGACGATGTCAATCACCATTGAGGGTTGCCATCTCTCGGGATGAAATGATGAAGAAGATGACTAGCGTGGGTGTCTTCTTCTCCAAGTGGCGGGCTAAATCCAACATGGATTAACTTAATTGATGGTGTCATGTAATTAATTTACTGACTGGGCTTCCCCGGCAGCCATATCAGCATTGGGAGCCGAGAAATGAATGGGTGACTAGCCGATGAAATCAAATTAAATTAAAGTTACCAATTTGATTCAAATTAAAGTTTAATGACCAATTTGAACAAAAGTGATAGTTGAGTGACCACTCAAAAAATTTAATCCACTCTTTGGATTTGTAAGTCTGAGATATTTTCATCCCTATATCTATTTTGGGGAATTTTATTTTTTTAACAAAATAAATAAACCTTGTTATTAATATAAACATAAAGTACAAGACAAAACACAAAGGTACATAAGTAGTATAAAATAACACAAGTTGTGGAAAAAACAAAAAGAGTCTAATAACAGTGGAACAGACAAAAATATAAAAGCCACTCAAAATTGAAACAACAAAACCGTTCAACCTAAAGAGAGAGAAAGATCCCTAGGAGAGTTCGAAGATGTTAGCATTGCAGGGTCATTGGCCGTGCTAACTCTTGTCCATCAAGAGTTACTTAGCTTACTGCTCTTGGACAATTGACCATAGAGTCCTAAAAATTTTGGAAGATTAAGATTTAAAACTATTGTTGGATGAGTAAATTATTGTTAATTATAGGTCAAAATATCAAAATGGTCCCTCTATTTTGCGTTTTTCGCCCTTTTAGTCCCTTTAATATAAAATCCGCCTTTTTTATCCTTGTATTTGCACATTTCTATTCTTTTAGTCTCTCAAATTGATGGATCAACCCTTTTGGTCCTTTCAGCTAATAAATTAGAGGGACCAAAAAGGACGAAAATGTTCAAATACGAGTACCAAAAAGACGGATTTTACCGCTTAAGGACGAAAATGTGCAATTACAAGGACCAAAAAGGCGGATTTTATATTAGAGAGACTAAAAGGGCGGAAATCACAAAACAGAGGGACCATTTTGATATCTATTTTGGGGAATTTTATTTTTTTAACAAAATAAATAAACCTTGTTATTAATATAAACATAAAGTACAAGACAAAACACAAAGGTACATAAGTAGTATAAAATAACACAAGTTGTGGAAAAAACAAAAAGAGTCTAATAACAATGGAACAGACAAAAATATAAAAGCCACTCAAAATTGAAACAACAAAACCGTTCAACCTAAAGAGAGAGAAAGATCCCTAGGAGAGTTCGAAGATGTTAGCATTGCAGGGTCATTGGCTCTTGGACAATTGACCATAGAGTCCTAAAAATTTTGGAAGATTAAGATTTAAAACTATTATTGGATGAGTAAATTATTGTTAATTATAGGTCAAAATATCAAAATGGTCCCTCTATTTTGCGTTTTTCGCCCTTTTAGTCCCTTTAATAAAAAATCCGTCTTTTTTATCCTTGTATTTGCACATTTCTATTCTTTTAGTCCCTCAAATTGATGGATCAACCCTTTTGGTCCTTTCAGCTAATAAATTAGAGGGACCAAAAAGGACGAAAATGTTCAAATACGAGGACCAAAAAGACGGACTTTACCGCTTAAGGACGAAAATGTGCAATTACAAGGACCAAAAAGGCGGATTTTATATTAGAGAGACTAAAAGGGCGGAAATCACAAAACAGAGGGACCATTTTGATATTTACACCTTAATTAAATAAGAAAAGTTTAAAAGAAAATATATGATAGTCAAGTACATAGAGAAAAATAGTGCAAATTGAGAATTTTTCATATCCAGGAAACAGCAAACATTTAATATATATATATATATATATATATCTTTATATATTCTTTTTCTATTTGAATAAATATCTCATATAATCATAAAATAAAATCTTTGGCTTGATGATGTTTTTTTTTTTTTTTGTGTTGGAAATTGAATTATTGTCCTCTTTAAATCTTCTTCCCAGACAAGCTACATCACAGGTAAATTTTCTTGAGAAGATAAAAAATTTACTGAATATTTTGTCATGTTATTCATGTTAAATGGGCAAAGCCTCGTTCAGATAATGATTCAAAATTGATGATATTTAAGGAATTAAGTTAACTTATATCATGTCTAATTTTGTTTTATTGTTCATTTTTCTTAAAATACTTTATTTACATAATTAATAAGATAAAAGAATATATTATTAAATACTATTAATATAATTATTAAAATAAATTGTTAAACATTATATATGAAAACTTTGCTTATTTGATTATAATTTCAAGTTGGATATTGTATTTAAAATTGTAAAGATTTAAACAGTATCATAATTAAATAAACTTGAAAAAACAGAGATCTAGGGATAAAAAAGACTTTCCAGAAATGTTTTTCTAAGAGGAAATGGATTAAGAATGGAAGAAAAATTTGTATTTGGTTGGAGGGTATGGAAAAGTAATTCATTGAGAATGTGAAAATGTAAAAGAAAAAATTACGGTAAAAAAACATTTATACCTTTAATAAAAGTTAATAAAGAAAAAAGGTTAGGTTAGATAATAATTATCTTTTATAATAAATAATAATTATTTTTTAATTATAAAATATTTTGACTATTGTTATTTTCATTTAACTAAATATTTCACTTTAATTATTATCTATATAATTATTATTTAAACTAGATTATTATTTTTCATTATTAATTATTATTATTTAACATTAATTACTATTTATTGTTAAAATTATTTATTTAATTATCACTTGAGCTAGATTATTATATTTAATTAGTAGTTACTATTATTTCACATTCATTATTATTTAGTATTCAAATGATCTAATTAATTATTATTTAAATTAAATTATTATTTTATATATCATTTATTATTATTCCCTTTAATCATTATTTATTATTACAATTATACATTTAATTATATTTTTTTTAATTATCAAATAAAAGTGGCAAATGTGATATTTCACCCCCAAGGAGTGAGAAAGGAATGAACAATCCTCCCATTTTAGAGAGGATTGCCACTCATCTCTCACTCCTCATTCATTACTTACCACTCCTATTTCACTCCCATACATGGTCATTTAAATAAGACATTCCAATAACAAAGTAATGATTCCTACTCCATGTTTTGCACCAAACAGTCACTTAAAGGTATACAAATAGACTTGGAAAGAGAGCAAATTGCAGACAATACCCTCTTATAACGTGTAGAGATTCTTTCTACTGAGTGTTGAAATTAATCTCCAATAACTCATTACTTCTTATCATGACATATATAGAGTACTAAATTGCAACTTAATTGTTTTCAAACTGAAAGAAACTTGCTACCTTGTAACTTACCGCTTCTTTCAACTCTTGACGTAAATGAATAAAGCATTGTAACTCCATTGAAAATATCTCATAACAAGTCTTTGGATGCCCATTTAATATTTTGTCACCCATCCATTCCCTGTTAGCTTTAAAATCTTTGCATACTCTTGACTTGGAAAGCATCCCATGAAAAAATTATAACATATACAATAAAAATAAAAAGACTATAATACAACCATTATAAATAATATGCTATAGTTAGGAGAAGAGCATGACAATTATTACATTAAAGTCTCAAATCCAAAACACATTTTTGTTTTAAGAGAATAAAGCAAAAGATTACAGAAACATCAAATAGAAAAAGAAAATTTGAAATTGTTATACGAGAAATCCATAGGAAGACAAAATAATTGTTGTATATAACTAAAAATGCAATTTCAAATGTAAACACCCAATCTTTCCTTCTCTTACTTGGCATCTTAGTAACATGTCTCTCCATAAGGATCATTGTGTATAAGTTTATTAGTTGCTTTTACATAAGAGATGCTATCTATTCCTTCAAGTACAGTGAGTTCATTTGTATGATCAGCAACAATTTCATAGTCTGGAATTGGCGGATAGCTGCTAACTATCACCACTACCTTCAAATGAGGTAAATGATGTTGCAGAACCACCAATTCTCTTGTCTAATAATTCCAATTTGATTTTCCTAATGTTCTCCCAAACCAGTACAAGGGACAGCAATTGCAATTTGAACAACATTCAATTTTCGATGATTAATTCTTGATGTTTTTGTTCTAGCTGTTTTTTTGCTTCCTCTGATTTTTGGGCATCTTCATCATCTTCAGTGGATTTTTTTGAATTCCTCAAATATGGAATGAATTTTTGTCAAAGAGTGAACATTAGCCTTAATAACTGTTGTCTCACAATAAATTATGCACAATTTATCATAATACTTAAATCCCATTTTCTTAAACATTATGCTTGCTCGTGCACTTACAAGACACAATTACAAGTTACGCATTTATATATTTTCAGCATATGAGGATATAAACAAACAAAATACTTATCCATTTCTAAGGAATTATTTGCAATGTAATACCTTTTTCACAATTCATCAATAGTTGTCGTTTGAAAAGTTCGTTCAATGTAGCAAATGTTGTTTCACTTAATAGTTCACTAAAAGCCTATCACCTACTTCCAAATGAACTAAATTTGTTCCTTTTTGCTAGATGTGTATAGTTGTTGGCCTATTTGCCTTCTAGATTCTTCCACCATCAAACAAATCAAGAGGCATTCAATATTGTGAGGCCAAATACCCCTTGTTTCATCAACAAAATAAATAAAATTTAGACAATTGATCATCAAGGTCTTTTAAAATCCTGTATTATTGTTCCATCATGTAAAAACTTACTAAAAACAAGAAACAAAGAAATCTATTGAATCATATATTGCAAGGGAATCTTCTCTGTTATTGGTATATCGTGAAAACATTTTAATGGAAATTCTAAGATTGACTAAGCCATAAATATGAAACGGTTACCTTGTCGAAGATTTGGCTTGTGCCCCATCTAATTGGGTTGTCCGTTTCAACTTGGTGCTTCTTTCTTGCTTTTTACCTATCTTTTCTTTTTTTATTCTGTGTTGTTCTGTTTAACAATGAATCTGTAGTTTATTCAATTTAAAAAAACCAAAAGATTTGTCTTGTTATATAAAATCAAATTAAATAGAATTTAGTTTAGAAACAGATAGATTTATAAGTGAAAATTCAAAATGGGAGACAGTGAGATTGGAGTGTAGTTCCATGGATTAAATCTTTTAAAATTTATCTATATTGAAAATTTGAAAACTTTTGACAGATTGATTATAATAGATTTGATACATTGTATTAAATAAAAAGAACACATTATTAAAGATAATATTCATTATATACATTAATTATATAATTATGAATATTTTGTGTAACTAATTAAAATATAGTTTTTAAAACCATGATTTCATATTTTTATTATTATTTTTTCATTTTTGACAAAGACAACAAGTGGATGATTTTTTTTTCTTTAGACAAAAGCTACAAACGTTATAAGTGGATGATTTCATTATATAAAAGTTCCATTCCTTATAAAAAGAATATTATTTTAACATGATTTCAATTTTTTTAAATTTAAATAAATATATTTAATGAACAAATTTTTTAAAGACACCTGTATACGAGAAATCTTATACGCTTTATAAAAGCTACTGTAAACGGGAATACGCGGGTCTAAACAAAGTTGTCATAAAAACTTAGAAAGTTTTTAATTTTTTTTTATTTGCCTTTAAGAATGTTGTCCTCGTTTTGTTTTTCTGAAAGAGAAAATGAATGGCAAACATGTTGCATTGTCTCTTTCAGAGAAAATAAAAAGCTAGATACTAAATAAGTATTTATTTATTTACCTTTTCAAACAATTGGACCAAAAGGCTTATAGCCTAATGATACTTAGCCTTATTCTGAAAAACAATGATGAAACATTTAAAAAATTTTGAGTTCAAGACTCGTTAGAAACAATAATGATAACGGGTTGGCGGTTATTGGTGCGAGCTCGCAGCTCAATTCTCCAGTCCTCGGCTGAAAGTGCTAGGGTTGGACGCTTAATTCCCAGTCCCTGAGCACAGCCCTAATCTATATAGTACTTGTAGCTTTTGTCAAAAAAAAAAAAAAGTTGGGGAAGAATCAGAAAAGTAATGCCGATTTCTCACTCTTCATAAATGACTCTGTAGAATACATACTCAAATTATAATTGAAATGTGGGCCATAAGTTAAAATTGTAAAGCTATAATACTACTAAACTATCATGCTTCAATTTTTTATCTTTTATTTTTACAATGTGGCAAGTCACCTCAAAACAAGTGTACATTTTTTTTATTATTACGTTTTAACTATATTTTGAGAGGGAATCCAACTCTCAACCTCCAGATTAAATACCTTAACCGCTCAACTATTACCTAGGTGGCCATGCTTTCATAAACTCAAGAGGTTCTAGCATGCCACTACAAGAAAAATAGTAATTTGGCACGGCAAATTTGGCACGGATTTGGGTCTAAAAACCGTGACAAATTGATTTTGGCACGGTTTTTGGCACGGAAAGCGAAGCGTGCCTATAGCATGCGTGACAAATATATTTTGTCACGGTATAGCAAAACCGTGACAAATTTTGTCACGGTTTTTGGCACGGATTTATTTTGACACAGTTTTTGTCACACTTTATATTGTCACGGTTTTTGTCACGGTTTTTATCACGGTTACAGTTGTCATGGTTTTTGGCACGGTTCGATTTGGCACGGTTTGTGGCACGGTTAATTTTGTCATGGTTTTTGGCACGGTTCGATTTGTCATGGTTTTTGTCACGGTTAAATTTGTCATGGTGTTTGGCACGGTTCGATTTGTCACGGTGTTTGGCATGGTTAAATTTGTCATGGTGTTTGGAATGGTTTTTGTCACGGTTTTTGGCATGATTTTGTTTGTCACGGATTTTGGAACGGTGTGGTTTGGCACAATTTTTGGCACGATTTTATGATATTTTGCACGGTTTTTTGTCACAAATTTTGTCACGGTTTTAGAATTTACATGATTTTTAACATATTTTTTGTCAAGAATTTTGGCACGGAATTTGCCACGAAATTTGGCATAATTTTATTTATTTCATGAAAAATTTAAATTTATTTTCCTAAATAATGGTATATTCATTTGATATCATAACCTGCATTAATTTACCAAAATGTCCTGTAGCATTAGCAAAATAAACATAAATGTTATTACAATCATCCTAGTCCCGACATACATCATCCAACAAAATACCACAACTCTAACACTCTACATCATCTTAGTCCCGACCTACATCATCCTCAAAGTCGTCAAGAGAATTATCTGTAGATGGGGAAACCCGAAATCTCTTCAACATTGGAGAGTGCTCATCGGCATGTGTTTGGGACTCTCCTATTGGTGCTCGAGGGGCATGTGGTGTACGAGCAATAATAGGCATGCTAGAGAGGTCAATACCTTGTACCCGAAGCGCAGCAAGCAACGATGATTCAAATAACTCACGTCGAGCCAACTCAGTATCAACATCAGCGCGAGATTTAGCAAGCTCCTCCTGTAACTCTTTAACTTTGTTTCGGAGTTGTTCAGTTGATTCGGAAGGCCCCGAGGGTGGCTTGTAATTGGATGAGGACATTTGCCTAACAATGTTACCTTTTCCTACAACTCTATTACGACTTCCAATAGCTATCTCATCCCATAATTTATCTTGATTAATAGAAGCCTCATCTACGCCTTGACTGCATTTGTCTACAATAGCTTTATCAAATTGTTCCTGCATCTCAAGTAATCTTTCTTTCAAAATGATTATATAAATATTATCCAAATTCAAACAAAATTTAAACTCAAAATATTTACATTAATGTTTTGTTCATTCAAAGCCTAACTGAGCATGTGAGAATCCCTAATGCATGTATAACTTACCTTGGACTTTGCAAAATTAATACTATGTTCATTATACTATATATTTTCCCATATGAGATTTCCAAATGCATTTATAACTTCCATTAAATTTTGGAAAATTAATGCATGTATGATTTCGTAGATGATTACTTTGCATGGTTCTTAATAGCAAAAGCACAATACTTTTTCACTTGTAAAGCCTAAGTAAGCATGTGATAATTCCTAATGAATGTATTTGCATTGGCTTTTGGAAAATTAATACTATATTCCTTATACTACTTCTTTTCCATATGAGATTTTCAAATGCATTTATAACTTCCGTGTATAACTTCCATTTGATTTTAGAAAATTAATGCATGTATAATTTTCTAATGTATATTTATTACCCTTGATGACTACTTTGCATGGGTATTAATAGCAAAAGCACAACATTTTCACTTATAAATGTCCTTCATTTAGTATTAAATGAAGAACAACATTTTATTCACTTGTAAAGCCTAACTAAGCATGTGATAATTCCTAATGCATGTATGATTTCCATTGGATTGTGGAAAATTAATACTATGTCTATATACTATATCTTTTCCCATATGAGATTTGGTAATACATTTATAGCTTCCATATATAACTTCCATTGTTTTTTAAAAAATTAATGCATGTATAATTTCCTAATGTATGTTTATTACTCTTCATGATTACTTTGCATGGTTCTTAATAGCAAAAGCCTAACTAAACATGTGATAATTCCTAATGCATGTATGACTTCCATTGGATTGTGAAAAATTAATACTATGTTCTTTATATTATTTCAATGAAGCATGCCGCATTAAAATGTAATTTCTAAAATTTCCATCTTTTGGCTCCAATATTGTTTTGTTTAAAAAAAATATATTATACATACAACAATTTCTGTGGCACGCCCAGCCTCAAGTGTGCCATCTTTCCTTCCATGAGTGCGGATGAAACATTCTTTAGGTGTCGGCTCCCTACCCAATTCTTCCGCCTAAACAACAACATAGTAGATAAATATTAAATAATCAGATGCAACAACTATAATGGTATTTAAATGGATAAGGGACATTACCAGCCTAAGGCGATGCACAACAGTACTAACTGATCCACCACGATAAATAACGGTGGAGGTGCTTCCAATTTCTGCCCTATTTTGTTTGTTCTTTTCACTTTTTCTCTTGAACTCCTCTGACTCCTAGTACCTTTGCAAACCCTCCCAAACTACAGGAGCCATCCATTGAAATGGAGCCTTGTACAAATTATGTGCAAGATATAAATTTTTTTCAACCATTCACTAGCTTCATGGCTGAAATGTCGTAACACGGATGACTCATGTTGTGGCTCCCATGTATAAATGCCCTTAAAAAAAATATTAACTAAGATAATGTTTTATTATAATTAATATGTATAACTAAAAGATATATAGAACATTTAATTAATTAAATGATACTTACTCTAAAAGCAATGAAAATCCTTTGCCTCACATCTTGGGGCACTTTTCCCTATCCGGTCCATGGCTCCTTATAAAGACCTTTGACCAATTCATGTATTGCTCTCTTAACTTCATAATCTCTACATAAAAGCATGATGTAGAACAAATTTACTTAAAACATAGAAATCTTTTATTAGAAAAATTATATACAAAATTATAAAATTGTTATAACATAAAATGTTAATTACACAATTAAACTGTCCGGGGTGATCAACCAAGGAGGTCCAATGCTGTTAGACTCATTAGATGGCACTTCCATTGCCGGGGAGTAGTCATCAGAGGCATGGGCAGAAGTTTCTCCATGTGAAACTGGGGGAGACTGCGCTAGTGGTATAGCTGGTGAAGGTTGTGTTATTGGTGGTAAGGGCGTCATTGTTGTTGTTGGTTGAATGCTTGGATGTATACAAGGAGGCATTCCCAAATCTGTCACAGTATTACGTATTGATGTAGAGTTGTCACCCGATCTTTGACGAATATTCGGGGTGGAGTGACCCCGGCCCGATGTGGAATGGCCACCATGGCCTGATTTTGACCGACCACCAGATCGACATCCAGACTGACCCCGTCCTGAGAGATAAGCATAAACATAAATATAAATTTACATTGACATAACCATTGTGTTAACAAAATAAATCTCAAAACAATTTCCAGAAAAAGTATGATTAAAATAAATGAAAATCAAACCCGATGTTGTCCCAACATCTTGATAACGATCCATCACGCTTCAAGTGAAATAATCTACCCACCTACATGAAAGCACAAATGAGAACAAAAATGGTAAAAACTACTTATCACATTAAAAGCATGAATGAGATTCTCAGAACGAGATTGCATAGCAAGTTTCTATTCAAAACAAAATAAAACTACCGACATGATAAAATTAGAGGTTCATGTCAAAAGGAAAAACAAACAAAGAGTTTATCAAAATAGTGTGTAGTTTGTTAAAAGTCATGTTCTTCAACATCGTCGCCATCATCATCATCACCATCACCATCACCATCACCATCACCATCATCAATTTGTTCGTTTTCTTCATTTTCTGTTAGCTCATTTTCCATGTTTCCTCGGTTTCACCTTCTGAAATGGGTTGTAGATCAGACATGTCAACAATAAGCTGTATGCCTTGTGGGTCAAACAAAGTAGGAATTTCTTCTAAAATACTAACGCCGGTTGTGGACTGCATTTTCTCCATTTGATATGCAGATGCATCTTTTTCTAGCCAACTTGTCTCAATCATTACCCTAGCTTTTGTGGGATAAACAGCCAACCAATCAAGTTTGTTTTTCTTCATGCTCAGGTATGCAACATAGTTCACTTGAGTAGCTTGTTGGGCCAACACAAATGGATCATACTTTTGATATAACCTTTTACAATTAATATCAACCAACTTATATAGGGGGTGAACCTTGGTGCCATTTCATGGGTCAAACCATGTACACTCAGAGAGTACTACATGATTCCATCTGCTACTATGGTACTCAAGCTGCACTACATCTTCGAGTAAACCATAAAAATCACAAGATGAATCCTCCGAATTACTTCCTCTTACATAAACACCACTGTTCATGGTGGTCTTCTCCATGCCATGTGTGACAGTATGAAAGTTGTAGCCATTAATGAAATATCCCTGCCATGTTGTTGCTTTCTTTGATGGACCCCAAGCCAAACTCCGTAAGAGAGGATCGGTTACTTGATTAACTTCATTTTCCACCTAAATCCCATAAAATGTTAATGAGAATTTTCATTATTTCTTAGTACAATTTAAACATGTCTGTATCATTACTCACAAAATTTTCAAACCATTTTGCGAAATGCTTATCAACTGCCTTATCGATGGCATCAAATGGGTTCTCTTCCAAGTAGGTGACAAATATCCTAAGAATGTCCATTCAAACATAAGAGCAAGTTATATATCAAAATTGGATCTTGAACATGTACACATTATAAAATTATATTTCTCATTGTTCAATAATAACTTACTTGTAATATGGATATACTTCTGGACAATTTCGTAACACATAAGTATGTGCTACATGTAACTCATCTTCAGTTAACCACCTAATTTTTGGACGACCTTGGCCTCGACCAGTATAATTGAATATCGAGAAAGGTGGGAAAATGTCATTGCTGCAACCCTCATCATTTCGTCGCGGTCTCCTCCTTCTACATGATATGTGAGGTTCAAAGTAATGCTCTGCAAAAATGTTTATTTCTTGAGCAATATATGCTTGGCAAATTGAACCCTCAACGTGTGCTTTATTCTTTAAAGTTTTCTTTAATTCTTTGAGAAACCTACACGTATAAAAATAATAGAACTCTATATAAATTATGTAAAGAAGGAATTGAAGTCAACAAAATTAGGTAATGGCGTGTATTACCTCTCGAAGGGGTACATCCATCTATATTGAACAGGACCTCCAATTCTAAGTTCATAGGGCAAATGAACAATGAGATGTTCCATGGAATCAAGAAAAGCTGGTGGAAATATATTTTCCAAGTTACATAAAATCATTGCAACCTTTTCCTCCAACTCAATAATTTTGTCAATATCAACTACAGCAGAACATATCGTGCGAAATAACAAACTTAATTCTGTCAACGGATTCAAAACAAATGATGGCAACATTTCTCTAAAGGCAATCGGAATGAGCCTTTGCATAAAGACATGGCAGTCGTGACTCTTCATGCCAGTCATTTTCAATTCATTCATGTCAACACACCTTCCAATATTAGAAGCATAACCATCTGGAAACCTTAGCTCTTGAATCCATCCACAAATGACCCTCTTCTGTTCTTTTGTTAATGTATAAACTGCTTTAGGAATAGTTCGACTTGAAAAGTTTGAAGGAACTGCTATCTCTTTACGATCACAAAGAATACCAACATCTTTTCTTGCATTAATATTATCCTTACTCTTTCCGTTCACATCCATAACTGTGAAAAACACATTGTCGAAACATTTTTTTCTATATGCATCACATCAAGATTATGTCGGATCAGATTATTTTTCCAGTATGGTAGCTCCCAAAAAAAATTTTTTTTGTCCACTTATGTGTTGCTCCATACCCTGGCGGTTTGTTAACCGGGTCTTCCATTGCTGTTGGAAATAGCATAACCTGATTAAAAATTTCCTCACCTGATAATCTCCGTGGTGAAGTATTTTTTTTCCAATCGACCACATATAAAAGATTTCTTGTCCTTGCGGTATGCATGATTTCATGGTAAGAACATCCGATGACAATCAAAATAACTTATCTTCCTACCATGTTGCAAATGGAAAGCATTCGATTTCTCCATACAAATTGGACATCCCAAAACCCTGGCAGTACTCCAACCAGATAGCATCCCATATGCAGGAAAATCATTGATTGTCCACAAAAGTGTAGCTTTCATGAGAAAATATTCATTTCTTGAAACATCATAAGTCATTTCACCAAATTCCCACAAATTATTCAACTCTTCAGTTAATGGTTGCAAAAACACATCTATGTTCTTCTTCGGATTCTTAGGCCTTGGACAAATTAGTGATAAGAACATATAAGGTCTTTTCATGCACATTCCTGGTGGAAGGTTGTAAGTGGTCACAACTACTGGCCAACATGAATATGTTTTCCCAAACTGCCCATGGGGTGCAAAGCCATCAGCACACAAACCCAAACGAACATTACGAGGTTCTTTGGCGAAATTGGGATAAATTCCGTCAAAATGTTTCCATGCTTCACCATCAGATGGATGCTGCGTTACTCCCTCGTTTCTTTCATGAGTAGCATGCCAAGTCATGTGCGTTGCTGTAGCACTAGAAGTGTATAACAATGTGGGCTAAGTCCAGGATGTTTTCTAATCTAACCCAGTACAACCCACCTGATCTTCAAAAGGGCTAAAGGGGCTAATATGATATAACAATATATTAATAAAATAATATAACATCATCATCTATAGTCTAATGACTCTAATTGGTAGCTTTGTTTCATTTTTTTAACTAAATAAATATCCAAAGTCCAATAAAAAAATTGTTTTCCATTATGAGTGAAACTTCAAAGATATTAAAAAAATATCAATATATATATAAATCTCATGTGAACAACTAAGCAATATTATAATAGTCTAAGAAGGAATTTTTGTTTAAAAAAGAATGATTCAATAAGAATATCAAGATACAACACATGTTAAAATGTTTGCTTTTTTTCAAACTAGTCTTTATTTTGCCACTTTTATAACAATTTTGATTTTTTTACTTAAATTCATTCTAGTTATTTAATGTGTAAATAACTAAGAAAAATATTTTTTTACTTTATGCAAAAAATTATTTTAATCTTATGGATAGATGTGAAGATCATAACTGTCATTTTCAAAAATTTATTTCAAAAGTGCAAAAAAAAAAAAATTACAAAACATGTATGTTTCCTGAGGATTATATGTTACTTAGCCCTTTAATAAATCTTGCAATAATTGGAGAATTTTAAGCTCAAAGGAATACTAAATTTTAGGATCACAGCTAAAAGTCCAACTAATTACTTGAGTTCATATACAAGAAAAAGTCAGCACATTACAAAGAAGACCAACTAATCATACAAGAAACAAAAACTACCATCAGGTACAATGAAATGACTGCTTGAAATTTGTCACAACAAAAACTATACTTAACAATGAAGGTACTTCAACATGGTCACGAGGATCATAAACCATAGCAATAATAGTTCAACGCCAAAGCAACCTCTATAACACCAACAATTAAACTCAGTACCTTGTACTCCGTCAACCAAGTTTCAATTTGATTAGGTTCCTAATGAACTTTCAGTAATGTAATCCCATTAATTTCTTGAATGACTATGAGGGTTGTCTGCTCTGCTTTAAGTCCAAAATACTGTCAACATAAATGATTCTCACATTTTAAAAACCTACCAAATAAGGAACTAATAATGTGCTTAAAAGCCATAAAGTAGATAACATTAAGAAGAAATAACCTATCAGGCGCCTTGACTGGCATCAAGATCACCAACAAGAAAACTTATACCCTTCCCTTTGTAGCGCTCGGCAATTTCTTGGTATTTGGACTTGAAAGTCTCAATATTCTTAATGCTGAAGTTTAGAAAGAGCATAGCCTACAATGCCAGATACCAGGAAAAAACATATCAAACAATAATGATATGAAGCCCTGTTTCAGTAATAATATTTCACATGATGCAAAGTCATACATTTATAAATCAGAATTATCTTCATATTCCACAAATAAAAGCATTGAACCAAATAAAAGACATAATTTCACATCATAAACAAACCGCAAATCCAATAATCTTCCTGCATTTCACCTCATAAACAAACATTGAACCAATGATCCTTGGCGGAGAATATTAGAAGCAATGGGATTGCCAGCATAAGGACACTGTGCAAGCACCAGGCCAGCAACTTTGTCTTCAAGTTTATGCCAATAGATGGATAAGGCAGCAGCTGCGTCTAAACCTCCTTTGCTATGTCCTAGAATCACCACTTTCTTTCTTGATCTATTGTATAGTGTTTTAATGCATTTCTTTATCTTGTTAGCATTGGTAATATGTATGTATGTATGTATGTAAAGGTATTAATAGATAGAGATAAAGTAGCAGTACCTCACTGTCAATCTTGGCAATCTCACAATCCAGACCTAAGCGCTGGAAATAAGCTTGTGTGTCAGCAAAGCTGGGTGGCCCAAAGTTGCTGAAAAGACCTGCAATCAAAATCAAACATATAATAAATTGGGTAAATAAATTAACATCAACATAATTAAACAACTAGCTAGTCTGGTTAATTAAAGAACCTCAAAATCAACTTTCATTGTGATTTTTTATTTTTTAAAAAAGAAAGAGTTAATTGTTTACCTGACACCAACAAGTACGCTAAGGACTTTGGTAGTGTATGCTGGTTGTAGTTTCTGTAACACAAAATTAAGAGATATATATATATATATAGATGTGTAATTATAACATGCATGGTTTTTTGTAATTCATTAATTTAATGTAAACAAAGTTTCATTGCATCAAGTGCATGAATTAATTGACTGACTTGATGTTGAAGAGCAAATTATCAAATTTTCCAGTCCCATCTTGAACAAAAGGCATGCCAGGAACACGCTGCAACCATCCTATATCATCTTCTAATGCTTTCAAAGCTCTCCCCGCTCTCTCAAGAAGACTGCACATATTATTAATTCATGCTAGCTATGGGATTAATCTATAAACTCACAAATTAATTAACACCATCATCAAAAAAAGAAAGAAAGAATTACAAAGGGTAATTAACAACTGAAAATTACAAGCATAAGCAAACCACTAAGATTAACCAAACAGAAATGGTCCCCGCACACAAATCTTCATTACAGAAACCTCAAATCCAGTCCCAACACACACACACAAGAGGCATATGCATAACAATTCAATACAAACATGTACCAAGCAAAAGCACTCCCACAAAATCTGGAAACTAAATAACAAGGTGATAAAAAGTATAGAAGACAAACATGTACCAATTAACTTCAGGAATTACAATTTATGATAAAAGAACAGATCCTCACCAAGTAGAGATGAATCAGTAGCAATGAAAGCAAAACGCCATTGGATAGAACCCTAAAAGCCCAGGAAAAGGCAAAACTATGTCCAATCCAACACTTCAAAACCCTAGAAAAGAAAAAAAAAAACAGAAGAAATGTGAAACACCATTCAAGAAATTAACATTCCATTCATAAAAAATGCAGCATAGTATACCAAGCTAGATCTCAAAATCAACAAACAGAAAAATAAAAAAATAAAAAAATCCCAAAATCTAACACAAAGAGACAACAAAAACACACAGATCCTCACCGAAAATGGGACTTCGATTAGGGCCAACGGCAAGAAAAGAGGCTTCAGACGACGAAGCAAAGGAGAAGTTCCGATCTTCTCGTAAGCATTGTCTCTCTCTTTCTCTCGCAAGAGCTCGCTGGGGAGGAGGATGCGGTGGTGAGAGATTGTGAAAGATTTAGGAGCTATTTGGTTAGGGCTTATGGGACTTTGGTTAATTAATTAATTTATTTATTTAATGAGATTTAGTTTCATTAGAGTTAATTTATGTTAATAATTATTATTTATTTACATATTTTGGTTAAGTGATGGTACTTTTTATTTATTTATTTGTGTGCAGTGCAGCTAGTGTAAAAGATTTAAACTAGTAAATTCATTTTATTCAAAATTTTAAATAAATATATTTTATTTAAGGGGTAAAAATGAATAATATAATATATGCCTTTAAAAAAATCTACAATTTTTTATTAATCCAAAATAAATTAAAAAAAAAAGATTATGAAAATATTGATTTTATCACTTACTATCTTGTTTCCTTCGATTTGGAGTAAGGAAATGAATAGTTTTTTTAAAATTTTTTATTGATGTAAATTTTGTTTTTTCTTGTGGAGTTATCTGGAAAGGCAACGAATGCAGTGATGGATACAGTGATCAAGCAAAACCATGAGAATGCTGTGGCATGCTTGGACACAAATTACTATGGTTGCAAGAGAGTCACAGAAGCACTGATCCCTCTCTTGAAGTTCTCATCCTCTGCTTCAATTGTTAATGTCTCCTCTCTCAGATCAGAACTCAAGGTGAGTTCATATATATTTTTATATGAAGAAATTATTATTATATACATATTGATTAAAATAAATTATACTTTGTTTAAACCTGGATCTAGGTGAAATTATTATATTCCAATTAACATTAAAAAGAATCTATACCTGCCTAGCTGGCATCAACCAAACATAGTTTAAAAGATTTTTTTTAATTATTTGGTTTGGCACGGTATTTGGCACGGTTTAGTTAACACCGTGCCAGATTCCGTGACAAATTCAATAGCTCCTAATTTTTTTATAAAAAAATTATTTGAAATTAGAATTATATTATATGTTTGTATATATATATATAGTATGTGTACATATATATCAATATATATCAATATGACATTTTTTTGAAAAAAAAATAAACCTAAGCCGTGCCAAAAACCGTGCCAAATGGATTTATTAGTCACGTATTTTGGCGCGGTTTTGGCATGACCGTGCCAATTTTTTTTGTTTGGCACGGTTTACTTAACACTGTGCCAAATTCCATGACAAATTCAATAGCTCCTAATTTTTTTATAAAAATATTATGAAAAATTGGAATTATATTATATGTTTGTATATATATATATCTATGTTTGTGCACATATATATACATCTACATAGTATATAAAGTATGTATATCTATATATATTTATGTGTGTGTATATATATATATATATATATATATATATACATATATATACATATATATCACTATATATCAATATGACATTTTTTTGAAAAAAAAAATAAAAAATTTAGCAATGAATTTCCCAAAATATATCCCAAGCTGTGCCAAAAACCGTGCCAAATTCTGTGACAAATTCATTATCTCCTAATTTTTTTATAAAAGAATTATGAAAAATTGAAATATATTATATGTTTGTATATGTATATATAGTATATCTATATAACACACACACACAGATATATATATATATAGATATACTACATATATACATGTACATATAGATGTGTATATATATATATATATATATATATATATATCTATGTATGTGCACATATATATACATCTACATAGTATATAAAGTATGTATATCTATATATATTTATGTGTATATACATATATATACATATATATCAATATATATCAATATGACATTTGTTTGAAAAAAAATAAAAAATATAGCAATGAATTTCCCAAAATATATCCTAAGCCGTGCCAAAAACCGTGCGAAATGAATTTATTAATCAAGGATTTTCGCACGGTTTTGGCATGACCGTGCCAACTACTGTGCCAATTTTTTTGTTCGGCACGGTATTTGGCACGGTTTACTTAACAGCGTGCCAAAGTCCGTGACAAATTCAATAGCTCCTAAATTTTTTATAAAAAAACTTATGAAAATTTTGAATTATATTATATATTTGTATATATATATAGTATATCTATATAACACACACACACACAGATATATATATATATAAAGATATATAGATATACTATATATATACATGTACATATAGATGTGTATACATAAATCTATGTATGTGCACATATATATACATCTACATACTTTATCAAGTATGTATATCTATATATATTTATGTGTGTGTATATATATATATATATATATATATATATATATATATATATATATCAATATGACATTTTTTTGAAAAAAATAATTCATTTAGCAATGAATTTCCCAAAAAATATCCTAAGCTGTGCCAAAAACCGTGCCAAATGGATAAATTAGTCACAGATTTTGGCCCGGTTTTGGTATGACCGTGCCAAATACCGTGCCAATTTTTTTTTGTTTGGCACGGTATTTGGCACGGTTCACTTAACACCGTGCCAAATTTCGTGACAAATTCATTAGCTCCTAATTTTTTTTATAAAAGAATTATGAAAAATTGGAATTATATTATATGCTTGTATATGTATATATAGTATATCTATATAACACACACACACACACATATATATATATATAAAGATATATAGATATACCATATATATACATGTACATATAGATGTGTATATATATATATATCTATGTATGTGCACATATATATACATCTACATAGTATATAAATTATGTAAATCTATATATATTTTTGTGTATATACATATATATACATATATATCAATATATATCAATATGACATTTTTTTGAAAAAAAATAAAAAATATAACAATGAATTTCCCAAAATATATACTAAGCCGTGCCAAAAACAGTGCCAAATGGATTTATTAATCACGTATTTTGGCGCGGTTTTGGCATGACCGTGCCAAATACCGTGCTAATTTTTTTGTTTGGCACGGTATTTGCCACGGTTTACTTAACACCGTGCCAAAGTCCGTGACAAATTCAATAGCTCCTAATATTTTTATAAAAAAATTATGAAAAATTTGAATTATATTATATGTTTGAATATATATATATATATAGTATATCTATATAACACACACACATATATACATATAAAGATATATAGATATACTATATGTATACATGTACATATAGATGTGTATATATATATATCTATGTATGTGCACATATATCTAAATCTACATAGTTTATAAAGTATGTATATCTATATATATTTATGTGTGTGTGTGTGTATATATATATATATATATATATATATATATATATATATATAAATATGACATTTTTTTGAAAAAAATAAAAAATTTAGCAATGAATTTCCCAAAATATATCCTAAGCCGTGCCAAAAACCGTGCCAAATATATATATTAGACATGGATTTTGGCGCGGTTTTGGTATGACCATGCCAAATACCGTGCCAATTTTTTTTGTTTGGCACGGTATTTGGCACGGTTCACTTAACACCGTGCCAAATTCTGTGACAAATTTATTAGCCCCTAATTTTTTTTTATAAAAGAATTATGAAAAATTGGAATTATATTATATGTTTGTATATGTATATATAGTATATCTATATATCACACACACACACACATATATATATACTATATATATACATGTACATATAGATGTGTGTATATAAATATATATATATCTATGTATGTGCACATATATATACATCTACATAGTATATAAAGTATGTAAATCTATCTACATTTATGTGTATATACATATACATACATATATATCAATATATATCAATATGACATTTTTTTGAAAAAAAATAAAAAATATAGCAATGAGTTTCCCAAAATATATCCTAAGCCGTGCCAAAAACCGTGCCAAATGGATTTATTAGTCACGTATTTTTGCGCGGTTTTGGCATGACTGTGCCAAATACCGTTGCAATTTTTTTGTTTGGCATTTTATTTGGCACGGTTTACTTAACACCGTGCCAAAGTCCGTGACAAATTCAATAGCTACTAATTTTTTTATAAAAAAATTATGAAAAATTTGAATTATATTATATGTTTGTATATATATATAGTATATCTATATAACACACACACATATATATATATATATATAAAGATATATAGATATACTATATATAGACATGTACATATAGATGTGTATATATATATCTATGTATGTGCACATATATATACATCTACATAGTTTATAAAGTATGTATATCTATATATATTTATGTGTGTGTGTGTGTATATATATATATATACATATATCAATATGACATTTTTTTGAAAAAAAATAAAAAATTTAGGAATGAATTTCCCAAAATATATCCTAAGCCGTGCCAAAAACCGTGCCAAATGGATATATTAGTCACGGATTTTGGCGCGGTTTTGGTATGACCGTGCCAAATACCGTGCCAATTTTTTTGTTTGGCACGGTTCACTTAACACCGTGCCAAATTCTGTGACAAATTCATTAGCTCTTAATTTTTTTATAAAAGAATTATGAAAAATTGGAATTATATTATATGTTTGTATATGTATATATAGTATATCTATATAACACACACACACATATATATAAGATATATATATATATATATATATATATATATATATATATATATATATGTACATATAGATGTGTATATATATATATCTATGTATGTGCACATATATATACATCTACATAGTATATAATGTATGTATATCTATATATATTTATGTGTATATACATATATATACATATATATCAATATATATCAATTTGACATTTTTTTGAAAAAAAATAAAAAATTAGCAATCAATTTCCCAAAATATATCCCAAGCCATGCCAAAAACCGTGGCAAATGGATTTATTAGTCACTTATTTTGGCGCGGTTTTGGCATGACCGTGCCAAATACCGTGCCAATTTTTTTGTTTGGCACGGTATTTGGCACGGTTCACTTAACACCGTGCCAAATTCCGTGACAAATTCAATAGCTCCTAATTTTTTTTATAAAAGAATTATGAAAAATTGGAATTATATTATATGTTTGTATATGTATATATAGTATATCTATATAACACACACACACACACAGATATATATATATATAAAGATGTATAGATATACTATATATATACATGTATATATATATATATATATATATATATATATATATATTAGTATGTATATCTAAATATATTTATGTGTAAACACATATATATACATATATATCAATATATATCAATATGACATTTTTTTGAAAATAAATAAAAAATTTAGCAATGAATTTCTCAAAATATATCCTAAGCCGTGCCGAAGACCGTGCCAAATGGATTTATTAGGCACGGATTTTGGCGCGGTTTTGGCATTACCGTGCCAAATTTTTTCTTTCACGGTATTTGGCACGGTTCACTTAACACCGTGCCAAATTCTGTGACAAATTCATTATCTCCTAATTTTTTTATAAAAGAATTATGAAAAATTTGAATTATATTATATGTTTGTATATGTATATATAGTATATCTATATAACACACACACACATATATATATATAAAGATATATAGATATACTATATATATACATGTACATATAGATGTGTATATATATATATATATATCTATGTATGTGCACATATATATACATCTACATAGTATATAAAGTATGTAAATCTATCTATATTTATGTGTATATACATATACATACATATATATCAATATATATCAATATGACATTTTTTTGAAAAAAAATAAAAAATATAGCAATGAATTTACCAAAATATATCCTAAGCCGTGCCAAAAACCGTGCCAAATGGTTTTATTCGTCACGTATTTTGGCGAGGTTTTGGTATGACCGTGGCAAATACCGTGCCAATTTTTTTGTTTGGCACGGTATTTGGCACGGTTTAATTAACACCGTGCCAAAGTCCGTGACAAATTCAATAGCTCCTAATTTTTTTATAAAAAAATTATGAAAAATTTGAATTATATTATATGTTTGTATATGTATATAGTATATCTATATAACACACACACATATATATATATATATAAAGATATATAGATATACTATATATATACATGTACATATAGATGTTTAAATATATATCTATGTATGTGCACATATATATACATCTACATAGTTTATAAAGTATGTATATCTATATATATTTATGTGTATGTATATATATATATCAATATGACATTTTTTTGAAAAAAAAAATAGAAAATTTAGCAATGAATTTCCCAAAATATATCCTAAGCCGTGCCGAAAACCCTGCCAAATGGATTTATTAGGCACGGATTTTGGCGCGGTTTTGGTATGACCGTGCCAAATACCGTGCCAAATTTTTTTGTTTGCCACGGTATTTGGCACGGTTCACTTAACACCGGACCAAATTCCATGACAAATTCATTATCTCCTAATTTTTTTATAAAAGAATTATGAAAAATTGGAATTATATTATATGTTTGTATATGTATATATAGTATATCTATATAACACACACACACACAGATATATATATATAAAGATATATAGATATACTATATATATACATGTACATATAGATGTGTATATATATATATCTATGTATGTGCACGTATATATACATCTACATAGTATATAAAGTATGTATATCTATATATATTTATGTGTATATACATATATATCAATATATATCAATATGACATTTTTTTGAAAAAAAATAAAAAATTTAGGAACGAATTTCCCAAAATATATCCTAAGCCGTGCCAAATGGATATATTAGTCACAGATTTTGGCGCGGTTTTGGTATGACCATGCCAATTTTTTTTTTTTTGGCACGGTATTTGGCACGGTTCACTAAACACCGTGCCAAATTCCGTGACAAATTCATTAGCTCCTAATTTTTTTATAAAAAAATTATGAAAAATTGGAATTATATTATATGTTTGTATATGTATATATAGTATATCTATATAACACACACACATATATATATATATAAAGATATATAGATATACTATATATATACATGTACATATAGATGTGTGTATATATATATATATATCTATGTATGTGCACATATATATACATCTACATAGTATATAAAGTATGTATATCTATATATATTTATGTGTGTGTGTATATATATATATATATGACATTTATTTGAAAAAATTAAAAAATTTAGTAATGAATTTTCCAAAATATATCCTAAGCCGTGCCCAATGTCGTGCCAACGTTTGTCACGGTTGGTTTTTCCGTGCCAATATTTCTCACATTTGTTTTACCGTGCTAATGTCTGTGGAAAATGTGGCACGGAATTTGTTTCCGTGCTAATTACCGTGAAAAAATTGGCACGGTTTTAAGTCCGTGACAAAAACCGTGACAAAGTTTCTTACGGTTTGTTGTTCCATGCCAATATTTGTCACAATGTTTTACCGTGCTAATATCCGTGAAAACTTTAGCACGGAATTTGTTTCCGTACCAATTTCCGTGACAAATTTGGCACGGTTTTAGTTCCGTGACAAAATGACCGTGCCAAATTACTGTTTTTCTTGTAGTTTGCGGATTGAGGGAAAAATAATTTGAGAAATAAAAATTTAATTCTTTTGTAATCATATGAAACTTTAATTCAACTTTACATGCCCTTATGTAGTCCTTAATTACCATATACAGCTCCAACCCTAATGTATCTTCTAATAGAATATAAACAACTCCAAATTTATGATACCGTAACTCCAAATATATTATGTATATCACACATGTATCATGGAGTAATCACAACATTAACGCTTATCTTATCAATTACTTTTAGCATGACAATGCGAATCTTCTTGATGAATATGAAGATGATGCTTGAAAAGTGAGAACACTTACCAAGTCTAGGTGTTAGGCCAATTTCTTGCTCAACAATAACGATGTCAACGTGGCCGGGATTCACCCGAGGATCCATTCCCCGGTCCCGACCCCAAAATTATACTCCCATCCCCGAACTCGAATACGAAGAATTGTTTTTCCCTGTCCCCGTCCCCGAGGAGATTTTTCGGTTCGGAGATTCCCCGGCCCTAATTAATAATTAAAATATTATTATTTAAAATAAAATTTATAAAATATTTGTTAAAAATACCATAAAATTTTTTAATAATTGAGAAACTCATTCACAAATACGACTTAACACAAAATACCAGTATACACAATCACCAATATATTATTTACAAAATTTAAAAAAATTTAAAAAATGCAATATAGTTAATATAAGTTAAGAATTTTATTTAATTTTTATATTAATGTTTATTTAATTAGTAAAAATTTGCTGATTAAATAAATAAATATATGTGTTTTTTTCAATATATATATATATATATATATATATATATATATATATATATATATATATATATATATATATAATATTTAAATTAAATATTTAATATCTTGGGGCTAGGATGGCAAGGGGAAGATATTCTCTGGCCCTAGCCCCGACCCTAATGGGGAATTATTTTCGGCCCTGCCTCCGAAAAAATTTCCCAACCCCGGGCACAATGGAGTGGGGAATCGGGTTCCCCGTTGGGGCCTGGGCCAATTGACATCTTTACTTAATAGAATGTGACGTAATTTTCTTTTCTTGCAAACAAAAAGAACAATCAGTTATATGGTATATGGAGTTGAGCCCCATGCAAATATAAGGCGCCGAATCAACTTATTACAAACTTATAGATCCAAAATATAGAGCATCGCAATTAAAAGAAATTCTAGCAAGCTTAATTTCTCAAAACAAATGAAAAAAAGAAAAAAGTCAACTAGATATAACTTTGGAAATAATGTTCAACAGCATAATTGAGAGTACTAATAACCTCCGCAATATGATATTTGATATTTTATTTTTCTCATAACTTGGACAGAAAGGGTTCAAATTCTACCTATTATTTGCTCACATTTGAAAAAAATAAACCCCTAGAAACAAGGATCACAATAAAAATCTCTACTAATTGGCTTTGAGATGAATAAAAAGAATAGAGGACTAAAAAAAAATATAATTGACTAATTAGTTCTCAGTTGTGCTTACATGAATGTTTACAAAGAAAAAGGAAAAGGAAAATAATGTGATAATGCCTAATTAGAGATAAACAAAAAAAAAAAAATTAAGGGAAGAATGAATTGATGTACCATAACCTTGTCACTTACATATCAAAAAGCAATTTAGGAACTAGGTGAAAATAATTATTTTTTCCGTAGGGTTTATTATCTCCAAACCCTAAATATGCTCGACTATTATAAAAGGTTTGACAAACAATAATACTCTCTTGTTGTGTTTATAATTGCCCACTAGCTCTTGCCTTCCACTCTATATATGCCCATAACTCTTACTTTTATCCTCTATATATAGGACCCAGTAACAAGACCCTTAACTTATGGTTGTAGTCGTGAGACAAAATTCATGGACTCAAGCAGTGTGCATTTGGTTAATTTGATGAACCCAATAATGTAAACCAAAACCGAAATTTTTATAAATCGAATTAACCGAAAACTAAAATCTGATTATTTTTATTTTTATTTATATTTTCTGAAAAAGCTGAGAACAAAAAGAAAAACCAAATTTTAGAAATTTATTTTTATATTATTTAATATTCTATCTATCAATATTTACATAAAATGTGGTTTTCGATTAACTGAAATTTGGCAACGGAATAACAGAAAATTGAATTGAAATGGTATATAACCTAAAACCAAATACTAAATATTAAATATTTGAGTTTATTTGACCTAATAACCCACCATTTGCACCATCAATAAGTGGAGTACTCTTTTGTTCTCTCTGGCTATCTCAAGACTATACCTATTCCGATAAACTCCAACCTGCATGCCGTTCTTGTTCTCTGTGGTTGTAGCCTGAAATAATTATTTTCACTAGGCTTTATATATATATATACATATCTCAAAGCCCTATATATGATCAACTATCTACTAGGGTTTGAAAAACAATAACAATCTCCCTCTTTGTTTTTTTAGTTGCCCACTATTACCTGCCTTCCACTTAATTCAGGTGCCCATATATGCTACCTTTATCCTCTATATAAGCCCCCTTGACAGGTAACACCTTCAACTTATATCAGGAGGACAGGTCTTGAGATCAAGTACATGAATTAGTACTCTACTTTCTCTTATTTAGGGTTCAGAAATATATAACTTTCTGATCAATATTCTCACATCATTTCATCTTCTTTGTGTTTGCAGGCTTGACATAACTGAATACAAGTAGGAAGCATGGCCATGAAGCTGCTGAGAACCCTAGCTTTGCTTGTCATGCTCATGGCTTCAGCCATGGCTGCAAGAGATATCAACAAGCAAGGTAGTTTCAATGAGGACAAGGCAACCATTGTTGGTCGCCGTCTGTTCGAGATTTCACAAGGAGTCGGTATTGATGCAAGAATTAATGACAGGAAACCTACGGGGCGTCACTACTATTGTCCCATGTTAAGCCCAGCGTGTACCTGAACGTACAATTATATTGAAGCCGGGAGTACTGCTGCTCAGAAGAAGGCTAGCTTTATATATATATATAGTTGAATAAAGGGTAGCTAGTGTACATGTGCTACCCGTTGTGCAAGTCTCCATGGTGTTCTCTATCTATGTCAAAAAACTAGTTTAATGAATAAGGTGTGACTGGCTTGTGTGTGCTGCCTCTGGCAGCTTGTATGCATGCATTCTCTCTTTGCTTATGAAAACAAAGTTGGTTTAGATAAGTCACCCAATAAATAAAACAAAGTTTATAAATTCAGCACCTGGATGATAACATATATTTATTGTGTATTGGGCAATATTGTTATTAGCAATAACTTTGATTAGTAATAAATTAATAAGTCTATATAATGAAGATTTTGTGTGAATTACGCAGTCTAATATCATGTGAATATATTTCCTTCTTTATGTTTTTCTCCGTCTTTATTTACACAAGTCTCCATCTATGGGATGCATGTTCTTGTAGTTTAGTTCCTACCATCCTTTCCTAGTTCCATTGATGGACTTTTACACAAAGACAGACGTACGACACGAACCCATGAACTATCTTCTTATTATTAAAAGTAATAACATGAAAGAAGAACCAGAATGCTTTTGTTGTTATGATGCCAGAGTATGAAGAAAAGTTACCAATGATACTACATGAAGAAAGTTGTGGAGTTTGTTTATGTTTTAATGAAGCTTTTATATTTCATGTAAGGGTAAACCTTAACCACAGTTTATAATATTCATGAAAGTAAAATAGTTGAGATTTCATGTTTGGTTTTCTTCTAGGAATTCTTGTTTAGGTTTCCTATAATTTTGTTAATGGCAATAAAAAATTAGTTTGAAAATTATGGGATTAGATTTATACAAAGATAGCATATAAATTTGTATCATTTAATCTTTTAATTTTGAAGAAAATTACCCAGAGTTGAAAGTGTCTTAGCAATGATTTAGTGGAATATGTTCGACATTCAAATATATGCGATGAGTTGAGGTCTGGTAGACTCAGTGGTGGAGCAAGAGAGTTGAGAGGGGGATGGCCTCACTGTACTTTACCGGAGGGGTAAGCGCCTTTGGGAAAAAAAAACAAATTTAGTGGTTTGCGGCTATGTCTTGATCTTAAGGATGGGGGCAATGATCTCTGGAGCTAGTCACCTAGGATTATGACTAAATGAGCAGACTCACTTGAGAGAAGAGGAGTGGAGAACAAAGCAAAGATGAATATGTCGTTGGTTTCTTAGTTTTGATCCGTATCCAATACCCAAATTAGATGAATCCATTCTTTGTTATTGAGTTGTTGGGTTTAAGCTTGGATCCAAATCTCATATCCAAATCTTTTTTTTTTTTTAATGTTCGATAACTTTGATTTTGACTCTTCTTTGTTAGATGATCTATTGGTCTACCAGCAGAATGTTAACTCGAGGTGATAGAAATGCAAGTATACATGCCGATCATGTAATAGAGTGTATTAAGAAGCAAGGTATCAATCTATAGGAAACTCATAGTCTGCTAGTACTAATTCTAGGTACAAAAACAAGCCCAATCAAAATGGTGTGATGTGAAAACGAACTAAAGAATAAACAAGAATCAAACGTGCTAGTAAAATATACGGCTAGACAAGCAAAAGAAAGGGCATTTGGGCATTCCCTCTAGGGTTTCTTAAGTAAAGAACAATGGTTGTAAAAGTCTAGAAATCCATACTATGTAATTCTAAATGCAGTAGATTTCCAGTTACATTGTAACTAGAAATACTTGGTTTTCAAAATACAGTGTAGTCAAATCTTATGTTTGGTTGAGTGTAACTGAAATTACTGTATTATATAATTGTTTTGTTTGTTTGGAAGGATTTGTAAATTTGGAATTGGAAAACACTTGTGTATAAATGTATGTATATGTGTGTATATATGCATATCTATGTACATGTATATCAATTTATATATAAGTATATGTATATGTGTGTATATATGAATATATGCATATATATACATATACATATATTAGTATATGTAAATGTAAACATACTATGTATAGCTATATGTATACATGTGTGTATATGCATATGTATAAATGTATATATGTAGAAGTGTATACATGTATATGTAAACATATATATGTATGTTTATATAAAATATATATGTATGTATATGTGTATAAGTGCATGTGTGTGTGTATATATGCATATGCATATGTGAATGCATATGTGTATGTGTATGTGTATATATTTTTGTATATGTATACATATATGTATTTGTATATATATATATATGTGCATCTATATGTATATGTATATATATATGCATATACATCAATATATATATATATATATATATAGACGCGTAGCCATTTTGAACTGAAACCATGCAACCGAACTGGAACCGAACCACCAAAAGCCAAAACCGGAACCGGAAAAACCGTAACCGTTCTAAAATCGGAACTTGAACCTTCATACAAAGTTCAGTTCCGGTTTCAGAATTTGAAAACCTTGGAACCGGCGGTTCAATAACCGGTTCCATGGACTGAAACCATGGAACCGAACTAGAACCGAACCGCCAAAAGTCAAAATCGGAACCAGAAAAACCGTAACTATTCTAAAATCATAACTTGAACCTTCATACAAGGTTCAGGTTCGGTTTCAGAATTTGAAAAACGTGGAACATGCGGTTCAATAGCTGGTTCCAATTGAATCAAAATATTATATATATTATATATTATATAAATAATGTTATGGACTCATGATATCTATTATCTGATTAGGTTTGACCATTTGGGTCATGTGACCGGTAATAACAAAATTAATTAGGTATGATTATCTGATTTAATTTATCTGATTCTGAGAAGATACATAGGCAACTTAATATAATTAAGTTCAAGCCCTTTATTTTTCATTTTTTCTCCTATTGTACTTTTATTGCAAAATATTGTTTTAAATTAGTAATACTTTTAATTTTTTAATAAAATATTATATTAAATTAATTGTTGTATTTTTATGTTCATTTTAATTTGAAATATTGGATTATTTAGTTAAAAAAAAACCCGAATGGTATGAACCGTCAAACCGCTAAGAACCTTGCCTAGGCGGTTTGTTTCCAGTTCAACGTTTCTTTGAACCAGAAACGGCGGTTCAAGAACTGGAACCGGCGATTCCTGAACTGTGGTTATGTTTATATATATAAACATCATATAATTAAGGATTTTCAACTTACGGGATTTCGACTTACGCCCGATTTGGGCGTAAAACCAAATTTCTCATTGGATGTAGTCTAAGTTGCATGGGTTTTAGAATCCTGTGAATCAAACACTGGATTTTTAAAAACCTAGTAACTTAAGTTATATGAAACTCCAAATTCCTCCAAACATATACTACCTAAGACAATTCTTAAAACATAATACCCCTTTTTTTAAAAAGAATAATGACTGATCTAGTATGATACTGATAGAGACAACCTTATGACCACAATATACTTTATGAATTTTTAACAAAAATAGACAAGTATTCTAAATGTAGACAATTCTTCTCTTCAAGTAATTGTCCCTAATTCCATACAAAGCGAAAACGAGATCTCTCTTTAGAACTACTGACTACAATTGCAAAGATGATGGAATTACTTGTTAATTCACTCGAAAGGATTGTGAAACGAGAACTCTCGACTCCAAAGTCATTGAAAGCATAAAACCCGATCCCTTTTCTATTATGCCCCTTGAGATTGCATGTAAACTTCCCCTTTCCCTTCCATAAATGCCCAAGGTGCTCCTCAACAGCTTCAATCTTCCTTCTTGAAGATGGGTAAGTTTTTCCTAATCTTGGCCGTCAAAAGATTGCTTCAAAACCCTTGTCAGAGTCTTTTATATCTAGCCACTTATAGGTACCTTACGGGAGTAAAAAAAAAAAAAAAATAGGCCGTAAAGAACTTGACATGATGAATCGCGTGCTTTATGGGCAAACTTACGGCCACAAATCCCTCCTATAAGGTCTTTTGTCTCAATGTTACGGCCTAGCTTACGGCCGTAAGTGTTAGGCCGTAATTTTTTCTGGATGGTGCTTGCAACCCCTCCTTACGGGCATATGTTCTTCATGTAAGTTCCTATAGACAACCCTTATGGTCAAGCTTACGAACATAAGTCCTGCCCTTAAGTCCCACTGCTTGATCCTTATGCTCCTTCTTACGGGCATAAGCATGCTCACAAAGTTCTCTGGCTGATGCTTACTGCAGTTCTTCAGTCATTGATGTCAAGAGAACTCCATTTCCTTCATTTTCGCTCTAAATTGCTTCTTTTGGTTCTTTCTCATCCTTAAGCACTACTCGGTACTTGAGAATACATATTTCACTAGTTGTATATTCATTTGAACAACTATTTCTTTAGCTAAAATTAATGTTATTGCAAATCCATTTTCTCTATAATTTTTAAGAAATGCAAGAAAATCTTTTAATTGATTAATAACAATATCAATTTGCATGTCTTTGGCTTATAAGGTTTTACTAACAACATTAACAGCAAATAACCATGCCCACCAAAAATTCAAAGTTTTCAAGCTCGTATATAGCCAAACAATTAGCTACACTATTTGTTTTGGGATCATCACTAACTTTTCTAACTCAAGTAAAGCATCTCTTATTTCAGGATCTTGAAACCTAATAATTGCCACTACAAGAAATGGGGATATTCTCTACGTTTTTCAGAGCTACATAATACATTTCGTAGCTAAATATGTTTAATTGTCTACGATTTCTATATTTCGTAGGGAAAAATAGACACTCCGAGGCGGCAAAGATTTTCCACCAGCGGGAAGAACAAGGACTACGAATGATTTTCCTACATAATAAATTTTGTAGCTAAATATGTTTAATTGTCTATGATTTCTATATTTCGTAGGGAAAAATAGACATTTCGAGGCGGCAAAGATTTTCCACCCGACGGAAGAACAAGGTCTACGAATGATTTTCCTACATAATAAATTTTGTAGCTAAATATGTTTAATTGTCTACGATTTCTATATTTCATAGGGAAAAATAGACACTCCGAGGCGGCAAAAATTTTCCACCTGCGGGAAGAACAAGGTCTACGAATGATTTTCCTACATAATAAATTTCGTAACTAAATATGTTTAACTGTATTTATTTTGGTCATGTATGCAACAAGAAAAAATATGTGTGTGTGTGTGTCTATATATATATATAATTTTTTAAAGGTACAAATAAAATAAAATTAAAAATCCGGTATCAAGTAATTTTGTTATTTCTCAGGGGGTGTTTAGTAAAAACAATGGAAGAAAAGGGAATAACCACCGGAAAAGATTTGAAAGCTTCAGAGAGTTGCATTTTTTCCCCTTTTCTTTTGTGCGTTCTTTCAATCACCTTCGAATTCAATCTCGGATGTGTCAGATCCGTGTTCATTCGTTGATTTCATTGGGTTTCGGCTTTGGATCCAGGTTTATATTTCTCTGCTTTGATTTCTTTGATATTTTTTTTCTATTATTTGGTTGATTTGTTGTTCTGTTGATTAAAAACCCTAGATCTTATTTGAATGTTTTCTCTATTTTTTTTAAATAAATTTTGGTTTTGATTGGAATTTATCTATGTTTTTTTGGTTGAAATTGGCTGATTTTACTATAGCAAAATCGGGATTTGATGTGTTGTTCTTTGGTAGCGAAGAACAAGGTGTCCGAAGAAGCGCTACAAGAGGCCACCACTCTTCTTCTTCTTCTCGTTTGATTCAATCCTCAATTCCCAGTCTTGTAAGCTTCAATCAATCCTCTTATTGTCTTAATTTCGTGCTCAAAACTAGGGTTTTGGTTCCACACTTTTCGCATCTCTTTTTGGGTTTTTTCTTTTGTAGTATAAGACTCTTGCTGTTGATTCTTGTTGGTCCTTGAGATTTTGCTATTATGGTGATGGGTTATTGAGATCACAGTGGAGGGAAGTCTTTTTCTCATTTTGTCTATTTAAATGTGCCGAAAGTCTCCAACATGGGCTCTACAATTATTGCCTTTCCCATGTTGTTATAGATTGTCATTTGGTGAGTGTTTGATAAAAACAAAAAAGGAGTTTGGCTAATGTGATGAGGCTGTGCCATACCTTAACCATTCCGCTACCATTATCACAAACAGGAGGCTGGATATCCTCACTGTCAATCATTTTCTTTACCTATAGAAACAAGAACCATATTTTAACTACATTGCAAAGCACTTTTTTGGCTGTGTTCTTATCTAACTTTTACTTGCATGCATAGGGTATCTAATCATACATAACTAATACTGTAAAGAGAGTGTGTTTGGTCAATAGGTATTCAAGTGTCAATTAATTCCAACTTTCTTTATCTGGTCTAGTTTCAAATGCTTGGCAATTGGTCTATAGTATCTCAATTGGAAACTATTTCTCGAGACAAAAACAAGAGTTGAAATGCAGAGAAAAAGCATAAGTTAATGGACATCACTTGAAGCTACAACATTTATCTACCTATAGTAATAAGAGTAATAGTTAATAGTTCACAGAAAAATTTGAGCTGCCATGATGGAATAGGGAATAAAGAAAATGAGAAGAATATTAAGGAAAAAATCAAAAGGTAACAAGATAATTTTATACTTGACTAACAAATGCTTATATAGCTTGCATTATTTTGAAACATAAGAATTTTCTATTAGCTAAAAAATCTAGAAAGTGGACTCAAGTATACTTACTAGATGTATCTATATATGCCAACTCTTACCGATGAATGGTGTGTATTGGTTATGTATTTATTTCGTTTAATTTTGTCACTCTCATGTTGTTTCCTAATTAAATAAATGGGGGTATGTGTATTATAATTTATGTCTATTATAATTTTTGTATATAAAACTATCTCATTTTAATAGTTGTGATACATAGGTAGTGGGAGACTAGCTTTGTTTCTTATTTTGATTAAATCAGATCACCCAACAAAAGTCTAGATTCATATACATGCTGTGATTTACTAATATATAAACACCTATGTATATATATGCTGTGATAGCAATGGACACTTGAAAAATGACTTTAATATTAATGCACAAATATTATCATCATGGCCTTAAACAAAGTGAAAAATCACGATAGAAGTTGAGTTTCTTAGAAAAATATCTTTATTATTATATACATATATGATGTTTTAATTGGTCATATATATATTTATATATATAAGAGTTTGCATTAACCAAATATATCAGTTTGATTATTTTTTGGGTTTTCCTATATTTATATATGGGTTTTTTTTTTTTTTGGATGATTTTTTATGTGTATGGATGCTTAGACAAATATGTCACTTCTGCATTTGAAACATGGAATAGAGTAACAAGGACAATGAATGAGATAGTGCATGAGGAGACCTCAACCACAAAGAACCTTCATTAGCACAAGAAGAGACATTCGCAAAGACTTCAGAGTAGTAGAACATTGTATTCAAATGCTAAGAGCATGATAGATACTGATAAGTTTAAATTTTACTTTGAGTAAGTTATATTGTATTAAGCTATTTATACTAATGTATAGTAGCTATGTATGGTCTTAATTGTTATATTGTAATATGTTTGTTTTTTTTAATTAATGTAGGCATTTATGGAAAAATTTAACAGAAGAAAAGAGGAGGTCTTCTATATGTATTGATTCTTTATGGTTTTCTATGTACAAGAGCAAGGTGACCAAGGAAAAGGTGCTCAAGTGGTTCAAAATGAAAAAAGATACTTAAAAAAAAATATATGTGTTTATTCCCATTGTTTGTTGGTGACCTCTCTTCCATATAAAAATTCTTTTTTTTTTCCCACTCAGTGTGCCGTAATTTATTTATTATGTTTTTCTTTTTTAAATGAAAGAGGACACTGGAGCCTTCTTATCCTTTGCAACTTTGGTGAAAATAGGAAGCCAAACATTAAGAAGTCTTTCATGCTACTACTAGATTCACTTCATCAAGCAAATTCAGAGAGGCTAGTGGCAGATATAAGAAGGTATGCACTTATTTTTCACCTTTCTTTTCCTTTGGACAAATAACGTTCTCTTTTGTTCTTTTTTGGTGATGATTATCTTGCGGGCTTACTATTATCCTTAAAACTTCCATAATGAATTAATATTGTTCAGTTTCTTTATAGACATAAGACAAATTTATTAAATCACCTTAAATTGTGTTTTTGTTGCATCATTGCTCTATATAGTGATCATCATTTTATACGTATCTTCTTGTTTTTATGCATCATTGCTTTATGCATTATTCAAGTTTGATCACTATATGGTTGCTGTAATTTTTTCAGGTTTGGTATCTTTGGTATTTATTTCTTTTTACTTGGATAACAAACTTATTCTAAGAGCCACTCTTAAATAAAAATTTAAGATTTGATTTTTTTTTTTTGATGAAATACTATATATGATATGTATAGTAATTTTATTTTAAAATTTATTGCAGGAAGTTAATAGGTTTTGCCAAAGGAGTGGGACACAAATTCGCAAGGATTATTTTCTTTTATGGTACAAGTTGTAGAGACAACTTAGCATTGATACTTTGGTCTTTTGATGCTTTTTTTGTATTTGAATGGTAACTTAGGTTTTGCAATGATTGTAGACAAACGGTTGGTTATATTGAACATTTTATTTTTGGATTCAATGTTTGTTAATTAATGTTTGGAATGGATAACTTTTAATTTAATATTTATATTAACAATGAATTATTAGTATGATTTTTTATATTGTAGTGAAATTTAAATCATTGCATACGATTTGTTAAACAATGACTGCAAAATTAATTGTAGCTAGAGCATGATAAAACAAGATAAAGTCACTATGAATATAAAAATTGTAGACAAAGCCCACAATTCTCTATGAAAATTATCGTTGATAAAACATAATGGAGCAAGACAAATCCACTATTCTCAATAAAATTTTTAACTAAATTTCGTAGAGAATTAAGGAAACCATTACCTACAATTTTATTCGTAGGCAATAATCTTTTCTCTCCACGATTTCTTAATTTAAGCTACAAATTTTGTTTACATTTCTCTATGAAAATAACGTAGAGAAAGGTTCCAAGGTTTGGCTACGAAAATAGGAAATCGTAGCCAAATACTATTACCTACGGGCGTTCTCTACGTTTGGCTCTACGATTTGTTTTCGAAGATAATAATATTTACATACGATTGTGATATTTTTCCCTACGAATCTTTATTGTAGAAATTAGTCAGATTTCTTGTAGTGTGCTTTCACACTATCAATACCACTTTCCCAACAAGATTGTGATAGTGGCTTAACAGGTAAACTAGGAACATGATCTTTTGAAAATTTCCATTTTTTTTTTTGTGGAAGAGGAAAAATTGAATAAATACATTGTAAAACTCTAAAAAATATAATAGCTTTTGGACAACAATTAGCCATATTAGAAAGTAACAAATTAAGTGAATGGCAATCACATGATGTGTAAAAAGCTCTATAATTGATATCAAGCAATCGTTTTTGTACACCTTGATGTTTTCCCTTCATGTTAGACCCATTATCGTATCCTTGTCCCCTTATATCATCAATATTAAAGTCATGCTTTTTCATTATATTCATGAGCTCCTCAAAATTTACTTTCCAAGTTGTATCATTTGCTTTTAAAAATTCTATAAAATATTCTTCTATTTTAATTGGAACTAATGAAACATCTGCACATCTTAATATGAGAGATATATGTTCTTCATGACATACATCAGGAGTACAATAAAGTATGACCGAAAAATATTTTGCTTGTCTGATTTTATTCACAATTGTCATTTTTATTTCATTTGATAATAAATCAATCAATTCATTTTGTATTTTATGCCCAAGATAATGAACATGTATTTCATTAGCTTGAATACGTCTAACGTGCTCTTGCGTTACTAAATCAAATTATGTAATCATTTCAATAAGACTAAAAAAACTTCCATTACTATACTCATAATTTTTTTCATTTGACCCTCGGAATGCCAAATTATTTTTTGTTAGGGTTTTCACAACCGCCATAATTCTCAATAATACATTTATCCAATGTTCTTTTTCTCTATTGATTTAATCTTGCAATTTTTTATCAATATTTTTTTCCTTTTGTATTATACTTCTAATTCTATCCAAGCAGTCGATCATATGAATAATATGTTCATTAGATGTTTCATATTGCTTGAGTCTAGCACTAAGATTTTTCCAATCATTGCAACCATCATTAATTAGTTGAGAACTTAATGAATTTGAAAATAACTTGCAACAAAAACAAAATACTTTATCTAATTTCTTTGAATAAATTAGCCATTTTCTATTATGTCTTTCTCCATTTAGCAATTTTCGAGTGTAATGTATGATAGAAAAATGTCGAGAGTTCTCATATTTTGGAAAATCTACTATACTAGTTATATCACTAATAGAACCCATTTCAACAATTAAATTTTTTAAGTTAGAATTAACATTCTTCCAATTTCCATGATCATATAAATCTAACTCTATTTGTGAAGGTATTTCATTTTGGCATTCATTTTTCTCCATATGAAATGTATTTTCTTCATTCTTTTCACTAGAAATTGAATGACTCTCAATATTGTCACTATTGTGAAGAATTTGTTCTTTACATGTTTCCTCTACTTCCAATACATTATAATAAGTTGGTTTAGTTTCTAAATTTTCCATCACATGTCATGTTTTATTTACTACTCGTAACAAATTTTCAATTTCACCTTTTTGATAACTCGTCTACTTTTTTCTTTTTCTGTTTCTCATATCCAGAATCTTATTTTCTAGTAGACATTCTATCAAAAAAAAATAATAAAAGATAATAAAAGCAATAATATTATTAAAAACAGGAAAAGAAACACTAACACATTTTTTAATTGTTCCACAATCGTTGTAAGAAAATAAAAATAAAACCAATCAACTACTTGACATAGTAAAAATTAGAAACAATGAATATAAAATATAAAAAATATTAAAATTAAATAAAATTGAAATAATACCTCTTTTCCGTGTAGAAATTGATATTGATTGCAACTGATGAAAATGTTTGATTGAGATTGATAACACTACGAAAATATAAAGATGTCCATACCAAGAGCAAATAAAGGATTTTTTTAAATAATGCTGTGTTTAGCCCCTTAAATAGAAGTGTAGAGGCTTTATTTTATTTTATTTTTTAATTTAATGGTAACATTGCAACAGTAGCGTTAGATTCAAGTCCTTATATTAACTTTATTAATCCATTGAATAGATTATAAAGCCATCATAAATATTATAAAACCAATTTTATTATAAAATTTATAGTTTAAGAAAACTTAAATTTCAATATCATAATAACTATATGGTACCGTAAAAACCAAGTGGTCCAACTCCCAATTTTAGCATCATTAATCCATTAATAGATTATAATGCAACCAAATTTATTACATCTTAATATATATATATATATATATATATATATATATATATATATATATATATATATATATATATATCATGAATCAATTAAGATAAATTTTATAGTTTAAAAAAATTTAAATTTTTTAAAATTAAAAATGTCAGGGCCCTAGAAAATCGAGGGGCCCTAGGCATAGGCCTTGGTCAACTATGCCTAGGGCCCAACCTATTTATTCATACAGTGGATAGTCATATTTAGCTGAATTAAAAAGTAAAGCATTGAAATAAATTGGATATGACTAGATATGGAAATCGGTAAGGTTAGTTAACTTTTTTTTAAATCTTTTCCATAATTTGGTGATTATGGTTTCTTGCTTTTTTAATGACTTTTAGACGAGTCATGATACAGAAAATTCCATAATATGTATTTCAATTATCACATTATTGTACTCCTATTTTATGTAAATATGTTAGTAATAATATTAACTTTGAATGCCTACTTAATCATTTTATACATGTTTACTTTGAATAGCATTATAAACTTTTATTGCAATTGTTTTATTTATTGATTGGTATGGCTATTGATTGATGGGGACTAAGTCACCTACGATTCAAGTGCACACACCGATCACGTAGTAAAAATATGTATGAAGCATGGAATTGATCCACAAGTAACTTAGAATTATTAGTACTAATTAAAGATTATCTAATTAGCCTAAATTAATTTCGAAGATGTGAAATCAAAAGTGAAAACTAGAAATTGAAATAATAATAATATATGTGTATATATATCAAACCACTTCAAACTCAACCAATTCAATCAAGCTCAAGCCCAAATCAATTCAACTTCAATTACAATCCAAACTCAATAACTCAATCAAACATTTAAGTTTAAAGCCAGCCATCAGTCACAAAACAACACAATCAAGTAACATATGACCAAGTCCAACCCAACTCAAATCAATCAAGCTTGAACCCATCCTCCAAACATACTTCACTGCCTTCATCTTCATCTTCATCTTCATCTTCTTACCACCCCAACCATAGGCGGAAAGAGAGGTGGGCAAGGGTGTGCTTAGGCACCCCTCGCCTCATGGAAAAATTATATATATATTAGCAATTATAATTCATATATGTATAGTTCTCTTTTTATTTATTTCTTTTTTAAATTCCTCCCATGCTATTTAAAATAAATTAAATAAAAATAATATAATTATTATATTTGATAAAATTGATGCTCAGAAATAAAAATATATAATAATATAATATAAGTAGTGAAACCTGTATCAATTTTAAATTTTTATATTTTAAATATTTTTTATTGAATTCATCAATTTATAATTATCAAATTTTCTAAGAACATTAATGTAAAAAAAATAGTATAATAAATAAAATAAAAAAATAAAAAATGCAACCACTATCTCAAAAATCTCTAAGAAAGACGTAATCCTTCTCTCTCAAGATCAGTTGTAATTTCCCACTCTTATAAATCGAAAGCATAGCACCAGAGTGAAATTTAACTGTATATTATTTGTTGGGTCGATTGGTGAGTTTTTTTCTTCACTCAATCTCTTCCAAATTTATGTTTTATGTAGAATCTATCTTGTGTGTGTATATATATATATATAATTTACTTTGTTTCATTGATTGTTTGGTTATTTTTGTATGAAAAGATTTTTGATATTTGTGAAACATTTGTTTGATTAATTGTTGTGAAAAGTTTGATTATTCATTATATTACTAATTGAATTAGATTATGAATTTGCATTAAGTTGTTTTTTAATTGCATTATTTGTTACTTGTTAGTTGACTTAATTGTAAATTATGTAGACATGATATATTTTTACACTTAACCCAAAATTTTTAAATGTACTTATATTTTATATAGATTATTATTATAATCTCATATTTGATTTAATAGAATTGTTTAAAATTCATAATTTTTTTAAATTTGAATTTAGCACCACTTTAATTTTGTTTCTAGTTCGGCCGCTGCCCCTGCCATCTCTTCCTCTCCAACAAGCTTGCATTCAACTACATGCTTGCCAAGGGACTCTCTTCCTCACAAACATCACCATTCTATCACTATCCCCATTAACTTCACCTCCTTTAACATCATCCTTCCCCATCGGGATACAAGCTAACAAAACTTGCTCTATAACACCACCCAAATACTTTATCTCAAGCCCACAATAAACTTCAAAACATATATACATGTTTGCCTTCGCTAACAAAACAATCAAAACACTTCCCATCACATGAAACCTTGGATGCAACCCTTGTCGTTGCAGAACCTAAAAGAAATTTTTGGTGCTGAAAAAAACGTTCAGCTTTTCTGGTTTTTCATTGTATTATTTATACTGAATACAAAAGCAACAGGAAAAGAAAAGTTCATGGCCACGATCCGCTTCGTTCGTGCCATATTACTAACAGCTTACCACTAATTCAACTATCCTAACAAACAGCTAAAGAATCGGTCATGAAGCAACGTTCACAGACTGAACATGCATAATTTGCTAAAATAAATAAATAATAACTTAATGACATCCACGTGTAACTAGATTAACCAACAACCCTTATCTTCTCGGTGATAACTCTGGCGGTCCCAAGCTCCTGTGATCTACTCCAACAATCTCTATCTTTCTCTCTCTGTGGAATTTAAACTAAAATTAAGCAAAAGTATTGTTTAGTCACTGGCTTCACTCTCTTTCCTTGGAGGCTAGACAAATAACACTTTAATGAAGCCGAAGAACTCGTACCAATAATTCCTCAAATCTTTCTTAAAACTCCTTATTTTCCAAAAACCCTTAGCATATCAACCCTTGAAATTCCAAATTAAACCTTTTTCTCATACAAATTATCACCATAAAGTCCTTGCAGAATTTCAAATAAACATATTAAAAAGACAGGATGTTACATTATCATATTAATTTCCTTATATTCATGACATGGACTTAATTAATAATAATAATAAGATAAGGGAAAATATTGATGTTTGTGCTAGTGGAAATTGATAAAAGTCAGAAAAATTCTAAGGAAGCATTTGTTGATACACCATAAGTTTGCCACTTTAGTGGATGGACAGCAATTCAGGAACTAGGTGAAAATAATTATCTTCTATAGGCTTGATTATCCCCAAACCCTAAATATGCTCAACTAATATAAAGCGTTTGACAAACAGTACCACTCTTTGTCTGTCTTTATAATTGCCCACTATTTCTTGCCTTCCACTATATATATATATATAGCCCTTATCCTCTATATATACCCCATTAACAAAGGAAGCCCAATATCAGTAGGACTACTTGTCTTGGGACTAAGTACATAATTTACTCTTTCTGCTTTCTTAATTCTTGTTTCAAAAACTATACATGCATGTACATATCACATCTGATCAATTCTAACATGCATAATTCATTTGCTAATTTTTGTATTTGCAGGTTATAAGCATAATGGCCATGAAGCTGCTGAAAACCCTAGTTTTGCTTGTCCTGCTCATGGCTTCAGCCATGGCTGCAACAGAAGGCATGCATGAGGACAAGGCAACTATTCCTGATGATGACTCGTTTGAGACTTCAGTTGCAGGAATTGGTACTGAAGCAAAATTGAATGGTTGGCCAGAGACCGGTATTCACTTCAATCTTCCTCCTCCCAAGATAATTAAGAAGCCATGAATATAGCCCAAGACCAGAGCATGGAGCAGTGCATATTTTATATAGTTGAAGAAGATGAAGCTAGCAGGAGCACGTATACCTGATGTGTGAGTCTTGTTAGAGTTGGGCTTATATATATATATATATATATAAACTAGTTTGTTGAATAAGATGTAGCCAGTCTCTTTGTGCTGCCTTTGGCGTCCATGCATGCAAGCATGCATGCCTCTCTTTCAATCTATCTAGAGTGCTTCTTGAGCTAAATTTCAAGGACAAATATATATGTTGTGTCCTGTATTATGATGCATATTATTGTGTGTGCGCGCATGAAAAATAAGAACAGTAACATCAACATCAACAAAAACTAAGGATTCTCAAAGGTATAGCTTTCAGGATATGAATTTTTAGCACTTAACCACTGATAACTTACCATTGACTGGTAGAGGAAAGAGTTATGGTGTTTGTTTTATTTATTTCATTTAAAGGTGTTATAGTTCATGCAAGTGGTAAAAGTTAATATGGGAACCCTTGGATTTATATATTTGTCATCAGTGGCGGAGCCAGAAATTAAAGGTTAGGCGGTGAATTGGAAAAAAAAACAATTAATTTATTAACTAAAAATTTTACAATTTTTTTTTAAATTTTATTTATATGTTAATTTATAGTTTAGTTTATAAAAATTAGATGTCAAACAATAAATTTTTACAAAAACTCTACTAAAAATATAATTTTATGTATTATATAAATTAGTTTATAAAAAAAATAAAAACTAAAACATAGGTTTTTTAAAACATACTACATAAAGTAATTTATAAAATATTGATAAATCAAATAATAAATTTTTGATAATATTTTTTATAATAGATTAGAGGCATGCGTACGGGTTGAAATTTAATTATCCAATCTACGCAATCTCATCTGGGGATGAAGGGTTTGGGCTACAAACTCACACCCACAACCAATGTCGACTCGTTATCATTATTGCTTTCAATGAGTTTTGAACTAGAGATCTTGCCAAGTACTATTAGGTTATGATCCCTTTGGTTGTTTTAGACCATATCTATTAATTTATAAAAAAAATAAAAATAAAAACTTAGAAAGAGAGAGGGGGAAGAGAGAATAAAAAAACTAATTAGAGAGAAAAAAATAAAAATAAAAACTTAGAAAGAGAGAGAGGGGAGAGAGAGAATAAGACAGAGAGAGAGAGATAGAGAGAGAGAGAGAGAGAGAGAGATAAGGGGGAGGAGGGCCGGCGGCGGTAGGGGGGTGGCCGCCCCCCTTGCCCCCCCCCCCCCCCCCCCCTCTACCTCCACCCCTGTTTGTCATGAAAGAAAGAAAACTTGAGGATTTGAAGACGGATTGCTTGTATATGCCCTTAAGTATAATTAGATTCATCTAGCTTTAAATTAAAAGCGATCTAAGGACATAGTTAGCTCGTCGTTCATGAATTAAATAAGCAAAATGTGGTTCCGTTAAGAACTTGGAAGATGGTGAATTATTTCTTCAAATACTTACTGGCCCCTCGTTGTTAAATATGCATACAGTTTAAAACTTTATACATGGATAAAGTGTAATATGATCTTTTATTGCGGATGTCCTACATATAAATATTTCACTAGAGGGTTTATAGGTTAAACTTGAAATTAAGCATTAGTTCTTCTAATTCATGTAAAACTGATAATCAATTTGGTTGGAATAAATGTTGTAATCTCTGTTTTGTTTGTTTCATGGTGCAAACCATCAAGCATTTTCACCTTCATTAAAACAAATATCATTGCATGTTGATCATCTCCAAAAAGATGAATTAAGGTATTCCAATTGTATAACTTAAATTGTTATCTTCTACACTTAGTTGCCATGTATTGTAGCATTTATTTGGAATATGGTAATTAACATGGTGAAGAATTGATTCTAGGTCAGAGACAAAGCATAATGACCACAAGGGAGTCAAAAGAAACTATTTTGAGGAAAGATCAATGAAGAAGAAAGAGCTTTCTCGACATAAAGAATAGGAGAATAGGCTAACCACCTTATGATCCCCTTATAGCCATTACATACGGTGATAGGTCTCAAACAAAAGACCTTGCAGGTATGCTTACATCTATAAAGAAGAGCATAACTACCAAATAGAAGGGTTTAAGAGCAAGACTTAATTACGCTTGTAAGGGTGGGGCATAAGGATCAGCTAGAGGAACTTTTGAACATATGCCTATAAGGGAGGTCGCAAGTAACAGACAGTGAAGCTTAAGGTCCAACACTTACAACCATAAGCCTGATCATAACATCTAAACTAAATAGCTTACATGTGGAGCTTATGGCCGTAAGATGCTCATAAGGCACCTGACTCCCTGATTTCCAGCCACTTATGTCCTTTTTCTTACGCTTATAAGTGGCCTATAAGCTATAAAAGATTTGAGTTAGGGTTTTTGGGGGATCTTTTAGTGGTCAAGAAAGGGCTACATGCCCTTCTCCACCAATCCAATCACTTGGGGAGTTTCATCCACGATCTATGGTATCAAGGAAGTCATTGAGGAAAGTGCTTGGCGGTATTGAGGAAGATTTGTGGGAGATTCATTAGCAATCTGGTACGGAGGAGTTTGAGGAAGTTTTAATGCTTTCCTTTGCTTTCTTTCTCTTATTTTGATTATATGATTGTTCTCCATTAATGGAGAACCAAACTCCATGGTGTTTGGGCAATATAGAACCTACAGTTTACCATTTTATGACATTGGTTGTAGACATTTAATTTTGAATTGATTTTTCTATTGCAATATCATGCTTTTGAATACAATTAAGTCTCTATCTTATATTGAACTCTATTATAGTGAGAGTTGAAAGTTTCATGATTGATGTACACGAGTGATATATCAAAGATCCACCATGTATGGGCATACCACAATTGAAAGGAGCCACAATTCAACCTAGAAATAAGGTATTTTAGAAAAGAGATTTCTTTCCCCTTGTTTCTCTTGAGTGAGTTAATGTCAGGATTCCATTTGTAATACACTCATAGAAAATTAGCACTAGGAAGAGATTGCAATATTGCCTTCTATGGGATTAGGGTAAATAGCTTCGAGAGAAGGATTGGTTGTTCACTTTACTTATGTCTTATATAGAAATAGTTCATCACCAAGTGCATTGCACTTATAGGGTTGTCTGTATCAGTGGCGTATAGCACTAGTTATTGTTTACCTTGAGAAAAAGGGGCAATATAATTTAAGAACTTTTTTAGTTCAAATTGTATTGCAATATTTAGTGCAATCTTGCCAAAAGCTTAATCAAATCCCAGGGGAAACCTGTGCCTAAGCACCTCTCTTTCATGCTTGATTCGCTAGCATGTTATTGTCACTTTAGATTTTAGTTTTCACTCTTGATTTGATACCTTTAATCTTAGTTTAGGTTAATCAACAAGTTCTGAATTATTACTAGTGCTTCCTCATTCCTCGTGCATCGATACCCTGCTTCACCCACACTTTACTACTTGATAGACACATCCACTTGAGTTGTAGGTGACATTAGTCCCTATAGTGGTACATCGCATACCTTAGCAAATGCCCGGTTCATCTTGTTGCTCCTTTTAATCCAATATTCTTTTTCATTCCAAACTCTCGAATTCTCATCGGCATCCTCTTACTTTTTAAATAAAAAATCCTTTAAAAATCTGATAGTGTTTGAGCATGCATATTTCATACATCAACTGCACTACATTTGGCATGTAATTTCATATGTTTAGCACCAAACTAGTACATAATCATATTTTTTTGATCATTGGGAGCTTTAATTGTGATAGGGATGCAATTATACACATCAATTAAGTAGTAATAGTGTGCACAAAAACAGGGTATGATCCACAGGGAAGAATGAGAGTGCTAGTACTAGTCTTAATTCTGAAAACTAGCTTAAACAAAAGTTGTGTTGTGTGTGAATAAACTAAAAAGCATGAGAAAAGAAACAAGAGCATGGAAATAAAATCAGTAGAGAAACAAAAGAGAAAGGGATGCCCTAGGTATAGTATACCTCTAAGTTTGTTAAGTTTAGGATAAACATTGTATAAATATGCAATCCTATTTGAACCGTGAGAAATCGTAAAATATACTAAACCCTTCTTGCAAGTGAAATTAGTAACTAATTCACTATAGTGTTGATACATACACTCCGTAATTGCATTGAACTCTATACATGAAATCCCAATGTGGATTAACAAGAATTTCTAAAGTAGATAATCCTTCTTGCGAAGGAATTATCCCTAATCCCATACAGAATAGAAATTTGATTTCTCCTAAAATCTATTCCCTACGATTGCAATGAACCTAAAATCTATTCCCTACGATTGCAATGAACATGAAAATCACTTGTTAATCCACTTGGGAGGATTGAGGGAGGAGAACTCTTGACTCCAAAGTACCCCATTGCTAGGTGATAAGTGTATTTCATATCATATTTTGCATACCTCTAATGCAATCTTTATCTTGTCTTTTAGCATTTTTTGTTTATCAATGATGCTATTCTGGGTATGTTTGTCTTTGTCGTAGGCTTTTAGGGCTTATAACACATAAGGAGTGAAATTAGGGACAAAACCAACCAAAAAAGACAAATTCTCTAAGTGTCCAATGCAAGTACGGGCTGAGCACAGAAGTGCCATTTCCCCATAGTTCCCTGTAGATAGTGACTTCCCTACTCTACAATGGAAGCATGGGAGAAGCACAGGGTAAAACACAGGGGTTCTATCTCCCCGTGATTATCTCGGGATAGGACTGGCTTATACTTTCAGGGAAGCACGGCCTGTGTGCTCCTTTCATGGGTGTGCTCAAGTTAAGCACGAGTAGAGCATGGCTATGCTCTACCTATGATTATCTCTAGATGACACTTATCCTTTTTCACTCAGAAGTTCCAAGAAGAGCATGGGCTAGAAGAGCATGGGCTAAGCACGACTGCGCTAGACCATGTCGAGCCCAAAAGTTTCTTTTTAACCCCCAGATTTTGGGTTTGTTACTATCTTTTGTTCGGGAGTCTTCTTCTCCAGTGGGGAAACTCTCAAGAGAATGATGATCAGCCATCACCACATGAGCTAAGGAGATCAAGGGTGAGTTAGAGATGCCGGAGAAGTGAAGTTACCTATTCCATGGAGTTCTTGAAGTACATTTGAAGAGATCTTGTGAAAGGGGAAAGTTTGGATGTCTCTCTTCCTTATATTTATCTTCTTCTCTTATTTGTATGAATTCATGAGGGGTTAACCATTCTATGGTGCCCCGAGATTGTGAACTATGTTATCTCTTATCTTTTGACTACTTGAATTATAATACCTATGGAGTTCTATTGTTTTCTTGTGTTTATTCATGTGTTGCATAACTTGGTGTGCTTGATTTGCATAGATGTTTGTGTAAAACATGGCATGTGTGAATTACCGTAGTTGTGATTACCTATTGTAGTTGAAAAACTTGGTGTATGAAGCCCGTAGTTACACTTGTAGAACTTGATGTGTCTGATAGCCGTAGTTGAAGCAAACCTTTTGAGCACCCACAAGGATCTTAGAATATATCTTGGTAGGCATTAGACTCAAGTCAGTATCTCGAGTACTTCAAAATCATCCTGGGGCATTGCTCTCTTGTTATCAAAACTCAACCCTAGTTTACTTGGTTCTTCTACCGCTTCGTTCTTTAGTATTATTTAGTTTTTAACTTCTTTATTACCCTTTCAATTTGACTAGATATTAGAGGATCAACTAGTACAAGAAGTCCAGTCCCTGTGGTTTGACAACCCTATGCCCTTTGTGGGGTACCATTTTATTACTAATAATGATCTGTGCACTTGTGGAGAGTATGTTAAGTTTTGGACGCCGTTACTAGGGGTTGGCAACTTTTAGGAAAATTAGGATTTTGGTGATCGGGTTTGTTTATATTGTTCATTTAGTGAATATCTCTTTTTGTTTGTTTGATCATTCATTCTTATCTTTCTTTTCTTATTTTACTTTTGAATCTTGAGCTGATTTTGCTTCATCTTATTCTGTGAAGGAACAATTTTATGAACTGAGGGAGCACTACATCTTCCTTGGCAATCCCCAATCTCGAAGTCGAAAGAAGTTTTCAAGGAAAATTGAGGCAAGTCAATCTAAATGAAGCCGGGTCTATGGAAGTGATTATTGAGGTGAATCAAGAGGAAGAAATGGCCAGGAATCAGCAACAAAGCATTTCAGATTTTGCCTGACCAAACTTGGAGTTAGTGCGGTCTAGCATTGTTTGTCCTTCTGTTGTGGTGAACAATTTTGAGTTGAAACCAAACTTCATAAAGATGGGGCAACAGATGTGCCAGTTTGATGGGTTTCAGGATGAAGACTGACACGACCCCTTGCGTGTGTCCCGCAAGTGCACGGGCTTGTCGAAGTAATAAAATTACCCTGGTGAGTGGGTAGTCGAATCCACAGGGAATAGGGATTTGGAACACAAGAATTCGCTATTTAGTTATGCGGTGTACGAAAAGTGATAATTGGTTTGATGAGAGAATTATAGAATCTATAAAAGACAAGAAAGTAAATAGAGAGATGGGAGACAAGAGAGTGCAAGTAAAGGTAGAAGGAGAAAGACTAGCAATGAATGAAATAGGGTATCCGGACAAGTTACCTCTAGGACTTATGCTTCTAGTGCAAGACTATGCTATTATACTTTCCTATTGATGTTAGTTGAGTTGAGGATATCCTTAAACACACGGTCCCAAACCTAAGGTCAACCGTGACTAACCCCAACACTATGTCCCGACATTAGGATTCACGTCAACCCTTCACTCTGTCACTCACGCAACTAAGCCCCAGGGGAGTATTTCTACCTAAGCCTAACACTACGTGGGATTGCTTTAAGCTTTAGGGATTCCTAGTGATAAAACCTGTTCCTATATATAGTTCTAACCCTTTGGTCCAGGTGAAAGAACCCTAGTCTAAATTAAGCCCCAGTGCGTAGGATTCACGTCAATCCTTCACTCTGTCACTTGTGCAACTAAGCCCCAGGGGAGTTTATCCACCTAGCACTTCACTCTATTTCGACCGCTAATAAATCAAGGAAACGGAGGTAGGGAGAAATCACATCGGAAGAGAAAGGGGATACATCGCTACCTCACAACTCTCCCTCTCAACCTTCTTCAATCTTAAGTAGTCTAACCCTATAGGAGTTTTCACACCGCCAAAGGATAACCTAGATTATTCTCAATCCTTAGTGTCACGGCTAAGAGAAAACAATAGCACAAGATAATTAAAATTGAAACTCGAATTTATTCATTAATAATGGAAAAGCGTAATAACAATGTCATAGAAACATAATAGTCCTAGGGTTTACAAGTCCGAATACCCACGAGGGGTTTAGCTCCTCATGGAGCTATACATGTTCATCAAAATATGAAAGAAAGAACAAAACAAAAACATTGATGAAAACTCCCTTTTGTATGGTGTGGCCGTGGTCTTGTGCGGCCGTCGAACGTCGATGTCGATGCCGATAACGCGCTTCAATCCTCCACAAAGTCCTCTCCGAAACCCTAGCCGCACTCTCCAGAAGTTGGTGAGAAAGATAGGTCAAAAGATATGTCAAAAGTCTCCAAATCGGGCTTTTATAATGCTGAGTGTGGCTTTAAATTTTGGACTTATCGGGACTTCACACGGCCGTGTGGAATTAACACACGGGCGTGTGAAGTTTCTGTCTGCTGAAAAATTGATTCACACGGCCGTGTGTTAATTCCACACGCCCGTGTGAATTCTCTGGAATTCTGAAATTCGGCCGAAAGTGAACAGTAGCTTGCTACAATATTTTTGCTACAGTACAAGCTACAGTGCTGCTACGGTACTCGCCGAAACGCTCCCAAGTCCGTCGTTCTTCATCGAGGCCATTGAATTGGGCACACAATCAATGGTAGATCGTGCCGATTGCTTCAAGTCTCCTTCTTGGCGAAGTTTTCCTAAGCTACACAGGTTAGACTTGTTGTGAATGTGACTGCCTTTGTGCCCCTCCAAAGGAGGTTGGCACACACTCACAAGTCTAATCTCGTGCCTTGTTCCTTGCTTGGTCCGAAACCTCCGAACAACGACGAACACGATCTAACTTCGTTCTTCTTCTCCAAATTAGCTCCATAAACCTACAATCCATAAGAATACACAAATGTACACTATTTAGTGATAAAATCTGATAAAAGATATGCTCATTGTAAGATAATAACGCTTCACGTTAGTATAACACAAGCACTTATCAAAGACCCATATGAATACTTGAAGAATTTCTTAGAAATCTCTGATAGTTTCAAGGCGAACAATGTGTTTAAGGATGATGTTCGCCTTAGACTCTTTCCATTCTTGGTGCAAGAAAGGGCCAATCAATGGCTAAATTCCTTTCCACAAGAGTTTATCACAACATGGAAGTAGATGGGTGAGACTTTTCTCACAAGATATTTTCCTCCGGTGAAAATTACCAAGTTAAGGAGTGATATCTCCTTCTTCTTACAGTTAGAATTTGAATCCTTGTATGACACTTGGAAGAGGTACAAGGAGATGTTGAGAAAATACGCATAATATGGAATAGTGGAATGGATGCAAATCCAAATCTTTTACAGCGAGCTGAATTGTGCCACAAAGCAGATGCTTGATGCAGTTTTAGGAGGGTCCTTATATAGTAAACAACCAAGTGCCACTTATAGTTTGATCAAGGAAATGGCAAGCAATGGCTATCTGTGGAGTTCTGAAAGGAACAAACTGGTGAAGGCAGCTAGGATTTATCAAGTGGATGCCATTACTACTCTCATAGCACAAGTTGAAGCTATTACAAAGAGGTTGGATACCATGTAGTCAATCTCTCAAGCTTCTAGGCGTCATTGTGATAGTTAGGGGTCTCAGAATGATCCTTACAGTTCTTTCTCTTTGGATATGGGTTCAGGGCAATCGCAACAAGTTGACTTTGATAGATAGAACAAACAATATAAAAAAAAACCCATACAGTAGCACATACGATGCGGGAAAGAGAAATCACCCAAACTTCTCCTGGAGTCGACAAGGATAGGGGCAAGTCGTATAATAACAGCCTATGCCCTCACAGTAGAATGTCCAACCATCTCCTCATCCATCAGGACCTTCTAATAAACTTACAGTTTTTTTTGATCCGGTATATCAAACACAATGAAATTCATCTTTGAGGGCATGAAAAAATGATGAGGAACACCAATGCCACAGTTAGGAATGTGGAGCATCATATAGCCCAAATGTCAAAGATAATCGAGGAAAGACTCCCAGGTTCTCTCGCTAGCAAAAGGAAGCCAATCTTAAGGAATCTCTGAAGGCCGTAACCCTGAGAAAAAGCAAGCAACTTCCAAGACCTATTATGGAGAAGTCTGAGATTGAACCTATTGAGCTTCAGTTGGAAGCTAAGCAGTCAGGGGTTATTGATCTTGAAACTACAGTTGAAAAGGAACAAGAAAAAGGAAACACTAAACTACCCAAGTATCAACCCAAACTCTCTTATCCTGTAAAAGTAAGGGAAGATCAACAAGGAAAACAGTTCAAGAAGTTCCTTGATGTATTCAATACCTTACTGATAAATGTTTAAATGTATGTATTTTATACATATATGTTTATGACTATTTATGTGTATTTGGATGAATCGATGTGCCTTTGTGTGGTATAATCATTTCTATTTTTGTTACAGACCTAGAAGAAGCCTAGATGAGCCCAAGAATGTATTCGTGAAGAAATCTACAACAAAAATGGCATTTTACGGCCTCAGGCACTGTAGAACAACGAGATGAAGAATTGGCAAAGTCTCATGTTTTGTTGATGGGTTTCCTGATGGCCTTGAAGACGCTCATGAATCGGCTGAAGAATGCATAGTTTACTGCAGCAGGTTCATTGCTACAGGTCACTCTAGCATTTCATTGTAGCCTTTACGAAAATTTCGACAGAAATCCCAAGGTTCTTATGGGATTCTTCACGCCTATGAACTAGGCCATTAAGCTAAACCAAGAACACTTTAAAAGAAGGGCAGGGCATCATTGAATGGTTCTTTGGCAACTCTTTCTCCACCATCATCATCTAGGGCTTCAAGCGGCTGGAGGATGCAAATTTGAGGAGCAAGATCAAAGTGGAGAAGAAGGTTGCTATCAATGAGATCATCTAGGAGTTTGTCTGTGTCTATCTGCCGGATTCTCATCACTACCTTTTAGTTAACATATCTAAGGGTGTTTGTCTATGATTTTGCTCATATTTGCTTTGTATCTTGAGATCTCACTTTTATTCATGGTGAACTAGACTCCTAAGGTCACCGGGCATTGGGTGAACTTTAAGATGAACTTGCTTGTATGGATGTTGTGATTTATTTTTAGTGTATTTGGTTTGGTTTGTGTTTCAAGCTTTGTGTTCATTGATGTGTTGTTTTACATGAGAACTCTATGATCCAACTTCAAACTTTGTGTTCATTGAGTGTATAAGGTAGAAGTTTTCGTGACAATACATGAAGGTGTACTAGAGATAAAACACGACTTCCATGAAAGCATAAGTATAGATATAACTCACATCTATCATTCTTTCAGGCTAGGAAGTTCTAAACTAAGCATCATATTTATCATAGGTGAATCAACCATGCAATCAACTGAGATACCCCATCCCCACCCCTTGAGTTGTACATTGTCCTCAATGTACCCTAAATCAGTAGTATATGGTGAAAAATAACAAATAATCACAAGAAGATTGGGTAAAGAAACTTCCCCTTTTTTAGTGAGGATTGGACAATATGTGTGTGAATACAGGGTGAGTTTGGTCCAAGTGGGGTGATGAAAATGAAGCTCCCTTTACATTGGTTAAGATAACTCGTACATTCTTTGTGTCTAGTGGGAGCGATGGTGCTAGAAATGTGGTAGCGACAGATATGGTGCCAACAGAGGAAGAAGCCCCATGAATGAAAGCTAAAATGCCAGCCATGTATCGCTCAACTCGATATTGGGATGCAATAATCTCCCTCTATCCCTGCTAAGGGACTTTGCTTGTAACTCTTGGAGCCTCATCTCAAGTGGCTCTGGCCTCACATCTGGCTTAGACTCAGACTCTGTCTTGGTCTGTGCCTCATGCGCATGCAACGGTTAGGCCTCACGCTCTCTCGTCCCCTGACGTTGGGCTAGACAGTAGGTACTGTCCCTTCTCTCAACTATCTGTGAAGCGCTACAGTAAATTTTGTGAAGCGCTATAGCAACATGCTACATTAATTGCTATAGTACTATGCATTTTCTCCGTTTATATATTGTGAAGCATTCTAGATTGAGCATGGGGCGAGCATAAGCGTGCTTACCATTAAGCATGGTTTCGGTGCTCTTTGTATGACCGTGCTTTATCTCCTGATGTCTTGGAGGATTATCCTAAGATAATCACGGGGAGGAAACATGGGGTAAGCATGATCGTGCTTCCTCCGGTGCAGTTGCCCTAACTTGGCATGTGTGCACACCTGTGCTTTGGGCATGGTCAGGTGCGACTTGTTGGATTCCCTTTTTCTCCTTGCAAGTGTATGGGATCGCCAAGTAATATCTCGTGTGAAGACACAAATATCGTATTCCTTGGGGCTAAGGATCTACTATTACTCCTTCGTCGCCTACTATCTAACCTAACATCATGGGCATAAGAATTTACTCTAATAGATGCAATAGAATAAATATGATATAGTTATGCAAATTAAGAACAAAGCAAGATGATTGCAAGAGCTACAGTAAAGTGCGAAGGCCTATGGATGTGGATTTCCTTGAGGGGCCATCATGATACATGGATGAATGACAAAAGATAGCATGGCTGATTTAAACTGAAGGATCTCAATATTAGATCAACCCCAATTTCTCGGTGATTAAACCTTAATCCGATATGAACGTCGGTTAGAATTTCATCCAAACTGATAGTGGCCCGAAATTATACTGGTTGTCGTAGTAATAGAGTACCCCAGTGAGAGGGTAGTCGAATCCACAAGGAGTAGGGATTGTAGACACAAGAACTTGCTATTTAGCTAGTGTGAAGTATGGAAAGTGAGAACAAGATCAATATGTGTGTGTGCAAGAGTAATTAAAAGAAATAAGAAAATGAAAGAGAAGTATGGAAGATAGGAGAGTGCAAATACAAGTGAAAAGAGGAACAATCAAGTGTAAAATAGGGTACCCGGACAAGCTCCACCTAGGATTTATGTTCTAGTGCAAGACAATGTATTATACTCTCCTATTGATGTTTAATGAGTCATGGACATCCTAAAGTACACGGTCCCAAACCTAAGGTCAACCGTGACTAATCCCAACATTATGCCTCGGTATTAGGTTTCACTACGACCCTTAACTCTCGTTGACCTGTCAACTAAGCACCAAGGGAGTCCATCTTCCTAAGACTCACACTACGTGGAATTGCTTTATGTTCTAGGGATTCCAAGTGATTAGCCCTGTTCCTAAGTGTAGTTCTAACCTTTTGGTCCAGGTGAAAGAACCCTAGTCTCAATTAAGCCCCAGCACTAGGATTCACTACAACCCTTCACTCTGTTGCTCGCGCAACTAAGCCCAAGGGAGTTCATCTCCTAGCACTTCACTCTACTTCGACCGCTAAGAACTCTTGGAACAAAGAGGTAGGGAAAATCACACCGGAGGGGAAAGGGAAAGTTTCTCTACCTCACAACCCACCCTCTCAACCCTCTCCAATATCGAGTAGTCTAATCCTATAGGAGTTGTCACATCTCCAACGGACAACCTAGATGATTCTCAACCCTAGTATCACATCTAAGGGAAAATCAATACAAGAAGAAATCAAGATTGAAACTCAATTAGATTCATCAATTAAGAAAGCATAATAACATGTCATAAAAACAATATCATCCTAGGGTTTACAAGTCTGAATACCCACAAGGGGTTTAGCACTCCATGGAGCTATACAAATCCATCAATGTGTATGAATAAACAAGAAAGATAAACATAGATGAAAACCCCCTTGCGTAGTGTGGCGATGGTCTTGTGAGGTCGCTCCGTCTTCTCCACCAAGCTTATTATCAAGCTTAGGGCACATCTCGCCGAATCGGTGCCGACGAAAGCTCCCCCAATAGCTATCTTCCAATAGGCTTCGATGTCGATGCCGAGAACTCGCTCCAATCCTCCACAAATTCTTCACCGAAACCTAGTCGCGACCCTCCAGAAAATAGGCAAAAAGATTCTCACAAAGTCCCCAAAAAGGCCTTTAAATTGTCTGAGTCGCAGCTAAAAAATCGGCTGAAATCAGGCATAAACACGGCCGTGTGGATTTTCTGGATTCGGTTTTCTGGCGAGCAGTGAATAGTAAACTGCTACAGTAATTGCTACAATACTCGCGCATTAAATGTTCCCAATTTCATCATTCTTCATCAAGGCCATTGAATTGGGCACACAATCAACGGTAGATCATGTCGATTGCTTCATTCTTATCATTGGCGAAGTCCTCCAATGCTACACAGGTTAGACTTTTGTGAATGTGACTGCCTTTGTGCCCCTCCAAAGGAAGTTGGCACACACCCACAAGTCTAAACTCGTGCCTTGTTCCTTGCTTGGTCCAAGAACTCCTCAACAACGGCAAACATGATCCAACTTTGCTCTTTCTTCTTCAAATTGGCTCCAAAACCCTTCAATACACAAAAAAACACAAATACACACTAATTAATGATTAAATCTGAGAAAAGTAATGCTCAATGTAAGACAATAACACTTGATATTACTATAACACAAGCACTTATCACAAACCAATATCCCTACGATTGCATTAAGTATAAGGAGATTCTAAGATAAGGGTACACTAAACCCTAGTCTACCCTTATAGATCGGAGGACTACCGACATCCAATTTTTCGGCATATTAGTACAAGCAACCCCTTTTAGTTCATTAATGATCTAATATTCATGAGTAGGTCTAATCTACTTGTATAACTCAAGAAAGAACTATAGATTTCTCCATTGAGTAGTTCAAGACATGAAACACAACGAACTAAATCATAAATCAAACCTAGCTTTGCAATTAAGTAAAAGTCATCCAAAATACATGATGAACCCCCCAAGGTTCACCAACATCCGGCAGCCTTGGGGATCTAGTACGCCATCATACAATCATAAACAACAAAGTAAAGAAAATCATAAGTAGAGTTCATAGGTGACACTCCCTAGGTAAAATGATGAAGAAGAAGGTGGAGGTCCGGCCAAATGACGTTTCCCCCATCCAACGAATGCCGAATGGCGCTTTCCTTAGCCGAAGGCTGCCTCTCAATCCTAGAACCTTGCTCCCTTCGATAGCGAAGCTCCCCTTTTGATGATCTAGCTCTTGCCTCCTCTTTTAGCCCAAAATCATTGTCTCCAAAAGATATCTTCATTCTTCCTCTTCTCCTCTTCAGTTGCTAGCCAAAGGTCCCCAAAGCATACCCTAGAAATGTTCTTTTATAACCGCAGGGTATACGAGCTGTATGGGGGCCGTATGGATGTGAAATGGAACCCAAAACCTTCAAGACCCAAGGCATACCGGGGTTAATACTGGGGTAAATACCGGGCAACATTGAGGCTGTATGACTTGAACCACTTTCTGTCCAGAAAATTCCCCAGGTGCTATAGTGATTGCTACAGTACATCTGCTCCAGTACCCTAGCTACAGTACTTCAGCTATAGTAAATATGCTACAGTACTCTAGCTACCTGGTTTTCTTCTCTTTTCTGCCGTAATTGTGTCCTCGTGTTCTCCGTGGCTTTTCCATGCCCTACAAAGTAAATAACACTTGATTAAGCATAAAACGGTCATCAATTCTCAACAAAACACATGCTAAGTGTATAAAATATGTATAATAAAATACATACATTTAGACACTTATTATCCCCATGTCCCTCGAGACCCTGAGGTCAATGAGGATACTGCAGCTGGTTCACATTGCACGAGTGGTCGAGTACCATGTATCATCTCCTACTGATACTGCTGCTGCTACCCTTGCTCCTCCTCCTCCTGCTACCACTACTGCTCAACAGAGATCCTTACCATGACCACATGCTCCCTTGAGCCACACTGACCAAGTTATTTGTATAGCTTCGGCATTCTAGCAGCTTCAGCGGATTGTCACCAAGATTGCCAAGTACTTGGGACTTCGTCTGTCTCCTAAGCCATCCTCGGCCATTAGATCCCCACCTCAAGGGCATTGGGCATTGCTGCTAAGGCCGAGGACTCTGCATCATCTTCATCCAACGATGCTTCTTTCTATTCTAAGAGCCTTCCATTCTGATCATCGTGCAGCTGTATTTCTGTTTGTTTTTCAGTATTTCGACTTGTATTTCTTTTCATATTTTGTTGGACTTGTGTGAGTTCAGTCAGTAAGGGATGTTACCTACTACACTGAACATTTTGGTTTGTTTACTTTTATGCACTTTCTTTCTTTTTGCATTTTCAATTCTTGTTTCTTTTATTGTTATTGGACTATTGAGCTTCACTTATGTGCCTCTTGTCTCATCTGAAGATTGTTTGTGGTGGATTGGCTAGTGGAATGCATGTTGGGAGTGGCAACATCACTCTCCGTGTTAAGAAAAGTCGTACGAACCCCCTCTTTATTTTGGTTCTCAATCTTTAGAGTTTATTGACTGTACTTGTAAATTGAGGTTAATGTACCATCAAGTATGAGGGAGGGTTCTTGTTTTCTTTTTGTGGATGATTGCATGACTTCGAATGATCTATGATTGTTGTTGATAGAAAGTCTTAATTTAAGGGGGATTATGCTTGTTAAGGTCCTTATTCTGAGCCAAATTGTTTACTCACTCTTGTTTTGAAAACCAAGATCAATTCACATTACACTTATTGTGTGTGTTCTTTATGCTTAAAAAAAACTGGAAAGTCAAATTCCTTGTGTAATGCCCTACCAGTTATTTGTAGTTTTGGTGTAAAAAGATGGTAGAAAGAGCTATCATCCTGAAAGAGTGAATGCCGCTTTTAAGTAGTCGAATTTTGGGCATTACTAGTGTATATTTGATGACCTACTAGGAGAAAAGGCTACTTTCAAGGCGTATGAAGCTAATACCCAGTTAGTTTAATAAGAACTAGGGTCTATGTTCATTTTGTTTACCCAGCGGCACATGGGGCACTTGACTTAGTGTTTCACACACTCATTAGACTTTTGAAACAAGAGTGAAGTTTTTATTTGAGCATTTGTGATTTTATCCTTAACTGTCTTTGATCCCTCTAAAATTTAGAGCTTTCTATATTAATGAGATCAGAGGTCATGCACTCATCCTTTCATTTATATTAAACTAAAACTGCTTGAGGACAAGCAATGATTCAAGTGTGGGGGTATTTGTTGAGTGCATTCGATATCATATTTTGCATACCTTCAATGCACTATTTAGCGTGTCTTTTAGCGCCTTTTGTTTATGAATGATGTTATTCTGGGTATTTTTGTCTCTATTGTAGCCTTTTAGGGTTTATAACACATAAGGAATGAAATTAGGGACAAAACCAATTGTTGTGCTATCCGCAAGTGTACGGGGTCACACACAAGTAATAAATTGTTACCCTGCGAGGGGTAGGGTTGTCGAACCACAGGGAACTAGACTAGAAGTACTAATTTCTTTTTTGACGTTTGGTAAATCATAAAGTTGGGAATGAATCAAAATAACAAATAGTTAAGGAAGTATAGAGTGGTGAAGGTGATAAGTAAACTAGGATCGAGTGTTTCAAGAGTAAGAGAGTAATGCCTCAGGGTGATTCCTATGGATTATTGCAAGCTATCTTACCCTTAATGCCTACCAGGTACATTCTATGATTCATGTGTTTGCTCAAGAGCTATGTTGCATCTATGGTTCTCAAATACACTGAGTATTGCTAGGGTAACTGTGCACTTCTTGCTAAATAAGCCACACACCGAGTTTTACCTAAGCAACTGTGTAAATCAAACACATCGAGTTATGCAAATGCAAGATTAAACACAAGAATAAAAAGAACTTTGCAAAACAATAAATGTAAGTGTTAAAGCATACAAATTATCCAAGTTCACAACCCCGGGGCACTATGGCCAGTTAATCCCTCATAGGCGAGTACAACAAGGAAGAAACAATAAAAGAATAATAAGAGGAAGACATGACTCCCTTCTCTTCTCTAGATGATCTTCCTTGATGAGCTCCCTATGCTAACCCCATCTCTCAAGTGCCTCCAACTCATTGTTGATCTCCTTAGGTGGTGTGGTGAAGCCTGATCTTCACTTTCATCCAAGTCTTCTCGGTGGAGAGTAGAATCCCGAACAAAAGATGAGATAGAAATGCTAAAATATGGAGTTAAAAAGGCAGTTTTGGGCCTGACACTATCTAGACACAGTCGTGCTCAGCTTGTGTTCTTTTCTGAGATTTCTTGAGTGAAACACCTAGGATAATTAGTGGATGTCGAACGGTTGTGTTTCTCCCATACCCTACTAGTACACATCCGTGTAAAGGGCAACGTGCCCGTGTTTCCCTTGATGAAGAGAAGATGCCTTTTTTTTGAGATAATCAAAGGGGGGAGGGAAGGGGAGGGGGGTAACACAGGTGTGCTGAGACAGTGTTCCAGCTTGGACACTCTCGTGATAGAATTTCGCTAATTTGTTTTTTAGGCTGGGAAGATCAGTGCGATAGGGCACGGTCGTGCTTTGCCCTTGTTCAGCTTCCTTTTTTCCCTTAGTCATCAAACACGCACATTTCACCCTTGGTTTTCATTCCAAATTGCTTCGAACCAGAAATTCCTGCACAACGAACACTATACCTCAAATAGCATTGAATATACATGAAAATATGCTAGAGGACGAATAAAAGAACGGAATAAAGGGCATGAAAACATGATATAAAATGCACTCATCACCAACCAAAGAAGACAAATTTCTCTAAGTGTCCAATGCAAGCACGGGCTGAGCACAGGCGTGTTATCTCCACATGGTTTTCTCTGTATGGAGACTCTCCTATTCTTCAGTGGAAGCACGTGTCCTTGCTTTTCAGTGGGAGCATGGGCGAAGAAATGGGGTATTATCTCCCCATGATTATCTTTCGATGGGAGTTCTTGTGCTTTCAGGGGAAGCACCGTCTGCGTGCTCCTTTCATGAGCGTGCTAAAGCTTAGCATGGGCAGAGCATGCTCACGCTCTCTCCCTATGATTTTCTCTAAATGAGGGGCCCATCTATTCACAAGGGAAGTGACAAGGACCCGAAAGTATACGGGTTATCGCAGTAATAAAGTACCCCGGTGAGAGGGTAGTCGAATCCACAGGGAGTAGGGATTAGAGACACAAGAAATTGCTAGTTAGCTAGTGTGAAAACATGATGGTGGTGAGAAGAATCAATGTGTGTGCAAGAAAATAAAAGAGAAATATGAAAGACAATAGAGTTTAAGCAAAGAGTAAGAGAGGGACAATCAATGTAAAAAGGGGTACCCGGACAAGCTCCCCCTAGGACTAATGTTCTAGTGCAAGACTATGTATTATATTTAACTATTGATGTTTAATAAGTCGTGGACATCCTAAAGCACACGGTCCCAAACCTAAGGTCAACCGTGACTAATCCCAACATTATGCCCCGGTATTAGATTTCACTACGACCCTTCACTCTGTTGATCTATCAACTAAGCCCAGGGGAGTCCATTGATAAGTGCTTGTGTTATAGTAATGCAAAGCGTTATTATCTTACAATGAGCATACCTTTTATCAGATTTTATGACTAATTGGTGTGCATTTGTGTATTCTTATGCATTATAGGTTTGTGGAGTTAATTTGGAAAAGAAGGACGAAGTTAGATCGTGTTCGCCATTGTTGGGAAGGTTTCGGACCAAGCAAGGAACAAGGCACGAGCCTAGACTTGTGAGTGTGTTCCAACCTCCTTTGGAGGGGCACAAAGGCAGTCACATTCACAACAAGTCTAACTTGTGTTGCTTAGGAGAACTTCACCAAGAAGGAGACTTGAAGCAATCGGCACGATCTACCATTGACTGTGTGTCAAAATCAATGGCCTCGATGAAGAACAACAGATTCGGGAGCATTTCGGAGAGTTACTGTAGTAGCACTGTAGATTGTTACGGTAGCAAAAACACTGTAGCGAGCTACTGTTCACTTTCTGCCGAAAAACAGGATTTCAGAGAGTTCACACGGGCGTGTGGAAATTCCACACGGCCGTGTGAATTAATTTTTCAGCAACCCAGAAACTTCACACAAGCGTGTGGAAATTCCACACGGCCGTGTGAAGTCCCGATAAGTCCAATTTTAAAGCCGCGACTCAACATTATAAAAGCCCGATTTTGGAGACTTTTGAGGGATCTTTTGACCTAACTTTCTCCCCAACTTCTGGAGAGTGTGACTAAGGTTTCGGAGAGGACTTCATGGAGGTTTTGAGCGCGTCATCGGCATCGTCATCGATGTTCGGCAACCGCACAAGACCACGGCCACACCATACGCAAGGGGGTTTTCATCAATGTTTTTAATTTGTTCTTTCTTTTATACTTTGATGAACATGTATAGCTCCATGAGGAGCTAAACCCCTCGTGGGTATTCGGACTTGTAAAACCCTAGGATTATTATGTTTATATGACATTGCTATTATGCTTTTCCATTATTGATAAATAAATTCGAGTTTCAATTTTAATTATCTTTTGCAATTGTTTTCCCTTAGCCGTAACACTAGGGTTGAGAATAATCTAGGTTACCCTTTGGAGGTGTGATAGCTCCTATAGGGTTAGATTGCTTAAAATTGAAGAGGGTTGAGAGGGTGAGTCGTGAGGTAGCGAAGCGTCCCCTTTCCCCTCCGGTGTGATTTCTCCCTACCTCCATTTTCCTTGATTTCCTAGCGATCGAAGTAGAGTCAAGTACTAAGAAATGCACTTCCTTGCAAAGGGTTGAGTGAATCGTAGGACTGGGGCTTAACTTAGATTAGGGTTATTCCACCTGGACCAAAGGGTTAGAACTACACATAGGAACAGTTTTTATCACTAGGAATCCCTAGAGCTTAAAGCAATCCCACGTAGTGTTAGGCTTAGGTAGATATACTCCCCTGGGGCTTAGTTGCTTGAGCATTAGAGTGAAGGGTTGACGTGAATCCTAATTTCGGACATAGTGTTGGGGTTAGTCACGGTTGACCTTAGGTTTGGGACTGTGAATTTTAGGATATCCTCGACTCAATTAACATCAATAGGAAAGTATAATGGCATAGTCTTGCACTAGAAGCATAAGTCCTAGAGGTAGCTTGTACGGATACCCTACTTCATCCATTACTAGTCTTTCTCTAATTCACTTCTTCTTGCACTTTCTTGTCTTCCATCTCTCTATTTAATTTCTTGCTTTTTATCATATTTGCTTCCATAATTCACTCATCAATTCTATTATCCCTTTTTCATACACTGCACAACTAGATAGCGAAATCTCATGTCTTAAATCCTTATTCCCTGTGGATTCGACTACCCACTCACCAGGGTAATTTTATTACTTCGACAAGCCGTGCACTTACGGGATACACGCAAGGGGTCATGTCAAGTTTTTGGCACCGTTGCCGGGGAATAGGCGTATTTCAGATATTTGTTTTTCGCTATTTTAGCTATTTCACTTCACTTTTTATTCCACACTTCTTTTATCTACCGTCATCCTCACCGTTTTTCTTTTCTTTGATTTCAGTGTCCGAAAGGATGTTTGACACAATTGAAGCCTTTGATACACTTACAGGGCTGGTTAAGGTTATGGAACAGAAAATGCAGTTATTCGCGCTACGATCATTTACTAATCATACTGAGTTTGAGCAACCAGCGGGTAATCCTTTTGCAGTGTTGGGAACTATTGTTGACCGTTTTGGTATGGAGCAGAACATGAATTATGAATTAGGCAGTGTATTGGATGAATTTGATAAATCAGCCCTAGTTTTCTCAAAAGGAGACACAGAGGAGAACCTAGAAAAGGTCCTTGCTCAGTTTGAATCAGCTTATTGGGAGCACAGGCAAGAAGTCTTTTCAGTGGGAGTTGTAGATCTGATAGAGGAGGCTTGTGAGTTGGGGACTTCAGCAGGATCTCAAGATCAACTCAATAAATATGGTTTGGAGAAGGTTTCAGATAATTTCAATGAACAACAAGCGAATCAATTTGAAGAAATTGATAGTTCTAAGGAAATCCGACTTCGACCATCCATTGTAGAGCCACCTGATCTGGAGTTGAAATAACTTCCAGTGTACTTGGAGTATGCATTCTTGGCAGAAAAAAAGAAGTTACTCGTAATTATAGCATCAGATCTTTCCTGGGAACAAAAGACTAAGTTGGTGAACGTGTTAAAGAAGTACAAGTCTGCCCTTGCATGAAAAATTGCAGACTTAAAGGGAATTAACCCCTCATTTTGTACACATAAAATTTTAATGGAGGACAACTTCAAGTCAGTGATCCAACCTCAAAGGAGACTAAATCCGAACATGAAGGAAGTTGTAAAAGCAGAGGTGGTGAAACTACTGGATGCAGGGATCATTTATCCTATTTCTGATAGTGCTTGGGTGAGCCCAACGCAAGTGGTTCCGAAGAAAGACGGGATGACAGTGATCAAGAATGAAAGAAATGAACTCATCCCAACTAGAACGGTCACAGGATGTAGGGTGTGCATTGATTACACAAGGCTGAATGATGCAACCTTGAAGGATCACTTCCCACTACCTTTTATTGATCAAATGTTAGAGCGCTTGGCAGGACACTAGTTTTACTGCTTCTTAGATCGGATGTCGGGGTATTTTCAGATTCCTATTGCTCCGGAAGATCAAGAGAAGACCACTTTTACTTGTCCGTACGGGACTTTTGCATACAGAAGAATGCCGTTCGGGTTATGCAACGCACCTGCTACCTTCCAACGTTGCATGACGGCTATCTTTGATGACCTTATTGAAGATATAATGGAGGTGTTTATGGATGATTTCTCTGTGTTTGGTGATTCCTTTGACAAATGCTTGAAGAATTTGGAGAAAGTGCTAATGAGATGCGAGGAGACAAATCTTATGCTAAACTGGGAGAAGTGTCACTTCATGGTTCCGGAAGATATTATTCTCGGGCACAAGATCTCTCAAATGGGTTTGGAGGTGGACAAGGCAAAAATAGAAGTCATAGATAAACTCCTTCCACCAACAAATGTTAAGGGAATTCGGAGTTTCCTGGGGCATGCAAGCTTCTATAGATGTTTCATTAAGGACTTTTCAAAAATTACTCAACCGTTGACTAAGCTCCTTAAAAAAGACGCTCCATTTGATTTTGGGGAAGAATGTGCTACAGCTTTTAATGTGTTAAAAGAGAAACTAGTTCAAGCTCCAATTTTGATTACACCTGATTGGAATGAACCTTTCGAGCTTATGTGCGATGCAAGTGACTATGCAATTGGAGCAGTTTTGGGGCAAAGAAAGGGCAAGCAATTTCAACCAATATATTATGCTAGTAAGACTCTCACATGTGCTCAAGAAAATTATACCACTACAGAAAAGGAATTGCTAGCAGTCGTGTTCGCCCTCGATAAATTCAGGCCGTATCTCATCTTGTCAAGGGTCGTTGTGTTCACATATCACTCAGCTCTCTGTTACCTCATGAACAAGGCTGATGCGAAACCATGATTAATTCGATGGATACTACTCTTGCAAGAGTTTGATATGGAGATAAAAGACAAGAAAGGGACTGAAAATGTGGTGGCGGATCATTTGTCTCGGTTAGAGGGCAGTATTGGGCAAGAGTCATCGAGCAAGGAGATTAATGATTCCTTTCCCGAGGAACACTTATACTCAATCCAGAACTCAGCATCGTCAGGTGATACTCCATGGTTCGCAGACATTGCAAATTATTTGTCAGGGAAAATCCTTAAACAAGGGCTCACGTTCCAACAAAAGAGGAAGTTCTTTAGCGATTTAAAGAATTATTTTTGGGATGATCCGTTCCTCTTTCGCATATGTGCAGATCATATAGTTTGAAGATGTGTATCAAGAGAGGAAGGATGGGATATCCTTGCTCATTGTCATTCAGGGCCTGTTGGAGGACACTATGCATCAAGCAGAACTGCAGAAAAGGTTTTGGCTGTAGGATTCTATTGGCCAACTCTCTTCCAGGACGCACATTAGTTTGTTCTTCGATGCGATAATTGTCAGAGGGCAGGAAATTTATCTCGGCGGGATGAGATGCCTCAGAACCCTATGCAATTCTGTGAGGTATTCGATGTCTGGGGCATTGATTTCATGGGGCCGTTTCCGAAGTCCAACGGGAACCAGTACATATTAGTGGCAGTTGATTATGTCTCCAAATGGGTTGAAGCTCAAGCACTGCCGACTAATGATGCTAGAATTGTGGTAAGATTTTGAAGAGGTTGTTTACTCGGTTTGGAACTCCGCGAATCATCATTAGTGATCGAGGGACTCATTTTTGCAACGCCCAGTTAGAAAAAGTGTTGAAGTGATATGGGGTACAACACCGCCTTGCCACTCCATATCATCCACAAACTAGTGGTCAAGTAGAAGTCACAAATAGAGAACTCAAGCGAATCTTGACGAAGTCGGTGGAATAAGGGAAGCGGGATTGGTTTGAGCGGTTGGATGATACACTCTGGGCCTACTGCACAGCTTACAAGACTCCAATAGGAACCACTCCATACAATCTAGTCTACAGAAAGTCATGTCATCTACCCATGGAACATGAACATAAAACATATTGGGTGATAAAAGCAATGAACTTCGATTTGAGAAAAGCCGGTGAACAAAGATTACTTCATCTTAATGAGCTCGATGAATGGAGATTGAAAGCATATGAGAATGCTAGAATTTACAAGGAGAAGATTCGAAAGTGGCATGACAAGCATATCAAGTTGCCCAAAGAGTTTAAAGTAGGTGATCAAGTGCTACTATTCAATTCTCGGTTGCGACTCTTCCCCGAAAAACTGAAGTCTAGATGGTTTGGCCCGTACACAGTCAATCAAGTATCACCTCACGGGGCAATTGAGATCACTCATCCGGAGAAGGGGACATTCAAGGTGAATGGGCGTCGGTTGAAGCCATACTTTGGAGGCGAGGTTTGTAACAATGAGAAGGAGATATTCTTCCTTCAACCGCCGTAAGGTAAGGCAGCTACGTCAAGCTAAGTGACGTTAAACAAGCGCTTCTTGGGAGGCAACCCAAGGTTTTACAGCTTTTTAGGATCTAGTTTAGTTTTAGCATGAATAAAAGTCTTAGTGTTGCTGTCCTAAGTTTTTAATGCATGTGCTGTGATATTTTTTGTGGATTGTGATGTTTTCATGTGCCTAAACGAAAATTGATGAAGTTTGAGTCGGTTGAGCATGTTTTCCATAGTATCTGGTCGTGTTTTGATGGTTTTCACAGGCTCCAAGGATCGTATTTGTGTTTCTGAATTTTTCTGTGAGTTTGTGAATTTTTCTAAGTAAACCAGAGAAAACACACGACCGTGTGGAATTAACACACGGGCGTGTATTACCAATTAGAGCTCAACCAGAGAGGGCACAGGGGCGTGTATGCCCCGCGCGTTTTCTTTTAGATTTCATTCGTGCCTCTTTTGTTTCCACTCCAAAACACTCTCCGACCCTCTCTTTCGATTCTCTGGTCATCTCAGAGCTTTTTAGAGGTTTTATTTGAGGTTTTCCAGCCGATTTCACAACTATATTCATCCACACCGTCGGTAAGAACTTTAAACCCTTTTTCTTCGACAATTCTTCATTTAATTCGTTCTTTTCAGTTAATTCGCTTGGGTTGAATGATTACAATGTATGCGAACATGTTTACAATGCATTTAGAATGAAATTTGATGTAAAGTTGAAATTTTGGCCTCCACGGCCATGGAGCTCTGTCTGCCAGAAGCGCCACACGGGCGTGTGGAATTTCCACACGGCCGTGTGGATTTCTGCAGATTGTGTTCTTGAACTGTTTTTAACTTTCTTCTTTTGCAACTTTGTAGATATGGCTTCTAGGTCTAGGAAATCATCAGGGAAGTGACCCCGTGAGCCCACCCCACTCCCCGAGGAGGTAGATTTTCCGTTACCTGAGTATCGGGAGCGGTACAAGCGACTCTCGATCCTCCGCTTTGGACAGACACGTTATTTAGACTTGAGCACAGTCAGGGAGATACAGGGGGGGCAGAGCATCGCAGATGAGATCGAAGAGATGCTCGTTGTCGGTAACTGGGGCCGTCTATTATCCATTCGAGAGCCAGCTATCAGATCACTCACACTTGAGGTTCTTTCATCCTTCGAGTTCGACCGAGGGTACGACAGCTTTACAGATACTGATTCCATTTAGTTCCGTGCACTCGGTCGGCACTTCACTTTGAGTGTGACACAGTTTTCGATCGGGATGGGCCTCTATGATGAGGCATTCACCGAGACAGAGGAGTAAGCGCTGCTACCTACAGACTATCTGGGTACCCTGACCTCCTAGCGCGTACAATAGATTGTGTGGTCAGGGACAATACGAGCCAGGGGTGTCCAAGGCCACATACTTGACCAGGGCTTCATATAGGTGCATCCATGCCATTCTGAGCCGATTAGTGAGCGGCAGGGGAGACAGTACCGGGGTCCTGAGCCGCTAGGAGCTCCTGTACATGCATTCGATGGTGGAGAGTGAGCCACTCCACCTGGGGCACATCTTAGCAGAGTATATCCGCCATCAGAGCCAGTACCCCAGGGTTGGAGTTATCTTCGCAGGCCCATACATTACTCGATTGATTATCGGCTTGGTGCTCAGAGATGGGGTTCAGGGAGCCGAGAAGATGATAGTACCAGCTCCCCTGAGTACAGAGACACTGAGGATGATGGGGTTGATCCGCAGAGCGGGACCAGGAGCGTACACATAGATCATTCCCCAGTCAGATCAGGCCGAGGGGTCACAGGCAGCATTAGAGCCACCTCCAGGGCAGGTAGAGGCCGAGGTACCACCCACAGCACCGAAGCCACCTCCAATGCGTATCTTCTCTCCATCTCGAGGCCAGGACAGATTCGAGCACCTCGAGAGTGCTGTGGGTGTACTACAGACAGAGGTGGCCGAGCTGCGAGCCACCCAGACCACACAGCACGCAGAGACGATGGCACGGCTGGATACTATACAGCGATTACTTGAGCAGGCCGTGTCATCACCATTTGTGGTCCAACCTCGAGCCCCTACTCCACCACTTTTACCAGCTCCATCAGCAGCCGATCCACCCACACCAGTAGAGCCTACAGCAGCACCAGAGGCTACTCCACAGGACACAGACGCTGAGGCGTCGTAGTTTTATTTTTATTTTACTTCAGTTGTACTTTTTTCTTTTATATTTTGGACTTGTAGTACTCAGAAAGGATCCTCCTTCTGAGTTTATCTTTATTTTGCTTTATTTTGTCTTGAGTTGTATTTCAGTTTTATATCTTTATATACTCGAGCTTTATTTTGGTTTTTCTTGAGCTATACTGAACCCTTGCGTATGTGTCCAGATGGTCTTGGATGTAAGGAATTTGAGGAATAGTCATAGGCACGGTCATGAGACCGTGTGTGCTCCACAAAACCATTGATACTCAACTCTCAATGTACCTAGCTCCATCAAATGCAACACTTGGAGTTCAGGTGAGTAATGTTTCAATCACCTATCCCTACATTAATTCTGTGAATTGTTTTACTTTTTGCTCTGCTTGCATGCGTACATTAGGGACAATGTACATCTTAAGTGTGGGGAGGAGGGGGATTCACATTGCACACACCTTTACTTGTGCGTTCAATTGCTCATGCTCATGTAGCCTATGGCGGTTCACCTTAGTTGCAACGTTTGTATTCTTAGAGTTTAGGAGAATTTTTAACATTGTATTTTATCATGCTCTAGTTTTTACTTGAATTTTTAGGGAATTTTGACTCGATTACCTTATATTGCACAACTTACTCTTGGAATCTTTTGGAAACTCGATCTTGAAGTTTTTAAGGACAAGTTTATCGTCGTTCTTAGTTTTACTTTAGAAAATGCATATAAAAAAAATGGAAAATTATAAAAAGAAAAAAAAATATATATATGAGTTTGTGAATATGTGCTCTGTTTTATTTATGCATTTGGGGTGGAAACAGCTACCACCTATGAAGTATGTAGCTACTCTCATAAGTCGGATACATGTTATGCCCTAATGAGAGAAAGAGCTATATCATGGGATGCGTGAAAGCTACTACACTGGTAGAAAGAGCTACCTCCTCGAAAGAGTGAAAGCCACCTTTGGCGGCCGCCTAGGAAAGGGCTACCTTCGAGATTGTCTGAAGCTACTACTTCATTTTTTGCTTTTCGTATATAAATAAGTCCTTGTTAATAAAAGTTTGAGGAGTACGCGTTGGGTTATCTTGAGTGAGTTCACACACACTTACACATTTTCGAGTTGATTGACCATTCTTATTCATGTTTTTAGCTAGAGCAATGATATCTTTATGCTATCTTTACACATTTTCAATTGTTCTTCTCAAGTACGTTCACGTTTTATTTTTGCTTGAGGACAAGCAAAAGCTTAAGTGTGGGGGACTTTGATAAATGCTTGTGTTATAGTAATGCAAAGCATTATTATCTTATAATGAGCATACCTTTTATCAGATTTTATCACTAATTGGTGTGCATTTGTGTATTCTTAAGCATTATAGGTTTGTGGAGTTAATTTAGAAAAGAAGGACGAACTTAGATCGTGTTCGTCATTGTTGGGAAGGTTTCGGACCAAGCAAAGAACAAGGCACGAGCCTAGATGTGTGAGTGTATGCCAACCTCCTTTGGAGGGGCACAAAGGCAGTCACATTCACAACAAGTCTAACTCGTGTTGCTTAGGAGAACTTCACCAAGAAGGCGACTTGAAGCAATCAACACGATCTACCATTGATTGTGTGCCCAAATCAGTGACCTCGATGAAGAACAACGGATTCGGTAGCGTTTCGGCAAGTTACTGTAGTAGCACTGTAGCTTGTTACGGTAGCAAAACACTGTAGCGAGCTACTGTTCACTTTCTGCTGAAAAACAGGATTTCAGAAAGTTCACACGGGCGTGTGGAAATTCCACACGGCCGTGTGAATTAATTTTTCAGTAACCCAGAAACTTCACACAAGTGTATGGAAATTCCACACGACCGTGTGAAGTCCCGATAAGTCCAATTTTAAAGTCGCGACTCAACATTATAAAAGCCCGATTTTGGATACTTTTGAGGGATCTTTTGACCTAACTTTCTCCCCAACTTCTGGAGAGTGCGGCTAGGGTTTCGGAGAGGACTTTGTGGAGGTTTGGAGTGCATCATCGGCATCGTCATAGACGTTCGGCGGCCGCACAAGACCACGGCCACACCATATGCAAGGTTGTTTTCATCAATGTTTTTAATTTGTGCTTTCTTTTATACTTTGATGAACATGTATAACTGATAAGTGCTTGAGTATACATGTTTTACCTATTTGTTTTACATGCATTGAGCATCATTTTACCATGGATTATGTTTCATAAAGTGTATTTTGGTGTTCTTTTGTGTAATTAGGTTGTGAAAGCATTGAAGAAGAAAAAGGAAGCAAAGATGGGTTATAAAGACCTATTGTTGGGAGCTTTTGTACAACACAAGTGTCAAGGCACAAGAGGGGATCATGCACATGAGGGTGTGTGCTAACTTCCAGAAGAGTTCAAGCCGATTTGTGTGATGGAAGGGCAGAAAAGCAGTCACACCTTTATGTCCCTACTCGTGTGAAGATAGCTAAAGCTTCCAAAGGATGGTTTGATGGAGGAAAAGTCTTATAACTCACCACATGGACATGTGGCCGACCATGTGGCCTCAAGATAAGAGAGTTTGGACCGTGTTTTATGAAGAGCACTGTAGCAAATCATCGGACATTTTTTTACTGTAGCAGTAATGTAGCAGAAATTACTGTTCACTCGGCCGCGTGAAAGTCCAATGCGACCGCATGGGAATTCTGCAGCCCACGCGACTGCATGGGATCTCACGTGGTCGCGTGAAGACACGTGACTGGCGCGTTTTCAAAGTATAAATACCCCGTTTTGCCGATTTTTAGAGGACTTTTTGCGCACCATTGAAGGCAAGAGCGGCTAAAGTTTCAAGGACGAGGTCTTTGGCGATATTGGGAATCATTCTTCACCAACTTCGATAGATCTTTCGACGAGATAGCATCGGGGAGCCATTGGCAACCTAGCTTCAGAGAAGGTTCCTTCGAGACGTTGAACGATTCATCAAGGCCATCATCACGAATTCGAGGGGGTTTACTTTCATGGATTATATTGTTTTTTATTTCATTATCTTTTGCTTTGTAATAAGCCCCATGGAGGGCTAAACCCTAGTAGATACTTGGCATGTGAACCCTATGTTTCGATTCATGTATTGACTTTCTTTATGCTTTCTTTTAATTCCGAGTTAATTTGAGTTTTAATCTTGTTTAATCATTGCTTGCATGCCTTATTGATTCATATGGTTGTTTGGTATGCTTGATTTGTTGCCTTGGTGAGAGAGAGGTCTCCATTAGGGATTAGAACTTACAAGGTTAAAGAGGGTTCAGAGGGTGAGTCTTGAGATAGAGGAGTGTCCCCTTTCCCTTCCGATTGAGTGATTCCTATCTCGTTTTTCCCTAAGTTTTATGCAACCATATGGTGTGTGAGGCGTGAGATTGATAGATTTCTCTGCCGGGACCTTGTAGGGGGTTAGGGATCTCTCACCTAGAAGTAGGGTTAGATCTAATTTTAGCAATCCGTTTCAGTCTTAGGTATCCCTAAAGTTCATTGCGGTCATATGGGTGTGAGGTGTTGAGATTGAGCGATTTCTCCGCCGGGACCTTGTAGGGGACTAGTATCGGTGGCCTCGAGGCAGGGACCGATTATTCTTGGATTACCTCGACTTGTAGAACTCATTTTAGAAGCATTTAGTTAGTCTTGCACTTCATGATAGAGCCTAGGGGAAGCATTGCCCGGGTATCTCATCTTCATTGATAGAGATCTCCTTTACCTTTCCTTTTACTTGCTTGCTTGCTATTTTCTTATTTTACACATTACATCCATTGCTTCATATTATTGATTCAACTAGATAATTGAGAATTAGTTATTACTGTTACTTCCGTTCCCTGTGGATTCGACTACCCACTCACCGGGGTAATTATTACTTCGATAACCCGTGCACTTGCGGTACACACACGCAAGGGGTGTGTCAATAGCTCCATGAGGAGCTAAACCCCTCGTGGGTATTCGGACTTATAAAACCCTAGGATTATTATGTTTCTATGACATTGCTATTATGCTTTTCCATTATTGATGAATAAATTCGATTTTCAATTTTAATTATCTTTTGCAATTGTTTTCCCTTAGCCGTGACACTAGGGTTGAGAATAATCTAGGTTATCCTTTGGAGGTGTGACAACTTCTATAGGGTTAGATTGCTTAAAATTGAAGAGGGTTGAGAGGGTGAGTCGTGAGGTAGCGAAGCGTCCCCTTTCCCCTCCGGTGTGATTTCTCTCTACCTCCGTTTTCCTTGATTTCCTAGCGATCGAAGTAGAGTCAAGTACTAAAAGATGCACTCCCTTGCGAAGGGTTGAGTGAATCCTTGGATTGGGGCTTAACTTAGATTAAGGTTCTTCCACCTGGACCAAAGGGTTAGAACTACACATAGGAATAGTTTTTATCACTAGGAATCCCTAGAGCTTAAAGCAATCCCACGTAGTGTTAGGCTTAGGTAGATATACTCCCCTGGGGCTTAGTTGCGTGAGCGACAGAGTGAAGGGTAGACGTGAATCCCCTACTGGCCTACCATGTTCCAAGATGCGTAGTCATTAGTGCAACATTGTGATAGGTGTCAGAGTGGGTAATCTATCAAAAAGAGATGAAATGCCTCAAACCTGGAACCAAGCTTGCGAAGTATTTGATGTGTGGGGAATCAATTTCATGGGTCCGTTCCCTAGTTCCCAGGGCAACAAGTATATCTTGGTTGCAGTGGACTATGTCTCCAAGTGGGTGGAGGCCCAGGCCTGCTCGTCTTGTGATGCAAGGGTGGTTGTGAAATTTTTAAAAAAATTGTTCTCTCGGTTTGGAACACCCAGGGCAATCATAAGTAACTGGGGAACTCATTTTTGTAACTCTCAGTTCAAAAAAGCTCTTAAACGATACCGGGTATCTCACTGAACATCGACCGCCTATCACCCTCAAACAAGTGGTCAAGTTGAAGTGTCGAACAGGGAGTTGAAACAGATCTTGGAAAAGACTGTCAACCACCACCGAAAAGATTGTGCAGACCATCTCGAGGATGCACTTTGGGCATACCGAACTGCATTCAAGACCGCTACTGGATCAACGCCCTACCGACTGGTCTATGGAAAGGCATGTCATTTGCCAGTGGAATTAGAACACAGAGCATATTGGGCGATAAAGCAACTCAATTTCGACCCCCATCTTTGTGATCACAAGAGAAAATTTCAACTGAATGAGTTAGAGTAATGGCGAGCTTTGGCATATGAAACTTCAGTCCGGTACAAAGAGAAGATGAAGGAATACCACAACCGACACATTAAGCAACCTAAGTGCTTCCAAAGTGGGGATCATGTACTTCTTTTTAATGCAATGTTGAGATTTTTCCTGGGGAAATTAAAATCGCGATGGCATGGACCCTATACGGTCACTCAAGTATTTCCTCATGGCGCCGTTGAGATATCTCATCCACAACATGGGACGTTCAAAGTCAATGGACACCGGTTGAAACATTACTTCCCGGTTAATAACTCTTCACCGAAAAATGTAGGTATCTCTCATCCCTTTGTCCCACCATGAGTTGAGGTAAATCATGTCGAGCTAAAGACATTAAAAAAGCGCTTCTTGGGAGGCAACCCAAGTCTTTAAATTCATTGCAATTATTTTCCTTCATAGTTCTTGTAGTTGTGTTTGTGTGTTTTTCATATTCTTGTGGTGCTTGTGAGCTTGAGTGTTGTTGTATTTTTGTGGTTGTGGTGGTTGTTTAGTCATTTCCCATAATTTATTTCATCATGTTACACCATAGTTTTTGTGAATTTTGTATTTTCTCTTGATTGTTGGTGCTTCAATTTCCATGTTTTCAATGCCTATGAGTGTTTTCGGCTATGCTTTCATGTGATTTTTGAGTGCTAGGATGAGTACGTTGTTTTGTCATGTTGGTTTTTGAGCATTTTTAGTGCATGGGGGCTCTCCAGCCAACCATGCGGCCTGTTATGCGCCCGCATAGCAGGCCGCGTGCCATCCAGAGACTTGTGCGGCCTGCTATGCGGCCGCACAAGTGCCCGCATTGTCAACCCAGTGACTTGTGCGGCCTGCTATGTGGCCGCACAAGAGACAGCATGACCCATCCAGTGACTTGTGCGGCCTGCTATGTGGCCGCACAAGAGACCGCATGGGCACCAGACCCATCTACTTCATCTCCTCCACCTCATTTCAACACTATTCACTCATTTTTCATCATTCTTCTTCTCTTTTCCTCTTCATCTCTCCATTGTTTTCCTTCATTTTTTTTTGCATCAAAACACTCTCCTCAACCTAGAAAATGAGTTTTTGGGAAATTTTCAAGGTTTTATCAAGCTTTTAGCCAAATTCCACTCCATCTTTTACTTGGTGCCCTAGTTCAAGGTAAACCTCATATCTCACTCATTCTAGGGTTTTTCTTGGTTTAAATGGAGGGAAATCTTTGTTGTTGTCATGGTGAATGCTTCTTGTGATTGTTTATCTTGAATTCAAAGCTTTGTACATTTAGATTTCCACTTTTACAAGAAGAAACTCTACCAAAGTTTTCCCGAAATTACTGTAGCACTAGCCAATAATCAGCCTTGTTTCTTCATTAAGTATTTTTATCATAAAATTTTGGCTTGATGAAGATTGTATTGTCTTGTAGGGATGCCGACCAAGCATGTTGCTTCCAAGCGAGTTAGGAGAAGCTTTCCGCCGCCCGTTTGTGAGCCTACATTTAAGAATGAAGCCCACAAGACGAGGTTTGCGTTATTGTCAAGAAGGAAGTTCGGCACCGTTCGAATTATTGATTGGGAAGCCTTGAGGGTTTTGGGCATCGGTAGTACTGTCCGGGATCTCATCTCTCATGACGGGTGGGATAGCGTGTTGGAGATTAATGAGCCCACCTATAGAGAGTTAACCTTGGAAGTGTTGAGCACGATTGAGGTTACCGGTTATTGTCACGTCACTCGCGAAGCAAGTACTGTATCTTTGAGAGCTTTTGGTAAGAGGCACAGGATCACTCAAGACCAGCTGGGGGTATACCTTGGGCTTTACACATATGAGTTCTCCCAAACTCCCGAGTTTAAAAGCTTGCCCCAAGATTTCCCAAGCCCAGTCTCCCATGATTCTTTTTTGGAAATCCATTGCTTGCACATCATCAAAGAAGGCTTCTACGATAGCGGACCCCGTCCATAGATACATTCAGGCTTTGCTATCCAGAAGTGTGAACGGTCGCGCTGATTCTACCGGGGTAGTTATACGTACCGACTTGCTTATGATGTACAGTATCCTTGAGCGGTACCCCATCCACATGGGTCATCTTTTTGCCGGACTTATTGCACATCAGGGGACTTCTACTCACCTTGGAGCTATATTTGCCGGACCGTACATTACGCGCATCATCAGGGGCCTAGGCTTGATTGAGCTCACCCGAGGCATGAGTGTTATGGGCTCCGTCACATCGCTTGGTCTGTCGACCCTACTTTATATTGGGATAGTTGAGAGGTCGGTAGACACTTATCGCCTCCCGCACAAGGGAGGTAGGAGCGCCCATGATCCCAACACCTCTCGAGATTCTGAGATAGGATCTGATTATGATTCGGAGTCTTCCCTTGTGCCTGACTCAACACCCAGTGGGAGTCGACCATCACTTGAGGCCAGTTTCACGGAGTTCCGCATCGAGGTCCGTCAGCAGTTGCAGACACTTGGGACATCACAGGAGGCGTTGGCGACATCAGTGAGGGACTTGGCCACATCACAGAGCCGCATAGAGAGTAGCATAGCGGAGATCCTATCATATTTGCGCAACTCATCATCATCTGTCGGCACCTCCTCTACAGCCACAACGTGCTTTGCACCGTCACTCCCTCCAGATCTCTAGACTCACGGCACCACTTTTTAGTTTCCTGTTGTTTGTATTTGTTTTATTTCTAGACTTGTTTTCTTGTATTTTTGTACTTTTCAGTTAGCAAGGGTCCTGACCCTCCTAAACTGTACCTTCCCGTTTTTTATTCATGCTTATTCGTCTCGCTCTCTATTTATTATCAGGGGTGTGATATGTTTTCTGTTTACATTCAGGACTGATCATTGTGGAAGCTTCACACCCCTTGCACCTCACAACTTTCCCCGGTTTGTGCACATTTGGAGTTTATCTCACCGACTAATTGGGGAAGTTTCTTTACCTCATCCCTTTATTTTTATGGCATGTCTCGCATCTTGCTATGCTGATCTACGTACATTGAGGGAAATGTACAACTTTAGGTGTGGGGATGGGGTATTTTACTTGTTTTGCATGCATAATTACCGATGATAGCTATGATTTTAGTGTTTAGCACTTCCTAGTTTGAAAGAATGATAGAAGTGAGTTGTATTTTTATACTGTGCTTGAATGATGCCCTGCTTTATCTTCAGTGCTTTTCCATGTTCTATCATGATTACTTCCACCTTATACTCTCCAACCAACCCATTATGATGATTTTGGCATTAGACTGTTAAATTCTTTCTTCAATATTCTTTTAAGGCTTTTGAGTTCCTTCATGTTTTTTGTAGCCTTAAGTGAACTATTGTGACAGGATACCAAGGGACCTGAGATACAGTTTGTACAGTAAAAAAAACAGTGGAGTCTATGACAGTATTCCTCTGCTAGTACAGCATGAATGCGTCTATGTAAACTGTAATTGAGTAGGTTGGGTGGCTCTTGTGCCTAATCAGCATGTGCACCCTTCTGAAAGATTAGTTGTGCAGTCTATGTTAGTCGGACTCAAGAAAAAAAAAATTGTATATATGCGAAAAAGTAAATAAGTATCTCTACTGCCTCCCTTGGAACCTGGTGCATAGTCATTTAAGAGCTAGAGTTTTATTTAGGAACCCAAAAGACTTTTAACTGAGTATTGAAGATGTCTTTAACTGTTTAATGCCACTCTCACCGAATGTGGGATGAATGGACCCCTGGGGTAATCCAGGGTGTGGAAGTTAAGGTTGGGAGCCAGCACACACTCACGGATGCACTTTGGATAAAACTGGGCTACCATTACTTGATTACTCGTAGTGCAGCTCACTTTCTAGATTTCTTTCTACCTGTGCTAGTGGAGTACTTTACAATTGAGCTTGAGGTTGTATGTTTAATCGTTTATCATCTTGTCCCTATTCTTCATGTGTGTTTGCTTGGGGACAAGCAAATGCTTAGGTGTGGGGATGTTTGATAAACGGCTAAATATATGTATTTTATACGTATTCAGGTGTATGTATTGCGTATTCTTATATGAGTTGATACCCGTTTTTGGTCTAAATTGGTTTTTTTTTCGTGTTACAGGTACCGATGAGGCCCTAGCGAGCTCGATGACAAAATTGGAGAAGAAATCGGTATCGAAAACACTGTTTCTGAGCCGATACTGTAGCGATATTGTAGTAACTACTGTAGCACGAAGACTTGAAGAATTAGCTTGGTTAGGAAGTTCATGCGGGCAACCATGCGGGCACACTAGAGGTCACATGCAATATTGTAGCAGTTCTACTGTAGCAGTTCCTGTAGTAACTTACGCGATTTTCGGGATTTCTCAGAATTCTTCTCTGTCCGCATGCCGACCGCATGAGAGGCCGCATAGCGCCTTGGAATGGGTTTTTAAAAGACTTTTTGGAGCAAATTGAGGGGGGAGCCCTAGGTCTCTTGAGAGCTTCTATTCACCACCTTCTTTTGGGAGTTTGAGGCCGGGGTTTGGAGGAAATTCTTTAGGAGAGGACGACGGGGAGAGCACGACACGACTAGTCCACACATTTGATCTACATTTGAGAGGAAGATTGACGAAGGAAGCCACTCCTTGGGTGGTGTCCTTGGAAGCGTCATTCTGCCTTGATCTTTTGAGGGAGTGTTCTCATTATGCATTTGGTTGTCTTCATGTATTTTCTTGCTTATTTTGTGATCATGAGTAACTAAACCCCAAGGTCACCTGATGTAGGTGAACCTTGGGGGTGAACTTATGTTGTTTGGATGCTTGACTTAGTATTTGTATTTGTTTTGGTTTGTGATCCATGTTTGGTGTTTCTTGAATACCTTGGTATGTATGAGAACTCTATGTATCAATTCCTAGAAAATACTAGGTTGCATGACCATTGCCCTAGTATTAGGGTCATGACAACGCCCCGAAAGTGCACGGGTTTGTCAAAGTAATAAAATTTACCTCGGTGAGTGGGTAGTCGAATCCACAGTGAATAGGGAGTTAGAATACGAGATTTCACTATTTAAGCTATGTGGAGTATGGAAAGATAAGAATAGAATCGATGAGTGAATATGGAAGCAAATATAATAAAAGACAAGAAATTGAATAAAAGGATGGAGGATAAGAAAGTGCAAGTAAAAGAGAATAGAGAGAAACTGGCAATGGATGAAATAGGGTATCCGGACAAGCTATCTCTAGGATCTATACTTCTAGTGCAGGATGATGCTATTATACTTTCCTATTGATATCAATTGAGTCAAGGAAATCCTTAGATACACGGTCCCAAACCTAAGGACAACCGTGACTAACCCCAACATTATGCCCTGGTATTAGGATTCACGTCAACCCTTCACTCTGTCGTTGGCACGACTAAGCCCCAGGGGAGTATATCTACCTAAACCTCACACTACATGGGATTGCTTTAAGTTCTAGGGACTCGTAGTGGTAAAACCTGTTCCTATGTGTAGTTCTAACCCTTTGGTACAGGTGGAAGAGCCCTAGTCTAGATTAAGCCCTAGTGCGTAAGGTTCGCTTCAACCCTTCACTCTGTTACTTGCGTAACTAAGCCCCAGGGGAGTTTATCTACCTAGCACTTCACTCTATCTCGACCGCTAAGAAATCAAGGAAACAGAGGTAGGGAGAAACCACATCGAGGGGGAAAGGGGACGCTTCGCTACCTCACGACTCACCCTCTCAACCCTCTTCAATCTTAAATAGTCTAATCCTATAGGAGTTGTCACACCTCCAAAGGACAACCTAGATTGTTCTCAACCCTAGTGTCACGTCTAAAGGAAAACATTAACAAGATGAAATTAAGATCGAAACTCAATTTTTATTCATCAATAATGGAAAAGCATAATAACAATGTCAAAGAGACATAATAACCCTAGAGTTTACAAGTTCGAATACCCACAAGGGGTTTAGCTTATAATGGAGCTATACATGTTCATCAAAATATGAAAGAAAGCACAAGGTAAAGACATCAATGAACACCCCCTTACGTATGGTGTGGCCGTGGTCTTGTGCGGCCGCCGGACGTCGGTGGCGATGCCGATGACGAGCTCTAAACCTCCACGAAGTTCTCTCCAAAACCCTAGCCGCACTCTCCAGAAGTTGGGAAGAAAGATAGGTCAAAAAGCTCTCCAAAAGTCTCCAAAACCCCCCTTTATATCGTTGAGTGCGGCTTTAAAAAAAGGACTTATCGGGACTTCACACGGCCGTGTGGAATTTCCACACGGGCGTGTGAAGTTTCTGGCTTGCTGGAAAATTAATTCACACGGCCGTGTGGAATTTCTACACGCCTGTGTGAATTCTCTGGAATTCTAAATTTCGGGCGAAGATGAACAGTAGCTTGCTACAGTATTTACTACAGTGCTGATACAGTATTTTCCCGAAACGCTCCCGAATTCGTCGTTCTTCATTGAGGCCGTTGAATTGGGCACACAATCAATGGTAGATTGTGTCGATTGCTTCAAATCTCCTAATTGGTGAAGTTCTCCTTGTTAGCATGAGTTAGACTTATTGTGAATGTGATTGCCTTTGTGCCCCTCCAAAGGAGGTTAGCACACACTCACAAGTCTCTACTCATGCCGTGCTCCTTGCTTAGTCCAAGAATTTTCCCAACAATGGCGAACACGATCTAACTTCGTTCCTTTCCTTCACTTTATCTTCACAACCCTACAATGCACAGAAGTAAACAAATGCACACTTTTTAGCGATAAAATCTGATTAAATTAATGCTCATTGCAAGATAATAACGCTTTGCATTACTATGACACGAGCACTTATCAGCTCACCAAGCTTGGAAGGGAATACATGTACGAATACACCGTGACCATCGGGTATTTGTACCCCTCCAATTGTTAGGGTTGTCCTTGATTGTGTCTCAACCCTAGCTTGAGAAATCCACTACACCCAATGCGATCGTAGGAGGATTTGGGTGGAAGCAATTCCGTATTCTAATAATCATACTGGATTAGGGACCAAACACCGTGACCATCGGGTTGGTCTAACTTAGGGTTTCTCGGTCCAAACCACCCACGTGCATGCTAGTTAGGGCATCCTTATCACTTTAGTAACCCCCGAGGGAATCCTCATTCGTGACCATTTCCTTGCCTTGATTTTCCTCCGTATTTGTATTTTCTATTTACATGTTTTTTACCTCCGCAGATTAATTGTAGTTCTCTCTATCAAGTGATTGCTAAGGTTAGACAACATTGCGATAAGGAAGTAAGAATAGATTCTCGGGCCCTTAGGAATACAACCCCCTCGTGTTCGCGCGAGGGATATTACTTGGCAACCCCTTGCACTTGCGGGTTAGCAATCATGTAGCGTGGCTGTGGTCTTGTGAGGCCACTTCGTCTCTTCACCAAGCCCTTTGTCAAGTCTAGGGCACACCTCGCCGGATCGGTGCCGACGAAGCTCCCCTAATAGTTATTTTCCAACGGGCTTCGATGTCGATGCCGATGACGCGCTCCAATCCTCTACAAAGTCCTCTCCAAACCCTAGCCGCAACCCTGCAGAAGATAGGTGAAAAGTTTATTCAAAAAGTCCCACAAAAGGCCTTTAAATAGTCTGAGTCGCGGCTTGAAAATCGGCTGAAAACGGGTATCCACACGACCGTGTGGAATTTCCACATACCTGTGTGGATTTTCTGGATTCAGTTTTCTGGTGCGTAGTGAACAGTAAACTGATACAGTAATTGCCACAGTGAATTATTACAGTACTGCTACAGTGCTCGAGCATCAAATGTTCCTGATTTCATCATTCTTCATCGAGGCCGTTGAATTGGGCACACAATCCATGGTAGATCATGTCAATTGTTTTCTTTCTTCTTATTGGTGAAGTTCTCGTATGCTACACGAGTTAGACTTTTGTGAATGTGGCTGCCTTCGTGCCCCTCCAAACGAGGTTGGCACACACCCATAAGTCTAGACTTGTGCTTTGTTCCTTGCTTGGTCTGAGAACTGCCCAACAACAACGAACATGACCTAACTTTCCTCTTTCTTCTCCAAATTGGCTCCACAACCCTACAATACACAAAAGCACACAAATGCACACCAATTAATGATAAAATCTGAGAAACGTAATGCTCAATGTAAGACAATAACACTTCGTGTTACTATAACACGAGCACTTATCAAACTCCCCCACACTTAAGCTTTTGCTTGTCCTTAAGCAAAAATAAAACATTAAAGTACTTGGGAAGAACAATTGAAAGTGCTCGGCCTTAGGTTTACTAAAAGTATGCAAAGGAAGAATTCTACAAGTAAGGGGAAATCAAAACATTGCATAAAGATATCATTTCTCTAGCTATAAACTTGAATAAAAAAGGACAACAACTCGAAAATGTGACCTAAGGTCAACCGTGACTAATCCCAAACATTATGCCCCGGCATTAGATTTCACTACAACCCTAACCTCTTGTTGACCTATCAACTAAGTCCCAGGGGAGTCCATCTTCCTAAACCTCACACTATGCGGGATTGCTTTAAGTTTCAGGGATTCCTACTGATTAGCCCTGTTTCTATGTATAGCTCTAACCCTTTGGTCCAGGTGAAAGAAGCCTAGTCTCAATTAAGCCCCAGCACTAGGATTCACTACAACCTTTCACTCTGTTGCTCACGCAACTAAACCCCAGGGGAGTTCATCTCCTAGCATTTCGCCTTATTTCGACTACTAAGAACTCGAGGAACACGGAGGTAGGGAAAATCACACCGGAGGGGAAAGGGGACGTTCGCTACCTCACGACTCACCAGCTCGACCCTCTTCAATCTTAAGTAGTCTAACCCTATTGGAGTTGTCACACCTCCAAATGATAACCTAGACAATTCTGAACACTAGTGTCACGGCTAAGGAAAAATCAATACAAGATGCAATTAAGGTTGAAACTCAAATTTATTCATCAATAAAAAAAAGCATAATAACAAGTCATAGAAACATAATCATCCTAGGGTTTACAAGTCCGAATAACCACAAGGGTTTTAGCTCCTCATGGAGCTATACAAATCCATCAAACTATGAGAATAAACACAAATCAAAAGCATAGATGAAATCACCTTTGTTTAGTGTGTGGCCGTGGTCTTGTGCGGCTGCCGGGCGTCGATGTCGATGCCGATGGCGCGGTTTGATCCTCCACAGGGTCCTCTCCAAACCCTAGCCGCAACCCTCTAGAAGTTAGGCGAAAAGATTGGCAAAAAGATCCAGAAAATGTCTCAAAAGCGCTCTTAAATAGTGTTGAGTCACGGCTTCAAATCGGCTGAAATCAGGATTTCACACGGCCGTGTGGAATTTCCACACACCCGTGTGAAGTCTCTGTTTTGCTAAATTTCGGCAAATAGTGAACAGTAACTTATTACAGTATTTTGCTACAGTAGCTTACTGCAGTGCTGCTACAGTGCTTTGCTGAACCGTTCCCGAGTTCATCGTTCTTCATCGAGGCCATTGAATTGGGCACACAATCAACGGTAGATCGTGCAGATTGTTTCAATCCTCCTCTTTGGTGAAATTCTCCTATGAGTTAGACTTATTGTGAATGTGACTGCCTTTATGCCGCTCCAAAGGAGGTTGGCACAAACCCACAAGTCTAGACTCGTGCCTTATTTCTTGCTTGGTTCGAGAATTCTCCAACAACGGCGAACACGATCTAACTTTGCTCTTTTTCCTCCAAACCAGCATCACAACCCTACAATGCACGAAAGCACATAAATGCACACTATTTAATGATATAATCTGATAAAAGTAATGCTCAATGTAAGATAATAACACTTCGCATTATTATAACACGAGCACTTATCAAACTCCCCCACACTTAATCTTTTGCTTGTCCTCAAACAAAAATAAAACATTAAAGTACTTGGGAAGTGATAAGTGCTTGAATATACATGTTTTACCGACTTGTTTTACATACATTGAGCATCATTTTACCATTGATTATGTCTCATAAAGTGTATTTTGGTGTTCTTTTATGCAATTAGGTTGTGGAAGTGTTAAAGGAGGAAAAGGAAGCAAAGATGGGTTATAAAGACGTATTGTTGGGAGCTTTTGTACAACACAAGTGTCAAGGCACAAGAGGGGATCATGCACATGAGGGTGTGTGCCAACTTCCTTAAGAATTCAAGATGATTTGTGTGATGGAAGGGCACAAAGGCAGTCACACCTTCATGTCCCAACTTGTGTGAAGATAGTTAAAGCTCTCAAATGATGATTCGAAGAAGAAGAAATCTTATAACTCACCATATGGACGTGTGCCCGACCATGTGGCCTCAATATGAGAGAGTTTGGATCATATTTATGAATAGTACTGTAGCAAAAGCACTGTTCATTTCACTGTAGCAGTACTGTAGCAAAATTACTGTTCACGCGACCGCGTCAAAATCTCACGCGACCGCGTGGAAATTCTGCAGCCCACGCGATCGCGTGGGATCTCACGCGGTCGCGTGAAGACACGCAGTTGGCGCGATTCAGGCTTATAAATAGCCCTTCTCGCTGGTTCTTTTATAACTTTTTTTCGCACGTTTGAAGGCAAGAGCGGCTAGGGTTTCTAGGACGAGGTCTTTGGCAATATTGGGAGTTGTTCTTCACCAACTTCGATAGATCTTTCGACGAGATAGCATCGGGGAGCCATTGGTGACCTAGCTTCGGAGAAGGTTCCTTCGAGACGTTGAACAATTCATCAAGGCTATCATCACGAATTTGAGGGGGTTTATTTTCATGGATTACATTGCTTTTTACTTCATTATCTTTTGCTTTGTAATAAGTCCCATGGAGGGCTAAACCCTAGTAGATACTTGGGCATGTGAACCTTAGGTTTCGATTCATGTATTGACTTTCTTTATGCTTTCTTTTAATTCCAAGTTTATTTGAGTTTTAATCTTGTTTAATCATTGCTTGCATGCCTTATTAATTCGTATGGTTGTTTGGTATGCTTGATTTGTTTCCTTGGTGAGAGAGAGATCTCCATTAGGGATTAGAACATACAAGATTAAAGAGGGTTGAGAGGGTGAGTCTTGAGATAGAGGAGTGTCCCCTTTCCCTTCCGATTGAGTGTTTCCTATCTCCGTATTCCCTAAGTTTTATGCAACCATATGGGGTGTGAGGTGTGAGATTGATAGATTTCTCCGCCGGGACTTTTGTAAGGGGTTAGGGATCTTTCGCCTAGAAGTAGGGTTAGATCTAATTTTAGGAATCGGTTTCACTCTTAGGTATCCCTAAAACTCATTGCGGTCATATAGGGTGTGAGGTGTTGAGATTGAGTGAATTCTCTGCTGGGACCTTGTAGGGGACTAGTATCGGTAGCCTGGAAGCAGGGATCGATTGTTCTTGGATTACCTCGACTCATAGAACTTGGTTTAGAAGTATTTAGTTAGTTTTGCACTTCATGATAGAACCTAGGGGGATCATTGCCCGAGTATCTCATCTTCATTGATTGAGATCTCCTTTACCTTTTCCTTTTATTTGTTTTCTTTCTTGCGATTTTCTTATTTTACATATTACATTCAATTGCTCCATATTATTGTTTCGACTAGATAACTAAGAATCAGTCATTACTAGTACTTCCGTTCCCTGTGGATTCGACTACCCACTCACCGGGGTAATTATTACTTCGACAACCCGTGCACTTGCGGTACACACACGCAAAAGGGTGTGTCAGGAAGAACAATTGAAAGTGCTCGGCCTTAGGTTCACCAAAAGTATGCAAAAGAAGTATTCTACAAGTAATGGGAAATCAAAACATTGCATAAGGTTATCATCGCTCTAGCTAAAAACTTGAATAAAAAAGGACAACAACTCGAAAATGTGTAAGTGTGTGCGAACTCACTCAATAGAACCCAAAAAGTACTCCTCAAGCTCTTGTTACAAGGACTTCTTTATATACACAAAGTAGGGAGGTAGTAGCTTCACACAACCTCTAAGGTAGCCCTTTCCTAGGCGGCCGCCAAATTTTTTTTTCAGCAATATAGAACTTAAAACTCACTAAAGACATTGCTAAACTAGTCCTTAAAACTTCGAGCTTGAGTTTCCAAAAGATTTCAAGAGTGAGTAGTACAATAAGAAATAATCGAGCAAAAATTCCCTAAAATTCAAGTAAAACTAGAGCATGATAGGATACAATGTTAAAAATTCTCGTAGACTCTAAGAATACAACCATTGCAACTAAGGTGAACCGCCACGAGCTACATGAACATAAACAATTGAACGCACAAGTAAAGGTGTGTGCAATGTGAACTCCCTCCCACACTTAAGATGTACATTGTCCCCAATGTACGCATACAAGCACAATAAAAAGTATAGCAATTAAAACAATTAGTGTGGAAGTGGGCAATTGAAACATTACTCCCCTGAACTCCAAGTGTTGTGTTTGATGGACCTAGGTTCATTGAGAGTTGAGTCTCAATGGGCTGTGAGGCACACACGGTCCCATGACCGTGCCTATGACTAATCCTCAAATTCCTTACATCCAAGAACATCTACACACATACACAAGGGGTTCAGTGTAGCTCAAGAAAAATCAAAATAAAACTCGAGTATATAAAAATAGAGAAATGAAATACAACTCGAGGGAAAATAAAAGAAACACAAAAAAATAAACTCAGAAGGAAGATCCTTTTTGAGTGCTACAAGTCCAAAATATGAAATAAAACTACAACTAAAATCAAAATAATAGAAAAATAAAGATAAACTATGAAGCCTCAGCGTCGGTGTCCTGTGCTGCTGGCTCAGGTGCTATGGCAGGCTCTGTGGGTACTGGTGGATTTCCCTATGGTGCGGGAGATGGTGGTGGAGTAGGTGCTCGGGGCTGGACTACGATGGGTGATGACACAGCTCGCTCAAGTAAATGTCTGATAGCGTCGAGTTGTGCTATCGTCTCTAAGTGCTGCGTGGTCTGTATTGCCTTGATCTCAGCCATCTCACTCTGTAAGACACCCACAGCACTCTCGAGGCACTCAAATTGGTCCTGCCTCGAGAAGGTGAAAAGAAGCACACTGGAGGTGGCTCTGGTGCTGTGGGTGGTGCCTCTGCCTCTGTCTGCGTCTTAGGTGGCTCCAATACTGGCTACGACCCCTCTGCCTCGGCGTGATCAAGCTGGAAGCCCTCTGCCTCAGCCATCCAGGAGACCCATACCGATGAGGAGTCTCGTGATGTAAGGGCCCGTAAAGATTACTCCAATCCTAGGATACTGGCCCTAGTGGCGCAAATACTCTGCTAAGATGTGACCTAGGTGGAGTGGAACTTCCTGTACCATGGAATATATATAGAGTAGCTCCTGACGGCTCAAAACCCCGGTGCTATCTCCTCGGCCACTCACCGACCTGCTCAGTATAGCATGAATATATCGGTAGGCTGGCCGACAGAGGCATGTCGCCTTCGAGATGCCCGGCTCCATCTACGCATAATGCCCTGTAGGCACTCTGAGGTGTCAATGCCCCTAGGTAGTCATTGGGAAGCGGCTCATACTCCTTTGATTCGGCATAGGTGCTCTCATATAGCCTCAATCTGATAAAAAATTGGCTCACACTCATACTATAACTCTGCCCAAGTGCTCAAAACTGATTAGTATCCACATCCCCAAAGTTGCTGTAGCCCCTATCGAACTCAAATGAGGCAAGTACCTCAAGTGTAAGGCTGCGGATGGCTGTCTCTTTGATTAAAAGTAAATGGCCCCAACCTCCTATGGCAAATAGCTCGTTAACCTCGTCAGCAAACTCGTTCCCTAACTGTATCCCTCTAAGTTTACTAACATCCGAGAAACGACATTGTCCAAAGCGTAGCTTCGATAACCAGTTGAATCGAGTCTGATGCTCAGGTAAGGCAAAATCAACCTGTTCTAGGGATGGGGACTGCTCACGAGGGTGTTTCCCGGCTTGCTTCTTCGACCTGGAGGCCATATCTGAAGAATTGAAGAGAAAAACGATCATTTTCACTTGAAAAACACAATCTGCAGTAATCCACACGGCCCTGTGGAAATTCCACACGCCCGTGAGGATCTTCGGGAGGACAAAGCCACATGGTCGTGGAGGCTAAAAATTTATACAAACTCATTCCGATCATTCGTAAACATTCTACAATCACTCACAAGGTGTTTGCTCGTGCAAATCGAGTGAAAGATTGCGGAATAAACCAATTAAATCAACATTGATGAAGAAAAAGGGATTGAAGTTCTTACCGACGGTGTGAATGGGGAAAACTTGAATTCGGCCGGAAAACCTCGTCTAAAACCTCTAAAACCCGAAGATAAGATTGGGAAAGTGAGAGAGGGGTTCGGAGAGTGTTTGAGAGTGATTAGATGAAGAGGCGCAGATGAAATAAAAAAGAAACTCGCTGCTTTTGAAGTCCTGCACATCTACACGGCCGTGTGCCTCTACAATTAGGGTTCACAGTGGCAGACACACGCCTTTGTGTGCACTTTGATTGCTCTCTGTACTACCCCACACGGCCGTGTGAAAACCACACACGGCTGTGTACCATCACAGGGGGCTTCATAGGGGCAGTCCCATACCTCTGTGTACTATCTGGAGAATACCTAAGGTCTCTGGAAAATTCCACACAGCTGTGTGGAAATTCCACATGGCCGTGTGCCCAACCTCGCCAAAAACACAAGGCAGGCCATAGGGGCACCCCACACGCCCGTGTGGCCTATCTGGTTTGCCCGAGAAACTCTAAGTGTTCCACACGGCCATGTGAATAATTCACATGGCCGTGTGCCTTTCACAAGTTCTCCCACAGGAGCGGCCACACGCCCCAGTGTATTCTCGGGAAAGAAGGGAACTCTCTGGAGAGGTTCACACGGCCATGTGGAAATTCCACACGGTCGTGTGCCATACCACAAGGGCACTCACAGGGATACCCACACGGCCCCTATGACACTCCGGATGAGCACTGCAGACATCCACACGGCCGTGTGGAAATTCCACATGGCAATGTTCCCTTCACAGGGTCGGTCACAGGGGCAGTTACACGGCCCTATGACGCTCCGGATGAGCACTGAGATAGTTCACACGGCTGTGTGGAATTTTCACACGGCCGTGTGTTTTCTCTGGATGACTTAGAAAAAATCACAAACTCTGTAAAAAAAATTCAGAAACACATTCTTAAAACTTAGAGCCTATATAGACTATAAAAACACGTCCAGAGATCCATGAAAACACACTCAAACGACCCAAAACTTCATCAATCAACATTTAGGCACATGAAAACATCAACGATCCACAAGAAAATCACAGCACATGTAAATAAAAATTAGGACACCAACATGAAGACTCTTATTCATACTAAAACTAAACTAGAAACTAGAAAAAACAGTAAAAGCTTGGGTTGCCTCCCAAGAAGCTCTTGTTTAACGTCACTTAGCTTGGCGTACCTGGCCTTACCTCACGGGAGTTCATGAATAAACGTTGCCCTCTTCCCTACAACCTGAAAGCATGCAGAACATAATCTTTGAAGAGTAGAGGGGGAGTTGTTGAGTTTGTTACCACAAAAGGGCGAAACACCCTTACTCCTTGAATGCCCATCCACATTTGTGTTGGGGCTCTTCTTGTGGCGTCTTCTCGACCTCCTCATCTTCTGGATCACCCTCTTTATGACTCTCGGGGCCGGCTTCACTTCATCGATGAGACCAAGTGCTAGTACATCTTCAATCTCCGTGTCTTGGTCTTGCCACCCTTCATACGAGTCCGGATTCATCATTTCCTGCACATATTCATCAACAAGTTTGATAAGTGCTTGTGTTATAGTAATGCAAAGCGTTATTATCTTACAATGAGTATACCTTTTATCAGATTTTATCACTAAATGGTGTGCATTTGTGTGCTTTTGTAAAAACACTGTAGTTAATTACTGTAGTAAAAACACTGTAGCAAAAACAGAATTTGTGTGCATTTGTAGCTAATCACCGTAGTAAAAACACTGTAGCAAGTTACTGTTCGTAGTCAGCCGAAAATCAGCAAAACAAAATTTTCACACGGACGTGTGGAAATTCTGCAGCTGGTGTGGAAAATCCACAGGGGCGTGTGGAACTCCGATTTCAGCCTATAAATAGCCCATTTTCAGATATATTTGGGGACCCTCCCCTTTTATCTCATGCCTATCTTTTGGGGGGCTTTCGGCTAGGGTTTGGAGAGGTTCTTGGAGGTCTTTGGAGGCGATTATACGGCATCGGCATTGACATCTATTGGAAGATAGCTATTGGGGAAGCTTTCATCGGCATTGATTCGGCGAGGTGTGCCCTAGGCTTGACAAAGGATTCGTTCGAGAAGACGTGCGGCTCCACAAGACCATCGATATGATCTACAAGGGAGTTTTCTTTATGGTTTTCATGCATATGTTCTTAAACTCTTTATTGATTTTGTATTGCTCCATGGAGAGCTAAACCCTAGTGGGTATTTCGACTTGTAAACCCTAGGATTATTATGTTTTTATGACATTGATATTATGCTTTTCCATTATTGATGAATAAATTCGAGTTTCAATCTTAATTATTTTTGCAATTGTTTTCCCTTAGCCGTGACACTAGGGTTGAGAACAATCTAGGTTATCCTTTGGAGGTGTGACAACTCCTATAGGGTTAGACTACTTAAGATTGAAGAGGGTTGAGAGGGTGAGTCGTGAGGTAGCGAAGCGTTCCCTTTCCCCTGCGGTGTGATTTCTCCCTACCTCCGTTTCCTTGATTTCTTAGCGATCGAAGTAGAGTCAAGTACTAAGAGATGCACTCCCTTGTGAAGGGTTGAGTGAATCCTAGGACTGGGGCTTAACTTAGATTAGGGTTCTTCCACCTGGACCAACGGGTTAGAACTACGCATAGGAACAGGTTTTATTACTAGGAGTCCCTAGAGCTTAAAGCAATCCCACGTAGTGTGAGGCTTAGGAAGATAGACTCCCCTGGGGCTTAGTTGACAAGTCAACGAGAGTCAAGGGGCGTAGTGAATTCTAATGCCGGGGCATAGTGTTGGGGTTAGTCACGGTTGACCTTAGGTTTGGGACCGTGTGTTTAAGGATATCCTTAACTCAATTAACATCAATAGGAAAGTATAATAGCATAGTCTTGCACTAGAAGCATTAGTCCTAGGGGTAACTTGTCCGGGTACCCCATCTTTATATCGATTATCTCTCCTACCTTTATTGCCCTTTTTGCACTCTTTTACTTTCTTATATATATATATCTAAATATTGAATTCTCTTATCATCGATTCCATTTATAGCTAAAATAGTGTTAACGCTTGTTTCTGAACATTATTCCCTCTGGATACGACTACTGATAAGTGCTCGTGTTATAGTAATGCGAAGTGTTATTATCTTGCAATGAGCATTAATTTAATCAGATTTTATCACTAAAAAGTGTGCAATTGTTTACTTTTATGCATTATAGGGTTGTAAAGATAAAATGAAGGAAAGGAACGAAGTTAGGTTGTGTTTGGCATTGTTGGGAAGATTTTCGGACCAAACACGGAGCAAGGCGTGAGCATAGACTTGTGAGTGTGTGCCAACCTCCTTTGGAGGGGCACAAAGGCAGTCACATTCACAATAAGTCTAACTCATGCCAACAATGAGAACTTCACCAATTAGCAAAAACACCGTAGCAAGTTACTGTTCACAATCGGCCGAAAATCAGAATTCCAGAAACTTCACACGAGCGTGTGGAAATTCCACACGGCCGTGTGAAATCCCGTTTTCAACAAATTTAAAGCCGTGACTCCACATTATAAAAGCCCGATTTGGAGACTTTTTGAGATATCTTTTGACCTATTCTTCTCCCCAACTTCTGAGAGTGCGGCTAGTGTTTTGGAGAGGACTTCGTGGAGGTTTAGAGCCCGTCATCGGCATCGTCACCGACGTACGGCGGCCGCACAAGACCACGGCCACACCATACGCAAGGGGGTTTTCATCTATGTCTTTACTTTGTGTTTTATTTCATACATTGATGAACATGTATAGCTCCATGAGGAGCTAAACCCCTTGTGGGTATTCGGACTTGTAAATTCTAGGGTTATCATGTTTCTTTGACATTGTTATTATGCTTTTCCATTATTGATGAATAAGAATTGAGTTTCAATCTTGATTTTATTTTGCTATTATTTTCCCTTAGATGTGACACTAGGGTTGAGAGTAATCTAGGTTTTCCTTTGGAGGTGTGACAACTCCTATAGGATTAGACTATTCAAGATTGAAGAGGGTTGAGAGGGAGAGTTGTGAGGTAGCGATGTACACCTTTCCCTTCCGGTGTGATTTCTCCCTACCTCCGTTTCCTTGATTTATTAGCGGTCAAGATAGAGTGAAGTGCTAGGTAGATAAACTCCCCTGGGGCTTAGTTACGCGAGTAACAGAGTGAAGGGTTGAAGTGAATCCTATGCACTGGGGCTTAATCGAGACTAGGGTTCTTCCTCCTGGACCAAAGGGTTAGAACTACACATAGGAACAGGTTTAATCACTAGGAATCCCTAGAACTTAATGCAATCCCACGTAATGTGAGGTTTAGGTAGATGTACTACCCTGGGACTTAATCGTGCGAGCGATAGAGTGAAGGGTTGTTGTGAATCCTAATACCGGGGCATAATGTTGGGGTTAGTCACGGTTGACCTTAGGTTTGGGACCGTGAGTCTAAGGATTTTCTCGACTCAATTAGCATCAATAGGAAGGTATAACAGCATAGTCTTGCACTAGAAGCATAGATCCTAGAGGTAACTTGTCCGAATACCCCACTTCATTCATTGTTAAATCCTCCTTAATCTCTTTTTCTTGCACTCTCTAATCTTTCACCTCTCTCTATTTAATTTCCTGTCTTTTAGTATAGTTGTTCTCACAATTCACACACGAATCGATTATTACTTTTCCGTACTTCGCATAGTTTTAATAGTGAAATCTCATACTCTAACTCCCTATTCCCTGTGGATTCGACTACCCTCTCACCGGGGTAACTTTTATTACTTCGACAAACCCGTGCACTTTCGAGGAGCCTGTCAACTACCCACTCACCAGGGTATTTTATTACTTCGACAACCCGTGCACTTGCGGGATACACGCAAGGGGTCGTGTCAAAGTTCATTAGTAACATCAAGATAATAGAGTACATCATGAAAGTCTAGAGAATGTCTCATGGCTTCGGCGAGACGATAAGTGAGCTTGTCATCTCCAACGCGCAATGTGAACTCTCCACCGTCCATGTCTATCAAATCCTTGGAAGTGCGCAAGAACGGCCTTCCAATAATCAGCGGTACATCGACATCCTCATCCACATCATGCACTACAAAGTCCACAAGAAAAATGTATTTATCCACTTTGACGAGCACATCTTCAATTATGCCCCTTGGATGCCTAACTGATCGATCGGCGAGCTGAAGTGTTATCCGAGTGGGCCTAGGCTCTCGCAAGCCTAGCTTCTTGAAGAATGAGTAAGGTATGACATTAATACTTGCTCCAGAATCTGCCAATACCATCTCCTCACCCATATCACCAATGTTGCATGGAATGATGAAGCTTTTGGGGTCTTTTCTCTTGCTCGGCATATTCTTTTGCAACACCGCCGAGCAAGTGGCATCTAAAATCACAGATGGACTCTACTCCAATTTCCTCTTGTTGGTCAAGAGGTCCTTTAATAACTTCGCCTACTTAGGCATTTGGGACAACACCTCCACGAAAGGAATGTTGATGTGCAACTGCTTGAACAACCCCAAAAATTTCTTGTACTGCTTGTCTTCTTGATCATTCTTCAAGAGGGAAGGATAAGGAATTCTTGGCTTGCAAGGTGGGGGTGCCGCCTCCTTCTCTTTTGATGCTTCCTCCACATCCACCACTTGAGGTGCTTCATCATTCTTCTTTTCAAGAGGGAGACTACGCTCAACCTCTCGGCCACTTCTCAAGGAAATTGTTTTCAATTGCTCCCTCGGATTTGTCTTGACTCGTTCCTTACTCGGCCACTTCTCTTTTGATGCTTCCTCCACACCACCCACTAGTCTAGACTGGTGCCTTGTTCCTTGCTTGGTCTGAAAAATTCCCCAACAACGGCGAACACGTTCTAACTTTGTTCTTCTTCTCCAAACTAGCTCCACAAACCTACAATTCACAAAAGCACACAAATGCACACAATTTAGTGATAAAATCTGATAAAAGTAATGCTCATTGTAAGATAATAACACTTTGCATTACTATAACACAAGCACTTATCAAACTCCCCCATACTTAAGCTTTTGCTTGTCCTCAAGCAAAAATAAAACATTAAAGTACTTATGAAGAACAATTGAAAGTGCTTGGCCTTAGGTTCACCAAAAGTATGCAAAAGAAGTATTCTACAAGTAAGGGGAAATCAAAACATTGCATAAAGATATCATTGCTCTAGCTATAAACTTGAATAAAAAAGGACAATAACTCGAAAATGTGTAAGTGTGTGTGAACTCACTCAAGATAACCCAAAAAGTACTCCTCAAACTCTTGTTAAAAAGGACTTATTTATATACAAAAATAAACGAAGTAGTAGCTTCAAACAACCTCTAAGGTAGCCCTTTCCTAGGCGGCCGCCAAAGGTGGCTTTCACACTTTTGAGGAGGTAGCTCTTTCTACCGGGGTAGTAGCTTTCACACTTCCCATGAGATAGCTCTTTCTCTCATTAGGGCATAACTTGTATCCGACTTATGATAGTAGCTACATACTTCATGAGAGGTAGCTCTTTCCACCCCAAATGCACAAATAAACCAAACAAATATTCACAAATTCACTTTTCTTTTTCTCTTTTTCATTTGTTTCATTTTTTTCCATGTATTTCTCAATACAAAACTAAGAACTTACTAAAACAATGATAAACTAGCCCTTAAAAACATCAAGCTTGAGTTTCCAAAAGATTCCTAGAGTGAGTTGTGCAATATAAGATAATCGAGCAAAAAATCCCTAAAATTCAAGTAGAAACTAGTGCATGATGAGACACAATGTTAAAAATTCTCGTAAACTCTAAGAATACAACCATTGCAACTAAGGTGAACCGCCATGGGCTACATGAGCATAAACAATTGAACGCACAAGCAATGGTGTGTGCAATGTGAACTCCCCCCACACTTAAGATGTACATTGTCCCCAATGTACGCATGCAAGCACAATAAAATGAATAACAAGTTAAACAATTATTGTGGAAGTGGGCAATTGAAACATTACTCCCCTGAACTTCAAGTGTTGCATTTGATGGAGCTAGGTTCATTGAGAGTTGAGTCTCAATGGGTTGTGAAGCGCACACGGTCCCATGACCGTGCCTATGACTATTCCTCAAGTTCCTTACATCTAAGACCATCTGCACACATACACAAGGGGTTCAGTATAGCTCCAAAAATAAATAATAAATAAAACTTGAGTATATAAAGATAGAGAAATGAAATACAACTCGAAGAAAAATAAGCAACAGAAAAGATAAACTCAGAAGGAAAGTCCTTTCTGAGCACTACTAGTCCAAACTATGAAATAAAAGTATAAAAGAAATCAAAATAACAGAAAATAAAGATAAAACTATGATGCCTCGGCGTCGGTGTCATGTGCTGCTGGCTCAAGTATTGTGGCATGCTCTATGAATACTGGTGGATCAGCCTGTGGTGTGGGAGATGGTGGTGGAGTAGGTGCTCGGGGCTGGACCACGAAGGATGATGACACAGTTCGCTGAAGTAACTGTCTGATAGCGTCAAACTGTGACATCGTCTCTAAGTGCTGCGTGGTCTGGGTAGCCCTGATCTCGGCCACCTCACTCTGTAGTACACTCACAGCACTCTCGAGGCGCTCAAGTCTGTCCTGGCTCCAGTGCTGTGGGTGGTGCCTCTACCTCTGTCTACGTCTGAGGTGGCTCAAATGCTGCCTGCTCTGCCTGTGCCTCGGCCTGGTCTGGCTACGGTATGATCAACACATAGACTCCAAGTCCTCCTCTACATACCATACCCATCAGCCTCAGGGTCTCTGTGCCTAGCAGAGCCGTGCAGCAGTCTTCTCTGCCCTGCGCACCCCATCTCTTAGTCATAAACCAACAAATAATCGGGTGATGTACGGGCCCGTGAATATGACTCCAACCCTGGGGTACTTGCCCTGGTGGCGTATGTACTCAGCGATAATGTACCCCAGGTGGAGTGGCTCGCTCTCCACCATAGAATATAAGTACAAGAGCTCCAGGAGGCTCAGGACTCCCGTACTGTCTCCACGGCCATTCACTGAGCGGCTAAGGATGGTGTGGATGTATTTGTATGATGCCCTGGATAAGCATGTGGCCTTGGACACCCCTGGCTCATACTGTCCCTGGCCACATACTCTATTGTATGCACACTGTCGAGTCAGAGTACCAGGATAATCGGTCGGTAGCTGCCCATACTCCTCCGTCTCAGTGAATGCCTCATCGTACAACCCCATCCGTACTAAAAACTACGTCATGCTTAAGCTAAAATGTGGACCAAGGGCCCGGAACTGGATAGTATCAACATCAGCAAAGCTGTCGTACCCTCGGTCAAACTCGAACGATGATAGTACCTCGAGCGTGAGCGATCTAATAGCTGGCCCTCGGATGGACAGTAACCTGCTCCAACTCCCTACTGAGAGAAGCTCCTCCACCTCCTCGGCCAACTCTACTCCTCTATGAATATCTCGCAATATACTCATGTCATGCCCCGACCCGCGGGCCCACGGGACGCGACAATCGCGAGGAGGGATGCTCCGCCACTCAACCCTCAGGACAGCGCAAGGCTGAACAACAACGTGGAATTCCACAATATTAAACTAAAAACACAAGAGCGAAAGTAACAACAACAACAACGACGACAATGATGATATACAACAGTAAACAAGATCACAGGTGCATAGGGAGCTATAACAACAATAACAAGTCTTAATACATCAGAGTTTCAAAGTTGAGATAAATACAAAACATACAACAGGGTTTACTACAAACTAGTGGATCCAGAAGATAGGACTACATGTTCATGACCAAAAAGAAACATACATGAAACAGAAAAGATACACAGAAGATGGAACACCAACAAATAAATACCCAGCACAATGCGCACCGCCTCACCTACTACCTGCAACAGTCTAGGAGAAGAAAGAGGGTGAACAACTAGCGTTACTCAGTGAGGGGAGACTAGCACAACCTCACCAGAAATACCAATAACAAAGATAACAATAAAGCATCAAAATAAGCATTTTACCAAAACCAAGATAAACATTTAGAACATAATTATATACAATAGCAAACTTAACATAGCAAGATTATAATCACCTCAAATCCGATAAAATACTGAACGTTGATTCAATATAAAGAAGAATAAGTCAAACATCAACCCAAACATGCCCTCATAGTAAATGTCCAGTCTGAGCTTGGCCTCGTAGTAAATGTCCAGTCTGAGCTAGCCCTCGTAGTAAATGCCCAGTATGAGCTGGCCCTCATATTAAATGTCCAGTCTGAGCTGGCCCTCATAGTAAATGTCCAGTCTGAGCTGGCCCTCATAGTAAATGCCCAGTATGAGCTGGCCCTCATATTAAATGTCCAGTCTGAGCTGGCCCTCATAGTAAATGTCCAGTCTGAGCTGGCCCTCGTAGTAAATTCACTAACAAAACCAACAATACAAACAATTGCCACACAAAGCACAAAAGCTAACAAAAACACCCAACCAATAACAATACTTTCGCATTCCCGCGAGGAATCAATAGAAGTACAATCAAACTTCAAGTTTTTAAACACAAGGGGATAAGCAAATTCCAATACAAGGAATAACATGGAAAACCTCAACAAATTCCAAAACAAGTTCCAAGCTTTAGAATTCTCAAAAACCCAATAATTCCACAACAAATCCTAAGTTTAACACAAACAAAGGTTTCGCAACCTCGATGAAGTGATAATCCAACACAACCCGAACATTTGCGAATCAATTAACACATAAGACATTCAAGATCAACTCAATAGAAATCATCATTCACCAAAATGCCAAACAAGTATAAGTTGAGAAAACTCTACTCAAAAGATGATACGGTTGTATATGAATGCAATATAAGTGTGTGCTCATGAGTTATATCTAGCTATCAGCATTCATCCAATAAGGCAATGCATAAATATCCCACTCACTGAATTGGCGATCCACCTTCCTCGGAAGCTACTCCTAGGCTACTCCCTTGCCTCGAGTCAAAGCATCTTCTCCTTGCCAAAGCACCACAAACACAATGTTAGCACAAGCAACATAAGGAAACCCTAGGTTTCCCCTACCAACAACCCTAACCGACTCTAAGGTTTGCTCTTCTAACCATAGAGGCTACCAAAGAGATCCTAAGGGTTAAAGACTCACTCTCTAACCCAAAGAAACCAAGAAAACAAGGGGAGACGGCCAGAGCAACAATAGCTCCAAAACAAGCAAGAAGAACACTCAAGGGTTCTTGAGATCAAAGGCAAGCAATGAGGCCAAAAGCTTCTCTCAAGATTCACAACCAATAAACAAGAATGAATACAAGGATTAAACTCCTCTCAAGGTTCCCAACAAACCCTAGAATCATCATCCAAAGAAGAGGAAGAAACAAGAAGCAAAGAAGAGGAGAAGAGCTTACCTAGAACAACAAAGGGATTGGTTTGCAAGCTCCACAACCAAGCCCAAAATCTCCTCCAAAACCAGCCATAAACTCTCAAGAATGGTGGAGGAAGAGAAGGGGAAGGAGTGAGGTGTTTTAGGGAGAAAAAATGAAGACAAGAGGGTTAAAATAGAGTTTATAAAGGGAAAAACGAAGGGTTGTGCGGTTGGTGTGCGGCCCCGCGCAGTGACCGCACAACACTTAGCCTGGGGTGTGCGGCCAGTGTGCGGCCCCGCACAGTGGCAGCACACCCTCTGCCAAGGATGTCCACATCCCCTTTAAAACCCTCAAAACTCGACCTAAAACGCTCGGCAAGCCTCACCAACTCAAAACAAAGAGGAACTCACCCAAAACTACAAGTAATTAAACAAGGAATGATCGAAAACACCGATCTACACAAGAGGGAAAAACCCGAAATACTACAACTCAAATCTGGGAAACGGGTCTGTCTAAACCTGAGTTCCGATAATCGCTTGAAACGGACCGGATGCTCGGGTAAAGAGAAGTCAATCTCTTCTGGAGGGGATGAAGAAGGCTCACAGGGGTATTTCCCAGCTTGCTTCTTTGATCTGGAGGCCATATTTGCAGAATTGAAAAGAGAAACGATCAAATTTACTTGAAAAACACTGATAAGTCTCTAAATGTATTCATTTTAGTATATGTATTTTATACACTTTGCATGTATTTTATTACGTTTTATTGCCCGTTTTATGCTTAATCGAGTCATATTTACTTTGTAGGGCAGGTAGAAGCCATGGAGATCATGAAGACATAATTTGGGCGGAAAAAAGAAGAAAAACAGGTCGCAGCACTGTAGCATATTTATTGTAGTTGAAGCACTGTAGCACACGGGGAGTCTTCGGGCAGAAAAAAAAACCCCAGAGACTTTTGCCAAAGTCTCACGGCCTCGTGTGCTACCCCGTGACGAAATTCCAGAGCCTTTTACCTAACCTTCACTCCCCTCTTCACTACCCAGTGAACATCTTCACCACCGAGTGAGCCACCCAGTGAAGAAATTCCAGAGCTTTTTACCTAACCTTTACTTCCTTCTTCACTACTCAGTGAACATCTTCACCACCCGGTGAGCTACCCCATGAGGCTCGGGATTTGGTGTTTCTTTGACTTAATTTGCATCCTCACAGTCCCCTATACAGCCCGTATGCTTTGGGGGTATATATGGGGTCTTCTAGGGCTTTTCTAAGGGACCTTTGGCCGGCACATTCAAGGGGAGAGCGAAAACATCTTTTGGAAGACGACGATTTGGAGCCAAAGAGGAAGCAAGCATCATCATCATCAAGGGGAGAAGCTTCACCATCAAGAGAGCAAGGTTCCAAGCCATGGGAAGTGTCATTCGGCATCTCTTGCACGGGGGAAAGCATCATTTGGCCGGACCTCCACCTTCCTATTCATCATTTCATCTAGGGAGTGTCATTTATGAGCTTTTTGTGTGATTTACTTTACCTTATTGTTCTTGTTTGTATGATGGCACACTAGACCTCCAAGGCCACTAGATGTTGGTGAACTTTGGTGGGGTTCATCATGTAGTTTGGATGATTTGTACTTAATGTCATGTTTTGGGTTGATTTATGGTTTTGTTCATTGTGTTTCTTGCCTAGAACTACTTGAACGCGAAATCCGTAGTTCTTTCTTGAGTTATACATGTAGATGTGACCTACTCACGTGTATTAGTTCTTTAATGAACGAAAAGGGGGTTTCTTGTATTGATATGCCGAGAAATTGGATATCAATAGCCCTCCGACCTTTAAGGGTAAACTAGTGTTTAGGGTACCCTTATCATGGATCTCCTTGTACTTAATGCAATCATAGGAACACTGGTTAGGAAGAGTTTCCAACCGATATTCGTATGGGATTAGAGTTCAATCGCCGAGAAATTTGGGTTGATCTAATCTTGAGATCCGTCGGTCTAAATCAACCAAGCTACCTTATTACTGTTCATCCATATGTCATGATGACTACTCAAGGGGATCCACATACATAGGCCTTCGCACATTACTGTAGCACTTGCAACCACATTGTTTGTCCTTAAACTTGTATATCCATTTCATGATCATTTTGTCATTTCAATTAGAGTAACAAATCATGCTTAAAACGTTAGGTTAGATAGTAGGCGACAAAGGAGTAATAGTAGATCCTTAACCCCGTGGAATATGATCCTCATGCCTTCGCACGAGTTATTACTTGGCGACCCCGTACACTTGCGGGATCCTCTACCAAGTTTTTGGCGCCGTTGCCGGGGAGCACTTAAGGAATTCTAGGAAACTTCTTGCTTATTGCTCTAGCCATTTATTTATTGTCTATTTTCTGTTCTTTTGTTTTCATTTCTTTTGAGCTTAACTTGTTCTATCTTTCTTGAGCTTGCAAGGTACCGTGTATGACACGTGGAAATCCGGCAAACTTGATTGAGCCGGATAGTGAAATAGAGAGGACCTTGCATCGCAGAAGAAGAGAAGTTGGTGAAAGCTCAAGTGAGCAAAACATTTTGGTTCAGGATTTATCATCATCCGCCATGGCAGAGGAAAGACGAACGTTGTTCGAATATGAAAGGCCACAATTTACGGGTGAAGAATTTAGTGTTCAAGAACCTACCATTGCAACCAATAATTTCGAAATCAAGGCAAGCACAATTGGCATGGTCTAGAATTCAGTTCAGTTTAATGGCCTTGCTAATGAAGATGCACATGATCACCTTGCCCGTTTCCTCCAAATTTGCTCTACATTCAAGATAAATGGGGTAACGGATGATGCAATCCGGTTGCGACTTTTCCCATTCAGCCTTAGGGATGCGGCATACCAATGGCTCACATCTCTACCGCCGGGTTCAATCAAGACATGGAAAGACATGGTCGAGAAATTTCTTGGAAGATACTTTCCTCCTAGCAAAGCGGCAAAATTGAGGCAAGAAATTTCAGCTTTTAGGCAAGGAGAGTTTGAGAGTTTATTTGAGGCTTATCAGAGATTCAAGGACCTCCTTCGAAGATGCCCTCATCATGGGTTTACTTCATGGATGCGGGTGCAAATCATCTATAATGGGATGAATTATGCCACCCACCAACTCATTGACGTCGTGGCGGGTGGATCACTTAGCAACAAGTACCCCGATGAGGCCGAGCAACTACTTGAGTCTATGGCAAGCAATTAATCTCATTGGGCCTCGAGAGGAACACCACAAAAAGGGGCGGGGATCTATGAAGTTAATTCCAATGATGCTTTTGCCGCAAAGGTTAATATGTTGTCTAGGAAGCTAGACACGCTCATGGGCAGTAGTTCAAAGTCTGAAATAGTGATGAGTTGTAGCACTTGTGGTGGTGGACATGGGGCCGCCCAATGTCCTATTGCTAGCTCCTCCGTCGTGCCCATTGAGACCGTTGATTACATTGGGGGCCCAAGGCCGCAAGGAAATCCATACAGCTCTACCTTCAATCTGGGGTGGAAGTACCACCCTAACTTCTCATGGAATCAAGGGCAACAACAAAAGGTTGGCCCCCCTCAGAACCTTCAAGTACAACCACCTTTGCAAGAGAAGAGGTTTACCACTGAAGATGTACTTGCTAAGTTCATGATAGGTACCGAATTGAGGTTTAACAAGGTAAATTCTCAGCTCAATGATTTTTTATCCATCTTGAGAAATCTTCAAGCCTCGGTGCAATCACTTAAACATCAGGTGCGGTAACTTGCCAAGGCAAATTCAGAACGACCTTCAGGAAGTCTTTCTAGTAGCATCGAAGAGAATCCAAGGGAGCACTTGAAGCCCATTGTCCTTAGAAGTGGAAAACAAGTGGAGACAAGGGTCGAAATTGACCCAAGTGTCAAGGATACCGGGTTACCCAAGTGTCAACGAAACTCATCCTTGGGGACAATCAAAACCACCAGAGTACAAGCCTCAAATTCCTTATCCGACTAGGTTGAAGCAAGACAAGGAGGATGTTCAATTTAGAAAATTCATCAACATCTTCAAATAACTCCACATCAACATCCCGATAGTTGAAGCTTTGACTCAAATGCCCAAATATGGGAAGTTTCTGAATTAACTCCTCACCAATAAAAGAAAATTTAAAGAGGAAGGCACCATGGCACTCTCGGGAAATTGTTCAGCTATTCTAGAAAAGAAGCTCCCACAAAAATTGAAGGATCCGGGAAGTTTCATAATCCCATGTGTGCTTGAAGATGGAGTTCAAGAAAATGCATTAGCGGATTCGGGGGCTAGCATTAACATCATACCCTACACCATGTTTTTGAAGCTCGGTTTGGATGAGCTTAGACCCACGAGGATGACTTTGCAATTGGCAGATCGATCTAACAAGAAAACCTCGTGGGATCGTGGAAGATGTAAATGTTCGAGTCAACAAATTTGTCTTTCCGGTGGATTTTGTCATCATGGACATTGATGAAGATGTGGAAACACCGTTAATTCTTGGTTGGCCATTCTTAAGTACCTCGGGTGCCCTACTTGGCCTCAAAGGAGGAAAATTGACACTAAGGGTCTGAGAGAAGGAAGAAGCATACACGTTGCCGGCGGCCATGAAACACTCGCTTGACTATGATGACAAACTTTATTTCATTGATGATACTGACCTCCTGATTTCTGATTGTGTGCAGGAGGTGTTGTCATTAAACCCCTTGGACAAGTATTTGGAGGAGCTTGGGAATGGAGTACACGAAGAACCTCACTCTCCCCCTCCAAGTCAAAATTTGGATCAACCAAAGGAGAAGGCAATTTCTTTGAGTATTTTTCTTTACTAGTTTTGCAATTGAATAAGTCCTTGTTCACATGTGTCTCACATTTTTTTTACTTTCGTCTAGAGTGTGGCATTATCATTTTCATTGGTGTGTTTTACTTATTTTCATCACCATTTCACGCTCTAGATCGAGTTTTTTTTTTCGTATTTCTTTCAAGTGGGAGGTGTTCCTAATCACTTCATCGCTTTGAATGAGAGTTTTGGGAGGCATTTTTTTTTTGCCAATTTGAGCATTCCCCAGGTCCTCACGGCCCCAAGAGGCTGTTTAGAGGGCCGTGAGATCATTGGCCGAGAGTTTGGCCTAGGGTACACGGCTCCCTCACAGCCCACTTGGGGGCCGTGAGCCCTTGGCCGAGAATTTGGCCTATGGCTCATGGCCCTCCTCACCCCGTGAGGACAGCCGTGAGGCACGGGGTAAAAGGGCCCTTGTGCCCCTCTTTTCCATTGTCTTCATCTTCTTCATCTCCTCTTCAAAACACCAAAGTTTCTCCTTCATTCTTTCTCATTTCTTGGCCAAATCTCCTCATTTTTCTTCCTAGATCACCTCCTAAACACTTTGAGACTTTGATCTAGTGGTTTTCCAAGGTTTTCAAGCAAGTTTCATCAAGGTTTAATCAGTAAGCTTTTTGATGCCCTAATTTCTTCTTTTCCATTTTTCATGGTTTCTTTGAGTTTCTTTGTGGTTGATTTCAAGTATTTTGCTTGCATTTGATGTTGTGAATCGTGTATGATCAATTCCCATTGAATTTTTGTACAAATTTTCAGATTTTTTAAAGTGGGAGGAAGTGCTTTATGTGGAATAGTGTCCTCACAGCCGTGAGGACACTATTCATATTATAAACTGATTTTTCTCTCCATTTCTTGCTTTGTTTTTGGCATTCTTTCATATCTCTTAGGACTCACAAGGTTTATACACATTGTAGGGATGCCGAATGTCAAGAAACTCGCCTCAAAACATCCAAGGACTTCTACTCAACCCCCCGAAGAGCCCCATCTTGCACATGCCCTCCACAAAGCAAGATACGAGGTTTTGAAGACCAAGACATTTGGCACTCTTCGAAACATTGAGTGGGGAATCTTAGGGACAATTGGTATTACTGAGCAAGTGAAAGAATTGCTATCACAAAATGGTTGGGAGAACCTTTTCTCCATTGATGAGCCTACTTTTCGCCAACTCACCTTGGAGGTCCTTAGTACTTTTGAAGCTCGCCAAGACGAAAGATCTCTCATTTCTCGGAAACAAGGTGTTGTTCACTTCCAAGATTTTGGGAGGACCTATGATATGAATCATTTGAAGTTCGCCAAGTATTTGGGGATTCATGATGAGGACTACACTAGTTCATTATCGGTTGGCCAACTCCAAATTGATTTCCCAAGAAGCACGAGTATGAGGAATTATTGGGCCACCATAGCTCCAAGCAACACCAAGAACACTCGAAAGGCATCCCGGATTGCGGACCCTATACAGGGATATATTCATGCACTGATTACTCGTACCATCAGGGATAGGCGGGACAGTCTTGGATGGGTTTCTCAGTCTGACCTACTCATCTTATACGGGATTTTTGAGCAGTATCCTCTCCATATGGGGCACATTGTGGCCGATGCTTTTATACATCAGGCGTAGTTCGCACGATTTGGTGCCATCTTCATGGGTCCATACATCACTAGATTCATACGAGGCATGAATTTGTTGGATCGTGCGCGTGACATGACCATCGTAGGGGGTGTGGCACCCCTCAGTACGACAATCCTGTAGGCTTCTAGTTTAATAGAGAAGAGAGCAACCATTACAGGCTCTCTTGAAACTCAATTGTAGGAGGATCCAGTGTGCTAGAGGAATCAGACTCAGAGCCTGAGAATGCGCCCGCTCTCGCTCAGGGCACTGCATTACCACTGGATTTTGATGCTAGGCTGTGAGGTATGGAGAGCGACATCTTAGATATTCGTCACGAGCAGCGCGAGATGTGAGGTCAGCTCTTTCAAATCCTAGAGGGACAGCGGCAGCTCACAGAGGACTTTCGCCAGTTTACCATTTCCTCTCGTGCCTCATCTTCACAACCCGCCACCACATCTTGCGCCGCCACACCTGCACCACCCCTCAACGACGACTAGTCTTCACTTGAGCATGGACATTTATTTATTACTTTAGTGTGTTTTGTTATTTCTGTTTTTAGCATGTGTGTTTGTTTGGGTTGAATAAGTTAGAAAGGGCCATGCCCTAAGCAACATTTTGTAGAACTTTTTGTACTTTTATCTAGCTTGCGTGTTTGACTGCTCCCTAGTGTTTTGTCTTTACATTTTGTTTAATTTTGTGGAATGATGATTTGCCCTTGTGTCTTGCAGGGCATTGAGGGAAATTTGGTGAGCCTCTCCACATTTTGTGGAAGCCAGATGCGACAAGTATTGCTCGCCATACAAGTTGTACGGGTCACTTCTCACCATTTTTACAAGATAAACTGGGGAAGTTCGTTTTCACCGTCCTCTATTGTTTTTATTGCATATATTACTTTGTTATTCATGATTAGTGTACATTGAGGGCAATGTACAACACTAAGTGTGGGGATGGGTGTATTACATGTACTTAGGGACGTATTTACATGCTAGTGTTATCAATGATGGCTTTGTTCATTCTTGTGAGATTCTTTTAGCATGGATTAATGATTGATGTGAGTTACACAGTTTTTTGTGCTCTATTGAATCCTGTTTCACCTCTAGTATTGTCATGTGCACTGAATTTTTTTTATTGATGCCCTGGGAATAGCCAAAACGACTACTTTAACTCTCTTATATGCTTAACACGCATTTTTGAGTACTTGGCCTTAGAATATTAAGTTCTACCCCTCAATGAATTCTTAAGAACTTCTTAGTCTTGTTTGAGCTAGTCCTAGTGTTGTGACTTGTAGAACACTCTAAGGATATGATCTAAGGTGAATATGAAAAAAAAAGTCTTTGTTAGTATTCCTCTGCTAAAAAACATGAATGCATCTATGTAGACTGTAATCGAGTAAGTTGGGTGACTACTGTGCCTAACCAGTGATAAGTGCTCGTGTTATAGTAATGCGACGCGTTATTATCTTGCGGTGAGCATTGATTTAATCATATTTTATCACTAAAAAGTGTGCATTTGTTTACTTTTGTGCATTATAGGGTTGTGAAGATAAATTGGAGAAAAGGAACGAAGTTAGATCGTGTTTGCCGTTGTTGGGGAGATTCTCACACTAAGGAAGGAGCAAGGCATGGGCATAGACTTGTGAGTGTGTGCCAACCTCCTTTGGAGGGGCACAAAGGTAGTTACATTCACAATAAGTCTAACTCGTGTTGCCACAGCAGCATTGCAGCAAGTTATTGTATCAAAAACACTGTAGCAAGCTACTATTTATTTTCGGCCAAAATTCAGAAAACCAGAGAGTTTACACGGGCGTGTGGAACTCCGATTTCAGCCTATAAATAGCCCGTTTTCAGATCTATTTGAGGACCCTCCCCTTCTATCTCTTGCCTATCTTTTGGGGGCTTTTGGCTAAGGTTTGGAGAGGTTCTTGGAGGTCTTTGGAGGCGATTATACGGTATCGGCATCGACATCTATTGGAAGATAGCTATTAGGGGAGCTTTCGTCGGCATCAATTCGGCGAGGTGTGCCCTAGGCTTGACAAGGGATTCATTGGAGAAGACGTGCGGCTCCACAAGACCATCGATACGATCTACAAGGGGGTTTTCTTTATGGTTTTCATGCATATGTTCTTAAACTCTTTATTGATTTTGTATTGCTCCATCGAGAGCTAAACCCTAGTGGGTATTTGGACTTGTAAACCCTAGGATTATTATGTTTCTATGACATTGATATTATGCTTTTCCATTATTGATGAATAAATTCGAGTTTCAATCTTAATTATCTTTTGAAATTGTTTTTCCTTAGCCGTGACACTAGGGTTGAGAACAACCTAGGTTATCCTTTTGAGGTGTGACAACTCCTATAGGGTTAGACTACTTGAGATTGAAGAGGGTTGAGAGGGTGAGTCGTGAGGTAGAGAAGCGTCCCCTTTCCCCTCCGGTGTGATTTCTCCCTACCTCCGTTTTCTTGATTTCTTAGCGATCGAAGTAGAGTCAAGTACTAAGAGATGCACTCCCTTGCGAAGGGTTGAGTGAATCCTAGGACTGGGGCTTAATTTAGATTAGGGTTCTTCCACCTGGACCAAAGGGTTAGAACTACATATAGGAACAGGTTTTATCACTAGGAATCCCTAGAGCTTAAAGCAATCCCACGTAGTGTGAGGCTTAGGAAGATAGACTCCCCTGGGGCTTAGTTGACAGGTCAACGAGAATCAAGGGTCGTAGTGAATACTAATGCCGGGGCATAGTGTTGGGGTTAGTCACGGTTGACCTTAGGTTTGGGACCGTGTGTTTAAGGATATCCTCGACTCAATTAACATCAATAGGAAAGTACAAGAGAAAGACATGACTCCTTTCTATGTATTGGATGACCTTTTTTGCCGAGACCTTGCACTAACCCCACCTCTCGTAGTGCCTCCAACCCGTCCTTGGTCTCTTTAGGTGCTATGGTGAAGCTTGATCGTCGATCTCATCAACGTTCTCCCGGTGGAGAGAAGAGTCCCCGAACAAAGATGAGATAGAAACCCTAAGATCTGTAGTTAAAAAGGCAGTTTCTGGGCCTGACACGGTCTTGTTCAGACAGTGTGCTTTTCTGAGGATTCTTTGGGTGAAACTCCTGAGATATGCAACAGTTTGGGCATGGGCGTGTGATCCCCGTGTCACTCCTAAGAGGGGTTCTCCTGAGATTTGGAGCGGCATGGGCATGGGCGTGCGGTGACCGTGTTCTGCATGGGAGACTCTCGTGTCATGATTTTGCTGGTTTTCTCTCCAGGATGGGATTTGCAATAGATTGGACACGGCCATGTTCTGCTTGTGTTAGCTAGTTCTCTTTCCCCGTTCCTTGAACAGGCTTGAAACACACACGGTTTCACCCCAAAATGATTCAAGCCCTCAATTCCTGCACAAAGAACATCATATCTTGAATAGCACCAATTATACACAAAAATATGCTAAAGGACAACTAAAAGAATAGAGTAAAAGGCATAAAAACATGATATAAAATGCACTCATCAAGCACACACATGTATCTTTGGGATGTACCTGGTAGACATTTAGGGCAAGATAGCGTGCACTAGTCTTAAGGATCACTCCAGGGCATTACTCTTGCATTACCAAAACACTCAACCCTAATCTCCTACCTTCCCCACCAATTTATCTTTTCTTAATTGTTTCATAATTCACTCTCCCTTAATTCGTGTTTACTAGACATCAATAGAGCAGTTAGTACTTTGAGTACTGTTCCATGTGGTTCGACAACCCTACCCCTCACGGGATACCACTTTATTACTTATTTGCGACCCGTAGACTTGCGGTTGGCACATCAATAACAATCATCCAAAATACATGATGAACCCTCCAAGGTATATTAACATCCGGTGGCCTTGGGGGTGTAGTGTACCATCAAACAAATGTAAGCAATAATGTAGATCAAAACATAATAAAAGTTCATAGAAGACACTCTATTGATGAAATGATGAAGAAGAAAGTGGAGATCGGGCCAAATGACGCTTTCCCTTTCCAAGGATTGCTGAATAAAGCTTCCCCTAGCCAAAGGCTACTTCCCAGCCCTAGGATTTCTTCCTTCCTTGATGATGGATTTCCCATTTAAAAGATGATGCCTTGAAGCCTCTCAAGCCCTTGAACTTTGCCTTGAAAGATTTCTTCATTTCTAGGTTTCCTTCTCTCCCAAATGGTGGTAAAAGCTCTCTTTGTCAGCTCTAGAATGTTTCTTTTATATCCCCAAGTAATATGGATCATATGGGAGTCATATGGAGACCGTATGAAGCCCAAAACTTTGATAATTCCATTCATACCAGGGTCAATACGAGGGTCCATGCGGGTCAGATAAGAAGCCGTATGGAGGTCGCATGAGTTAGACAAAAGTTTCTGTCTTAAAAACTCTCCATGTGCTACAATCGATTTGCTACAGTAATCCAGGTGCAGTTGTTGTGCTACAATAAATACGTTACAGTACTACAAACCCTGGTGTGAATCTTCTATTTCATTTACCCTGATCTGGTCTAGCTTGATGACTTCCATCAGTACAGCTCTAGATGCGAATCACTCCACACACAATTAATATCGAGTCTTAAAATATCAAGTTCTACTTCAATAAAAACCCAAGATCCTTTTAATTCCTAGATTTGGGACTAAACCCCCCCTTTTTTTTTTTTCAAAATCACTAAGTAGGAAGTCAAAAAGATCAAAAGGGTTCTTAATTTTTTTTTTATTTATTTTTTCTTGAGTTTGACTAACATAGGTTGCATAAAATCCTTTAGGAGGATGCACATGCTGGTTAGGCACAAAAGTCACCCAACTACTCGATTACGGATCCACATAAACACATTCATGCTTTACTAGCAATGGAATACTGACATAGACTCCTTTTTCTTTTTTTTATTTTTCACATATACCTAGATCATATCTTTAGACTGCTCTACATGCCACAATACTAGGACTAACTCAACAAGACTTAAAATTTCTTAAGACTCCATTGAAGGATAGAACTTAGTATTCTAAGACCAAGTAATCAAAGTTGTGTGTTAAGCATACAAGAGAGTTAGAGTAGTCGTGTTGGCTTTTCCCAAGGCATCAGCAAAAGATTCAGTGTACAAGACAATACTAGAGGTGAAATAGGGTTCAAGAGAGCACAATAATATGTAACTCACATCAATCATTAATCCAAGCTAGAAGAATCTTACAAGAATGTCAAAGCCATCATAGGTAACACTAGGATGTAAACAATGGCCCTAACAAATGAAATACACCCATCCCTACACCTAGTGTTGTACATTGTCCCCAATATACATTACTCATGAGAAGTAAGGTAAAATAAGCAATGACAACAATAGAGGTGGGTGAAAACGAACTTCACCACTTAATGTTGTGCATGTGGCAAGGTGTGAACTAAACACAAGGTGCAGCGAGCTATACATGTCAGGTTCGATCTCCATTGAATGTGGAAAGGCTCACCAAACTCCCTTAATGGCCGCAAGGCAAAAAGTGGGCATCATTATTCTATAGAAAACATTTAAACACAAAAAATAACATAGTGGTATCCCACGAGGGGTAGGGTTGTCGAACCAAAGGGACTGGACTCCTAGTACTAATTAATCTTCTAATATCTAACTGATCAACAATAGAAAGTAAGAGGATTAAAACTAGATCCTAAAAGGGGAAGGATGACAGGTAAGGGATGGAATGGAACTAGGTGAGATACACAGAGATAGAGTATTGCCCGGGATTAATCCCTGGAGAAACATACAATGGACTTGCTTCTAATACCTACCAAGTACATCCTAAGGTTCTTGTGTGTGCTCAATAGCAATGTTGCATCTATGGTTTTCAAATACACTAAGTTTTGCTATGGTAACTGTGGTTTCATGCAATCAAGTTTTGCAATCACACAAGGCAGATACAATCATGGCAATCCGCACACCAAGTTTTACCTAAGCAACTATGCAAATCAAACACATCAAGTTCTGCAAACACATGGTTAAACCCAAGAAACCAATAGAACTCCATAGATATTAAAAGCAAGTAGATTAACAAAACACGTAAACATCCAAGTTCATAGATCCGGGGCACCAGAGAGTGGCTAGCCCCTCATAGTTTTACAAATCCATAAAAGACTAAAGAAAACAAAAGATAATGAAGACATCAAAGACTCCCCTCTTTGGTTCTCATCTACTCCAACGATGCTCCAATGAAGTTCTGTCGGGTTAGCTCCACTCCACTCGCGATCTTGCACCATGGCTTCACTCTGACCCGAGAAAAGTGAAGGGAAAGAGCTTGAGAGCCGCCTCGCAGAAGAAGGGAGAATGAATGAAGAAATATATTTAGTTAATATAATGTATAACAATGGAGAAGGTTTTTCATATCATGAAGGGCATAATGGTCTTTTCCTAACTAAGGAGAACCAATCCCGCCAATCTTAAAAGGAATCACAAGCACCCAACTTAGTAATCCCAATCCCTTCAAATAACCTAGATTTGGGATTAAAAAGTGCTTTTTAGGGTGAACACGGTCGTACTTAGGCTATGCTCCTCCTCCTGATTATTTCAGGAAAGTCTAGGCAATTGAAATACAAAATTCAGCACAAACACGACTGTGCTTGTAGAAATACACCCGTGTTAGCAGCGCACACAAACTGTGCTTTTCTCCAGACTCATGCTATAGTGATTTGCTACAATAAATGCTACAGTACTCACCTACAGTGTTAGTGCTTCGAAAAATCAGCGGGAGGAACACGCCCATGCTCTGACCATGTTGCACTTGTAACATTGTGTTTTCACCTCTTTTCACACTGTAATTATATCGAATCATGTTCTTTTGCACGAGAACCTGTTTTCTTGCACAAATACTGACACAACCCCTTGCGTGTATCCCGCAAGTGCACGGGTTTGTCGAAGTAATAAATTTACCCTGGTGAGTGGGTAGTCGAATCCACAGGGAATAGGGAATTAGAATACGAGATTTCACTAATTAAGCTATGCAGAGTACGGAAAAGCAATAATAGGATCAATGAGTGAATATAGAATAAAGTAGAATGAAAGACAAGAAATTAAATAGAAAGATGGAAGATGAGAGAGTGCAAGTAAAAAAGAATAGAGAGGACTAGTAATGAATGAAATAGGGCATCCGGACAAGCTACCTCTAGGGTCTATGCTTCTAGTGCAGGACTATGCTATTATACTTTCCTATTGATGTTTAATTGAGTCGAGGATATCCAAAGACTCACGGTCCCAAACCTAAGGACAACCGTGACTAACCCCAACACTATGCCCCGGTATTAGGATTCACGTCACCCTTTACTCTGTCGCTCGCACGACTAAGCGCCAGGGGAGTATATCTACCTAAACCTCACACTACGTGGGGTTGCTTTGAGCTCTAGGGATTCCTAGTGGTAAAACCTGTTCCTATGTGTAGTTCTAACCCTTTGGTCCAGGTGGAAGAACTCTAGTCTAGATTAAGCCCCAGCGCATAGGATTCACTTCAACCCTTCACTCTGTTACTTGCGTAACTAAGCCCCAGGGGAGTTTATCTGCCTAGCACTTCACTCTATTTCGACCGCTATGAAATCAAGGAAACGGAGGTAGGGAGAAACCACGTCGGAGGGGAAAGGGGTACATCGCTACCTCACAACTCTCCCTCTCAACCCTCTTCAATCTTAAGTAGTCTAACCCTAAGGAGTTGTCACACCTCCAAAAGGCAACCTAAATTGTTCTCAATCCTAGTGTCACATCTAAGAGAAAACATTAGCAAGATGAAATTAAGATTGAAACTCAATTTTATTCATCAATAATGGAGAAGCATAATAACAATGTCAAAGAAACATAATAACCCTAGAGTTTACAAGTCCGAATACCCTTAATGGGTTTAGCTCCTCATGGAGCTATACATGTTCATCAATGTATGAAAGAAAGCACAAAATAAGGACATCAATGAAAACCCCCTTGCGTATGGTATGGCCGTGGTCTTGTGCCGCCGTCGAATGTCGGTGACGATGCCGATGACGCGCGCTAAAACTCCATGAAATCCTCTCCGAGACCCTAGCCGCACTCCCCAAGTTGAAGAGAAAGATAGGTCAAAAGATATCCCAAAAGGTCTCAAAAATCGCCTTTTATAATGTTGAATTGCGGCTTTAAAATTTGACTTATCGGGGGCTTCACACGGCCGTGTGGTTTCCACACGGGCGTGTGAAGTTTCTGTCTGCTGAAAAATTAATTCACACGGCCGTGTGTTAATTCCACACGCCCGTGTGAATTCTCTGGAATTCTGAATTTCGGACGAAAGTGAACAGTAACTTGCTACAATGTTTTGCTACAGTAACAAAGCTACAGTATTCGCCCCCGAAACGCTCCCGAATCCGTCGTTCTTCATCGAGGCCATTGAATTGGGCACACAATCAATGGTAGATCATGCCGATTGCTTCAAGTCTCCTTGGTGAAGTTCTCCTAAGCCACACGGGTTAGACTTGTTGTGAATGTGACTGCGTTTGTGCCCCTCCAAAGGAGGCTGGCACACACTCACAAGTCCAAGCATGTGCCTTGTTCCGTGCTTGGTCCGAAAACTTCCCAACATCGGCAAACACGACCTAATTTCGTTCTTCTTCTCCAATTTAGCTCCACAAACCTTCAATGCACAAGAATACACAAATGCACGCCATTTAGTGATAAAAACTGATAAAATATATGCTCAATGTAAGATAATAACGCTTCGTGGTACTATAACATAAGCACTTATCAAATACACAATAATACTCATCGCAGCATCGAATCACAACAATTAAACCCTTAAGGACAAGATAAATACATAAACAGGGTAAGAAAATATATATATGAAATGCACTCATCATAGTCAAACACACATACTAAATAAAAGGGAATAAAGTTCAAACAAAAGGTTGGTAGGGCATGACCCTTGCCAACTAAGCAATACAGTAAACAACACACACAAACTAAAAAGAAAATAACAAAACACACTAAAACAATAAAACAAGTTTTCATGCTCAAAAGGAAATTAGTCATCGCTAGTTGGTACAGGTTGTGTTGGCATGGTAGCACAAGAAGCTGTGATGGTGTGAGAGGAGGAAGCATAAGAGGAAATAACAAACTGATGGAAGTCCTCTGCTAATTGGCATTATCACTCTACAAACTGGAAAAGTTGGCCTCGCATCTCATGCTATTCATAACGCATGGCCTAAATCTTACTCTCCATTCCCCTTAGTTTAGTGTCAAAGTCAAGTAGCAATGTGGTAATGAGAATAGGAGTAAGTGTATCTTCAGACTCTAACTCTGTCTCAACAGGCTCGCACTGACTAGACGCTCCTATTCCTAGGTGTCAAACAAGTCTATAATTTCTACCTTTTCTTTCCACAAATCCTATCACTCGTAGGGTAGCCGGTCCAAAGGGTGCCAAATCCCCTGCTATCGTCATGCATCGTGTTTGCTCAACAAGTTAATGTCGTGAATCATCCTAGTAATATAGGAGCCAACAAAGATGGCTCCCAATCGAACACACTGCCCCTGATGTATGAATGGCTCAACAACAAGGTGCCTAAGATGAGCGGGATACTGCTCAAAAATTCCATATATGGTGTAAGGCCTGATTGTGTAACCATCCCGGTACTGTCATTCTGGTCTCCAATAGAACGAGTGATAAGAGCATGAAAATATCTGTGCATTAGGTTCTTTATACGGGAAGCTTTCCGGGTGTTCTTACTGTCACTAGCTGCTAGGGCTGTCCAATACTGGTTTGCATTCATGCATGGTGAAAAGTCTATCTGCAATCATCAAAATGGTACTTTGTGAATGAATTCTGATAAGTGCTTGTGTTATAATTATGCGAATGTTATTATCTTACAATGAGCATTATTTTTATCAGATTTTACCGCTAAATTGTGTGTATTCGTGTGCTTTTATACATTGTAGGTTTGTGGAGCTAATTTTTAGAAAAGGAGCGAAGTTAGATCATGTTTGCCTTTGTTGGGAAGTGTTCGGGCTAAGCAAGGAACAAGGCACGGGTCTAGACTTGTGGGTGTGTACTAACCTTCTTTGTAGGGACACAAAAGCAGTCATATTCACAATAAGTCTAGCTCATGTTAACTTTGGAGAACTTCACCAATAAAAAGATTTGAAGCAATCGGCCTCGATGAAGAACGATGAATTCAACGGCCTCGATGAAGAACGATGAATTCGGGAGCGTTTCGGCAAAAGCACTGTAGCAAGTTACTGTAGCAAGTTACTGTTCACTGTTTGCGAAAAAACAGTTCTCCAGAAATTTCACACGGCCGTGTGAAATCCCGATTCAGCCGAATTAAAGTCATGACTCAACATTATAAAAGCCCATTTTGGAGACTTTTTACATATCTTTTCGTCAATCTTTTCTCCCAACTTCTGGAGGGTTACGGCTAGGGTTTCGGAGAGGACTTTGTGGAGGTTTGAAGTGCATCATCAGCATCGTCATCGACGTCCGGTAGCGGCACAAGACCATGACCACACCATAAGCAATGCGGTTTTCATCGATGCTTTCAATTCATATTCCTTTTTATATTTTGATGGATTTGTATAGCTCCATGAGGAGCTAAACCCCTTGTGGGTATTGGAACTTGTAAACCCTAGGATTATTATGTTTCTTTGACATTGTTATTATTCTTTTCCATTATTGATGAATAAAATTGAGTTTCAATCTTAATTGCATCTTGTTATTGTTTTCCCTTAGTCGTGACACTAGGGTTGAGAACAATCTTGGTTATCCTTTGGAGGTGTGACAACTCCTATAGGGTTAGACTACTTAGGATTGAAAAGGGTTGAGAGGGTGAGTCGTGAGGTAACGAAACGTTCCCTTTCCCCTCCGGTGTGATTCTCCCTACCTTCGTGTTTCATGATTTCTTAGCGTTCGAGATAGAGTGAAGTGCTAAGAGATAAACTCCCCTGGGGTTTAGTTGTACGAGCAATAGAGTGAAGGGTTGAAGTGAATCTTAGTGCTGGGGCTTAATTTAGACTAGGGTTCTTTCACCTGGAGCAAAGGGTTAGAACTATACATAGGAATAGGGTTTATCACTAGGAATCCCTAGAACTTAAAGCAATCCCACGCAGTGTAAGGCTTAGGAAGATAGACTCCCCTAGGGCTTAGTTGATAGGTCAACAAGAGTTAAGGGTCGTAGTGAAACCTAATGCCGGGGCATAGTGTCGGGGTTAGTCACCGTTGACCTTAGGTTTGGGACCGTGTGTTTAAGGATTTTCTCGACTTAATTAACTTCAATAGGAAAGTATAATAGTATTGTCTTGCACTAGAAGCATAAGTCCTAGGGGTAGCTTGTCCGGGTACCCAACTTTACTCATTGCTTGTCCTTCTCTATTTACTCCTACTTGCACTCTCTTACCTTCCATCTTTCTATTTTATTTCTTTATAATTGCTTTCACACTCACCGTACATCGCTTAGCTAAATAGTGAAATCTCATGTCTTAAGTCCCTATTCCCTGTAGATACGACTACCCACTCACCAGGATAAAATATTATTACTACGACAACCCATGCACTTGCGGTACGCACTCGCAAAGGGTGTGTCAAATTCATCATCGTATATCCCCAAGGACTTTGCAAACTCCATGTGATCCATCTCATAAGGCCTTTCCGAAAGCTTGAAAACAAATGGCTCCTGGTCTTCAAGCACCGATAATCTTTTCACTTGCCATGCTTCAAAAGTGCTTAACACCTCCAAGGTTAGTTGGTGATAAGTAGGATCATTGATCACGAACAAATTTACCTAACAATCATGTGAGAGCAACCCCTTCACTTGCTCATCCATTCCAAGTGTTTCCAAGATGCGCCAATCTATATGACCGAATGTGCCAAAAGGTTTGGTCTTCAAAATTTTATAGTTTGCCCTATGATGAGCATGCTTGAAGTGAGGTTCTTCGGGGGTTGCCATTGTGTTTCTTAGACGTTTGGAGGCAAGTTTCTTGATGTTCGGCATTCCTACAACATAGATAAACCTAATCAAGCTTAAAGGAATTCAAAACAATGAAAAAATGTGGTGTAAAAGATGGAGAAAAATTGGATAAAATGGTGAATAGTTATCATATAGCCGTATGGTACTATTCACTTTGAAAGAATCTCCCCATAAACAAGATAATCATAAAGGTTTTACATAAATTCAAGGGAAAGTTCATCCATGATAATCACACCAAAAAAACCAAGCAATGTACTTGAATAATTCCACAAATAAACTCCGAGAAAGCAAGAGAATTGAAAAAGATAAAAACTAGGTCATCAAGACTCTTATCGACGAAAACTTGAGAAAACTTGAGTTAAACCTGAAAAAAAACCACTAGATCAATATCTTAATGAGGTTAGGAGGAGATTTAGGAGAATAAATAGGAAGATTTGTCCAAGAAATGAGAGAAAGAGGAGGATAATTTGGTGGAAGTAGAAAAAGATAAGAAGAGAGAAAATGTGGCAAAAAGGGAGAGGTTTTAAGCGGTACACCAGCTATACAGCCTCCATGCAGCCCGTATGGAGGCTGTATAGCCTAGTGCATTCTTTATGGAATGTCACAAAAGACATCAATGCAGCCTTCATGGAGGCCGCATGAAGTAGTTAAACTTCATTGGATGGTTTCAGACAGGCCCAATCAATGGCTCATTGAGGCAGCATGTTAGAATAGGTTTCTAACATCATTAAACAACCTTCATATGATCAAATGAGGCCATGAAGGGATAGAGATTCCCTCCAAGGTTGAATGTAAAGCTTAAGACTTTGATCTAATGCATGAAATAACACCAAGAATATGTGTTTTTCAACAAGAAAAACGATTAAACCACAAGATAGATGACGAGAGAGACACATAAAGCAAGTGAGCATGAACTTATTCACACAAATAAAACACAAACAAAATGACTTCAAGAATGAAACAAAACTAAACCCTAGAATACAAAAAATGAAAAGTAAACCCTCGAATGCTTGTGTTGCCTCCCAATAAGCGTTTGTTTAATGTCACGAGCCTAATATACCTTCTTACTTACCTCATAAGGGTTCAAAAACCTTGAAGTTACCCTCGGTCATCTTTGTAGTGTTGTTGTTGAAATATAATTTTAATCGTTGTCCATTCACCTTGAAAGTACCTTTTTTCCGGTGGGTTACCTCTACTGCTCCATGTGTAAAGACATGAATGACATTGTACGGACCCGACCAATGTGATTTAAGCTTTCCAAGGAATAGTTTCAACCTGGATTTGAAAAGCAACACTTGGTCTCCTTCTTGAAATTGTTTAGGGTGCTTGATCTACCAGTTGTGGTACTCCTTCACTTTTCCTTGTAAAGCTTTGAATTCTCATATGCAGAGGAGTGCCATTCATCCAGTTCATTTAGTTGGAGCTTCCTCTTGTTACCTATAAGAGTAGAATCAAGATTTGAAAGTTTTATGGCAAAATATGCTTTATGTTCAAGTTCAACAGTAGATGGCAAGCTTTTCCATAGACTAGTTTATAGGGAATGGTCTCTATAGGGGTCTTGTATGCAGTTCTATATGCCCATAGATTGTCATCGAAATGTTCTACCCTAATCTTTTCTATTCTGAGCAACTATTTTCTCTAGGATTCGCTTTAAGTCTCTATTGGACACTTCCACCTGCCCACTAGTTTGTGGGTGGTATGGTGTTGCCATTTTGTGGGAGATGCCATAACGCTTCAAATTTTTTTGCAAATTAGGCATTACAGAAATGAATGCCTTTATCTCTGATAAATGCCCATGTTGTGCCAAATCTGGAGAACAATTTCTTTAAGAATTTTACCACTACCCTTGCATCACTTGTTTGTAAGACTTGTATTTCCACCCATTTATATACATAGTCAACCGCTATGAGGATGAACTTGTACCCAGGAGAGCTTGGGAAAGGCCTCATAAAATAAAATCAATCCCCCACACATCAATAGTACTTCACAAGCTTGATTCCAACTCTAGGGCTTCTCATCCCGGCGAGAGATGTTGCCTACCCATTGACACTTATCACAAGATTGTAAGAATTTTCTGGGTATCCTGAAATAATGATGGCAATAAAAACTTGCATCAAGAATCTTCTTTGTTGTTCGGTTTGCATTGTAATAGCCTCCAGTGGGTCCTGAATGACAATGTTTCAAGATACTTAGACCCTCTGTCTAGGAAGCACATCTTCGAACAACCTGATTAGAACAGACTTTGAATAAGTAAGTAAGGATCTTCCCACATGTAGTGCTTGAGGTCTGAAAAAGAATTTCTTTCATTATTGATATATGAACCATTTTGTGATGACTCCTCCAACATGGTAGCTGGTAAAGCCAACAAACCATGGTGGCTCTTTTTCTACCATCACCTACATGTTGTATAGGTGTTCTTTAGGAAATCTATTGTTGATGTCTTTTTCTCTCAAGACGTCCATATTGGGATTCTATGGATGGGATAAACAGTCTACTGCAAGGTTCTCGGCCCCCCTGTCTTTGATCTCAAGATAAAACTCCTGAAGTAGCAAGATCCATCTAATTAATCGCCGCTTAGCATCTAATTTGCTGAGTAGATACCACAAAGATGAATGGTCAGTGTACACTACTACTTTGGAGAGAACTAAATAAGATCAAAATTTGTCAAAAGCAAATACTACAGCAAATAGTTCCTTTTTAGTGGTAGTATAATTCTCTTGGGCTCCTATTAATATTTTGCTTCCATTGTATATGGGATGGAAATGTTTGTCTCGCTGCTGCCCAAGGACTGCACCCACTGTAAAATCACTTGCATCACACATTAATTCAAATGGAGAGTCCCAGTTTGGAGCTACCATTATGGGTGCTTGAATTAGCTTCTATTTAAGTGTAACAAAAGCTTTCATGCATTTATTATTAAACTCGAATGGAACATCTTTCTCCAACAACCTCATCAAAGTCCTAGCTATTTTGGAGAAATCCTTGACAAATCTTCTATAGAATGCTACATGTCCCAAAAAACTTCTAATGGCTTTCACTGAATTTGGTGGTGGACGGTTTTCGATGGTGAAGATCTTTGCCCTGTCTACTTCAATTCCTTCCTTTGAAATTTTGTGACCCAAGACTATCCCTTCTTGGACCATGAAATGGCACTTTTCCTGATTGAGCACAAGATTAGTTTCTTCACATTGAATAAGGACTCGTTCTAGATTCTTGAGGCACAACTTGTATGAATAACCAAAGACAGTGAAGTCATCCATAAACACTTCTATAAAGTCTTCCATCATGTCCTAAAAAATTGCCATCATACATCTTTGGAATGTAGCGGGGCATTGCATAGACCGAACAACATGCAATAATAAGTAAACGTGCCATATAGGCATGTGAGTGTGGTCTTTTCTTGAACTTCTAGTGCAATGAGGATTTGGAAATAACCATAGAACCGATCCAAGAAGTAGTAATAGCCATGTCTTGCTAGTCGCTCAAGCATCTGATCGATGAATGGTAAAGGAAAATGATCCTTTCTAATAGCGTCATTCAATTTCCTGTAGTCAATGCATACACGCCATCTGGTGATCATTTGGATTGGAATTAACTCATTCTTCTCATAAGTGACCATGGTCATCCCCTCCTTCTCAAGAACTATTTGTAATGGACTTACCTATTCACTATTGGCTATCAGATAAATAATGCCTAGATCGAGAAGTTTGATGACTTTAGCCTTACCACTTCCTTCATATTTGTATTGAATATTCTTTGAGGCAAGGCTGTAGGTTTATGGTCATCCTTCTTCAAAATTTTGTGAGTACAAAAGGATGGATTTATCCCATTGATGTTAATTATCTTCCAAGTGATTGCTTTCTTGTGCTTTTTTAAAACATTAACCAGGTCTTTCTTTTGCTCAACTGTAAGGTTTGAAGCAATAATAACTGGAAGCTCTATCTCTTCCCTTAGAAGGGCATACTCAAGGTGTTCAGGTAGCGTCTTCAACTCTAACTCGGGTGCTTCCACTGTTGATGGCTTCAAACCCTTGTTTCTCATCCTATCATACTATTCAAACTCTTTTTCTTCTATGGAAACTAAAATCTCACTTGAATTGTCATCCATGCCATAAGCATGTTGCGCATAGCAATCAGCCTCTTCCCCTTTATCTTTTCTTTGCTTAAGCTTAGAATCCAAACTAGGCTCTTGTATCTATGTAACTGACTAGTTCTCTTTAGCATATCCCATCAAGTCGGGATTCATAGTTGCCACCTATTGTTTCTCGGTAATTGAAGCATATTGCTTGATTAGCACATTGCTTTCTCTCCTCAATGATACTATTCTGATAAGTGCTCGTGTATAAGCTATACAAAGTATACTTTTCTTACATTGAGCATCGTTTTATTCAGATTTTATCACTTATATGTGTGTATTTGTAGCAAAACACTGTAGCAGTTCCTATTTACAGTGCACCAGAAATCAGAATTCCAGAGAATCCACATGGCCGTGTGGATGCCCAATTTTAGCCCTATAAATAATGCGATTTGATTTATTTTGAGGGACTTTTAATCTATCTTTCGCCTAACTTTCGGGGAAAGCGAGGCTATGGTTTGAAGAGGTTTTGGACGTCTTTGGGAGCGATTCTACGGCATCGACATCGAGTTCCTTTGGAGTAGAGCTATTGGGGAGCTTTCATCGGTATTGATTCGGCGAGGTATGCCCTACAAGGGAACCTTTGGAGAAGACGAGGCAGTTCCACAAGACCATCAATACAGACCACAAGGGGTTTTTTTTTATGATTTTTATGCATATGTTCTAAAACTCTTTGTTGATTTTGTATTACTCCATGGAGAGCTAAACCCCTAGTGGGTGCTTGGACTTGTAAACCCTAGGATGACTTTGTTTCATTGATTTCTATTATGTTTCTTTAATTGATGATTTTAATTGAGTTTCAATCTTGAATATTAATTGCGTGATTTCACTTACATGTGACACTAGGGTTAAGAATCCATATAGGTAATCATTTGAAGATGTGACAACTTCATTAGGGTTAGACTAAGCAAGATTGAAAAGGATTGAGAGGATGAGTTGAGAGGTAGCGGAACATCCCCTTTTCCTTCCGACGTGATTTATCCTACCTGCACATTTCAAGAGTTCTTTGTGATCACAATAGATTGAAGTGCTAAGAGATGAACTCCATTGGGGCTTAGTTACGCAAGCAACAGAGTGAAGTGTTGTAGTGAATCTTAGTGCTGGGGCTTAATTGTGGCTAGGGACCTTTCGCCTGGACCAAAGGGTTAGGTCTACATTAGGGAATAGGGTTTATCACTTGAAGTCCCTAGAACCCCATGTAGTCCCACACAGTGTGAGGCTTCGTGAGTACCACTTATCGTCTGGGCATAGTGTAGAGGATTAGTCACGATTGACCTTAGGTTTAGGACAGTGTGTCTTTGGATTTCCACGACTCATTAAAACATCAATTAGGAAATATAATATTAGTCTTTCACTTGAAACAATAATCTTAGGGTGAGCATTGTCCGGGTGCCCCATCATCATATCGATTACCTCTTTCTACTCTTATTGCACTCTCTTATTTTCTTTTGCATTCTATTACTGATCTCTCTCATCATCGATTTCTTCATAACTAAATAGTGATAACTCTTGTTTCTAAGCACTATTCCTTGTGGATATGACTATCTACTCACCGAGGTAAATTTTATTACTGCGATGACCCGTGCACTTGCGGAACACTCACGCAAGGGGTGTGTCACGTTCCATAATTCATATAGACTGTAAGTACTATTTTCCAACTATTATCCTCACTCGACAAGCTTGAACTATCTGATGGCAGAAATGTGTATGAATAATTATCTTTGGGGCATGAAAATTGATGTTGAGTTAGTTTCCAATCAATCCAGTCATCACATATGTTTATGTTGCTTTCTAGTACAAAGTCTGAGTTCGCCATGGTGCACTATTAATATGAACTGTGACAGGGGCCCGAAAGTGCACGGGTTGTCGAAGTAATAATATACCCTGGTGAGTGGGTAGTCGTATCCACAGGGAATAGGGATTTGAGATACAAGTACTCACTATGTAGCTAGTGCGATGTGTGGAAAGAAATCAACGAGTGAGTGTGAAAGCAATTAATAAAAACAAGAATAAAAATAGAAGTATGGAAGGTAAGAGAGTGCAAGTAGGACTAAATAGAGAAGGACAAGCAATAAGAAAAGATGAGTACCCGGACAAGCTACCCCTAGGACTTATGCTTCTAGTGTAAGACAATGCTATTATACTTTCCTATTGATGTTAATTGAGTCGAGGATATCCTTAAACACACGGTCCTAAACCTAAGGTCAACCGTGACTCACCCCAACACTATGCCCCGGCATTAGGTTTTCACTACGACCCTTGACTCTCGTTGACCTGTCAACTAAGCCCTAGGGGAGTCTATCTTCCTAAGCCTCACACTACGTGGGATTGCTTTAAGTTCTAGGGATTCCTAGTGATAAACCCGGTTTCTATGTATAGTTCTAACCCTTTGGTCCAGGTGGAAGAACCCTAGTCTCAATTAAGCCCCCAGTACTAGGATTCACTTCAACCCTTCAATCTATTGCTCGCGCAACTAAGCCACAAGGGAGTCCCTCTCCTAGCACTTCACTTTATCTCGACCGCTAAGAAATCATGGAACACGGAGGTAGTAAGAATCACACCGAAAGGTAAAGGGGATGTTCCGCTACCTCACGACTCACCCTCTCAACCCTCTTCAATCTTAAGTAGTCTAACCCTATAGGAGTTGTTACACCTCCAAAGGATAACCTAGATTGTTCTCAACCCTAGTGTCACGGCTAAGGGAAAACAATTACAAGATGCAATTAAAATTGAAACTCGAATTTATTCATCAATAATGGAAAAGCATAATAACAATGTCAAAGAAACATAATAATCCTAGGGTTTACAAGTCCGAATACCCACAAGGGGTTTAGCTCCTCATGAAGCTATACAAATCCATCAAAATATATAATTGAAAACAAATTGAAAGCATTGATGAAAACCCCCTTGTGTGTGATGTGGTTGTGGTCTTGTGCGGCCGCCGGACATTGATGTCGACGCCGATGACGCGCTCCAAACCCTAGCCGCAGCTCTCCAGAAGTTAGGTCGGAAGAGAGCCAAAAAGATCCAAAAACAGTCTCCAAAATGGGCTTTTATAATGCTGAGTCATGGCTTTAAATCAACTGAAATCGGGATTTCACACGGCCGTGTGGAATTTCCACACGCCCGTGTGAAGTTGCTGATTTGGTGATTTTCGGCAAACAGTGAACATCAACTTGCTACAGTATTTTTGCTACAGTACCTTGCTGCGTTGTTGTGCCGAAACGCTCCCGAATTCGTCGTTCTTCATCGAGGCCGTTGAATTGGGAACACAGTCAATGGTAGACCGTGCCGATTGCTTCAAGTCTTCTTATTGGTGGAGTTCTCCTTGTTAACACGAGCTAGACTTATTATGAATATGACTGCCTTTGTGCCCATCCAAAGGAGGTTGGCACACACTCACTAGTCTATGCCCATGCCTTGTTCCTTGCTTAGTCCGAAAACTCCCCAACAACGGCGAACACGATCTAACTTCGTTTCTTTTCTTCAATTTATCTTCACAACCCTATAATGCACAAAAGTAAACAAATGCACACTTTTTAGTGATAAAATCTGATTAAATCAATGCTCATTACAAGATAATAACACTTCGCATTACTATAACACAAGCACTTATCAAACTGTACAAAGAAAAAATAAAAATAAAAAGTAGATTTAAATTAATATAATACAAGAGAAATAGAGCAACGAGAAGAATGAACAAATAAATAAAAGTTTCCTAGTATTCCTTAGTGGTCCCCGGAATAGCACCAAAAACTTGATTGCTTCCCCGCAAGTATACAGGATTGGCAAGTCATATTTCCTGTAAAGATACAAGGATTGTATTCCTAGAGGTTATGAATCTACTATTACTCTTTAGCCCCCCACTTTCTAGCCCAACATCTTAAGTGAGGAAATCTACTTTACTAGATGCAAGAGAATAAATAAAAGATTACCACTCAAATTGAAGAATTAAGCAAGAGTTTACAAAGACAACAATGATGTGCAAAGGGCCACAGATGCGGATCCCCTTAAGGGATCATCATGATACAAGGATGAAGAGCAAAAGATGCAAGGGTGATTTGGACTGAGAGATTTCTAGATTAAATCAACCTCAACCTCTCTGCGATTGAACCCTAATCCCATACGAGTGTTGATCGGAATTTCATCCAAATCAACACTCCTATGATTGCATTAAGAACAAGGAAATCCCAAGATAAGAGTAAACATAACTTAAGTTTACCCTTAACAATCGGAGGGCTACGAACATCCAATCTCTTGGCATGTTGATACAAATATCCCCTTTTAATCCATTTAAGATCTAATATATGTGAGTAGGTCGCATCGACATGTATAACTCATAAAAGAATTACGGATCTCTCCATATGTAATTCTAGAATGAAAGCACAATGGATTAAACCACAAATCAAACTCAAGCAATGGAATTAAATATCAATCTTCTAAAATACATGATGAACCCCAAAAGGTTCACTTTCATCTGGTGGCCTTCGGGGTGCCATTAAACAAATGCAAGCAATAATGTAGATCAAAACACAATAAAAGTTCATTGATGACACTCCTAGATGAAATGATGAAGAAGAAAGTGGAGATCAGACCCAATGACGCTTCCCTTTCCAAGGATTGCCGAATGACGCTTCCTTTAACCAAAGGCAACTTCCTTGTCCTAGGACTCCTTCCTTCCTTGATGGTGGATCTCCCTTTTGAAAGATGATGCCTTGAAGCCTCTCAAGCCCTTGAACTTTACCTTGAAATATTTCTTCATTTCTAGATTTTCTTCTCTCCCAAATGGTGGCAAAAGCTCTATTTTCCAGCCCTAGAATGTTTCTTTTGTACCACTGAGTCATAAAGGCCGTATGGGGGTCGTATGTAGACTGTATGAATCCCAAAACCATGAGAATTTGATGTGTACCAGGGTCAATGCTGGGGTCCATACGGGTCTCATAAGGACCAGTATAGAGGCCGCATGAGTTAGGCAAAAGTTTCAGTCTTGAAAACTCTCCAGGTGCTACAGCAGCTGCTTTGGTGAAATTGGTACAGTACTACAAACCCTGGTTTTCTCCGTTTTTTTTCCCTAATAATGTCCTCGTGTTCTCTATGGCTTCTTTGTGCCCTACAAAGCAAATAACACATGATTAAGCCCAAAATGGGTATCAATTTATAACAAAATACATGCTAAGTGTATAAAATACATATAATAAAATGTATACATTTAGACACTTATCACGCATCACGACCATGATCCACTCACACAACGGACAAAGAAGCCTTGCTAGGATGCTACTTGGTGGCCACATAATAATTTACTCACCATAGGCATCACAAAGCTCGAGGTGAGTCCGTGGCAGCCTTAATTCTATATATACCCTAGGTTTTTCTTATTTGGTAGAGATTCTTTTGGCTGGAGTTCTGGAGATTTGAGTGGTTGGAGATGAATTTCTACACTTTTTCAACAAATTACAGTGAGTTTTTCAAGGGAGAGTTAACGTTCATCATTAGATGAGGGCGAGAGAAGAGATTCAGCGCCGTCTTGTCAATCTTGGCATCCTCTTGCCCTCAACCTCCGCAGACCTATTAGAAGAGTTAGTTTAAGAATTCTTTAATGTTATTATTTGGTCTTATTGTTATATCATTATTTATATCTTTATTTGTGCCCCATAAGAACCCGATTCGAGGGGAATTATATGTCTAGGTAGCTCGATTATTACTTATGAATTTTGATTGTTAAATTCAGTAAATCTTTCTAGTTTATGTGATTCATTGCATGTTTCTTGAATGATATTCTTATTATTGTAGATGAGGAAGATATGCCCATACAATAGAACACACATGCCATGTTAGATCTATGCATGTGCTAAGATATTAGGCATAGCTAGGTTTCTAGATTAGTTATCGATTGCCCCTTAGGCATAGGATTTAATTTGTCCCTTCTAGAGGAATTCTTGTACTTAAGGCAAACATAGGAGGTTAGGGTAGGAAGAGATTTCATCTTAAGTTCCTAGTGATTTAGACCTAGTTGCCAAGAGACTGGGACAAGTAGGCCCTTGAATTCCCCCGGTCCAATACTAGAATACGATTGTCATACTCAACGCCTATCATAAGTAATAATCAAGATAACTATTATACAACCACCTAACTCTTTCCAATTGTGCATAACAATTCTCCAATGGTATTGTATAATAAATTGTAGAAGTAGACTAAAGAAACAACATAAACGTTTAAGCTATTGATTGAGTGAAAAGGAAGTAATAGGAGCCTCTCGCTTTTCCTGAGGAAATACGACTCTCGTGCTCACCCATGAGGTATTACTTGATGACCCATACACTTGTGGTATTCACAGACTCATTGTAGCATTATTTGTATATTCATATTCACAACACACACATTAGAGGTCCATCATAGATGTCGTAGCTCCTCGACACCAATCAGAGATTCAAAAGTAATAGGGAGGGCCAAGAGGTTATCATCATGACCCAAGCATGACTCGAGGCTAACTTTGTACTCTAGACAATCTATTACGCCTGGTCCCTTTCCCGGCTCCAACCCCACCAGTGATACCACATAATTTGCTGATAGACCTAGAGCCTTCAAGGGACACAGCTGAGCCTGAGCATTAGTTTTATCTTTTATTTTCATATCTTGTATTCATCTTTTATGGCAAGGGTAGGTCCTGTCGATTTGTATTTATTTTAAGACTTTTAGTGGATTTTTATTTCTATTTTTGTTATTTTATTTTTCTTGAGCTTTAATGACTTTCCAATTGACCTCACAAGACTTGCATTGCAACACCCAACATGCTCAATCTAAAGGGAATGCTCTCTAGGTCTTTTCTTGACCTTGAGTGACCCCAACCACTTGGACACATTAAGGAATACACCATGTCAGTTTCAAAGACAATAAACTAAGAAAGTAATTGTTTCCATTCACCTCCCATTTTATTGTTGCATTATCAATTATAATTTTCATCATATACACACATTGAGGACAATGTATGATTTTAAGTGTGAGAGAGATGTTTAGGATTTAGTGAACTCTTTACTTGGCAAGTAGTTGACTGATGAAGGTGCATTTGAAAGCTAGTGAGAGTTTTTTATAAGTATAAGGGTTGACACATGCGAGTTTGTTTCTTTTTCGATTCTATCATTTTTAGTTTTCCCCTTATTTTTGGTTATTTGCCCAATTGAAGTACACAATTCCTCTATTGTAGCAACTTCAACCTTTTATGACTTTGTATAGTTTGTAGTTCATTTTACTTCAAGTGATATAATTGTGTAAAAAGTTTTGCAAATTTAAAAGAATTTGTTTGAAAAAAGAGAAATGTTGGAGGCGGAAAGAGCTACCCTTATTAGATATGTGGAGCTACTCTTGATAAATCAGATACAATGCATGGCCTAATGAGAGAAAGTGCTACCTTTTTAGTTGAGTGACACTACACCATAATGGTTCTTTAGCGGTGTTTTTGCAAAATGCCGCTATATTTAAGACTTTCACGGTGTTTTCCCATAAACGCCGCTAAATATATAATTTACCGGCGTTTTTTTAGAAGTGCCACGAAAATACTGTAATTTAGCGGTGCTTTTCGAATAAACGCCATGAAAGTAATGTAGTTAGCGGCATTTCTGTAAAAAATGCTGCTAAATTCATGATATTATTAAATTTAAAAATAATAAAATTTATATTTCGTGGCGTTTTTAGAATAAACGCCACAAAAATACTGTAATTTAGCGGCATTTTTCGAATAAACTCCATGAAAGTAATGTAGTTAGCGGCGTTTCTATACAAAGCGCTGCTAAATTTCTAATATTATTAAATTTAAAAATAGTAAAATTTATATTTCGTGGCGTTTTTAGAATAAACGCCACGAAAGTAATGTCATTAGTGGCGTTTTTGTAAAAAACGCCGCTAAATTCCTAGTATTATTAAATTTAAAAATAATAAAATTTATATTTTGCGGCGTGTTTTTGAATAACAGCCACCAAAGTTATGTCATTAGCGGGGTTTTTTACATAAACGCCGCTAAAGTCTTGATATATTAAATTTGAAAATAATAGCATTTATATTTAGCGGCGCATTTTTAATAAACGCCACGAAAGTACTATCATTAGTGGGGTTTTTCAAAAAAACGCCGCTAAATTCCTGATATTATTAAATTCATGATATAAATTTTTTATTTTAAAATTTATAAAATTAAAACTTTTACGGCGTTTATACCAAAAAACACAGTGAAAATTTAAATATTTTTTAATTTAAAATTTAAAAATTAAACTTTAACGACGTTTATGCGTAAAAACGCCGCTAAAGTTTAATTTTTTGGAAATTCAAAATTTGCGCCATCTTTTGCAGGAAAATTTGAATTTAGTGCCATTAATTTTAAAATTTTTATTTAGCTGCATTTTTATTTAAAACGCCGCTAAATACCATCAGCTTTTAGTTTTTCTATAAATACCCTTGATATCGATGTTAGGATGATAATAAAGAAGATGAAGATGAAGAATGTGTTGGTGTTGGTGATGATCATGATGATGATGATGATGGTGGTGGTGGTGGTGGTGGTGACGGGATAAGAAGAAAAAGAAGAAGAAGATGATGATTATGATGACGATGATGAAGAAGAAGAACAAGAACAAGAACAAGAAGAAACTAGAAGAAGAAGAAGAAGAAGAAGAAGATGACGATGATGATGAAGAAGAAGAAGAAGAAGAAGAAGAAACAGGAAGTGAAGAAGAAGAAAAAACTAGAAGAAGAAGAAGAAGAAAAAGAAGAAGCTAAAAGAAGGACTAGGAGGAGAAACTAGAGATAAGAGGGAAGAGATAATAATAATAATAATAATAATAATAATAATAATAATAATAATAATAATAATAATAATAATAAAGAAAAGGTTTTAAAATAAAAAATCTAAAATTAAAAAAGAAATAAATAAAATAATAATAATAATAATAATAATAATAATAATAATAATAATAATAATAATAATAATTAAAGAAGCTGATTTACTTTTTTTATAAAAATTAACATTATTTTTTAAAATTATTTTTTAAAAATGCCGCTAAAGGTCACTAAAACACCTTTAATTTAGTGGCGTTTATTTGTAAACGCCGCTAATGTAATTGGTAAATTTATTATTTTTTTAGATACAAAACACCACTAAAAGTCGAAAAAACGCCGCTAAATTAGCGGCATTTTCATATAAACGCCACTAGTTGCTGGAACATTGCCGACACCATTTTTGCCGAGATTTTTGCCAGTGTTTTGCAAAAATGTTGTTATCATATATAGTGGTGTTTTAAAACGCCGCTAAAGACCCATTATTGTGTAGTGTGACAGCTACTAGCCTTTAGAAAAATATGTGGAAAAAACTACCACTCTTAACCGTGAAAGCCACTTTACTGGCCATGTGAGAGAAGACTACCTTAAGAGTTGTGTAAAGCTACCTCCTTGAAAGGAAGAATAAGTTTATTTTGTGAATTTTTGATATTAAAGTCTTATAGATCAAAAGAAATGAAGTAGAGAGTTTTAACTATTGTTGGAATTCGAAAATTTTAGCATTCTTGTTTTTGTTCTCACCCGATTACTTTTGAAACTCGCTAATTTTTTGTCACACGAGGACATGCACTTATCCCTCTTGGTTTGTAATGTTTTCTTTTTTACTTGAGGACAAGCAAAAGCTTAAATGTGGTGGAATTTATGAGTGTAAAATTATACATCATTTAATATCATTTTGCACACTCATTAGGCATGTATTAGAGTAATATTATGGAATAGGATGCTAGACATGCTAGACATGGTGTATTTTGTATTCTCAAGCTTTGGGCAGTACTTAAGGTTGAGAGAGAGAGAGAGAGAGAGAGAGCCAAAAGAAGCTTTTTAGAGCCAAAATGATGAAGATGGAGCTTTCTCGGCATCAATTAGTAAAGAACAAGCCAAACAAATAGACTTACGGCTATAAGCCTCTTCCACAGAACCCTATGGGTATGCTTATGCCCGTAAGGAGGAGCATGAGAGGGACTTAAAGGTAGGACTTACGCCCATAAGTCAGATCATAAGGACTGCTCCAAAGAAGCTTATTAGCACAGTATATGCCTATAAAGGTGGTCGCAAGGGCAATCCAGAAAATTTTATGGTCTAGTGCTTATAGGCGTAAGCTGGACTGCAACACCAGACAAAAGACCTTACAGACGAGACTTATGGCCGTGAGTGTTAACGTAATGCTCATGACCAATCATCTTTAGATACTTACGACCGTATTCTTACGCCCATAAGCATCTCATAAATGGCTAGGTATAAATATTTCTGACAAGAGTTTTGAGGGAATCTTTGGTTCTATTTGATGGTGAGGCTTGGGGAAAGAAAGGGGGTGGATCTCCAGAGCTTTGAAGGTGAATCAAGAGGGAGAATCAGCCACCTAGATTTGATTAGACGAACTTTAGGGTTTATCCTATTTTGATATTGGTTGTGGATCTTTATGCTTTAATTGTTTCTTAATTGCAATTCATTATATTTGAATCTAATTGCGTACTTTCAATTTCTTAAATGCTATAAAGGCGAATCCCTTACTTTTGTTGCTGGATGTGCTTTGTGATGGGTAAAAATACCCACTTAGCATAGGCAAGCCGCAATTAGAAGGGACTGTGAGTAAGTCTAGCAATGGGATATTTTGGAGTCAAGAGTTCTCTTCCCTCAATCCTCCCGAGTGAATTAATTAGTAATTCCATGCTCTTTGCAATTGTAGAGAATAAATTTTAGAAGAAATCATATTTCTATTCTGTATTGGATTATGGACAATCTCTTTGCAAGAAGGATAGTCTACTTATGAACACTGTACTAAATCAGTTACTATTCAGCTGTGGGATACAGTTACAATCTCATAAAGTGCAATACAGTTGTGGGATGTCTGTATCAACACTGTACTAAATCAGTTACTATTCACCCTTGCAAGATGGGTTTAGTTTATTTTAGGATTTCTCTTTGTTTAAATAGGATTGTTATATTTATACAATCTTTGTCCTAGACTGATAAAACTCTAGAGGGATTCTATGCTCGAGCATCCCGTTTACCCTTGTTATTCGATCGATTTTATTTCATATTCTTGTTTTCTATTCTCTTTAGTTTGTTTGCACATGTTACAACTTTGGATATGCTAGTTTTCAGGATTAGGATTAGTACTCTCAGTCTTCCCCATACCATGCCTTCACGCACACTTTACTACTTGATCGGTACGTACACTTGCGTTAACTTCTATAACTTTTGTTTGACGTTAGGTGGTCAATAAAATACGAGGAAAGAGTTCAGCATTTTCAAGAGAAAATTTTTCAAATATGATATTCATTGAAAATTAATTAAAATAAGGTATTCATCAGTTAGTCGATGTCGAAATCTGTATTTGTTTCCGATTGCATATGATTTTATTGAATGTTTTTCTGAAAATTTTAACAAATTATCCACGGCCCTTGAATCATTTCATGCAGCTACCCACATGAATCATGGCATAAAAATCATAACACAGTTTAAGGACTTGTTTATGCTTGTTATATGCAATTCAATAACATTGCTAACATACATGTCAGAGAAGACAGCAATAACTTATGATACATTCATTTTGTCAAAATAAAATATATAAAGTACTTTTCCTTGGCGGATATCTGTTGCTTTTATAATTCAGATGAAATGGTAGATATTCAATAGTTATGATAATCTTACTCAAATTCAAACTGGAGTTTGGATAAGCTTTAGCTCTTTGAAATGGATATGATAAGGTTCAAATTACTCAAAAGATATTAATTTAAAATAAAAAAAAAAACAACAGAGAAAGGGAGAGAATTTTATTTATAACTTCCAAGAGACTGGTAGTGTTAGATGTTCTTTTTCCATGAACTGAAATCACATTTCACAAAATTCTATGATTTTTCAAGTTTATACTAGAACTATTTTGATACAAAACAAAAACAAAATATGTGAAGCAAGTTAATTATGTTTTTTTTCCTATAAATGCTTCTAGCTTATCTCTATTATCCCAATTATCCGACAAATTTGATCCATGGTAGCAATCAATTTTGAATGACGAATTAATAGTTTATCCCCTAATGCAGGCTATTTACACTAAAATATCATTTTGGTTGCTGTAAAGATAAATGCAAGAGAATGTAAGAGAATGTGGATAGATATTGATGGATATTTGGAAAGATATATATATATATCCCATCTCCAAAGTATGGTAGAACTCATTACACAAGCATGATGTGTAGGTACTTTTCTTTATAAGCCCTAATTTACACTAATTCTTTCTTAAAGTTATAACTTCTCTGGGTAAAACTCATGAAAAACAGGGGTTGCTGATTCTCACTAAAAAAAATCCCTCCATTTAACAAAAACCACGAATCCATTATTATAAAATTTAAAATTAATCGTACTTCAAATTAAATAGATAATAATTAAGTGTTTCTACAATTCAAAATTGCTCCACTAAACCGCAGGTTAATAAAGTTTTTAAAAAGCTCTTAAGACAACTAATAGTTTATCATTAAGTATTAGGCATTCATCGAGTTGGATTTCATTAAGTTTGATTTGGAAGTGTTCAATCGAGAAGTTTGGCTTCAATTAGGTGGATTTAAATCTCAGATATATTATAAATAATATGAATTCATGCATTCTTCAAATCATATAGTTTTCCAAATTTAATCTTATTGAAATGGTGCTAAGTATCATATTAATTTCCTTTGAAATAGACTTAATAATCATAATAATAACAACTGAATAGAAAAACAGGAAATTATTGATTTTTGTGCTAGCGGCTGATAAAACTCAGAGAAATGAAAGAAAGCATCAGTTGATGCACCATAAGTTTGCCACTTTGGTCTATTGATAGCAAGATAAGAACTAGGTGAAAATAATTATTTTCTCTAGGCTTTATTTTCCCCAAACCCTAAATATGCTCAACTACTATAAAGCGTTTGACAAACAGTACCACTTTTTATTTGTCTTGATAATTGCCCACTAGTTCTTGCCTTCCACTCCATATATATGCCCATATATCTTAATAACCTTTACCCTATATATATATATACGCGCGCCATTAACCAAGTTAGCCCAATATCTATAGGACTACTTGTCTCGAGAATAAGTACATGATCTACTCTATACATTTCCTTAATTAGTGTTTTAAAATCTACACACATACATATTTTGACTTTTTATCAATTCTCACATGCATTAATTTGTTCATCTTTTGTGTTTGTAGGGTTAGAAGCATATTGGCCATGAAGCTGCTGAAAACCCTAGTGTTATTTGTCCTGCTCATGGCTTCAACCATGGCTGCCAGAGAAGGCATGTATGGTGACGACAGGGCAACCCTTCCACATCATGGTTTGTTGGAGACTTCGATGGCAGGAACTGGTACAGAAGCGAAAACGAATGGCTGGCCGGAAACTGGTATCCACTTCTCTACCCCGATGCCTAAGCCAAACAACCCTAAGAAGCCATGAATATAACCAATGATAACAACATGGAGTGGTGCATATTTTATATAGTTGAATAAGATGAAGCTTGCTGAATCCTATATATCTGATGTGTGAGGTTTTTAAGAGTTGCGCTTGTCTCTCTCTCTCTCTCTCTCTCTCTCTCTATATATATATATATATATATATATATATATCTATGTGCAAAGCTTGTGTGTTGACTTTTCATGCATGTATGCATGCATGCATGGCCTTGTCTCTCAGTCTATCTTCTCTCAAAATCTATCAAGTGTACTTGACCTTTCATGAATAAATATCTGTTTTGTGCTTGTATTAAGGTGTATATTTCTTTGTATGTGTATGTTGTGCATGTATTATGGTGTATATTTCTCTGTCTGTTTGTGTGCCCGTGTGTGTGATAATTACAAGAACAAGAACATGATGAACAACTGATTGCTCTAGAATTAAATATGCATGCCTCACCACTGATTGTTAGAGAAAAAAGTAATGGTATTTGTTTTTATTTACAGTCTTTAGTGCTGTTATAGTTCATGCCAGTGGTAATACATAACGCTAACCATAGAATTTTTAAATTTGTGATGAAAGAAAGAATACATGAGGATTTGAATAGATTGTGTTGTATGCATATGGATTACTTAATTATAATTTGATCCATCTAACTTTAAATGAAACAAAATCTAATTAGGTCATCGTTCATGAATTAAAAGAAGCAAAATATGTTTACACGAACATTGAGAACTTGGAAGATGATGAAATAATATCTTCACATATTGGTTACTCGTCTTTAAATATCTATGCAGCTTAGAACTTTATACGTGTATATTAATTGGAATATTAGTTTTTATCCAAGATGTCCTATAAACAAACATTTTCATGAGAAGGTTTATAAGTTGAACTTGAAATTAACTATTAGTTGTTCTAACTTATGTAAAGCTAATAATCAATTTCGTTGTTGTACTTGTTGTTTTGTTTATTTTATGATGCAAACCACGAAGTATATTCAATTTTCATTAAATCAAATATGGTTGCGTGATGATCATGTTCAAGAAGTTGACTTAAAAGCATTCCAAATTTTCTAACCTAAATTGTTTTGCCTAGAGAAACACCATGTCCATCCATTGGAAAAGATTAGTATCCATGTTGTATGCGAAATGATGAGTATAAAGTGTGCTATAAAATGCAAGTTTGTGGATCCCACAAGGATAGGAAGCACTATACTAGATATTTGTTTATTTTTTCGCTGACATGAAAAAAAGATGATGAACAAAAGCAAATTGAATCAAATGTTATAAAAACACTAAATTTGTAAGGAGGCAATCGGTCATAGAAACAATGTATCCAGACAAAGAAACCCTTAGGATGTTAACTAGAGTGCTAAACTAGGATATCAGACTAAATTTGAGTCGATTGGATGGCGAAGGTTCCTAAATTATACTCATCCCTTTCACAAGGCGATAAGCAACTAATCAACTACCAAGCTAGATTGGAATCTCTTCCTAACCTAGACAACTTATGATTGCATTAATTCTTCCTATGAAGCAGATTAACCTGGACTTCCTAATCTATACTATTTTCTTTCTCGAGGTGATTAGTAACTAATTCCCTAGAAAAATAGACTGAGATCTCTCTTTCACATCCCTCTGATTGCATGAACACTTAGTGAAATACAGAGGTATATATGGTAATCCTAATCGTGATAATTATTATACTCAACCCTCCACCTCTAGGTCAATACTTAATTCTTTTCAATTATGGTAGATCTATGTATAAAAATTTTTCAATCTCGTACACATATGTCAGATGAGACACCCCTTGTGTGTGTGTACCGCAAGTCCACGGGTTGTCGAAGTAATAAAGTACCCAAATGGGTGGGTAGTCGAATCCACAAGGAATATGTTCTAAGAACAAGTAAAATTGCTAAATAAGCTAGATGACAAATGATTGGTGAAATTTGTTAAGATGTTAACAATTTATAATACAAGTGAATAAGGCAAGCAACAGATAGGAGGAAGAACAATCAGTAGGAAAATAGGGCACCCGGACAATACTACCCATGGTTGTTTTTGTTTCAAGTGCAAGACTAGAACTAAGCTTCCTTAATTGAGATTAAATGGTGGACATCCAAAAGCACATGGTCCTAAATCTAAGGTCAACCATGACCAGCCCTATATGTGTGCTCTGGCGGCAAGGAATACCCTCAATACCTCACACTGTGTGGGACTACTTGGGGTTCTGAGCACTCCAGATTATGAACCCTATTCCTAAATCTAAAACAAACCTTTTGGTCCAAGTGAAAGATCCCTAATCACAACTAAGTCCCAGCAGAAAGAACCACTCAACACCTCACTCTGTTGTACCTGCACAACTAAGCCTAGTGGAGACGGTCTCTCAACACTTTATTTTGTTATGATTACAAAGAACTCTTAGAATGTGGAGATAGGATAAATCATGTCAGAAGGGAAAGGGGCGTTTCGCTACCTCTCGACTCACCCACTCAACCTTCTTCAACCATGCCAAATTTAATCCTAATGAAGTTGCTACTCATCAAAATGATGATTATATGGATTCTCAACCTTAGTGTTACTCTAAGGAAAATCAAGTAATAAGCAAACAAGATTGAAACTTTATTAAAAACTTGACACATCCCTTGCGAGTGCGTACCGCAAGTGCACGGGTTGTCGTAGTAATAAAATTACCCTGCTAAGTGGGTAGTCGTATCCATAGGGAATAGGGATTCAAGACACGAGACTTCACTATTTAACTTAAGTGGTGTTCGGTGAATGTGAAGAGAATCGATGAGTGAGTGTAAAAGCAATTATAAAGAACAAGAAATAAAAGATAAGTGTGGTAGGTGAGAGAGTGCAAGCAAGAGTAAATAGAGAGAGACAATCAATGAGTAAAGATGGGTATCCAGACAAGCTATCCCTAGGACTTATGCTTCTATTGCAAAACAATGCTATTATACTCTCCTATTGATGATAATTAAGTCGGGGAAATCCTTAAACACACGGTCCCAAACCTAAGGTCAACCATGACTAACCCCAACACTATGCCCCGGCATTAGGAAAATCACACAGGAAGGGAAAGGGGACGTTTCGCTACCTCACGACTCACCCTCTCAAACCTCTTCAATATTAAGTAGTCTAACCCTATGGGGGTTGTCACACCTCCAAAGGATAACCTAGATTGTTATCAACCCTAGTGTCACGGCTAAGGGAAAACAATTACAAAATACAATTAAGATTGAAACTCAATTTTATTTCATCAATAATGGAAAAACATAATAACAATGTCAAAGAAACATAATAATCCTAGCGTTTACAAGTCCGAATACCCATAAAAGGTTTAGCTCCTCATGGAGCTATGCAAATCCATCAAAATATGAAAAGAAATACAAATTGAAAGCATCGATGAAAACCCCCTTTCGTATGATGTGGCCGTGGTCTTGTGCGGCCTCCGACGTCGGTGACAATGCCGAAGACGCGCTCCAATCCTCCACAAAGTCCTCTCCGAAACCCTAGCCGTAACTCTCTAGAAGTTGGGACAAAAGATTGGCAAAAAGATGTGTAAAAAGTCTCCAAAATGGGTTTTTATAACGTTGAGTCGCGGCTTTAAATCGACTGAATCTGGATTTCACACGGCCGTGTGGAATTTCCACAGGCCCGTGTGAAATTTCTGGAATCTGATTTTCGGCAAACAGTGAACAGTAACTTGCTGCAGTACTTTTGCTATAGTACTCTTGTTCCTTGCTCCTTGTCTTGTTCCTTGCTTAGCCCGAAAACTTCCTAACAATGGCAAACACGATCTAACTTCGCTCCTTTTCTCTAAATTAGCTCCACAAACCTACAATGCACAAAAGCACATGAATGCACACATTTTAGTGATAAAACCTGGCAAAAGTAATGCTCATTGTAAGATAATAACACTTCGCATTATTATAACACAAGCACTTATCAAAACTCAATCAAAGAAACTAAATAAGAGTCAATGAAACAAGTAAAAACCTAGGGTTTATATGTCCAAGTGCCCAAAAGGGTTTAACTCTCCATGGAGCAATGCATCTTAAAGAATGAAATCAAATGATAACATAAGTATTCCATAAAGAAAACCGCCGCTATTCACATGATGATGATCTTCACGAACAACCCTTCCTTCTCCAAAGATCTCTCTGTCAAGCTTAGGGTACACTTCGGCGAGGCAAGGCCGTCGGTTGCTACCCCAATGGCTTTCCTCCAAAGGTGATCGATGTTAATGGTCAGAAAATCTCCCATAAACCTTGCAAAAACCTCTCTTCAAAACTTGTCGTATCCTCCTCCAAAAGTAGAAAAGAAGACCCCTTCTCAACCCTTTGAAACGAAAATTTAAATTTTGAAATCGGGAATCCACACCAGGACTCACACGGGTACATGCCCGTGTGAAATTTCCACACAGGCGTTTGGAATTACCACACGACCGTGTGTATTATTTGGAATCCACACTTTGTCAAAAACTTGTCTCAGACTTCACTTCTCTGTTTACTGAGGCCACCCTGGCAGGCACACACCTGTGTGGTAGACTGTGTGACCTTCTTTGTCTTCAAATTCATTGGAAGAACTCTTGAAAATCTTGCACAAGTTCGTTCATGAATGTGTGACTGCGCTAGGTGCTCTTCCAAATCTTGTTTAACTTGTAAATCATTGGAAGTCGGCACACACCTTCATGAATAACACAAGTCTCATGCCTTGTTCACTCAATCTTTGTAAAAAAAAACTCCAAATAGATTCCCCACAGTCTATTTTTTGCTTTTTTCTTCCTCAGGACGCCCTCACAACTCTATACCAATAAAAGAGCACAAATATACAAGAATGAGCTATAAAATCTGATAAAATCAATGCTCATTGTAAGTAAAACATACTCAATAATAATCATGCACAGTCACTTATCATTAGACATGAAACTGAGCCTCACCAAAATGAAATCATGGTATTCATTACATATAATTGAATCACAATCAAAATAAACTCAAATATATAGCTGATATCTAATGTCAAATACAAATGATCACATCCAAGGGATTATCAATGTTGAAATACCCAAGGAGTTTTAAATCCTCATACTAAGAGAACATGAAATATAATCAAGGGAGAATACAAAATAGAATAAGAAAACATGATGAAGAAAATTCCATTGTGCTCCATAATTCTTTTCAAAGCTATCTTGCTAATAGCTTTTCCAATAAGCTGCTAGGGATCTGGCTTTGATGAGGCATCTTTAGTCCTATAGAAGATTGGCCAAAATCTCCTCCAAAAAACATCTAGAAAACCTCTTTAATAGTCCAGAAATCAAGACTTGACACAATGTCAACATGGAAGCACTTGCCAAACTGTGTATCTTTCCTTAAACTAAAAGTCGAGAAAACCTAAGTAAGAACACAATCTTGATGTTGGAGTACACCAAGGTATGTTAATTTATACAACCCCAAGTTAGAGCTGTGGTCCAGGCTGTGTTGTTTAATAGTTGCTACAACTACAATACCACATTTTGTTACAATACATGGCCGCGTTAATACAAGTGTTGTCACATTTGTTCCCCATGACAACCCCCACGACAACACGAGAAGGGATACACACACCACTCAACCCTTAAGTGGCTGCAAGGCTAACAAATTTCTTTGATTAAGACAATCCCATAGACAATATCACAAATACGGGCCATATGAAATAGGGGACACAAAGAGCACAACAAAAGCAAAACATCCATAATTATGATGATAGGATTTCACGAGACATGCAGTCACAAATACAACCAAAAGGAAATGAGAAAGTGTGCAACTAATACAAATACAGAGTTAATGACACTAGTGGATCTATGTAACTTGTACCATGCAACCATGCTAAAAAATAAAAAGACACAAAATTCAAAATGAAGATGAAGGAGGTATGAAGTTGCCAAGCATTTCACCTCACCATGACACCACTAAATACTGAAAACTTTGAAGGAGGGGAAATGGGTGAGTAAATAAAGTCACTCAGTGAGTGAATTAGCATAATTCTAAGGGGATATGAAATCAAACCATTTAAAATTCAAGTAGACAAGCTTTTACAAGTATACTTATAGCATTGAAACATTTTAGCATTTACAAATATCAATATATATATATATATATATATATATATATATATATATATATATATATATAAACATGGGTTCCAAAATGAGCTCAAGAACTAATTTAAACCAAAAGAACTTCCAATACTCACCAATAATAGTTTTAGCCTAGAACAAATTTTAAAAGAGTTCAAAATCTGCTTCAAAGCTCATTAATGAATCCATTTTTCAAAAAAAAAAAAAAAAAAGCTTAAAGACATAAAAGCAAGTCCATAATTTAATAATCCTATTTGATAAGTCACTGTTTTGTAAAAAAACTGTATTGTAACACCATCAAAACAATAAAAACAATAACTTGAAAATCCTCTCCTACATTAGCCATCATCTTGACAATTGATAACCGCCTAAATGTATGTATTTTATATGTATTAGTTTCACACTATTCACTCATATTGTGATAAATCAATGACTATTATGTGGTTTAATTAGTTCCATTCATGTTATAGGCCTCAAGAAAGCCTAGGTGAGTTCGACAACGCAATTGAGGAAGAAATCAACAACAAAAACATTGTTTTAGAGCCACAGTATTGTAGCAACACTGTAACAAGTACTGTAGCATGAAGTATTAAAGCAACGAAAAGTCTCTGGTTATCCTTGCGGGCAACCTTGAGACCATGAGAATGCCTGCAAAACAGCTGGAGAAATTCCGTACACGTAATTAACAACACCCCTTCAAGTGTGCCCTAAAAATGCACGGGTTGTCGAAGTAATAAAGTACCCCGATGAGTGGGTAGTCGAATCCACAAGAAGTAGTGATTCAAGACAAGAGAAATTTCTATGTATCTAGTGTGGAAATAATGATGATGAGAGAAATCAATGTGTGTGCAATAAAAGGAAGAGAAATATGAAAGAAAGAAAAGTGCAAGCAAAGAGTAAGAAGGAAACAACCAATGGAAATATGGGGTACCCGGACAAAGCTCCCCCTAGGACTAATGCTTGTAGTGCAAGACTAGTATTGTGGAGTGCCCTTGGGGCTGGCCTTGTATTCATGGCCAGGTTGGGCACACGGCAGTGTGAAAATTTTCAAAGACTTTAGAGAATTCCCGAGAGTCCACAAGGGCTTGTGGGTGCCCCTGTGGACCTCCCCTGTGAAGGCACACGGCCGTGTAGGAATCTCCCACGGCCGTGTGGGTAGTACAGAGAGCCACCAGGGTACACACAGGGGCGTGTGTTGGCCCCTGTGAACCCTAATTTCTAAGGCACACGGCCGTGTGGATTCCCATAACTTCAAAAGCCACAATTTTCTTTGGTTTTCACTCGTGCCTCTAGGTTTCTTCACTCCAAACGGCTCTTCGACACTCTCTTTCACTTCCCCGACCGTCTCCGAGTTTATTTAAGGCTTTCTTTGAGTTTTTCCCGGCCGATTTCAAAGTTTTCCCCATCCACACCGTCGTTAAGATATTCAAAACCTTTTTCTTCGTCAATTCTTGATTTAATTCGTTCTTTTTAAGTTATATAGCTTGTTCTAAATGATAAGAATGTATGCGAATGTGTTTAAAGAGAATCTAGAACGAATTAGAGTGTAAAAACGAGATTTTTAGCCCACATGGCCGTGGGGCTTTGTCCGCTCGATGATCCACACGGGCGTGTGAATTTCTGCAGATTGAGTTTTTCAACTGTTTTTGATGATTTTTCTTTTCAATCTTGCAGATATGGACTCCAGGGCAAAGAAGTAAGCACGGAAACACCCCCGTGAGCCTACCCCACCCCCCGAAGAGATGGATTTTGATTTACCAGACCACCGGGCCAGGTTCAAGAGATTATCAGCACTCCGATTTGTGCAGACGCGCTACTCGGACTTGAGCGCACTGAGAGAGATACAGGGGGTCATACTATAGCCACCGAGGTGGAGGAGCTGCTGGTAGTGGGTAGCTGGGACCAAGTGCTATCCATCCGAGAGCCGGCCATTCGAGCACTTACACTTGAGGTGTTATCGACGTTCGAGTTTGACCAAGTATACGATAGCTTCAATTATACGAATACTATTCAGTTTCGTGCACTCGGTCAGCACTTCAGCTTGAGTGTTACCCAGTTCTCGGTCAGGATGGGTCTCTACAACGAGGCATTTACCCAGACGGAGGAGTATGCGTTACTGCCCACAGATTACCCAGGGACCTTAACACCTCAGAAGGCCTGCAGGGCGTTGTGCGGGGATGGGCAGCACGAGCTGGGGATTTCGAAGGCGACATTCCTTTCCTGGCCAGCGTACAGGTACATCCATGCCGTACTGAGCAGGTCAGTGAGTGACAGAGGAGATATCACGGGGGTGCTGAGTAGACAGGAGCTGCTCTACCTGCACTCCATGGTACAGAGCGAGCCACTCCTCATATGGCACATCCTAGCAGAGTACTTGCGCCACCAGAGCCAGTACCCTAGGGTTGGAGTGATCTTCTCAGGGCCCTATATCGCTAGACTCCTTATCGAGATGGATCTCCGAGACGGAGTACGAGCGGTCGAGAAGATTTCTGTACGGGCTCCCCTTAGCAGAGAAACTTAGAGGATGATGGGGATGGTCCGTAGATCAGGACCAGGAGTATACACCATGATCATCCCCCACTCAGAGTCTACAGAGGGAGATCAGGCCGAGGGGTCACATCCGTCATTAGAGCCACCCCCAGTACAGGCAGAGGCCGAGGCACCACCCACAGCACCGGAGCCACCTCCAGTGCGCATGTTCTCGTCTTCTGGAGGCCAGGACCGATTAAAGCTCCTTGAGAGTGTTGTGAGCGTCCTCCAGACAAAGTTGGCCGAGGTTAGGGCTACACAGGCAGCACAGTTTTCACATACATCGACACAGCTCGCCGCCATACTTTAGTCACTCGAGCGATCTGTGTCAACGTCACCTTTCGTGGTACAACCCAGAGCCTCGACTCCACCACCATCTCCTCCACCAGCAGCAGGTCCACCAGCTTCAGAGCCTTCAGCAGCACTGGAGGCTCCATTGCAGGGCACTAACGCTGATGCGTCATAGTTTATTTTTAGTTTTTCTTTCTGTTGCACTTTTGATATTATTTTGGACTTGTAGCACTCAGAAAGGACTCTCTTTCTGAGTTTATCTTTTATTTTTTTCTTTTATTTGTATCGAGTTGTATTTCATTTCTATATCTTTATATACTCGAGTTTAGTTTGATTTCTTCTGGAGCTATACTGAACACTTGTGTATGTGTGCAGATGGTCTTGGATGTAAGGAAATTGAGGGATAAGTCATAGACACGGTAATGGACTGTGTGTGCTCCACAAACCATTGAGACTCAACTCTCAATGAACCTAGCTCCATCAAACGCAACATTTGGAGTTCAGGGGAGTAATGTTTCAATTGCCCACTTCGACACTAATTGTTTTTCATTGCTTTATGTTTAATTGTGCTAGCATGCATACATTGGGGACAATGTACATCTTAAGTGTGGGGGGGAGTTCACTTTGCACACACCTTTACTTGTGCCTTCAATTGCTTATGCTTATGTAGCCTATGGTGGTTCACCTTAGTTGCAACATTAGTATTCTTAGAGTTTAGGAGAATTTTTAACATTGTATCCTATCATGCTCTAGTTTTATTTGAATTTTAGGGGATTTTTGCTAGACTACCTCTTATTGCACAACTCACTCTTGAAATCTTTTGGAAACTCGAACTCGAAGTTTTAAGGACTAGTTTAGTACTACTTTAGTAAGTTTTTAAGTTCTATGTAGCAAAAAAAAACTTATGAGCTTGTGAATATTAGTTTAACGTTTATAATTGCAATTTGGGTGGAAAGAGCTACCTCCTATAAAGTATGTAGCTACTCTCATAAGTCGGATACAAGTTATGCCCTAATGGGAGAAAGAGCTATCTCATGGGAAGCGTGAAAGCTACTACCCCGGTAGAAAGAGCTATCTCCTCAAAAGTGTGAAAGCCACCTTTGGCGGCCGCCTAGGAAAGGGCTTCCTCAGAGGTTGAGTGAAGCTACTACTTCCTTACTTTATGTATATAAATAAGTTCTTATGACAAGAGTTTGAGGAGTACTCGTTGGTTCTCTTAAGTGAATTCGCACACACTTAGACATGTTGAGTTGTTATCCTTTTCGATTCGAGTTTTTAGCTAGAGCAATGGTAACCCTATGCAATGTTGTAATTTCCCCTTACTTGTAGAATGCTTCTTTTGCATACTTTTGGTGAACCTAAGGCCGAGCACTTTCAATTGTTCTTCCCAAGTACTTTCACGTTTTATTTTTGCTTGAGGACAAGCAAAAGCTTAAGTGTGGGGGAGTTTGATAAGTGTTTGTGTTATAGTACCGTGAAGCGCTATTATCTTACAATGAGCATATCTTCTATCAGATTTTATCACTAAATTGTGTGCATTTGTGTGCTTTTGTGCAATGTAGGTTTGTGGGATTATTTTGAAGAAGAAGAACGAAGTTAGGTCATGTTTGCCATTGTTGGAGAGTTTTCGGACCAAGCAAGGAACAAGGCACGAGTCTTGACTTGTGATTGTGTGCCAACCTCCTTTGGAGGGGCACAAGGGACAGTCACATTCACAATAAGTCTAACTCGTATAGCTTAGAAGAACTTCACCAAGAAGAAAATTTTAAGCAATCGGCACGATCTAACATTGATTGTGTGCCCAATTCAATGGCCTCGATGAAGAACAATGAATTCGGGACCGTTTAGGCGAGTACTGTAGTAAGGTACTGTAGTAAAACACTATAGCAAGCTACTGTTCACTTTCGGCTAAAATTCAGAAAACCAGAGAGTTCACACGGGTGTGTGAAAATTCCACAAGACCGTGTGAAATCTCGATAAGTCCAATTTTAAAGCCGCGACTCAACGTTATAAAAGCTCGATTTGGAAACTTTTGACACCTCTTTTGACCTATCTTTCTCCCCAACTTCTGGAGAGCGCGGCTAGGGTTTTGAAAGAGGACTTCGTGGAGGTTCGGAGTGCGTTATCGGCATCGTCACCGACGTCCGGCGGCCGTACAAGACCACGGCCACATCATATGCAAGGGGGTTTTCATCGATGCTTTCAAATTGCGCTTTCTTTTATATTTTGATGAATTTGTATAGCTCCATGAGGAGCTAAACCTCTCGTGGGTATTTGGACTTGTAAACCCTAGAATCGTTATGTTTCTATGATATTGTTATTATGCTTTTCCATTATTGATGAATAAATTCGAGTTTCAATCTTAATTATCTCTTCTAATTGTTTTCCCTTTGCCGTGACACTAGGGTTGAGAACAATCTAGGTTATCCTTTGGAGGTGTGACAACTCCTATAGGGTTAGACTACTTAAGGTTGAAGAGGGTTGAGCGGGTGAGTCGTGAGTTAGCGGAACGTCCCCTCTCCCCTCCGGTGTGATTCTTCCTACCTTTATGTTCCATGATTTTTTAGCGGTCGAGATAGAGTGAAGTGCTAGGAGAGAAACTCCCCTAGGGCTTAGTTGCGTGAGCAACAGAGTGAAGGGTTGAAGTGAATCCTAGTGCTGGGGCTTAATTTAGACTAGGGTTCTTCCACCTGGTCGAAAGTGTTAGAACTATACATAGGAACTGGTTTTATCATTAGGAATCCCTATAACTTAAAGCAATCCCACGTAGTGTGAGGCTTAGGAAGACGTACTCCTCTAGGGCTTAGTTGACAGGTCAACGAGAGTCAAGAGTCGTAGTGAAAACCTAATGCCGGGGCATAGTGTTGGGGTTAGTCACGGTTGACCTTAGGTTTGGGACCTTGTGTTTAAGGATATCCTCGACACAATTAACATCAATAAGAAAGTATAATAACATAGTCTTGCACTAGAAGCATAAGTCCTAGGGGTAGCTTGTCCAAGTACCCTATTTCATCCATTTCTAGTCCTTCTCTATTTACTCGTTCTTGCACTCTCTTACCTTCCGTCTTTGCTACAGTAGCTTGCTATAGTGCTCGCCGAAATGCTCCTGAATTCGTTGTTCTTCATCAAGGCCATTAAATTGGGCACACAATCAATGGTAGATCATGCCAATTGCTTCAAATCTCCTTCTTTGGTGAAGTTCTCCTAAGCTACATGAGTTAGACTTATTGTGAATGTAACTGCCCTTGTGCCGCTCGAAAGGAGGTTGGCGCACACTCATAAGTCTAGGCTCATGCCTTGTTCCTTGCTTGGTCCGAAAACTCTCCAACAATGGCAAACATGACCTAACTTCATTTGACAAATTCAGATTATACCTTATTTTGTCACAAGTGGTTGTTTTCACAGACCATTCACTGTTACGATATTAAATGAACAAGTCTAATGCAAAGCCAAGGTTAATTCATTGGGTATTGCTACTGTAGGAATTTGATGTTGAAACCAAAGACAAGAGAAAGGCTGAAAATGTGGCTGTAGATCATCTTTCTCGCCTTGAAGGTTTGGAAGAAGATGGATCATGGAAAACAGAAATTAATGATTCATTCCCAGAGGAACACTTGAATAGTATACAAGAAATTTCAAAATTGGAAACACCATGGTTCGCCGACTTCGCAAACTACCTCTCGAGGAGAGTTCTTCCTAAGGGTCACACATTCCAACAAAAGAAGAAGTTCTTTTCTGATTTGAAACATTTCTCTTGGGAGGATCCATACCTTTTCCAAATGTGTGCAGACCACATAGTGTGAAAATGTGTTTTGATAAATGTCTAAATGTACGTATTTTACACGTATGTACGCGCATGTATTTCTGTGTTTTATTAATGAATCGATGCCTTTTTCGGTCTAAATTATTTTATTTCATGTTTCAGGTACATTATATGCCTTGGTGACCCCAACGACGCAATTTGAGAGGAAATCTGCATCGAAACCGTCGTTTTAGGGTTCGGAGTACTGTAGCATACTGTAGCTGCCTGAAGCTCGAAGAGTTGGAAGGAAAATGAAATCTGGAAACTCTCACTGGCAGTCTCACGGCCGTGAGGTCATCCGCGAGCAGCTTTACTGCAGCATCCACTGTAGCAGTTACTGTGCAAAATCACAACTTTGCGGTTTCTTGTAGCCCGTATTACAGGCTCCCTCACGGGCCGTATATGGACCGTGAGGTCACCCGTGAACTTACCCGAATTCATCTTTTAAGGGACTTTGGCTAGGGTTTTCAAGGGCATCAAGTGTCTTCTTCTTAGAGCTCTCATCGCCACTCAAATTCGGAGGAAGGAGAAGCATTTGGAGGGCGATCTAGGCAAGGATTTGGCGAGGAGAGCAAGGTTTTGGGAAGGATCTTCACCCTAGAGCTTGGATTTGGAAGGTTGAAGACAAGGAAAGCCACCCCTTTGTGTGGCGTCTTTGGAACTTCTCCGGCCTTCATCTCTTGAGGGAGTTCTTCTTATGCTTTTGGTGTTTGGTTTCATGTATTTTGTGTTGTATTTCTTGATCATGAGGAACTAAACCCCAAGGTCACCGGATGTAGGTGAACCTTGGGGGTGAACTTGTGTATTTTGGATGCTTTGTTCTAATTCATTGTTTGTGGCATGTTTGTGATCCATTGCTTGGTGTTTTAATTGCTTGATATGTATGAGAACTCTATGTATCAATTGATCTAGGAAATGCTAGGTTGCATGACCATTGCCCTAGTGTTAGACTCACCAACTTTGGAAGGGAAATACGTATAAATATGCCGTGACCATCGGGTATTTGTACCCCTCCACTCCTAGGGTTAAGTACCGAGTTGTTGCTTTAATCCTAGTTTGAGAAAGCCATTGTACCCTCAGCAGTCGTGTGGGGATTTGGGCGGTAGAAATACTGTAGCGGTGGAAATACCGTATTCCAATACCCGTACCGGATTAGGGGTCAATTTCCGTGACCATCGGGTTGGCATAGTCTAGGGTTTTCTCGGTCCATCATTGCCACATGCATGTTAGTTCAAGCCTTCAAACGCACTTTAGTAGCCCCTAAGGGAATCCTCATCCGTGACCACTCCTAACCATTGAATTTCCCGTATTTTGCCTTAGTCATCTTGCATTTATTTTATATTTGCTTGTTTGCTTTTCATCAATTTCCTTAACTCAAGCTTTATCGGTTAAACAACATTGCAAAGAGGAAGTAAGGGTAGATTCTCGGCCCCTTGGGAATACGACCCCCTCACGCGTGCGTGAGGGGTATTACTTGGCGACCCCGTGCACTTGCGGGTGATCCATCATGTTTCAAGAGAAGAATGATGGGACATTCTAAGTCATTGCCATTCGGGACAGTTGGGGGCCATTATGCTTCAAGCAAGACAACTAAAAAAGTCTTGGCAGCAGGATTCTATTGGCCAACCATATTTCAGGATGCTCAGTAGTTTGTGCAAGGTTGCGATACATGTCAACGAGTAGGAAATCTCTCTAGGCGTAACAAGATGCCACAGAATCATATTCAATTTTGTGAGATTTTTTATGTTTGGAGCATTGATTTCATGGGGTTATTTCCTAATTATAATTGAAATCGCTACATCCTAGTCACTGTGGATTATGTGTCCAAGAGGGTGGAGGCCCAAGCTCTCCCCACAAATGACGCTAGAACTATCGTAAAGTTCCTCAAGTAGTTGTTTACTCATTTCAGGACCCCGAATATCATTATAAGTGATAGAGGGACTCATTTTTGCAATTCCCAACTTGAGAAAATTTTGAAAAGATATGGTGTGAATCATCACCTTGCCACTCCGTATCACCCACAAACAAGTGGGCATGCTGAAATACCCAACCGGGAACTAAAAAGAATTTTATCAAAATTGATGGAGCATAATCGGAAGGGTTGGTCGGAAAGGTTAGATGACACATTATGGGCATATCGTACAGCGCACAAGACCCAGGTAGGTACCACGCCATATAATTTGGTTTATGGGAAGGCATGTCATTTACCGGTAGAGCTCAAACACAAGGCATATTGGGTAATTAAGGCTATGAATTTCAGCCTTGCGTAGATCGGAGACCAAAATAAGCTCCAATTGAATGAATTAGATGAATGGAGATTGAGGGCTTATGAAAATACAAGAATTTACAAGGAAAATGCATCAATGGAATAACAAACACATTAAACTAAAAAAAGACTTCAAGGTGGGTCACCAAGTGTTGCTTTTTAATTCTCGCTTGAAGTTGTTTCCAGGAAAATTGAAGTCATGATGGTCAGACACTTATGAAGTTACTCATGTATCCCCACATGGTGCTATTGAAATCACTCATCCGGAGAAAGGAGTATTCATGGTAAATGGGCATAGATTAAAACCTTACTTTGAGCATGCAATGCAAAGTGAATAGAAGGAAAATTTTCATCTCCATGAGCCACCGTGCCGTAAGGACAGGTACATCAAGCTTAGTGGCGTTAAACAAACACTTCTTGGAAGACAACCCAAGTTTTCAATTGCTTTCTAGATTAGATTTTTATTTTCTGTGGTAATAAATTCATGAGTATGTGCCTTGATGAATTTTGTTGGTGTTGGACTTTTCATGAAAAAGTTTTGGTGATTTAAATTGATTTTCATGTATGTGGCATGGTTTAGGGTATAATTCATGTTTATAGTCTAAGAATTAGTGTTAATTTGGAAGACGAATACATGCGCGGACTGTCTGCAAAAATTCTGTAGTCCACAAGATTGCGTGGAATTTCCACAAGACTATGTATAGTACTCATGAGGTGGTATGGAATTTCCACACCCCCATGTGCCTTATAAGAATGTGAAGGGGCACTATTCATCTTCTTCAACACACAAACCCATCATTTCCCCATTTCTCCATCTTCAAGAGTTCCAACTTTTTGGACTCCAAAACCAATTTTCTTCGACTTCTTGGAGATCTAGGAGTGTTTTACAGGCCTTTACACTAAATTTTCTTCTATAAATCTCGCCGGTAATCCCCCATCTCTTCCCATCTTCTCCATGCCTCATTCTCAAATCCATGGAGATTTCTTGGTTTTTAGATGCTATTTTTCATGGAATTCATGTTAAAACACTCTAGAATGCATGTAAACAACTTTGATGAAGTGTTGGAGCCCGACCATGGCATTTTAGCCATGGTCGGGCGCCCACGCGGGCACGTGGCCGAGCCAAGCAACCGCATGGGATGGCCGAGCTACATCGATTGGGGTACATTTGAGGAGATCGGACTCACTGACAAGGTTTGAGAGCTTGTTGATGTGGGCGGTTGGGACCGACTTCTTACCATTCGTGATCCCATCCGGCGAGACATTACTCTAGAGGTTCTTTCCTTGTTCTCCTTCAATTACTTTAAGGCAGATACCGATTTCAACAAGGAGGACACTATTTGATTTCAAACTTTTGGTTAGCCCTATGGGATGTTGTTGACCCAGTTTACAGTATTTCTCAGCTTGTATAATGAGGACTATGTTGACACAGTAGAGTATGTACAACTCCATACCGATTACCCTACTGTTCTTACTCTGAGTTAGGTATTTCACGATTTGTGTGACGGCTATCAATTTGTTCCTGACCAGTTGAAAGGCTCAATGCTTTCTCAACTAGCACACAGGTATATACATGTTGTTCTCAGTAGATCAGTAGCTGGTTATGGTGATAGTACGGGCGCACTCAGCAGGTTAAATCTTTTGTATCTTTACTGCATGACTCAGAGAGAGCCCCTTCATCTGGGGTACGTTGTAGCCGACTACCTCCACCATCAGACTCAGTACTTATGGAAAGGAGCACTCTTACTAGATAATGCATCACTCAGTTCCTTTTCAAGATTAGTCTTATGTGTTCAATTCGAGGGGAGGAAAAGATCAGTACCCCCACATCTTTTAGACTAGTTACTCTCTAACTTATGGCATAGTGAGGTGCACAGGTTCAGGTGGATTTGCACTAGTGGATTCATCATCTAATGATGAGCCTACTGAGGCTCCTAATGCACCACCTGAGGAAGAGCCCATGGTTACAGAGGTAGCACCTGTAGCATTATTCAATCCTGGTTGATCTTTTGTTTTTGTGTACATAGAGGATGGAAAGAATTACCACTTATGTCGTATGTAGCTACTCTTATAAGTTAGATACTAGTTATGCCCTAATGAAAGAAAGAGCTATCTCATAGGATGAGTGAAAGCTACTACCTTCGGTAGAAAAAGCTACCACCTCGAAAGTGTGAAAGCCACTCGAGAAAGGGCTACCTTAGAGGATGTGTGAAGCTACTACCTATTCTTTTTGTTTGTAAATAAACCCCATTGCAATAAGAACTTTGAGTAGTGAACATAGTGCTGACATGAGTTGAGTTCTTCACACACATGCTTTCAGATTTCACTACTTTCATTTTGATTAGATTATTTGGAAGAGTATTGATTGTTTATCTGGTGTTTGACTCTATCCATGATTTTATAATTTTATTTTTATATCCTCTTAGTGAACCTAAGGTCAAGCACTTCTCTTTTCTTTGCATGAGTTCAATGTTTAGTTTTGCTTGAGTACAAGCAAATGCTTCAGTGTGGGGGAGTTTGATAAGTGCTTGAGTATACATATTTATTTATGTGTTCTACATGCATTAAGCATCATTTTTATCATGGTTTATGTCTCATAAAGTGTATTTGATGTTCTTTTATGCAAATAGGTTGTGAAGGCCATAAGAGAAGCAAAGATAGGCTATGAAGGTACTGTGTGGGAGTTTTTGTGCAACATAAAAATCAAGACACAAGAGGAGTTCATACACATGGTGGTGTGGGCCAAATTCCAAGAGAATCCAAGCTAGACTTTAAGTTCGAAGCACACAAAGACAATCACACTCTCATGTCCCTACTTGTGTGAAGAATGCATGAGCTTCCCAATGATGATTCGATGATGAAAAGCCTGATAACCTACCATGTGGATGTGTGCCCGACCATGTGGCCTCAAGAGAAGAATGTGTGAGCCATGCTTATAAAGAGAACTTTTTGCTAGCGATTGAAATCTCACACGGTTGAGTGGAGGCACGTGATAGACGCGGTTTATGACTATAAATAACCTTTTTGCCTATCTTTGGAGACTTTTTGCTAGCGAATGAAAGACGAAGCTGCTAGGGCTTGAAGAGCAGGTCTTTGGTGAATTTTAGGGGCATTCTTCAATAACTTTTATATATCTTTTCTCCATCATAGTATCAAGGAAACCTTCGGTAACCTAGCTTCGGAGAGAGATCTTTCAAGATGTTGAGCGACCCATCAAGGCCATCATCATGAATTCAAGGGGGTTTTATTCTATGGTTTTCATTGCTTTTCATTGCATTATTCTTTGCTTTATAATGTGCCCCATTGAGGACAAAATCCTAGTAGGTATTTGGGCATGTGAACCCTAAGGTCTTTGTTCATGTATTGATTAACTTTGTGTTTTCTATTAAATTAGAGTCTAATTGAGTTTCAATCTTGTTTTATCATTGCTTGCTTACCATATTACTCTTTGTGGTTGATTGGTTTGCATGATTTATTTGCCTTGGTGAGAGAGAGGCCTCCATTATGGTTAGAACCTAAAGATTGGAGAGGGTTGAGAGGATGATTTATGAGATAGCAGAGTGTCCTCTTTCCCCTCCGATTTGTGCATCCTATCTTTGTATTTCATAGAATTTATGCAACCATATTTGGTCTGAGGCATGAGATTGAGAGATTTCTCCTTCGGGACCTTGTAGGGGATTAGGGATCTTTCACCTAGAAGTAGGGTTAGGTCTATATTTTGGAATCAGGTGTACTCTTAGGAATCCCTAAAGTTTATTTTGGTCATATATGGTGTGAGGTGTTGAGATTGAGCGATTTCTCCACCGGGACCTCGTAGGGGACTTGTATCGATGGCCTGGAGGCAGAGACCGATTGTTCTTGGATTTTCTCAACTCATTTAACTTGGTTTAGAAGCACTAGTAAGCCTTGCACTTCATGTTGGATTGAGATCTCCCTTATTTTCCTTTGCTTTCTTGAGACTTTCATATATTTGTTATTGAGTTCATTATATCATATTCTTGAATCTAACTAGATAACTAAGAAATAGTTCCATTTCCTATGGATTCGACTACTCTACTCACCGAGAATTTTATTACTTTGACACCCTATGCACTTGCAGTACATGCACGCAAGAGGTGTGTCAAAGCCATAGGCGTTACCCCACAACTTCTCGCTAGAGTACACAGGCACGGATGGACTATATGGGGCATTTTGCACAGATGTGTAGTTTTCGCAACTTTCTCCACTAGATAACTCTGCCTCACATATCTGTTCTCATGTGCATGGCACGAAGGTCTTTACATGCATAAAAACAGGAAGACCCAGAGATACATGCCCGTGTTCTTCTGACAGTGTATTGGAGAGAGATTAGGGCTAAGACTATTCATCTTCTCCCCCATTCGCTCACATTTTCTTCACCATCTCCACTCCTCAAACCTCTCTGTTCTTGTTCTTTTTCACTCCCAATTATGTTTTGAACCTCGTCGGAGTATTTAGCACCTGTTTTACTCGATTTACATCCTAATTCTCTCCACCAAAACCCTATTTTTACCATCTCCTATTGGTATGATTTCTTTAACTTAATCTTTGCGTTTTCTTGGTCTTTTTACTCCATTCTTGTTGTATAACAATTGCATATGTCATCTACTTTAGTTTGGAACTCAAATCTTTAGCTTTCACTGAGAGATTGCTTGGATTGAACTTAGGGTTTAGATCTACACGGCCAAAAAATGGGTGTACACGTGTGTGTTATTGCCTGTGTATACCCTGCCTAAGGAAGAAAGTAACCACTACACATTACCAGACAGAGTTACCCGTGAATGTTCTTGCCCCTGTAAATCTTTGTCTGGAAAATTTTTTGCTAGGTCTTGTCATACACGTTCCCAGCCAGAGATACACGGGCGTGTTCTCACCTATGAAAATCTCTTGCTAGAAGGTTTTAGACTAGTCATATGAGGTACATGGCTCAACCTAAGACACGAGGATCGCATTTCTCTGGGTGTTATTACTCATTTGCTGCCTACTATCTAGTCCAACGTCTTAAGCAAGAGAATTTACTCTACTAATATGCAAGAAAATAAATATGATATGGCTACATAAATTGAGAATGTAAGCAAGAGATTACAAGAACAACAATGAAATGCAAAAGCCTGTGGATGTGGATCCCCAATTTCTTCATGATACAAGGATGAAGAAATAAAAATATTGAACGGGTGATTTGGAATGAGGGATCTTTAGATTAGTTCAACCCCAATTTCTCAGTGATTGAACCCTAATCCCATACGAATGTTGATCGGAATCTATTCCTAATCAACACCCCTATGATTGCATTAAAAACAAGGAAGTAGGTCACATCGACATGTATAACTCAAGAAAGAATTATGGATCTCTCACTTTGTAATTCTTAGCATTAAGCGCAATGAATTAAATCTCAAATCACCCCAAGCATTAAAATCAAGCATCAATAATCCAAAATACATGATATATGGTGGCCTTGCGGGTCTAGTGTGCCATCATACAAATGCAAACAAGAATGTAAAGTAAAACACAAGAAGAGTTCATAGATGATAGTCCCTAGGCAAAATGATGAAGGAGGTGCAGATCAGGCCAAATGACGCTCACTTCCCCCATCAAAGGATTGCCGAATGAAGCTTCCCCTAGCTGAAGGCCGTTTCCCGGTCTTAGAATCTTTCCTTCTTTCATGGTGGATCTTCCCCTTGATTGATAAAGTCCTTGAAACCTTCTCTAGCCCTTGAACTTCTCCTCCAAAGATCTCTTCATTTCTTGATTCTTCTCCTTTCCCAAATGGCTGCAAAAGCTTCCCTTTTAAGCCCTAGAAACATGCTTTTATATCCTTGGGTCATACGGGCCATATGGGAGCCATACGGAGAGTGTATTGAGCTTAAAACATTGATAATTTATGGCATATTAGGGTCCATACGCACTTCATGCGGCCCGGTATGGAGGCCACATGAGTTAGGCAAATATGCTATAGTAAATATGCTACAGTACTGTGAACCCTAGTTTTCTTCTTTTTTCACTATAATCATGTCCTCGTGTTCTTCGTGGCTTCTCTATGACCTACAAAGCAAATAACACATGATTAAGCACAAAACGGGCATTAATTCTTAACAAAATACATGCTAAGCATATAAAATACATATGATAAAATACATACATTTTGACACTTATCATGTAGTTTACTATTTCCTTATTTTTCGTATTCTCTTGTGGATTTTAACTCAATTTTCTTGTGTAGGAAATGGTGAACTCAAAGAAGGTTGCCCATAAGGCAAAGAGATAGAAGGGAGAGTCCTCCAAGGTCACGTCGTAGCAATGACCATGGGCTCCTCTGCCCCCTCAGTAACCTTAGCCATCCACTCATCGTTTCAACGTACTGGCTCACTAGGAACGGTACAACTGACTCAATCGATTGAAGTTCCAAAGACCCAAACTATACACTGTCCTACACTTAAGTCGGTCGGGTTGGCGTTTGACATCCACAAGCTAGTAAAGGATAACTCGTGGCATCATTTGTTTTCCCTGGATGAGCCGGACTATAAGGAGTTGACCTCGGAGAAAATGGTGTGATAAAAAAATGTTACTCAGCGGGTAAGGGAGTTGAGGGGGAATCTTCCAGAGGTACACCTTCACTTGGACAACCAATGTCACCATAAGCACAGACAACTCCTACTCACAGTACTTGATTTGATAGTTCCAACCCATACAATGACAACACCACCTATACATGCTCTTTGGATATGGCCGCAATCAACCACCCTAGTCCAAAGGAACGATGGATTATAGAACTACTGCTATGTTGGGTAGAGTGAGAAGGGGTGGAGCTTTTACCATTACCTCTAGGATTTACTACCTCGTTGGCAACCTCCATCAGATGTAGAGGAGCAATCAAAGATTGAGCACAAAGAGAACGGCTCCGCAGATTCTTTCGAGGAGATTGAGATTGATCATGATGATTCTTCTACCCCCTCGAGCCCACCTCCATTTCCTCCCGCTACCGCTATTGCATAAGTTTTATCTTTTTGTTGATTCATTTCATGATACTTGTACTTTATATATTCTTTTAGCAAGAGTTATGTCCTTGCTACTTTTGTACTTTTCCTTTCAGCTTCATTTTTACTTTCTGTACTTTATTGTGTGTTTCTTTTTCTCTCTCCCTACTATACTCTCTTTCTCATACACAAGAGGATGTGAGCCACCACTTTTGAACTCATTCATTTTCTTCTTCAACTTCACTTGTTGTGCTTGGTCATAGGAATAACACCCTCATCGTTTTGACAATACTCATCAAATTTTTCCAGGGAAGTACTAGTTTTTTTTTTGGCACTCTTTCACACTTCTTTTTGCCATTGTTCTTTAATATTAGCTATGCTTTACATACATTGAGGACAATGTATATCTTTGCATATAGGGGGGTGAACTATGGGTGAGCTTTGAGCTCTCTTGTTAAGTGCTTAATCGTTAGAGGCTTTAGTTTTTAATTAGACATTCTTTTGAGTAAGAACTTGACAACTTGTAGAATTCTACTTGTTTTCAGGCTTAATTGTTAATGCGCCCTATCTAGAAGTTAGTACAACACAAATTGCATGTGATTCACCTTGATCGGCCTCCTGGAAAGAGCTACCACTTTTGAGGTGCGAATCTACTTTAAAAAAGTTGGATACTTGTAAGCCGTAACGAGAGAAAGAACTACCTTCTAAGGATGTGTGATAGCTACCATTTTATAGTTTTTAAGTTTAGTTTTGAATAAGTGGTCAAAGACCGCATTTGTTAGTAAGAAAGGTTATCAAGTCGAATCATTCACACACACATTGAACACTTTGAATAGGGCGTACCTATACTTGTTATAATGGATATTATGGAGCTCTACTTGTTGTCATTTCTTATCTACTCTTGAGAATGTATATTTTTGAGAGCTTGGAATTGAGCACTTATCTTTCTTATCACCTTTTTGTTTGAGGGCAAACAAAAGCTTAAGTAGGGGGCTATTTGATAAGTGTCTAAATGTATTTATTTTATTATATATATTTTATACGTGTAACATGTATTTCATTGAGAATTGATGACCATTTTGTACTTAATTGAGTGTTATTTTCTTTGTAGGGCACGGAGAAGCCATGGAGAACACGAGGATATGATTAGGGTGAAGAAAAGAAAAAAAACCAGGTATAGTATTATAGCGTATTTATTGTAGTAGATTACTATAACTGGGGGTACTGTAGTACCTGGGCGATTTTCGAGAAAGAATGTTTTGCCTACTTCATGCGGCCTGCATATGGGCCGCGTGAGGACCGTATGGTACTTGTCAAGCTGTGAATGGTCCTTGTTTTGAGCTCATTCCACGCCCCATATGGCCCCCATATGGCCTGTATACCTTGGGGATATAAAACCACATCTTTAGGGTAGAAAGGGACTTATTTGGCCACCATTTGGAGAAAGAGAAGAGGAAGAACGAAGAGATCTTTGGGAGGCAACATTCTAGGGCTAGAGAAGGTGCTAAGAGATTCATTATTCAAAGGAGAGATCCATCACCAGGGAGGGATGGTTCAAGGACCGGAAAACAGCCTTTGGCTAGGGGAAGTGTCATTCGGCACTCCTTGGATGAGGGAAGCATCATTTGGCCGGATCTCCACCTCCTTCTCCATCATTTCAATTAGGGAGTGTCATCTATGAACTCTTTTCATGTTTTTCTTTGCATTCTTTTTCACACTTGTATGATGGCACACTAGACCCCAAGGCCACCGGATATCCATGAACCTTGAGGGGTTCATCACGTATTTTGGATGATTATTACTTAATTGCAATGCTTGGGCTGATATATGATTTAATTCATTGTACTTTATGCTAAGAACGACTCAATGGAGAGATCCATAGTTCTTTCTTGAGTTGTACACATTGATGTGACCAACATATATTAGATTGTAAATGAATTAAAAGGGGTTGCTTGAATTAAATGAGTTGTACACGTTGATGTGACCTACTCAACATTCTTATCGGATTAGGGTTCAATCACCGAGAAATTAGGGTTGGTCAAATCTAGAGATCCTTTGGTCTAAATCACCCTTGCAACCTTTTGTGCTTTATCCTTGTATCATGATGACCCCTCAAGGGGATCCACATCCATAGGTCTTTGCATTTTACTGTAGTTCTTGCAATCTCTTGCTTAGTTCTTTAATTTGTATAGCGTTATCATATTTATTTTCTTGCATTTAGTAGAGTAAATTCTCTTGCTTAAGATGTTAGGCTAGATAGTAGGCGATGAAGGAGTAATAGTAGATCCTTAGCCCCGAGGAATACGATCCTCTTGTTCTTACACGAGGTATTACTTGGCGATCCTGTACACTTGTCGAGAAACACGACCACTATTTTATACATATTTTATCAATCTTATTTAGCAGTTAATCGACCATTTTGAGCTGTTTCTGTGAATAACTAGTACGTAGCAGTTCATTTTGTATTACAGGTTGAAAGAAGTATAACAAGAGCCAAAGGAAGAAAATCTAGAATAAATCAGTGCCAAAACCATCAAATGGATAGATACATGGACAATGTACATGCCTGTATACTTGACCACATACATTTTGGCCAGACAACATTCAATAACCTCCTGATCACTTCTACCAAGAAGGACACAACAATGTAGATCAAGTATACGCTCGTGTACATTTGAAAGATTACATCACGCGTGTCCCAGGCAAGAGTATGGATAAAAGGAAGATTGCATGGGCGTTTACTACAAAGCAAGAAAGAAGAAAACTTAGGAGACATATAGAACGAGAAGAATACATGGCTTGTACAACAACCCATCCACACCAAGGATTCAAGAGTTTTGGGTTTTCTCTTAAGAGTTACACGAGCAAAGAAAACGTAAGTGTACTTGCCAGTGTAATGCTCTAGCCCTGTAAGTATAAATATTAGATTTGAAGAGCTTTTTAAGGCATCCAAGTTTTTGGCTAAACTTGGGGCAAAAGGTTTAGAGATGATTAGCTATAATTGAAGAGGGCCTTGAAGGATTGAAGGAAGAGTTCAAAGGAGTCGCTAGAGTAACGATCCATTGGTGACAATAGTAGTTCACATCTTCTCCAACCACAAGGCATTGAGAAGTGGGTTTTTCTTTACATGTTGAGGGTTTTAAAGATTGAGATTTACTTTGTATTAATGAACATGAGCACCATGTAGGGCTAACTCCCCTGAGTGCCCGGATTGAAGTAGCTTGGGATTGCTTTATCTTAATTTAGAGTTACCTTTTGCTTCCAAATTCATCTTTGTTTTTATTGTTGGTTTTGCATATCAAAAAGTGGCTTTACCATTATGATTTCTCTTGTGTATTGAGAGATCCTTGCGAATAGATCACACTTGGATGAGTAGGTATCATTTATGCTCACTAGAATTGATAAGTGCTCGTGTTATAGTAATACGAAGTATTATTATCTTACATTGAGCATTACTTTCATCAAATTTTATCATTAATGTGTGTGCATTTGTGTTCTTTTGTGCATTGTAGTTGTAGAGCCAATTGGGAGAAGAAAGAAGCAAGAATAGGTTATGTTCGCCATTGTTGAGAAGTTCTCGAACCAAGCAAGGAACAAGGCACGAGTCTAGACTTATGGGTGTCTGCCAACCTCCATTGGAGGGGCATAAGGCATTCACATTCACAAAAGTCTAACTCGCGTCGCATTAGAGAACTTTGCCAATGAAGAGAAATGAAGTAATCGACATGATCTACCGTTGATTGTGTGCCCAATTCAACGGCCTCGATGAAGCACGATGAATTCGAGAGCATTTCGGTGAAACACTGTAGTAGTTACTGTAGCAAGTACTATTCACAGTCTGCTGAAAATCAGCAAAACAGAGAATCCACACGGGCGTGTGGAAATTCTGCAGGCCTGTGTTGAAAATCCACAAGGGGCGTGTGGAACCCGGATTTCAGCCTATAAATAGCCCATTTTCAGATCTATTTGGGGAACCCCCCCTTCTATATCTTGCCTAACTTCTGGAGGGTTGCGGCTAGGGTTTCGGAGAGGACTTTCATCGACATCCGGCGGCCGCACAAGACCACAGCCACACCATACGCAAGGGGGTTTTCATCTATGCTTTCAATTTGTATTCCTTTTCATATTTTGAAAGATTTGTATAGCTCCATGAGGAGCTAAACCCCTTGTGGGTATTTGGACTTGTAAACCCTAGGATTATTATGTTTCTTTGACATTATTATTATGCTTTTCCATTATTGATGAATAAATTCGAGTTTCAATCTTAATTGCATCATGTAATTGTTTTCCCTTAGCCGTGACACTAGGGTTGAGAATAATCTAGGTTATCCTTTGGAGGTGTGACAACTTCTATAGGGTTAGACTACTTAGGATTGAAGAGGGTTGAGAGGGTGAATCGTGAGGTAGCGAAACGTCCCATTTCTGCTCCGGTGTGATTCTCCCTACCTCCGTGTTCCCTGATTTCTTAACGGTCGAGATAGAGTGAAGTGAAAAGAGATAAACTCCCTTGGGGCTTAGTTGCATGAGCAACAGAGTAAAGGGTTGAAGTGAATCTTAGTGCTGGGGCTTAATTTAGATTAGGGTTCTTTCACCTGAACCAAAGGGTTAGAGCTATACATAGGAACAGGGTTTATCACTAGGAATCCCTAGAACTTAAAGCAATCCCACGCAGTGTGAGGCTTAGGAAGATAGACTCCCCTAGGGCTTAGTTGACAAGTCAACAAAAGTCAAGGATCGTAGTGAAACCTAATACCGGGGCATAGTGTTGGGGTTCGTCACGGTTGACCTTAGGTTTGGGATCGTGTGTTTAAGGATTTCCTCGACTCAATTAACTTCAATAGGAAAGTATAGTAGCATTGTTTTGCACTAGAAGCATAAGTCCTAGGGGTAGCTTGTCCGGGTACCCAACTTTACTCATTGCTTGTCTTTCTCTATTTACTCCTACTTGCACTCTCTTACCTTCCATCTTTCTATTTTATTTCTTGCTCTTTATAATTGCTTTCACACTCACTCATTCATTCTCTTCACACTCACCGTACACCACTTAGCTAAATAGTGAAATCTCGTGTCTTAAATCCCTATTCCCTGCGGATACGACTACCCACTCACCAGGGTAAAATATTATTACTTCGACAAACCCGTGCACTTGCGGTATGCACTCGCAAGGGGTGTGTCAAGAATAATAAGGGCGCCATATACCTTTTGACTAGAATTTCAAGTGTTCATCCTGATTCTCAACATGGAGATCCTAAAGCTCATTGCATTCGTGCGAGGATAGGAGCAGGAAACTT